>OX383898.1:2500000-3750000 GCA_947532125.1 Saturnia pavonia
TTTCAACTTGGAGGTGGTAGCTAGCCAGGCGGGTTTTAGAAAATGCTCTACCACCATGCTATAGTTTCATCACGATGTTTTCCTTCACCGAATGCTCAGGCTCATTGCAGAAATTTGAACTCGCGTCGATCGCCGCGGTGTCTATATACGCTACCACGGAGCCATCATTATTCATCAACGACTAAATGGAACACTAGAGACACAACTACAGCTAATTGTACTTAAATAGGTATTAGTATAGGTTAGGTACAGGTAGGTATTTTACATAAAGTAGACGAAATCATAATTTCGTATTCTCTATTTCCTCAATGCAAAACTAGATGCATACAATATAAGGAGCACTTTGGCTATGCCTATATGTTTTTATTTTATTTTTTGTATTCGTCAAATTTGTTTACTGGATGTCTCATAATGGCGGTATAACTGTGCAAGCTCATAGTTATTATAATAAATAAGTTATTTCAAAAAAAGCATAAGAATATGGCAATGGTGGATATGTATTATATGGTAGTCATATCCCTCAAGTTTCATTATCCAGGGATGAAACAGATGAAAACTTTTGTATGAACTAAACTTTCCGGCATGATAGCGGCGACCGCCGATGGATTTAGATCTCTTGGTGGTCGCCGTTGTGTTTTAATTGTAGTGTGCTTACCATCAGGTACAGTACAGTCAAAGTGCTGAGAAACCTGAAAGTCAAAAAAAACCTGGCCGACTGTATTTTGTTTTGTCGGCTTTACTTGATGCGTCTAAACTACGAATGTTCAGTTTTGATCTTTGAAAAGATACGAAAGCTAGGTGATATAATTTTTTTAATTGGATTAAATAAGTAAGCATTTGACACAATCACGACAGATGTCGCGTGGATAATCATGAGGTAGTACGACCGAAAATGTAAACGTGCCAAATCTAAAAAGGGGCACTTGAAAGCGACTGTTGGAATAAAATGTTTGATACTAAGAGAGAGACATATTTGAACTTGAGTCATAGTAATTTTCAGTAAGAGCGCCGAAAAATGTGAAAAAATTCCATAATAATTCATGAAAATTAACAGACAACGAATAGATTAGAATATAATTTATTATACAACATTAACTAATGCACTGCTCGCTTCGCTGGTTTTTTTTTTAAATCAAATATATCAGAGATTCATATTTAAGCACTTCTAGAATCATTGGGGAACATTAATAAAAAAGTTGCATCAAAATCCTTCAAATAGATTTTAAGTCCGCTTAAACATACGTACAAGTCCATACAAATAATTTTATAAATTAGTATAGATTATTGTACCCACTACGTGATTATACTTGTTGAATTGGTTAATTACAATAAAGGACGGCCATATTGCTAAATGAATTTTTTTATTTGTCAAATACGCTAAGTTTTGGGAAGAGGTTCAAATACGTGAAATACAAACTCTTTTATTAAAAAATTAGCGCATACCTGTATGGGAATTTCCATTATTTGGGGTCTCGCAGCCTCAGCCCTTTCAATCATGTAACTTGAATAGCACTCCATCAGTCACAGAGCCCTTTATGAACCTCTTGTGTGTAATTAGGTCTGTGGAATCCAGGAGTAACAGGATGCCGACTATTATAAAGATTGCTTTTGTGTTTTTATATCTGTTTGTATAGTTTTTTTTACGGTATAATATTATTTAAGGAATTGCATGAGAATTAAACTTTTGCCAATGTAATTCGGAGGCTAAATAACAGGGTAATAATTCAAAAATTTTTTTGTTTTGGTATTCGTTTCCGTGTCTCACTTTTAGTATAACGACCTCTATAAAAACAATATTTTAATTAGTTACGTGTAATTAGTTTGGGGGAGGCCTATGGCCAGCAGTGGACGTCTTTCGGCTGAAATGATAATGATGTCTGTAGTAAAAAAACCTCTCTTTTTACTGATCAGAGCTTATCTTTCATGATTTCTAGTTTGCACAGTTTAAATAAAACGTAGTCTCTATGATACACCACAGCTAAAATAATTGAATATTACAAAGTAATTTATTTATATGGTAACCCTAGTAATATATAATGACGTCATATACGACCTCGATTCGTAAGAACTGACAGTAATTTTAACGATACTAAAGTCTATTCATATGTTTATGACTAGTCTCCGTAGTGCATAGCGGCATCTATTAACAAGCAGTGTAGTATATTGCAGTCAGTCTTGGAATGATATATCGGGAAACTAATAATATCCACAGAATATTATTGATATGATAAAACTAATGATATGATGACATAGCTATCGGAAATAGTAATCTCAAATTTTAAAATTATACATTTAAAGAATATCAAATTAAAGTAAAAAATATTATAAATCCTTCCATCTGGGAAATCGTTGTCCGCAAACTAAAGGTTCTTTAATTAGCAATCAGACATTCCACAGGCGAGGCAGGTGCCGACCTGTCCGCTGTGCGCTGGACCGGTCCTCTCGCCGCGCCACCCTTGCCATCATGCCATACCATGGTTACTGGCCGCTAAAATCTGATATTCGAATTCAATTTTCCCAGTCTTCTAATTGTATATTAGCTGTAGCAAAAACGTGGCGTTTTTACCTGATCGCGATCTGTCTTGTTGTGGTTTTTATTTTTAATTCATAAACTTACGTTATTTGTACCTATATTTTGTAATATTGGTGGTATTTTGCGTGATATAGATTGAATATTGTGCTCATGCCAAGTACAATATATATATATATAATAACTAAAGTATTAATTTTAATTTGCCACAAATCTCCCTGTACAACTCCAACAAGAGTCACCATCTTGTTAAAAATAAGAAGTGAAAAATTCATATTAATACTTTTACGTGATAAGGTAAATCTTACTGGATTACTAGTTATGCCACGTGACTTCGGTCACCTGAAAAACTGGGAATTCCTCGTCTTGTCCTGGTTAAAAGTAGGCTACATTTTTTGAAATTATGCTTCTTTTAACGTTTTTATATACATATATTATATAAGCGTAAAATAGAGAGATGTGTGCATCCTGCCGTGCGGATCATTTCAGGAAAATGCGATGTTTAGTCAAATTATATAATATTTGTTTGTACAACGTTAAATTATTTTTATGCAATGAAACAATAAGAGTCAGTGAAATGAATTTACATGATAACATTTTTGGAGTTAAGTATTTTATTTTGTTACGCCAATGAAAGTATACTTATCTTTTTTACATGCGTATATCAATACACTTTTTTTATAATTTTATCATTACCAAATAATATTAGTTATAGTAATTACCCTAAATTCTTCTTCGATTAATCTGAAAACTGCATTCAAATTGACTGGTCGGTTTTCGTGACATTGTAACACGGAAAAATAAAAATAAAATATATCGAAGGTGCACGGCCACTTGACTAACGTGTAAAGCTTATCTAATGCACGTTAGTCAATTAGCTTTTTCACCTTTAATATAAATACACATATAGATTAAGTTAAAACAATCACTGGTTACAACTGAATTGCAAGCAATTCGAAACCATACGAGATATATCAAATTAATGTACTAAATAATTGTAGATATTAAAAATAACTACAAAAAAGTCTGCAACAGCATATATCTATCTTCTAAGAATCGTCCACAATAAGCATTTTCGTCTTCCGTCTTTTGAGCGGGCGTGCGCTCGACCGACGGGCAAACTGGTAGTCCATGCGAGCGAAGCCGCAGACATAGCTAGTTCATAAATAAAAACTGTTTTAATTTAAAAAATCTTTGGAATATATGCATTATATAATTATTTTATGTAAATCCGCTGTAGGCAACACAATTAAATATTGTATTTAAATTGTTCCTGTAAAAAAATTATTCCACAGAGAATTCAAAGGGCAAGCAAATGAACTATCAAATTACATTACCAGGCGTCGAATTCAGCAACGAAATTTTATGAATTAAATTTGCATTATAAATGATAAAATAAAACAACGTTTCGTTTTGTTGATTAAGTTATACAGTATATTAATTGCATTATTTTGTATACATACATATAAATCTTCTATACATATAATAAAATGGAAGTGTCTGTTTTTAATGTCAAAATAATAGGTTTTTACTAAATGCATATGAAACTATACAAGGTATTCTATAATAAAAAACCCATTTATTAAATTTAGTCTGTCTGTCGTTTTTTCCGGGTAATCTCCGAAACGGTTGGACCGATTTTTACGGGACTTTCACTGGCAGATAGCTAATATTATAAGGAATAACTTAGGCTACTTTTATTTTAGAAAAATAATTAGGGCTCCGCACAAAAATAATAAACCTTTTTTAGTAGTCCACACGAGTGGAGCCCGGGCATAACTAGTCTAATTATAAAATCTTAATATTCAAGTTATTTTTAGTTACCGTTGGGATAATAAATTGACCGTAATTCATTATTTTTTTAGTTTGATATTTATTGAATTTGCTTTTGTCAAAATAAGTTCTCTATAATCAATCACAATTTGTTTATGTTGTGTTTTTCACTTACAGTATGTTGTACGTAAACAATTAAAGTTTTATTTAATTGTATAATGTATTTGTAAGACATATTATATACCAATTTTAGTTTTTTACATTCCTCCCCTACATAAACTTTAACTATGCCAAATCTTACGTTCCTTCATGCGTGCAATATGTTTAAAAACCGGCCAAGTGCGCGTCGGGCCACGCGCATTGTATGGTTCCGTAGTTGCCCGTCACAATACGCAGACTTAAAAAGGGACCTTCATCGAAGTAATAATGAAATTTTATTTTTTATTTACATGTACAATTTATAAGTTAGTCGTCTATTACTTATTATCTAGTAAAGCCTATTTAGCTGTGATAGTTTTTCGTTTAACTTCGTTGTATGTACTAATGCTGTGAGTTTCTTTACATATCAAAAAATAACCATAGATATTAACAAAAATTTGCACTTTAAAACTTAAGCGTGTACTTTTTTTTTTGTTTAAGTTAAAACTTCTTTAGGATTGTTGTTATTTGAAAGTCGATAAAACGAAAAAGCGACAATAAAAAGAGACAACCATATACATCTATAGGATTTAGTCTACGAGAGAATGAGATAGAATACATTTACATAATGCATGGTTAATACAAATCCTGATTTTCATGATTGTGATCGTCGTCGGTGTTGGCTAATGGTGTGAGACGACCAGACTTCATACGCAGTAGTCGCTGTATGATGTAGTGGTCAATAGTTCGAATCTCGCTGAAAAACAGAATTTTTAAGGAACATATTTTTTTGTTAAGGTTTCAAGTCTGACACGTGTGAACTGCTAAACACATTTTGTTTTATAGATTATATTTTACCACTTTGTCGGCATGATTAATATGTATAGGTATAGGTACCAAAATTACAGCTTTGTAGTACATCGTTTCTCGGAGCTAAACCGCAGACGGACGTCTGTCGACAGACGAACATGACGAAACTATAAGAGGTTCTTGTTGACTACGGAACGCTAAAAAGGGGGTACAAAGTTCGCTTCACGAATAAACATACAAAAAATACTGCTATATTAATTACTGTAATAGAAGTTACTGTTGGTAAGTTATAAATTATTATACCTTTGTAAATATGTGCCTATTGCTTCTAAAATTTAAAAGATTGTAATGAATTGAATGCCTCTGGTTAATTTCGACAATGAATATAAAGAAATATCTATAAATAATTAGTATGAATTTATTTAAAACTTACATCAGATAATAAAATAATAAAATATTTCAACGTTTAATTTTTATGAATTAATTTTTATACATGGAAAACCGCTATGTGTAATTATTACTTCTTCAAGTTATGACCTAAATAAACGTATTGCAGAGTTTCCGCGATCGGTTCATTCATTATTCATTCATTCAATTGCCCGCATTCATTCCTGGAAACCTGTACTGTCAACTTCCAACTATGGCGGGAAATTATACGAAACTGTATTATAATTGATGGATTAATTAAGTGAAATTTATCTTAGTTACCTTATCGAGCCGGTTTGCGATATTCGAACGATTATCCAAATGACTGCTGTATACGACTTCTATAGATTCTTAATTTTTAACAGACTTCATTATCTCGCCAAAACAACTTTAGCCTCGATCTTTCATGTGGAAGAAATCATCATAAATATTATTTACAACACAATTGATAGCTTACAATCGTTTTGTAAATATTTATTTCTCGGAAATTTATCAGTATTTAATTATGCTATTTGTGGCACTGACCGCGCGTTAATAGTTCACTAGACACTATATTCTCGTGTCAGTGGCCATACGATCGATGCCATTTGTTTGTTTATACATTGGACTCCTGTGACATTACATTCATTATGTAAATGTATTTAAAATTATAGTTAAGGGGGTTGTTCTCATCTTGGCTGTGGAATTCCGGATTGTTTAGGTATGAAATCAAATTTATAGTTAAGGGGAATGTTCTCCCACCTTACTCGCCGATTCGTTAGGCTGTTTTGGAATGTAATTAGATAGTTAAGGGCATTGTTCTTGCCTAACCCGGGGAATCATTGGTACTGTTTGGATATAATATCGGTATGAGATGTAGAGCAGAATTTGCAGAGTTTAAAAATTAATTATTAATAAAACCCTTTTCGAACCAAAGTTCCCTAATCAGGACTCCAATTTATATGTAGCAAGTACAACTACCGAGCTAAGTCAAACGGTTTATTCGTGTAACAGAATTTATAATTTATGTAAATTTACTTACATAAATGTACGACTGTAAAATTATTACATTCAGTTAATTAAAATTACAAAATACAAAAAAAATTGAGAGACGACAAGTGTGATCACACTGACCATGCATGTATGTACGTCCGTGCGTGTAAACTTTATGCGTTTGCGTGCTTGCATGAATTTACATAGCAATTTTCAATCGCTTCGTGTTATATCAAATGGCAATAATACGGTTGTATTATATTATTCTATACAACGGTACAGTCAACGGTTATAACTTTAAACATAATTATTTTTATAACTTTCTTATTTGATTAACTGTGGTTTTAATATTACTTAGAATCTATAAGGGTGTGGTAACATTATTTTTTTACACGTAGATTAGTACTATGTGTAAAAAGTTTCTTTCTTTGCTTGTTTCTTCCATATACGTTCCTATACCAATCATCCGATGGCAAACTTTGATCAGTTGTCGTGAGCACACTCACAAAGGGCTTAGTACAACAAGTTTACGATAGGTGACTCGCGAGTCGTTTATTTTGAAGACAAAAGGGATCTAAATTGCGGACAAAATCTAGTGTGTATTAAATTAAACGAGAAGTTTTTTTAAATCTCTTACATGTTCTTGTTGCTGTTAGAGAAAGAACAAATTTTTCTACATTATTCGCTTCCTACAGTTTTGTTTAATCTTTCCAATCATTCGCGCCGATAGTGCGTGCTCTTTGTTTTTCCTGATCAGTATTTTTTATATTTCATCCGTAATCGATGTTGATGAAAGATAGAAAGTTCAAAAAAAGGAACACATTCCAAAAAAGCTTTAACACTGGTTTTACCAGTTCAGACAAATAAATACCGGATGCCTAAATGATGCTATTCACGGTTCGACAGAGCGTAGGGTCGCGACTCGCTCACCATGTACCCGATATCGAGTTATGACGTGGCGAAAACAAAACGAGTTAAGAATCGATTCCGTGCATTCCGACGCTTCACAGATTCTTCACTAAGAATGCGTGAACGTAATGATTATAATCTAGTTTTAGTGAACGATTCGTCATCGTCCGATTTAGTTAATGGAATAGCCAATAAGCGTGTGAATCGAACTTCGATGGCTTTTGATTGTGAACATTGTATATAGGGTTTTAATCGTTTCATTCGATTAGATGAGATATGTTTTTTAAGCTTTTTTCTCTCTAAATTTATAAGAATCTAACCTTTGTTAGTTTATAACGGGTATTTTACTAAATCAAATGTGAAATAGTTTTTATTCAAGATTTTGTGGAATGTCATCAAATGTCGTAAAATTGTTAAGTGTTCAGTACATTTATAAGCTACAAAATTATGGCAATATATATTTTATTTCTCATCATTTTGACACATTATATGAACGAACATCGGCAATCTTTAATATTAAAAATTAGTTGTATATAAATTATATTTCGTGTAGTTGACGAAAGAAATTTATAACTACTACTGACTATTACCATTATATAAATAATATTGTACAGTCACGGTGGTTTCATTTTGAAATGTAATGTCTTCTATGTTGGTATTTTGTTGTTTAATTAGAAGTTTTTACTGCTGATTTTTTTTCACGCGTAGATATAAATTGAGTTTTGGCGTCAATATCAAGATCTACGTACCTGTACGTACACACGTTGCCATTAAATAAGAAGATGTAGTTTTTTAACGACTATAATATTTATTTATCTTTAGATTTAAATACGCAATACATCTTCTCTGCTTCTTATATAATACAATAAATGTCATATAATAATAATACCATTTTATGACGTGGTCAATTAAAGACCGCGACTTGAGCAAGTTTAGTAATAAGCGAAATTAATAAAAACATGACATTTTGGTGAGGTCCTGGAGGATGCAGGAGACGGTCGCATGGGAGCGGAATGCGGTCCAACGTGCGCGGGCTCGTCTTTTTGGTGCGGTGGAGTGGGGACGAGGGGGAGTGTCTGGTGCACAAGCCCGGCCTATAAACTCCAGCGGAGTGGTTAGCGCGCCCCGTAATTATTATGCCGTGAGAGTGAACGGCCGATCACCCCGGCGACCATAACGCCACTGTGCTTTATAATTATTAAGGACCAGCACAAATTGCAATGCCGTTTACAAAACTTCACCGTACAAAGTCTGTTGCCAGTAACAAAATACACTTCGTTCTTGGTTTATAATAACGGTAATCAATATAATTTTTACGTTATTTCAAATTACAACAGGTATTAATGCAGATATGCCTTATAATTAAATACATTTTTATGTTTGTAATATTCACGTCATTGTGGTTTACAAATTAGTTTTTAACTATTTGGAAATTTTTAAATTGGAGCTTGTAAGGTTTTTTAATCGTATCCTGACAGAATTATTGTACAACACCTGATGGTAATTCGGACAACGGCCACAGCCAGGAGACTGATTCCGTCGTCGGTCGTTCTGATAAAATGCTTCTTCATGCCTTGTTTGAACGATCAAGAAAATATTATATAGTTATCATTTAAAGAGCAACCGCATAATTCGAGTAATTTCGGGTAACTGACCTCCTATTTCAATGATGGACCATAAAATTCATCTCATACAATAAGTATTAAGGCATAATATCCAATAATGTCATCATTTTTCGTGATTGTAATAGACTTGTCACGTTTTCGGCGGCAAAGGCGTGTACGAGATGTAGGGTTGCCATCTTTTAAAAAACAACCAAAATTAGGAACGCAATAGACTGCAAAGTATGTAAATGTATGCATAATACTGCCCTTAAATGCATAGTGACATATTTCTAAATAAATATGTTATATATATTTAAAAATCTCACACATTTACACTTTTTACTATACTATACTTTTTTTTAAATTAAAATAAGTTAAACATGCGTTTAAATTTTCAAAGTGAACGAGCAAAGTTATTCTTAAAAAATAAAGTTTTTTTTAATTATGAATAAGTAAATACATAAAAAGACTTTTATATTCAAAGTGAGTCTTTGTAAAACAATTCTCCGGACAAATATCATCGTACCTTCAGAAACGGGACGTCACCGCGTCGCGTCGCGTCAGTCTGAAAGTCGCGGTACGATTGGCAACCTTAGTTAGAAGCAGCAACAATCCCACACGGTTAGTAACGTGTGTTAATGGTATGATCCACAGTAAATACGCTGAGAATGAATTATGGAACGTGTAATCACTTAGTGTAAGTCCAGGGATTTTTTTCAATAATTCGTGTTACTGGAATAATCAAATATCCGAACTCTATTCATGTCAACGTAATTCGTCTAGCTTTTCATTTGTATTATATTTAAATAAATATGCCAAAAAAGAGATAAGATACTTTTTAATTCACTTTTTCTTCATTTCAAGTTTCTAGAAATGGATTCGCTACAAATGAAAATTACTTACATCCAAAAGGATCACAATTCGAATGTTAATTATATAAGTTAGAAGAAATTAGAATTTCATTTTATACATATAATATCTATTACCCAGTCTTCGTTCCCGTTATCTTCGAAATGAAACGACTCGTACGCCATCTATTGTAAACTAGCTGAACTAATACAGAATTTTCTCAGGTGTCGTACAACTCAGAAAAGTTTAATCGCATTAGAATGAATGGTTTCGAAACACACAAACAAAGAAACATTAATTTATGTAGATATGCTAGCTGTGCCGTACGATTTTATCCGTTTTAAATTTATTCGACCAATTCACCACCAAACCGCGCCGTCGCCAGTGCACCTGTTCATACTGTTAGAGGGACCGGCTTCTCTACCAACACTACATATTAAATAAGATACTATTTAACATAAGTCGGAGAATCGTTTCTATATGATTATGGAATCCGTACTAATGACTTAGTAATTGTACTATTGACTGGGCGCTATAGCAAAAAGTGTGCTCTGTGACCGCACGCACAAAATAAGCAGGCAACGACGGGTTTGAAGCCTTGAAGGCATTCTCGCTTAAGTTGTGGGATAGTAAAAACCTCAGTCAGAAGTCGACTACAATAAATACTGTTCCGAAGTGCCGTCTCGCTGTGTGTAAATTGCCTACAGTTTGGCAGATTTCTTGATTATTTTTTTAAAGTACAAAGGTGACAAACAATCGTATGTCCCGCCTGATTGTAAGTGATTACCATAGCCTATGAACGCTTGTAATACCATTAGGTATCATAGCCACAAGGAGCTCTGGGGCCCTTCTCACCGCAGGAATACAACACAATTGAACTGGAACTTGATGCTCATGGTTACTGCTCTGCTCCTTAGGGTCGTAAAGTGAAATTATATATCCCTCCTCAATCAATAAGCTATACGATGCATAAGTATTTTTTTACAACTTGCAAGTTCAAACAAACGGACAATCTCTTGAACTTAATAATATATACGAGTATAGATATGTTTGAATGAAATACCGCATTTAAAACAAGTAGCCGACTACGTATAGGAATTCTTAAGATCTCGCCCGAGGCAACCGCAATTTTATCTCTGACCTACATGCACTATACATGCGCTATAAAACACCCACCGTCGCGGTATATCGATTAATGGACATTAATAGCGCCCGCTTTCTAGCTATACTAACATATACATTTTTTTATGATTTATGTGTACGTACTGGAAATTATTTTATCATCCCTTTAACGCATAAGGATTAACCTAAAAATGATAAAATATAATCATTATAATCCTTGTGGTATACAAGCATGGACGTAGCAGAGACGTCAGTGGACTGAGCAGAGAAACAGCTGTCCCCTAGCGAGGTATTTATAAGCGTTCGGTCGAAGTGCTCCTGAAATAAAAAGACTAAATAATTTAGTCGAGCTAGTATTTAAACAAAAAATTCGTTATTTTTCTTCTTATTTTGGCGCCGCAGAAACTTGTGCCAGAGTCCAATGCTTTTGAGGCTAACTTTGTAGTATTTTCTAATCTTAATTGTTGGTGACTCCCGTGTTAGAACGGCTCAGGTATTTTTTTTTGAGACTCATTTATTAAATATATATACATATACATACATATATGTATTGTATACATATTAAAAAAAAACATTAATTATTTATAACCCACTTTACGTATGCATAATAATTAATAACCTAACTACATCACGCAAAATACTACAAATATTATATAATAAGGGATCAAATAACATAATTTAATGAATTAAAATAAAAACTTCAACATGAATGATCAAGATTCCGCCAAACACTCCATACGATTTTTCGAACACTTTCAATAAATTAGCCTTAAATCTTTAGCCCCCATAGTCAGATACGTATCGATTCATTTTACGGCTAACTTCAAGACAAAAACGCAACGTCGTTGGTGGTTTGTTTTCGTTTGCCAGTAATAAATCAAACATTACCAAAGAAAACAATACAAAATCTTTGTTTTAATTATTCTTCCGGTTTTGGACACGGCTATGCGAAGCGGGTCGTGCAGTCAGTCGTTTCACTACAATGTTGCCGGTTAATTTACTTTTTTTTTTTCTTTCAGCATCAACTTGTTTGGATTGGAACAGTGATTTCATTTGAGTGTAATATAATGTGGACTGTTTTTAAATTTCAAGGTATTTAGTAGCAAACAGGTATACATGTCACCGAAGATATTTATGATAAGATATAGTTGGGAAGGCTCGAGTCGTGTGCCAGTGCATGTTGTTACCAACACCATTCGGAGCGAAACAAAAACGGAACTTTCCACAGGTTCCACTTCACATTTCGAAAATGACGACATGAAACCATACTAGAGATTTATGTGCTCTTGCATTAACTATTTAACTCTCAAATTGTGTATTATTATACAATAGGTGACGAAGAATTTCATTTTTTTTTCAAGATAGTTTTATTGTTTTTTAACCTTCACCAAAAAACGCAGGTTTCTCCGTTTCACCAGTATGCTTGTATATGTGCGATTGTTTCAGAAACTACTAGATATATTTATTTATATGATTCTTTTACTGGCATAATCTGTATACTTCTAGGATGGTTTTAGTATATAAAATTTTATGGTACCAATCGTATGTACAGACTTATAGGTGTAAAATAATTGTGTATACCAGTATATTATTTTAAATATGTACATAGTCGAAGCGGCACACTCCGGCATTATAATTAAACGCTTGCGTACTCATCGTACTAAATACATTTTAATGTGACATAATATATCGTATTACGGCCCGTTTACACAAACATGCGTCATTGACGAGAGCCACTGAAAAAATGAAAACGAATCGTATTAAATCGCGACCCGGAAAAATAACAATTTGTCATTGTGTGAATGAGCCCTTCGCTAAAAATAAAACTCAGAAAACGCGTTTTGTGCAGCAAAAGTATGAACTTATGGCATCAAAACGTGTAGTATTATTTTTATTTCAGTTGCATTCATCATAAACGAAAAGTTTTAAATCTGCCGACATATTTTAAACTTTTGTTGTTTCAACATTATAAACAATGAGCAATGACGCATAGGATGTGATATAAAAGAAAGCTTAAAAAGTTATAATGAAAAAAATCACGTGCGTAACGTCTAGAGATGTGCCGGATATCCGTATCTGCGGATATTCGAGGAAGGAAAAAATCCGTATTCGTATCTGTTTTTTTTTTAAAACAGATCTGTATTTTATATTCATTCCTTAAATGAAATTTGAAAAGTAGCAATGAAATACTTTGAACTCCTTCAATCGATTTTAGTTGTTACTAACTTAGAATAGTATGTAATACAAAAACTCCTCATTAAAATTAATTTTACCGAACACATACACTACTATAAACGCGCACGGTGTCTCATAATGTCTCATAAATTCCCTTGCTTAATGGTTGGTCAAACTATCGGTTCAAGGTCACAAGCACCTTGTGCAAACAAAAGATATACGAAATTTGATATTCGTATCCGTATCGTAAGACTGCAATAATCCGTACCCGTAACCGCGGATATACATTTTTAAGAATCCGGCACGTCACTGGTAACATCCAACGCATGACAAAAAGTTTAGTTAACAAAGCTACCCCGTGAATTAGTTGGCATCACGTCGCGTTATGAATGAAGCGGACCCCCTTGGAGTGCGGTGGCATGCGGGGCGGGGGAGGGGGGTTGTGATGTGCGACCGCCATCGGAATTCCAATAACTCGAATGGGCGAAGTCGTTGCGCTTGCGCCTAAAAAAATCATCTCCGATACAATAGCGCCCAAGGATCATTCTCCGACTGACCCGCGACTGTTTCCAGCTTTACAAGTTATTTTTCATTACTGAACAAATGCTTAACTCACTGCTTTTACGACTTCCACAAACGTCGTTTTTACCGAAACTAGCTCCTTTTTCACATTTATGTTTTTGTTGGTATTAAAACATTACCTGTTTCGTTTAATCCAATGGTTACTTTCAATTTTATTATAAGGCTAGGATTCCGCGACTCACATTGCTACTAAACCCTTCGAATGAGGGATGTTATGGATATGAGATTTCGGATCTGGTTATAAATATGTTAAGAGTATTTAATCGGTGTCGGTAATGGATACGGATATGAAGTTATCAGATATCAGATAGTTTCGGATAATTTCAGTTATGGATATTACATTTTGCAAGGAATTGTACATAGAAACAAAGTTTGTAGATGAACAATATTAACTTTAGTATATTAATTTTTGGTATTCGACTGTATCTCATTCGATTTTGGAACGAAATTATTCGAAATGTTTACATAGAAGAGTTACGGTTACGGATACGGAGTCCCAGAACACCCCTGCTTCGAATATGTATCACGCTATTAGTCTACTGAAAATATGGAAGTTATTCTATGTATACCGTGGTACGGCTTGTTAAAATAACAGCATAATGAACCTACTGTTTGATTAACATGACAAAAGCGGCCTCAGGAATGTGGTTCATCTCACCGGCGCCTGCGCCGCGTTACGCCTGTCGATTAAAACCTTTAGTTTTACATACTTTCCGGAGTCATATTATCACGTACGCTGCACCTCACGTCAAGTCGTTTTTCGTCATGTTATTCTAACGCGCTCAACTATCTCTCACAGTTTATTGTATAGTTCTTTCTTTTTCTCTCTCTGAACAAGTGCATATTTCCGTCCTTATTGCGTTAATAGCGTTGTGTTGCAAAACGTTGCAGTAAAAATAACTATTCGAAAAAAAAACCTCTTAAGTATCATCAAAGAAATTTCACTTCAATAATAAAATGGGTTTCGTTAGTAGTGTCTACAAATTCTGAAATGTAAAAATCTTACTTCTCTGGAGTGTAATACCTATAACCTATAACTTGAACAGATAACATATCTATGGAAATATGTAATTCGTATAAGTGGTTTTCGCGTGAAAATAATATAAACGGACAAACAGACTGAGATACGTTGAGTTTTATAATATGTATAGATTACGTATGTTTGTGGTGTGTGAAGGCCTGTAACGCTGTTTCATATGAAATACATTGAAGGCACTTGGTGGTACATTTGATATAAAATAGAAATCCCTTATTGCGAATTCCATCCGATGCTAACTAACTGTTTTGATATGCTAAGGAGTCGAGCTAAGCAAGGTGTGGCCAAGAGATAAAATATGTCGGTCCGAGCAAGACTGCGAGAATAGTAAATATGCTTTTAACACACGTTACTATGCTACAAAAGAATTTTAAGGTCTGGAAACTTATACCTTAGTTATCTTTTCCTTTATGCATTACCACAGCTAGTGCTTCGCGGTTTTATCCGTGTTAAATTTATTCTACCATCTCCCTACCGCGCCGTTCACAACGCACGCGTATAGCTTACCGTGTTCACATATTGTCCTTGCCAGCTTGCTAGCTTGCCAGATTGTTTGACTTTCTCGATTACTGCTCCGCTCCTTCCTTGATAAATAGGCATTAAAATTTAAATATAATTTTTCAAAACCAACAGGTAGCTCCAGAGATTTGCGTGTTAAAACAAACAATTTTTAGAATTTTGCGATATTAGTTTCCATTTTTTTAAATGTAAAGTTTCTTATTGCCTTACGAAAATGAGAAGCTCTCGGAACCGACACGGATGTATGAAAGATTTAATGAAAGTTTAGAGAAAGCAAAAAGGTTTGTAATCAATATAAAAGTAACCTTTGAGTTTCTGATGTAGCTAACGGTAGGTAGGTGACACTCTAAGCTTAAAAAGGGTACTGACTCTTTAACCTGAACAAATCGAAAGGGCAGATCATAATTTTGAAGGCGGTAGATAACCAGATAAGCCAAACGATAAAACAGGATAGCAATATGGTAATCTAAACTAATACATATTATAAAGAGGAAAGATTTGATTGTTTGTTTGCATTGAATAGGCTCTGAAACTACTGGACCGATTTGAAAAATTCTTTCACCATTAGAATCCTACATTGCCCTGGTGAACATAGGCGATAGAATAAAAAGCTAGGGATCCGTATGAAAATTTATAATTTTTTGTTAAATGCCCGTGGTTCGCTAGTATTAGAAATATACTGAATTTAGTCATTCCAAGTTTTAGACTTGGTAAGACCAATATTTTTTTTTTTAGGTAATAGTGTTAGATTCTATATTAAGATTTTTAAGCACATTGCCGATTTGTCAGACAATAAGTTCAAGGGTCATATCAAGCAGTTTTTATTGTCGGAAAGGGTAAATTATTACATGAATTATAGTGATGCCTTAAAATGACTACCTCCCCTGTACATCCACTAAAATAATATGATTATTAACTATAATAAACACATTAAAAAAATTTGATAATTCGATCTAATTTCTTGCCGGTTCTTCAAGATAACTGGGATGATTGCGAACCGGTAGTAGTGTTTTAACATTTAAATAAATCGAATAAAGTATTTACCATTTTATAGTAAAAATATAACTTTTTTTAAAATTCGTTGTGTGAAAAATAACAGTCAAGGAACTGTTGGTTACTTGGTTAGTGTGACCCAAAGGTGAAACGTACGGTGCTGCGCCGGGCAATAACGCCTACCTGTTCAATGTAGATGTTATCTGTTATAGACAAAGACGCCGGCTGGAAACGTCCCCTCTTCATAATTCGACCTTAATTGTCTAAGAATAAAGGCGGTTTTATTCCGTGAAACAAAACCCCGCGATGACACGTAATGGTGTAGAATTACAAAGCTATGTCAGCTTTATTGTAACCTTTTGTAGCAGAAACAAATAAACATTAGCCATAACTGGCACATCATTGCAATGTGAGATTTGCAGTGGACTCGGATTGAATTTGTCCGCGGAGTGTTTTTGTACTAGCATGATATTTGGATGTTAATAAGATCATAAAATCCGTGTAGGATTTCACTGCGGAAGCGTCTACGTCACACATTTATTTGTCGCGAAGCAGTAATAGTTTTATTATTGTATGTCGATATTAAGAGTTTTTTTTTTCAAAATGTAAAGTCACAGGTGTTCAGTTTACACATTGCGTATTACTCACATTTGTAACTCTACCATTTGTTTCTTTCGCAGTTGTTTTCAAGTTTGATAGGCTGTAGATATTAAAGTGCGTGTGAATCCGGCACTTAAATTGCATTTATTGTTTCTTACTAATAACTGAAATAAATAAATCTAATCAGCGCTCAAATTGTCCGTAATGGTTTTATCAAATAAATTAAAACGTTTTATCAATCTAAATTTAGAAGGCGCCCAAAACAAGCTTTCGTTTGTAAGCCGTGCGTGAGTTACGTTATAAAAATTCTCGGAGATATTGCCTTGATCTTCCCAATGAGGCCAATAAAGATCCGGGAATGCGGGTTTTATATCAATTAACGTGAATGTTACACACGTAGGTAGATAAATGAGGGAACGGGTTGCGGCCAGTATAAATAAACCGCTCGCTGTTGCATTTGTTAAAAAAGTCCGTCGAGAAACAAAAAAAAAAAAAAAGACGAGGAATAATACTGAATGCAAGCAGTTTCACTGAATGAAATTAAACGTGTATTGACCGAATTATATAAATGCATTAATAAATTTCATTAGTGAATGTTGTAACGTTCTGGGACATTTTTTACCAAATTTCATTTCATCGGAGATTATTCGATGGCCAGTAATAGTAGTAAAAAGGATTTTTTTTTTTGTGGCACGACAAGTGCAGGCAATGGGATTCAGTAACAAGGGATGGTAGGGATTTGTACCCGACTGGATGACGACCACCATATACATGCTTATAATTCCGAAATAGTGATTTTGATTTGACTTGTCGCGTTACGGAATCAGCTAGTGTATATTCCAGCCACCAAAAGACTAGCAGGCCGGCAAGACAGCGGCTTTTCAAACGTCACCACAAATTGTCGCTCGTGGTAAGTTCCCCTAATTTGTTGCTATCTCCCTATTATATCCATGGCTGGTGATAGATATAATTGCAAGTTTATTACATCTTTGAGTCTGGCTTGTCAGATTCATCGACACAGTTTTCTTCGAAATAAATTTTGTTAAGAACACACACACACGCGTGCACAGTGTTCCACATATGCTAATGACACAAGGACAAAGTCTGACGTTAATTAGAAGCCTACAATACTGAGCTGAGCTCCTGAATCCTGAGCTTTGGTAATGAAGAACATCGCTATCAAACCATAGTATGTTGGTAAGGTGTCTCGTCACTTAACATCAGATGACTGTACTAGAGCTAAAATTATCAGAAATAAAAAAGACACTTCAATGAAAAACAAACGCTAACAAATTTCACAACAGTTTAATTTTTATTTAATCTTTCGAATTAAATTGATTCTGTTTGGAAATTGATCTACCGATGATAGTTATTTTTTCGAACTGACTATACTGCCTTATGGGCCCTGGAGATTTTGCGGCTTTTACAGCTTCAGCGGGCTTCGGACACCACAGTTCATTCCAACCATCAGGTTCATTCGTTTACAGAGTAACTAAATTTTAAAGTTTTAAAACTTGTAAAAGGATTTTGCTTAAAATAACACGAGTGCTTTAATTTTGAATTAATTAATGATTTAATTAAACAACTGCCGAGATGACAGAAATCCGTGTTACCTAACGTTAAGTGATCAATGTAATATAGAGAATAAAATCGCGTAAGTAACTTCCAGCGCATGGCAAAAAGTTGTAACGCCTTTTTTAATTGTTAAGGTTACTGGTTACACGTCCTTTAAGCCTAATTTTGTAATATTTTTCTAATCATAAACATCGCTCAAATAGAATGGTTGCTTCGTTGTAGAACTATTCAGGAAGCTTTTGTAGCAACTCAAAATGCACGTGTCTAGTTATTATTTATAAACCATTTCACTCGTGTAGAGTAACCAAAGTATACGAGTATTACGTGAAACCATCAATATTACACAATATAAGGTTAGATAACGTAAGTGTATTAAGTAAGACAAAAAGCAAAAACTTTTGGAAAGGCTCGAGTCCAAGATGTTGTTAGCCGTACGTTTCACACAGGAACTCAGGAATAGCAATGTTGCTTTACTATAGAAAATTTTGTGTGTAATTATATGCGCACGTAAGAAGTTATACTTTTTTCACGTTAACAAAACAAATATAAATTCAAAAATGTTATCCCGCGTACCAACAACATGATGAAGTTCGCCAACAGTGATGATAATAATGTGAATTCATTGTATTGTTTTTTTTTTTATAATTGTTTAGAAATAATTTGTCAGATAAATTATCACTATTTTAACTTTATTAAAATAAATGGCAGTAAAATGTATTTATTTTTATTTGAAGCAATGATGGCTCAGTGGTAGTGTTTACGACTTCGCGTCCATTGACGAGTTCGAATCTCCCTGCAATGAGCCTGAGCTTTCGGTGAAGGAAAACATCGTGAGGAAACCATAGCATGGTAGTAGGGCTTTTTCTGATGCCCGCCTGGCTAGCTACCATCCTCGAGTTGAAAATCTGTCGCCAAGCACCAATAGGTGTGTTCCGGCAGCTGTACTTGAGAGCCAGCTTCTACTAGGTTTAGCGTGTTATCATCTTGGGCCACATCGTCACTTAACATCAGGTGAGATTGTGGCCACTACGCCATACCTATAACGATAAAAAAAAAAATTGATGGCTAACTTCATTTGTAACACTAATGTCACATGAAGCGCTCTTAATTTTACTCTTTTCTGATCTCTACAAAAGATAAGTACAAAAAGTTGCTGCCAGTTTCCGTATAGCCATTAGCTATTTCCGAATTACAACAAATTGTCCATAACAGTTCGATCCGTTAGTATTTGTACGAAGGGAACCTTCTTATTAGCAGCTATTGCAACATTCATTGCTGCATATCAGCGATGTTCGTGAGATTTGTTTATAAATTCAATGTAAAATTGTTTCATGATTCAATTAGATCATATTTCTAGTTGATATTGCAAATTCCTTTTGAATGAAACCCATGCAGTATATATCTATTTTATACATAGTGATTTCACTTGGTTTTTAAACTTCAATAAAGTTGAGCGTTTGAATCTCATATTAAATGATGAAGCAAGCGAAAATAGTACATGCTAAACCTAAAAATTTGCCAAGTGCGCGTCGGGCCACGCGCACTGTAGGGTCCCGTAGTTGCCCGTCACAATATGCAGACTTACAGTGGGCTTTAAGTCATTTTCAATGGAATTTGTACGAGATTACTTCTCCAAGTAAATTTTATAAGTTTATGTCAATCAACTCGTTAATTTGTAAAGCCTACTTACCTGTGATAGTTTTCCTTTTAACTTCATTATATATACTACTACCATGAATTTTTTCATATGTCCAAAAATAACCATTTAGCTGGCAGCTTCGGAACCCTAAAAAGGACTAGCTCTGAGGTACATTTGCAGAACATACTAAAGTCGTTTGGCAAGGGATTTTCAATTTGAGGTCGGTAGATAAGAGGTTTTAAAGGCTCGGTAACACGTATATGACAGTTAAGACATTGTTAACGTCCATAGGCTCCGGGTACCGCTCATTTGTTACCATTGTGATGTATTAAAAAACAAACAAACAAGCATTAGGAAATGTCCTATCCGTTTTCTGCTAACATATCTCGTTTGAAGGGCCCAATATCTTAAGAAGGACGAAACACGTTAGCAGGGAGAGAATATTTCCACTGTACGGCAAGGGGAAGAATTCTCTAAATATCTTTATCTCTCGATTAAATAAAGTCTATTGACTTTATTGACATTTCTCGCATCCAAAAGTCATACTAAGGAAATTTTCACTTACGTTTCAAAGGTAATTACAGAAATCATTTATATCGCCCCTACCAAATGTAATTACCGGCATAACTCGATTACTATTCACTTTTAATCGTAACAAAGTTTATTGAACGAATATAATATATCAATTATTATCACGCAAACTCGTGAGCTGTGCGTGTTTCGTACGCGTGAGCGTGTCGTCGCTGCGTTTTTGCTCAGCGGTCAAGATTCTAAACAGAAAATTTCACTTTGTTTATATTTTATATGAAAGTGCAAGTACTGTTGGACGGTCTCGTGAACGTTTTTTTTATTAATTTATTGATTGTTTATAGACATGATGGTTTATATTTGATTTTAGGGCTGTCACATATTTAATAGATACTTAATGAACTGATCCTTCTTAGGCATCGGGTCTTTCTAGCGTAACGTGACGAGATGTTTATGCAGGCCGGCATGACAGCGACGAGCGCCGATGGATTGCCAATCTCGGTGATCGCCGTTGTGTTTGGATTGTAATTTGCCGAGCTACTATAAAAATATATTAAGTTATAACTTATTAAATTGAATTGAATCGCTGCTAGATTCGTATGACGAAGTAATTGAACTTACTAAGCTGGATATTAATACGCTATAAAGATTTTCTTACTCTTTGCATGATTTTCAACTGATAGGAAAAATGTACAATAGATGTCGAATGTGAACGGCGTTTAGTGCATACGAACGTATTCCTCTATTTATCTCTGGATAATGGCAAGGTCTATCCTCGTTGTATTCTAACGTATTTTTTGGAATTCACATAGATATCCTAATTTGTATTTAAACAGTAACATTATCCGCTTATGGTAAAGGAAAACGATGCATTAACAAATTCGACAAAAAGTTGTAATTTTAACCTATTCTCTACGTCATCCTCATATGTAGCAGTCTCCATTTTTACCTTACTACTGAAAATTAATGTACAATTTTATCTCTAAATCCAGTCATTAAGGTTTATTTTTTAATGATCGTTCGCTATCGAATGTTTATTAATTCAAACCATTTAATCAATAGTGACAAATAGTTAACGTTTTGTTTTAATAATAATATAATTAATTATGACGATATTGCTATAACGTAGGTGCTGAATGGCGCCGATGAGACGCGCTTGATATCAAATAGTTTAAGAGACAGTTATGTTGAAAATAACGTTATGTAGTCAGTCTTTTGTAATAAAACTATCAACTTGTAAATATTCCACTACTCGGCAATGTCCTAATCCGGAGGGAAGGCACCGGCGTTATTACCACGCCAGCCTACAACGTATTGGCGGTTAATTTTTCATTACAGTATAGTTCCTTTTTTAACGGGAATCCCTGCTTTATTCTAGCAATCATCATTATCATCCATAATGAATGTTGTAGCGTGTACGGACATCGCGTCGATTGACGTGAGTTCGAATACCTGCAATGAGCCTGAGCTTTAGGTGAAAGAAAACATCGTCATAAAACCATAACATAGTGGTAGGGCGTCTTCTAATGCCCGTCTGGTTGGCTCACTCTCAAGTTGAAAAGCTGTCGCCAAGCACCTGTAGGTATGTGCCGGCAGCTGTACTTGATAGCCAGTTCCTCTAGGCTTAGCGTGTTACCATCTTGGGCCACATCGCCCCTTAACATCAGGTGAGATTGTGGTGAAATGCTAAATCTATAAAGAATAAAAAAGCCTGTTTGTCCACTACTGTCCATTGACCTCTCCCAAGGATCGCCAGTCAACCTGATGTTCGATCCTTCGCATTCAGACGATCCCAGTCACTCTACGTAGGTCGTCGCTCCATCTAGCTGAAGGGCGCCCCACGCTATGCAATAACGCAACCTCCACTTCTAAAATCGTCTACTCCATCCGTTATCAGCTCTTCGGCATATGTAGCCAACCAACGGCTACTTCAGAAAGCTAATCCTTTGAACTATGTCGATAAATCGATGTTTCTTACATTGGTCCAATCAGGTTTAGTCCATTCCACGAATCTCAGCCCAGGGTGTTTTTACCGAAACATCGATAATCCATCAACGGCTTGATTTATTTATACTACAAAGTTGGCAAACAAGCATACGACCAGACTAATGGTAAACGGTTACCGTAGCCTATGGACGCTTGTAATACCATAGATAACACTAGCGCGTTGCTGACCTTGAACAAACCTGCCACAAGGAGCTCTGGGAATCCTACTTACCGCAGGAACACAACACATGGTTATTTGGCTGCGATGTTTTGTAGGGTGGAGATATTCCACCAGTCGGGCTGCTCCAAGTAAAGTGAAATCTTCAAAGAAATTTCTCTGTGCCCTACCTACCTCTAATACCTATACACTGGCTAAACCCGACAAGCCAAAAAAGAGTCACGGTAACGGATTTATCACCATGTGTATGGCGGTCACGACCCAGTCTGATACCCTTCTTACCACCCCGCTTGATTACTGGATATACACCCACTTATCCCGGAAAGCGACACACCTAAGTGTGCCACTATAGTGGATGTTACACATGGTGTATGGTGGTGGTTATCCAGTCTTACACGATTGTTATGCCCAACATATTTTTTGTGGACTCTCAAATAGAGCATTTTTGAGTAGAATATTTTGTATCTAGCAACGTTCCTATCTCTAAGTCTAGGTCATATCGTTTACCCGACCTAGATAAAGAAGCTATTTTCGATCGGTCAGTTACTTGCAAGAGCGCCTTGATGTTTGAACAACATAGAGACATCTATCTAATATCTTGGCATATATTTAAACGCACTGCAGGTCACTTCTAAGAAAACGACGTCGCGTAGATATCTAGTAGCCTTTCAGATAATATAATATGACTCCACTGCTCCCCACGAAGTAGATTTACTATTGAAATTTGATGACATTTAGTCTTTTTTTGTGATAAGAAGTGGTAAACTGGTATGCATTTCACATAGTGGCGTACCAATCAGAAATGGCACCTAGGGCAAGCATCGAATTTGCATTGCCTCCGAAATTATCTAAATCTATATTAATAAATCTGTAAAGGTAATTTTTTTCTCTATTTTCCCGCTAGACATCCTATATAAAGGACACTAATCACAAATATAGCTTTTTTAATGTCTGTCTGTTTCAAAACGGCTTGATCAAATCTATTAAAATTTTGTATACGAGAAATTAATAGGCTATATGAATTTTCAATAATACTTAAAAAAAACTTATAATAAGTATATTTACCAATTTTGATGAAATTTTATACACGGAAAGTACATAAATATAACAAAAATTAATTAATTAATTTTTCTATGGTTTATAACAATCAGAAATCGTAAAAAAGCTTCTTAACCGATTATCATCAAATTTTGTAGACTGGAAACATAAGTCATTCCATAATGTTTAGGCTATAATACTATAAAAAATAGTCAAACGTACGTTTCCGAATCACAAAAAAAAAAATCATGAGGTCTCAGCAAATTCTGATCAAATTGATAGACTACGAGTATAAGAATTGAGAATAATACATTTAGTAGATGTAAAAAGAGATCTTATACGATTTTGATGAAATTATGTACGCGAGAAGTATGTCATTTCTCAATTAATAGAGTATAATATGAATTGTTAATAATGTGAATAAGAATGAAAATAATTACTGATCCAGGTCGAGTTTCTTGCCGGTTGTTCTCGATGACTGGGGTGTTTTCCCAGTTCTGATGTCAGTTCTGATGTAGTGTATGAAGTTCATAAGTGCCTTGTTGAGGCCTAAATAGAATAAAGTATTATTTGATTTCACCTGCTTAATAAACACGTGTGGGAATCTAATGGCTTGATTTTTTTTTCTTATAAATAGCAAGCATTTATGTAATCCAACCTGATGTTAACTGTAGCCTGAAGCTATATCAATACAAACTTTAAAAGTCTGCAATCCTGAGGCCAGTTGTACATGTGATAGGTTCTAAGGATTGAGTTGGAATGCTTCGTGTGCCAGTGCGTGTTGTCAACCATACTCGTCGAATGGGAACAAAACTAATATACTACGTGTACTACTGTTTTGCTTAGCTGTTGGGCTTCAGATCTTAACCCCTGTAAGCACTGTCTTTGCGTCAGTTCTGTCGTCAAATGCTTACCTTAAACAAAAAAGAACTACGAATTATAAGAGTCTAAACTAAACAAGAAAGGATATGTATCCGACTGGATCTTGACCACTATGCACATTGTGATAAACCCGTCACAGTGACTCTGTTGGTTTATCGTTTTTCGGGATTAGCCAATATATATCCAACTGCCGAAAAGCTTCAGGCCGGCATGACAGCGGCAACTGACGATGGAATGCTGATACCAAAGTGGCCGCCGCTAATTTGGATTGTACTGTGCTTATTTATAATCAGGCATAGACACAGTGCAGTAACTTTGTAAAAAAAACGTGAACGACGGAATATATTAAAAGCTAGCTGAGCTCACGGCTCCGCTCGCGTGGACTAGAAAATTATTACTTACGAAAAAAAAAATTAGTCATCAATAAGAAATCTTTTAACATTAGTGAAGATTATAAGAAAATAATGGATAGAGATGAATTGTAGTGTGATGTTAGGCACGTGTTAAACAAGCCATTGAAAATATCTTTTATCTCCTATGATTTAATGTAGCCCTGGTACCGCGTTAATCTGATTATGATATACATTTAGATACGTGAATGGTTGTTTCCTGTATTCAGGTATCATTCACCGCATTAAAAAACTCATGATTTGACGCCGCCACTCTTGCCAAATAAGATTTATTCTAGTTTAGGGATGTTTCATGTATTCGTATATAAGTTGTTTTTTCCTCATAAATGCAAATGTAGGTATATAAAAATATTTAATAATCGACAATCGTTAAACTTTTTTATTTTGTTTTAATTAATGTTATTTTACATGATGTAATTTGGTTATTGTGCATAACTGAAAAGTGAATTACAAATAACAAGTAGGAACATGATTACAAGAATAATATGAAAAATATTATATTCAGGTGACGTTGGCAGAATTGTGGATAAACACAGTTGTCATTAAATAAAAAGAAGTAGATCTTTTTTAACTACGGATCAATTGACTAATTGAACACTTATTAAAAGATAATAAACGGAAGACAGCGCGATTTGAAAGAGGATTTTAAACTGACATTTAATGACTTAATAACAAATATAATTAATTCCTAGTGAATTTTCCACGGAACTAAGTTTAGTAAAAGTTTATAAAAGTAAGTAATTTTATAAAATTAAAATGTTTTTATTTTTTGTATGTTTTACTAGTTTCTGCCCGCGATATCGTCTGCGTGAACTTCATATTTGGTCCGGGTTAAAAAGTATTCTATATGTAGTGTATAGTGTACACATATGACTGTGTGTATTTTCGTCAATATCCGTTCAAACCGTTTTTGCGTGATTGAGTAATAAAACATACAAACTTTCAGATTTACAATAATAAACATTAATATGTTTGTAACATATAATTTTATTCCTCATGTCACATTTTTTTTTCTAGTGAAATTTTCAATACTCTGCAATAACCGAAAAAATTAAATACGTCACATCCCTATTTGAAACATAATAATGATAAACAATATCTTTCTTAGTATCATGTCTCAGCGGAACGTGTGGGCGATGTTTATGAAGAATTTCCCGAAACTACCTCAATATTTCTTGTTTCTTGTGTCTCAAAGAACTTGTTTCGCCAACGTTGTATCATAGCGATTATCAACATTATTTTTGTCATAATCAGAGATTATTAAATATATCTCCTTAGGTAGTTTCTTTATACAATCTTTTATAGTTTTATTTTAGTTTAATACTAGCTGTACCCCGCGGTTTCACCCATGTTGTTTCCTTGCTCTCACTTCCAGTACTTGCCTACAGCTTGCCAGATCCCTTTATGTTGATAGTTACTGTTCCGCTCCTTAGGGTCGTAACGTAAAGCTATATAGGCAATAAATAGGCTATAGCATTCAAAAATATATTTTTCAATCTGACTGTTACTTCAAGAGATTAGCGCGTTCAAACAAATATAAATTTAGCTATACAGAAAGACATTCAAGATAAAATCGTAATTCACATCCGACCAAAAGAGAGTCACTGATTTATCACCATGTGAATAGTGGTCGTGAACCATTCCGGTCCAGATTCTCTACTATCCCCCTTTTATTACAGGATATATACCAGCTGATCCTGGAACGCATCACGCTTAGGCGTGTTACAAATGCGAATGTTATACCTGGTGTATGGTGGTCGCAATCCGGGAGTTGATAACATTAGGAAATTTGTTTTAAACACTTTATAATGTATGTTGAAAATAACACCCGTGAATTAGTATTAATTATTTGTTGTACCTATGAAATATATTTTAATTTAAATAAAAAATATGCCATAACAACGCCGCGTTATGATCACGTCGGTATTAAACTTAATAACACTCAACTGCTTAATATTTATTGAACGATGACGTCACGTCTTCGGATTTGCGTTTCTATCACGTGACTCGCAGACAAAATACCTTAATTTTCCCAAGGAAAATTTAAATAAATGTACAATTTTTTTTTCATATTTGTAGTAATTTAGGTATTTTATCAATAGACCAATATTATGAAAAATATAATTTTAATGTTTAAGCAATGTTTCACTGTCAACTCGTGGATCAACCAGAACAGTTTAATTCATCGTAAACGTGTATAATGTGTTTATATTTATCATATTATAGTATATTATTTAGATAATGGAGAATACTATTAACGTACCTAAATCATAACGCGATAAGATAAAACGATAATGTGTACGTTGCGGATTACTTCGTAGTAACTCAAACACTGTATCTCTTGTTCTAAAGATAGCCGATGCGATATTAATAACGTGGTGAGTTCCTCTAAAGTCGATTTCAAAGAAGTATTGATTCTGTTTTGCTTTTTATATTATCGATTAGAAAACTAAACTGGGAGACCCGTTCCAGGACAAGTATATATATGCTTAAGAGTGAAGTCTATGTCTTGATATACTTGATGTTACACGTATTTCTATTTTTTCTCCCTAAATAATGGCACTAGAGGAAATGTTTTTATAAAATAAAATCTATATCTACCACTGCCAACTTTTGATTTTTTCCATAATTTATTTATTATAGCTTTCTAAAATGACCTAATTATATTATATCGCCCACACATTTTTATTTACATTTAATACACATGTATATTTCAAGCAAGAGTTTGCCTAGTCCAAGTTTAATATTTCTAAATTTTCCTCGTCTACTTCCTGCAAAACTAGGTTCTAAAGATGGCAATACTAAGTGTCATGGTGTCAAACAAGAGTCCTGGTGGAATCTTGATTAAACTCCCTGGACGGTTCCAACAAGGTAGCCACATTTTTTTTCTATGCACCGTTTCGTGTTTATCTGTATGTATTTTGTATAGCCGTGTCTTGTTATTGTGAATAAACGTTTTCTTTCTTTCTTTGTATTTATATTTTGTACGCTTTTTATATTCCCCTAGTCTGAGCTTGCAAATAAAAATGCCCGTCTAGATGTTTAGAAAGGCGTGTGGCTTAACCTTGAAGTATAGTGATGCTGTTCTACAAGTAAATATAATACGTAAAGTAAATATTCGTACATTAGCAACGGATCTGGAATACAATGAGTGTTGCTGCTACGGAGTTTCTTTTGATCTGTCTTATATCTGAAATTATATGCAAGATATAAGACAACAATGTTTTTGAAATAACTATTTTATACGGTAGTTCTTTGTTGGTTATATTTTTTGTAACGTCGTACTACTATAGTAGACCAGGGTCGATATTTTTGAAACAAAAAATAAATATAGTAGGATGAAACCCCTTGGAAAAGAAAGAAAATATAAGAAAAGTGAAAGGAGAAATAATTTACGGCGATCTGTGATCGAGAAGTGGGGGGGGGTTTAAGAGTAGAGAACGGTTTATCTCGATTTCCGGCAAAACTACAAGTCCTATGGAAAAGAGTTAAATGGCAGAGTTGTAGGTAATAAAAATATCTACAACTTTTGTATTTACACTTTTTTCACATAACTTCAAAATGTATGTGAAAAATTCAAATAACCAAGTTTTATATATTAATATTTTAACTTTTTTTTTTTACGAAATTTGGTGAAACTTACCTTATTATGTCCCAAACTACTATACCACTATATTTTTTTTATTGAAAATATTTTGTTCTTCTTATTTTGACTTAATATCGAAAAAGCACCCTAATATTCAAACGAAAATTCTCGCGTCAAAATATCAGCTTTTTTAAAAAGTCGGTGGGCTTTTTGTTTGTTGAAATCTCTACTTTCTGATTGTATAAAAAAAAAATCCTCTGGTAAATGTTGTCAGAAAATGCAAAGAAAGTTGAAGCCCTGGTCTATAGGATTTTAGGCAGGGTTCGACTACAGGTTCGACTGTGAAAGAAAGCTTTATCGCCACGGTTTCGCCTGTTGTAAAATGAAAGTTCTCGTGCTGTTTTATTTTAAGAGGTGTATTTGGCAACGTTAGTACATAAGTTTTCCAAACTTATCCCTTATGACAAGCAACTTATCTACTTAAGTATCTATGACTTATGTTGAAACATTGAAAAGAAAAATTTTGTATATGATCGGCATAGTTTTACTATTTACTAGAAATAAATATGAATTAATCATTTCGAGTTTTATAAGTTTTTTAGAGATAGTAGTAGGTTCTATAATAGAATCTCTAAACATATTAACGATTTTCCTGGCAACAAGTTCAAGGACCATGTCAAGCGGGTTTATAGTCATCCCTCCCTATACACCCACAAAATAATTAATAACACGATCGAGTTTCTTGCCGGATCTTCTCCATGACTGGGATACTTTCTGAACCGGTGGTAGCGTTTTGACGTTCATAAATGCCTAAATTGAATAAAGTATTTTTGATTCTGATTTAATAATCGTGAATATAGGAATGTGTTATAGATGTTACAGTTGTTCAGGCTTTGTTTTTTTTTTATTTATAGTTTCAGTATTTGTGCTGTATAGAGTTACTTACCAGTCTTGATGAGGGTACGAAGAAGTGTGCGAAATTTACAGAAGTTTGTGAAATCACCAGATTTACAGTTTTCCAAGTTTCTTGTTAATTTATTCTGTGTGTCGACGAGAGTGAGATAAGAGGCAGTCAAAGTAGGCGGTTAAAATGCGGGACCAAGGTAGATCAAATCGGTCCATTTTAAAAAGTATGTATATGTATACGTTTAGCTTTCTTTATACATAATAGACCTTGATAATACAATACGAGAACATCTGTAATGGATGGATAATAATTAACTATCTTTAATTGTTTTGCTATGTGTAGCCGATCGTAAGCGTACATCTTGGTAATTGCTCACAAACGCCGCAAATTGATCTAGAACTTTCTTAATCATAGCGGCTATATTGTCACTAAACTATACAGTTTGTTTTCACGTCCCGTATTTGCTTCCCTACAGCTTGCCAGATTGCTCGATGTTCAAGGTTACTGCTTTGCTTATATCTCTATATAGCATGAAGTTAAATGGCCATTAACTTTCCTCAATAAATCCTAGTATAATCTATACATATTATAAAACACAACGTCTCTCTGTCCGTTTATATTCTTATCACGCGAAAACCACTTATACGATTTATATTATTTTTATTCATAACTATGTTATCTGGCCAGGTTATAGGATATGCTTTCTAAGATAAAGTAACATACGAAAAAGCAGTGACGATAATGGTGAATCAATTCCAAAAAAAGACGCTTTTGGGGCGATTATGGCTTACGCTGATTAACCATATGAGATATATCAAATTAATGTTCTACATAATTGTAGATCTTACAAGGATATATGAAAAGACGTAGCAATGCCTATCTTCTAAGGATCACCCACAATATGAATTTTTGAGGCACGAAGCCGCGGTCACAGCTAGTACTATTATAAATGTGAAAATTTGTATGTTTGGATGTCTGTTACTCAATCTCGCAAAGAACGGCTGATCGGATTTGGATGAAATTTGGTAAACGGTTCGTTTCTCTCTGGACCCAATTTTAAAATCCACGCAGACGAAGTCGCAAGTAGGTTATATAATGCTATATTATTATACTATAAGATATTTTTTGGTATAGATATCAATGCCAGTTTATTGAATATTAGTCAATACTATTTACTGAAAATCAGAATTTGCGATATTGATCCTTTTAAAACCAAGCCACAGATGTAGGTATACTTGCTTGATAAAGAAGTAATGAGACGAACGCATATGAAGACACCATAAAAGTGACGGATGAGTGTAACGCGAACAATGGCAAGTTATATCTTCATTGCGACATCCGTCTTTATATAGCACATTATGTTTATTATAAATAATTAAATATTCTGCTAATGCTACAGCCGTGTTTCCGTCGTAGTATTAGTCACGTTTTAGGAATAGCTTCGGCTTCGCGATTGAATCACTCATTACATCCTGTCAAGTCATTATAATAATAATTATTATTTTTCTTCACACGCTTTGATTATCTGTTAAAAGTATTTTTTATTGTCGTTGGCAAAAATATTGATTTTAATTGTTAAGGTCTTTTGGATACACGTCCTTTAAGCTACCTTAACTTCGTACTATTTTTCAAACTTTAAAACATGAACAATATGGTGGCCCCTTGATAAAACTGTCCATGGAGATTTGTGGCAAATTAAAATGCGTGTTTCTAGTTATTATTTATAATTCACTTTACTTGAGTATAATAACCAAACTATGTCACACAAAAAATCCACACTCAAAACATTTATCTAGACGCTTCACATAAAGTCCTTTACACCCGTTTTAAAACATTATCAACACGACTTCAAAGTTAATAGCAAAGTTTTTCTTATTTTATATGTAAACAAACAATAGCAGCGGTGAACTCTCAACTAAGACAATAGCCGGGGTTCTCAAACACACCCTGGCTGAAGCTGGTTACAGCAATCGCGCGCGTAATTTAAGCGAGCTCATAGCCAACTTTTACTATGATAAGAAACCCTGACAACCACTATTGCACTATAAACTGATACACAAATGAAATCATTATAGAGAATCATGATAAACTTGTAGTGATTTCCGATTTTAAGCGATTTCTGATTTACTATTTTAGTAAACCACCTACATTTACATTACGATGCATTCCATTTAACGCATATTTTACACGGAAACATGGAAGTCACTACAAACGGGTATCTATATTATGACGGGAAAAAAAATATAATACCACTCTGTGTGTGTTCTACTGCTAGAAGGAAGGCTCGGAATCAACGTAACGATTAATAGTCGATTTCTATAGCTGACAAATCCACGGTTCTATATTGTCCACATACAGTGGTACTTTATAAGAACATTTCTCATACGTTCAGGTTTCATCGCGTTGTTTTCCTTAATCTCCAAACTATGGTGCTACCAATTCAAATTACAAAACGTATGCGAAATTCAAAGAAATCGTTGTCGTATACCGGGACTAGAACCTGCGGACATATAATCGATATTTTATGGTCCCGGTGCGCCGGAACTAATCTGCTAACCTCTAAAACAAATGTTATACAATCCACATATCATAGGAACACGGCAACTAAAACCATAATGTAATAAATGGATACAAATGAACAAATCATATTGTAATTTTGTAGAAACAAGTGTTTCTAAATTCCCCGTCACAGTCGATACAGATGCGACGCTCTATTCAGTTCACAATACCGGCCACACGGTCTTTTGTTCAACGCCCTACCTACTTTACTTGCATCTGTGGACAATTATACTTGTATTCAACGAGGAATTCGAGGTAAAAAGGAACTGTCTGTGCCCACAGAGCTTTGAGACAATGTAATGAGACTTCCGATAGACGTCTGGGGGCCTTACGGTTATACGTGGTAGACAAATATGTTATAGAAATTCTTATTTGAGACACAACTGCTCGTTAGCAAACTTGATAAATAAAATATATTTATATAATATTTCATAATTAAAATACAAAAACTTTCAAACTGATGTATAAATTAAAATATTTAGGTATACTAATATAATAAAGCTAAAGAGTTTTTTGTTTGATTATTTAAACACGCCAATCTCTGTAACTACCAGTCAGATTTGAAAAATACTTTTTGTATTATATAGCCCATTTATGGAGGAAGGTTATAGGCTATATAACTTCACGCTACGATCCTAAGGAGCGGAGCAGTAACTATAAACGTCAAGCTATCTGGCAAGTTATAGGCAAGTATGGGAAGTGACACAGCGGAGCTTACACGGGCGCATTGGTGGAGGTGCGCGTTGTGGAGATTTAGTCGAATAAATTGAACCCGGGTGAAACCGTGCGGCACAGCTAGTATTATAATATAACTAATGTACACTGTTTCTTTCTAATGCGTCTACGTTACTATATATCTTCTTCTTTTCAATTTCATAGAATTATAACGACGGTATAATAATAACTGTGCAATTGCAATAATTTTAGAAGGCTTTTAGTTTTTATAATTTACTATATTATGAAACTCAACATCTCCCTGTCTGTCTGTCCGTTTATGTTCTTTTCGCGCGGGAACCGCTTATTCGGTTTACATGTGTTTTATTCTAATTCATAGCTATGCAATGTTATATGGCAAGGTTATAGAATATATTTAGTAAGATAAAGTAACATACGAAATAAGCTGTGACGTTAATGATGAATCAATTCGGAAAAAAGACGCATTTAGGGCGCTTAAATGGCTTACCTTGAGTAAACCATATGAGATATACCAAAATAATGTTCTACATAGTTGTAGATCTTAAAAAACACACAAAAATTTGGCGATAGCATATATCTTTCAAGGATGACCCACAATAATATTCTTGTTTTCCGTCTTTTGAATGGGGGCAGCACGATTCACGCGTGCTCTCAACCACGGCATTCTGTAGTCCTTGCGAGCGGAGCCGCGGGCACAGCTAGAATTAATATACAGTGTAAAAATCAAAACATAGGAAGTGGTAGATATATATTGTTTGGTATATAAATATTTGCTCTGGTCCCATTATCCAGGGATAAAACAGTGGAATAAGATACATAGACTTAACACCGCCTTTATTTCCTCTTAACTCATCTTTCATTATAACTAGCTGTACCCCACAGTATCACCCGTGTTAAATTTATTCGACCGATTTTCCACCACGTCACCGCCATTTTTTTTTATCGTTGTAGGTTTGACGTCTTGGCCACAATCTCACCTGATGTTAAGTGACGATGCGGCCCAAGATGGTAACACGCTAAACCTAGTGGAAGACTGGCTCTCAAGTGCAGCTGCCCGAACACACCTATTGGTGCTTGGCGGCAGATTTTCAACTTGAGGGTGGTAGCTAGCCAGGCGGGCATTAGAAAATGCCCAACCACCACCATGCTATGGTTTCCTTACGATGTTTTCCTTCACCGAAAGCTCAGGCTCATTGTAGGGATTCGAACTCACGTCAATCGACGCGAAGTCGTACACGCTACCACTGCGCCATCATCGCTTCAAGGCTGGGCCTTTGCTGCCCCCCACCTGGGTAACCTATCATTGTTATCCTGTACAGGCCTATGTAGCTTGCTAGACTGCTTGACGTTCGTGGTTACTGCTCCGCTGTTTAAGGACACAGTCTTAACTTATGCAGCCTATAACCTACCTCAATAAATAAGCTTTAAATGCAATAAATAATAATTCAAAACTAACTGGTAGTTCCAAAGATTATCTCGTTCAAAACATTTCCGCTTTATAATATCAATAGCTAGCCCGTCTGCAAGTACGCTATGGCTGGTAAAGCCTTATATTCCTAGAAAATGAAATCTACGTTACTATATGTGTGGTAATATGATAAAAGGTCTACTAAGATCCCAAACGAGAGCAGGGCTAGGGTTGGCAACCGTCTCGCGAGAGGACGGACATTTAATTTCTTGATCTAATGATGATAATGCATCTCGCTAAAGATGTGTGCGGGACGCCACTTGTCCCGTTTTATGGTACGGCTAAAATTTCAGACAGAAGTAGATATGAACACACGTATTGTTTTACTGGAGTGAAGATCGCGCGTCTCGTGTCCTCCGCTACCATAATTAACTCAAAGGGAATAATTAGACAAGCGTCTAAAATGTCGTATGTCATAGTAGCACATATTCAATAAGACTATTAAAAATTTGAAAGGTAAATCTGATTTCTAATAGTATTTCTCGTTTTCCTATATTTTGGCTGTTTGGTCCCGTTTTTTTAGCCACGACCAGCATTATGATTGCAAATGTCCCGTAAATCGATCCACTAAAGTTGGCAACCCTAGACACGGCGGTCTCTCGATTACTTTAGGTTTGTCTGTCGGAGTATGAACAAAACGAACCGCCTGTTTACAGTACCTCGTGTGGTTTCACTGATGTAACACTATCTTATCGTTGTTCTAGTCCCGTTGTGTCGGTACCGCGTTGCATCGCAACATGCAAATACACTCTGCGGTAGGGTTATTACGAAATGTTTCGATTAAATCCAAAACTTTGTATTTTTTTTAAATAGCACAGCAAAGGTACGTCACTTGCCGGCTTGCAGCCTCCAGACAATTGGATGAACACTGACTGATCTCGGAACGCTAAAAACAAAAAGAAAGTCACTATGACTGATTATCACAATGAGCATGATAGCCGCGATCCAGTCGGGTACAGAATCCTAACACTTCGCTTAGTAACTGGATATATACCCGCTTTCCTCGGAATGAGACACGCCTAAGCATGTAACTGCAGTGAGTGTTTGTTACACCTTGTGTATGGTGGTCGCAATCCAGTCGGACACAATTTTCGTGTTCTATCATCACCTGGCCACACAATCTATATATATAAAGTATTTTATGGAAATTCATCCTCTAAAGGCTTAATTAAAGTGAGGGTTCAAAGTTTGTATGAAAATCCGTCATTATCGAAAATAGATCTATGAAAATAGGTATTTAGCAATTCAGTTCTATGACGCGTGCGAAGCCGCGCGAAAAGTACTAGTTGTTTATTTTTATTCAATGTCAATATAAATTAATTTTAGGTTTTTCAAAGACTAATAGGGAATTTTTCAGAATTAGAAATGAGGAGATCCGCTCTAGAGCCGGAGTCGTTGCCTAACCCTAAAAATTGCTAGGTCAGTGGTGTACGGACATCGTGTCGATTGACGTGAGTTCGAATCTCTGGAATGAGTTTTCGGTGAAGGAAAATATAGTGAGGAAACCATATTATGGTGATAGGGTTTTTTCTAAAGCCGACCTGGCTAGCTACCACCCTCAAGTTTATGAGCACTACGCGTTCTTTTGTCGTTCATGCGGTGCTAGTTATACATAATTTTATACTAAAATGTACTATAAATATTTTCTTATTTACCATTGAAGGAAAAAAAAGCAGATGTTATTTTTCCGCCAAATCGCTGCCCCCGCGTTCTTTCCTCGATTTATTCATAAAGAATGTTCTAAGATTGACAATTTCCTCTTTCATTATCCAACGAAATAGGGACGCGTCAAACGCATTAACGACAAGGTGTGTGCGGTGGAAACACGATCTTGGTCGCGGTTTGTCAGCTCAAACCGACTGCGAACTCGGAGTTTATCTCAACAAGCTATTAGATAAGTGAAGGGACGTGTCTTGGATATTTTAAACAACAAGGTATGCCCTACGGTTTCACTCGTGTTCAATTTATTCAAATAACTCACAACCGCGCCGCGCCGCCTATATATAATTATTGTCACTTCTTGTACTTGCCTACAGCTTGCCAAATTACTTGATGTTCTTAGTTACTGCTCCGTATCTTAGGGTCGTAGCGTGTTAGCCTTATAACCTTTCTCAATAAATACGCTGTAACAATTGATTTTTTTTTCTAATCTGACTGGTAGTTCTTGAAGTTCCCGAGATTAGCGCGTTGAAACAAACATATAATATCTTAATATTAAGCATAGATATTCAGATAAACGTATAAACACCACGCCCCCCCCCTCCCTTGCGGAAACTCAAGCCTAGGTCCGATCTTCCGGCATGGAGCCCCTGAGCCGGCAACCGCTAGCGCTATACAATACATTCACACAGCAGTGCAGTGCAAGGTCTAAGGTAGAGGTACATAGGTTCTGTAAAGCTTCTTTTTTTTGTCTAGTTTAGACCAAAATTGACACATTACTAAATACATCCTCCCAGAGGAAAGAAACATGTACAGTTGGTTTATATCGAATGGCGGATAGGGAATTAGCTAGTTCGCGAGTTATTTGCAACTACGGCAACCGTCCAAGGCGAGGCTCGGCCACTTTGGCACCCTTGGAGTTGTTGCCACGCTTTCCTTCCGCGATCGTCCCCGAGCCCGGGTGAAGCTGTAAAAGCCGTTTGAGGTTTCAGTGCCCTTATAGTTAACAGTGTAGTCATATCGAAAAACAAAACACTTCAATGTTTCATTCATAAATATTTTGCCAACTCAATAGAGTGAAAGTCGAGGTTTCGGTTTTGGTATTCTTATATACTTTCATAAATGTCTGTATTATACGTCAAATTATCATGTATAATATTTCTACGCAAATAAATTTATATAGACATAAGTTTTAGAACATGTGTGATGAAAAATAAACACTAATTCTTATTTTCCCAACTAGACTTACATAGGGTTGGCAATATTTTTTGCCTTGTTTTAATATTTTGTAGGATTTAACTGTGAAGAAAATATTAAATTTTATGGAAAATGTTAAATTTGTTACGTAATTGAACTACTTATTAAATTCTTGAGTACAATAAAAGTGTAATGGATCCATACATTTGAAATATAGTAAACTGTGTACTATATTTTTATTGTATTATATTTTTTCTAGGATATATAAGTATGCCTGCAGCTCCGCTCGCGTGGACTACAGAATGCCGTCGGTCGAATGCATGCGTGCATCGTGCTGCCTCCGCTCAAAAGATAGAACACAAATATGCTTATTGCGGGTTATCCTTATAAGTATATGCTATTGTTGACTTTTTTCTAGGGCTTTATATCATCTAAATTTATGTAGAATATTTATTTGATATATCTCGTATGGTTTACTCAGCGTCAGCCATTTAAGCGACCCTAATGCGTCTTTTTTCCGAATTAATTCACTATTATCGTCCCTGCTTATTTCCTATGGTTACTTTATCTTACAAAATATATCCTATAACCTGGCCAGATAACATAGTTATGAATGAAATAAAAACATAAATCGGATAAGTGTTTTTTGCGGGAAAAGAACACATACAGAGAGACGTCGACAGCATTATGATTTCATCACATATGGAAATTATTTTAAAATTGTTGTTTATATTTCATTGAATTATACTTTACATTGTTTAGTATATTCTGCTACTGACATATACCTCTCCTAGCAGGAACCCCTTTACTTGCGTATCAAGTTTTTCGACCATTATAATTTATCTCATCTACACCAACGGTTGTCAAGTTGTCCATGCATAAACATACATACCACTTTTGACACCATGTATCATAAAAGACTTCTCAATTTTATACAGCAAATATAAAATAATTGGCTGACGATCAACGCGAGCCAGACGAATGACAAACAGACAATCCACATACTAGTGCTGTCACATGTGTCACATAGTGATGTGGCAACAAGCACACTATAACGCTCGGAACTAAAAACTACATGAAACTATTCTAAGCCCAGTTGACACAATTCACGCATCAGTTAAGAAATATTATGAACACACGCAAACGTCGTCGGAATGACAAAACATTCTTGGTTATCGAGTGTAATTGACCCAAAAATTCCACGACCTAAACCCTTTGAGCGTCTCCGGTGCGTGGAACGAGCTCACATCTATTTGCGTTGGGATATTGACCGCAGTCCCCGACTACCTTTGTTTACATCCATAGATCCGTACCACCGGCGACTAAAGATAGCGTTTCGTTTAAACATAAATGTACAGTATGTTATCTTCCGTACTAATCAATACTCGATAAAGTCCTTATATTCTAATTGGTTAAATTATTTAACCATATGGTTAATTATTAACATAATAGAATAAAAAATTTTACCAATTTAATTAGTTTCAAATGCAGGCGAATTCTCTGACAGAAGCTATTTGATAGTTATTTAAATTTAACATTAAAAGATGATAGGGTCCGGAATATGTAGCAAAAATTGTATAATACATTTTACTTTATTTGATAAGTTGTATTTTTTTATGTATGGAATAATAGACATAGTGTTATGATTTAATTATCTCAATAGTTATATACGATGTATGTAATTAAAGTTTCATATATATAAACTATCGATTTCTTCGTTTACTTACTACGTGGATGAAGATTGTAACACATTAAATATAAAGCCACATTTCTTAAAGTGACAATAACGCTTCCTTGTAGGCGCTAAAGACTTGCAAGGGTGCGATAGAACAATCGGAGAAAATTAGGAGGCGTTAAAGCCGTCTATAGAAAAAACATATCTTAACCATACTCGTTTTTTTATTTAGATATTTTAAAGATGTTACAGATAGTAAGTTAAAAATTTTGTGGGTGTAAGGAATAATTTTCATTAGTAAAGTGGTCGGTGAGCGCATTAACTTTGAGACCCTAGGATCTAAAGTGTGACTGTTGGAACATACCTATAGATGCTAAGCGAGAAATTTAAACTTTAGGGTGTTACCTAGCTAGATAAGCACTAGAAAATGACTCAACACTTTGCTAAGCGAGCATGAAGCTAACACTTTCCTTTATCGAAAACTCAAGTCTATCCTAAGATTCGAAATCACGTGAACCCACATGTTGATTGAAAGTCTACCACTGAGTCATCAAACCTTAAGTGTTCTTTATAGCTTGATTTTTATTTTCATAAAAAACTATATTATCATAAAAATCTTGTGGGTCTGTTAGTGATTGAGTAGCTTTTGAATGACGACCGATTGAGCTCATATGCACATCTATACATATTATAAAACTCAACGTCTCTCTGTTTGTCTGTCCGTTTATGTTCTTTTCACGCGAAAACCACTCATCCGATTTACTTGTTTTTTTATTTTTATTTTAATTCATACCTATGTTATCTGGCCAAGTTATAGGATATATTTTATAAGATAAACTAACATGCGAAATAAGCAGTGATAATGGTGAATCGATTCAAAAAAAAAAGACGCATTTGGGGCGCTTAAATAGCTTACACTGAGTAAACCATACGAGATATATCAAATTAATGTTCTACATAATTGTAGATCTTAAAAAGACATATAAAACTCTGCGATAACATATGTCTTTCTTCCTTATATGATCCTTATCACCCACAATAATCATTTTTGTCTTCCGTCTTTTGGGCAGCAGGATTCGCGCGTGCCCTCGACCGATGGCAAATACCTCGAAATATTAATCGAGTTTTAACCCAATTTTATTCGATGTACTCTACTGTAAATCTGTATATAACAAAGCTGTGTTATGACGTTACGCGTGCGCACAACGGACGTATATTAAGTTTTTCATTTAAAACCGTACGAACGGTTATCGTAATGCGCTATTTTTGAATTATTGTCACCATTAATTCTTTGCGGTTTAGTGAATAAGTTATACTGAAACTTTGAATTATTTAATTCACTAGGTCTCCGACATCCTTTACAGTAAAATATACATTTCTATATCAATTGGAAATCAATGAAAGCATTACACTCCAATATGAAAGAAAGGAAAAAGAAAAGTATTTACTACTGAGGTTTGTAACAGACAAACAATTCAGTTAAAGAGAATATATAGAATAATAAAAAAGTTACTCACAGAACGGTCAGCGCTCCATTGTGTATTATTTCGTAATTTTTATAATAACAATTAAATTAACCTTAGAAATACGTTAAATAAAGAGAGGATACATTAAAAAAAACAGTGTTTTAAATAAAATTAAAAGTGAAGTAATATTTATATTTTAAAAACAACAGACCTCACAAATAAATGCGTGGGTTAAATTTATTTAAATATTTATATCATTGTATGTTAATTTTTGCTGTTCGTATTCTTACTTTGGCAAACTTTAATTTTACTAAGATGGTTTCAATGTACTAACAAAATGTGCCACCATTGTTAGAACTTTAGGAGTTATTGTTACACCTCGGAATTCATGGTTCAAGTCATTATTTGTAAACCACTTTACTTGTGCACAATAACTAACTTATATTATGCAAAAAGCCATCTATATTGCACAATATAGGGTAAATTAACAAAATTTCCTGAATTAAACAAAAAAACTTAATGATAGTTTATGATTCCGCCAAAAACTCCATTAATAACCATCATTATCATTCTCCTGCCCTTATTCCAATTTATTTGGGGTCGGCGCAACATGTCTTCTTCTTCCATACTTCTCTATTAGTCGTCATCTCGGTAGTCACTCCCTTTCTAATCATATCATCATTCACACAGTCCATCCATCGTTTCTTTGGTCTTCCTCTACTCTTATAGCCCTCGAAATTCATACCTAATACCCTCCTCACGACATTTTCCTCATTCCTTCGCATTAATAACCAAATCTCTAAAAATATTTACCGTGACGTCTTTTTTATTTCAATATTTAGCGGTATTTCGATAACAGCTCACAGTCAGTTTTATAGTAAACGAACAAAACTGTCGTTATTATATTCAATTTTGGACATTTCTATATAAATAATTGTTTTTTATTTTACTTATCGTATTAGCGATAAACAGTACTTTCGTGTAAAATAATCGTAAATAATATTTTTCTTTTGTGACCTTAAACAGGTTAGATTGCATGCTAATTAGCAAATTAAACGTACTCGGAATTAATAAATTAAATGGGTTAATTCACACGAACTAGGTAGGAAATAAAAGGTCGTGGTGGTCAATCATGGAGACTAATGGAATGTCGATAGAATTTCCCCTAAAATGTCACATAACGAAATTAATCCAACGTCTTTTCGGAATACAAGTACCTACATTTACTAAATTTAAGGTAATACTGAAGGAAGGCAAAAAAGGACTCCTTAGAAACACTCTTACGTACGGTACTGTACGTACTGTATTATATAAACCAGCTATGATGAAAAACGCTAAGAATTTCATAAAGCCTCTGAAATTAACACATTTTGAAAGTAGGAAGGATATTAGAGGACGTGTATCATATTATTGTGGAATGTGTCTCAAATGAGATCCATCTCAAGGAAAAATTATTGCCTTTTAATAAATAAAAACTAGCGTTTTGTTGGGGTTTGTCTGTATTTTTGGTTCGCCTTTGTCAGGTGGAGCCAGGATTATGTACAGAGTAGTCAGCATAGGTATAAATAGCAGATAAATATTTTTATATATATACGTTTGTATGCTTACCAACAAGGTCGGCACGGTCGCCTTATGACCAAACCCTTTGGTATATAAAAAAGTAGTAACGAAGTTGAATTTCTTAATCCTTTTGTTCTAAGGTCTTGCTGCTAATACTAAAGATACTTGAGTAAATAGAAGAAAGAGTATTTAATATAATTAGGCGATGCGTTGATCGGTATTCTCAAGTTCAGATAACTACTCGATATAACTGCGTAAGCGTATTTTACGTGGGCCTCCGCAAACGCGCTGTGATTTAATTTCATTTGCTATTTTTTTCTGAAATGTTACGTTACGTTATCTCGTACTACGGTACAAAAATATCAGTTTTAGGTGCACTAGTCATATCTCCGACTAATTTTTCATTTAATAACAAATTGAAAATCTTAAAGCCACTATTTGCCATCTTATAGGTAGCATTTGTGTTCTTATATAATGTATTATGTATATTGTAAAATATAATTCTTACAATGCCAGCTTAATGCCATAAGACATTTTCTACCAGCTAACTAGCGGTATTGAGGGACAAAAAAAGTATGGATAAATAAAGGAATTTGATAAAAAAAAAGCTAACATTGAAGTATAAGCATGAGTACAAATAACATCTTAAGATTTGCGACACCCAAGTTGACCTGCCCGAGGTGCATCCTTCCGAGTAGCGAAAGAGGACTGGGTTGCGACCACCATGAATAATATGGCAAAAAGCCCATAATGACTCTTATATTAGCCGGTCAAATCGCATATTCGGATCAGACGATGCACATCCAGCTTATATTTACGCAAGCCGGCATGACAGCAGTGACCGACTCTCAGTAAACTAATACAACTTACATAAAAAACACTAACATAACTTATTAGTTTCAATACCATAATGTAGCGTAATTGTTACCCTATTAGATACCTCTGTAACCATTACTAAATACTAAACTTTCAAGGAAACAAAGGTTAAAATATTTCATTCAGTGACAGGTATTGATCCGACAGTCAACACCCGACTTCCTGTTTGAACAAATATTTTGTTGCTCGCTAGCCACGACTCACACTAACTTCGTAAACGATACAAAAAAAGGTAAAAAGGCACTGTATTCCAAGGATTTCGAGTGTTGTCGAATTTCGGAATATTATCACACAGTGGTACGTTTACGGCCTGATACTCTTACTGTTAAATGTTAATTCTTGGACATTATACATTGTTTTTTGTATAACAAGGCTTCAAGTAGAAGTAATTTCCTATATTGCAGAACTATAGATTTAGTGCTTAAAGCACAGAACATGATTTTAGGCAATAAGCTTTTTACGGCTTTTACTTTGTTTGTCCTCTGAATGCCTCTTATATTTCTACTATTCTGGTATTTAATTGTATATCTATAGTAATCAATTTATAGTTATCTGTGTAAATGTAATTATTTAAAAAAAATGTTATGTCAGATAACTATTTTGTAAGCTACTGATCTCAAATTTAATATTGATATTTTTTTGCCTATATGTCTGTTGCGACACGAGGCCTGTCATACGTATGCATTGGCTATTAGACAATATAAGCTTAAATTATTTATTACAATACTTTCTTTTGCGCGGACGTATAAATCTTTCATTTACGTTAGCCACGAGACCGTGTACATACAAGTTTTTTATCTGATTACATTACACTAATTTAATAACGAATAAAAACCCGTTTCTTCACACCCGTTGAATAAAGTACTGATAAAATAACAAGTTCATGTTTTCTCAAGATTATAAATTAATCTGTGGTGTCATTACAATGTTTTAAAATTGTAAAAAAATAAGTACTTGTTAATAAGCAATAATGAAATAATTTACTCATTTGAAATAATTTATTAACACCGCCGTTAATTATGAAAATTATAACGGTGGGGAATGTGGGACTCTTGCAAAATTTTCTTATGTAGTAGGGAAAACATATTTCTGTATTTAATATCACCAATACCTAGTACTATAAATAAAATACCAGTGGACGTTAGAGATTCAATAAACAGTAAAAACATCAAACTTAAAGAGTACTAAGTCCACTCGATAATAGCATAAGTACATAAAATAACAATGTAATATTAACTGAACGTTTCACTTATACCATACATATACGGGCATTTTCTAATGCCCGCCTGGCTAGCTACCACCCTCAAGTTGAAAATCTGTCGCCAAACACCAATAGGTGTGTTCCGGCAGCTGCACTTGAGAGGCAGTCTTCCAATAGGTTTATCGTTTGTACCATCTTGGGCCACATCGTCACTAAACATCAGGTGAGACTGTGGTCACTACGCCAAAACCTATAACGATAAAAAAAGGTGTGTGTGCGATTCACTCACGATAGAAGTGAAACTTCATTTTAAAAGACATTTTCTATTTTATTTAAACAGTGTGCAATATACATACACACCGACATTTACTCTCTCGCTCTGGCTCACACAAAGAGGATAGACCGATAATATATTGCTCTCTCGCTCTGGCTCACACAAAGAGGAGAGACCGTTAATGTGCGTTAAACGTTTAACGTTTAACGCTTGCAAGTCGCATAAGAAGTTTCACTTCAAAAGGAATATATACATATTACAAACAGCGCGTTGAATAATACCTCAGGCCATTGCATGCTTAAGACAAACCCCATAGGCTTAATATAGGATGCTTTTAACTAAACTTAATGTATTAGTGAAAATAAAATAAATACATAAAGAATATATAATGGGATACAAGTTTTTAGAAGTATTTATACCGAAGAAATGATAATATCTGAGACCTTTGTCCAGTAGCTGGATATATATTATTTATGTGCCCAGTTTGGTGACTATATCCTGTAATACATCACTTACGATTTATCTTCGTCGTCTGAATAATTGCGGTTGTAATATTGAATAACATATTTACTTAGTTATCTTTCTATATATCTATATCTATACATATAAAAAACAACGTCTCTCAGTCTGTCTGTCCGTTTGTGTTCTTTTCACGCGAAAACCACTAATCCGATTTTCATGGTTTCTATTTTAATTCATAGCTATGTTATCTGGCCAGGTTATAGGATATATTTTGTAAGATAAGTAACATATGAAAATAGCTGTGACGATAATGGTGAATCAGTTCAGAAAAAAGACGTATTTGGGGTGATTAAATGGGGCTTACGCCGAGTAAACCATAAGAGATGTCTTAAATTAATGTAATACTACATAACTGTGGATTTTAAAAAATACCTACAAAATAGTCAGCGATAGTATATGCTTATCTTCTAAGGATCATCCGTAATAGGCATTTTTAAGGCAACACAATTCGCGCTTGCGCTCGTTCGACGGCATTCTGTAGTCCACGCGAGCGGAGCCGCGGCCACAGCTAATCATTACATAGTATAAAACAAAGTCGCGTCGCTCTGTCCGTCCCTATTGTATGCTTAAATCTTTAAAACTACGTAACGGATTTTGAAGCGGTAGTCCGCGATGGTATATGTCTATCTCTTAAGGATAAACCACAATAATCATTTTTTATCCTTTACATTTTACGGGAAAATATGGCTTATTTACGAAGTGATTTTAAGCAATACAGCATTAACCCTTATTCAATTAAGTACCTTAAATACATTGTCCATTTAATATAGATCAATATGGCCCCTTACAGCATGTAATTTAAATGAATGTTTCCGAAGATATTACAGATTTAAAATGCAGGGACATAGATGGTGGTGCGGTACAGGCCCTATATACTTTGGTCAATTATATGTCGCTCTTTCAAAAGTAACCTCTAAACAAAACATGTTTGTATTGTCTAATGACAAAAAAGCTGTAAACGTTGTTTATAAGGTCATTCTGTAGTAGGTAGGTATATTTAGTATCAGCATTTCACCCGTGCGAAGCCGGGGCGGGTCGCTAGTTTATTATAAATCATAAATAGTTATTTTATATGTTATCGTGGTTTTATATTATTTAGTATATTCATCATTATTTATGTATAAAGAAAACCTTAATGATCATACGAAAACTTGCATGACACATCCACAGAACGTGAACAGAAAAATTGTTACGTCCTGCAAATTATGACATAACCTAAAAACACGCATTTTGACTATCAATTGTCATTAAAAAAATAGAAACTGATAAAGGTTATAAAAATATTTTGCACGATAAAATCTTAAATAACTTCCTCTATACAATGAATACAGTGAATATCCGAATTTTTTTTTGCTACTATGTGCGTCGTTATTTTCTTTGTTACTTAAAACTAGAGTGGACCAAAATAATAAAACCAAGGAATCCAAAATTAATTGTGTTATTCGTACGAATCGAAAATTAATAGAAATGATCGAACGCCGTTGTACATTTAATTTATTAATTTCTTTTTTAAATTCGATTTAAAATATATATTTACGTAATTCCTAAATTTTTACTACAGCAACAAGCTACGAAGAAAATAAAGAATTAATCTTGTTGTTTGGAGTCACGCATTCAGTAATACAATTGTTCCCCGATTGCGATTTCAATTGTTGTTATACTTGATTTTTGTCATTCCATTAACACAGCTTACACACCCCTCAAATGATTTAAAGCATAATCGTATTATCGATTATATTTAGCTCTAAAAAAGAATCGATAATCGTAAAATAAGATTACAATTTAAAATAGGTATGCTATATTTCTAAAATAAATATTTGATATGTGTCGTGCAAGTCTTCTTACGATGAATGAATAATACTTAGTTCTTTTTATACAACTAAAGTGGCAAACAAGCATACGGCCCGAGTAACGGTAAACGGCTAACGTAGCCTATGGACGCTTTTATCGGTATAGTCACTATCACTATCGCGTTGCCGACCTTGAACCCCGTACTTCAAGGATCTCTGGAAACCCTACTCACCGTAGAACATAATATAAGGTTATTTGGCTGCGATATCCTGTAGCATGAATGTATTCCACCAGTCGGACTGCCCCAAGTAGAGAGAAATCTCCAAAGAAATTACTCTGTGCCTACCTTACTTTAACCCTCCTTCCCCAAAGAGCTCTAGAAATCATACTCACTACAGGAATATAACATAAGGTTATTTGGCTGCGTTGTTCTGTAGGGTGGAGGTATTTCACCAGTGCGACTTTTTCGCATGATCGGCAACAGCCCAAGCCGAGGTTCGGCCACTTTGGCACCCTTGGAGCTTGTTGCCTAGCTTTCGCGGCTGAGTGCCTTCCGCGCTCGCCCCCAAGTCCGGTGAAGCTGTAAAAGCCGCAAAGGCTCCAGAGCCCCTAAGGCTAACAGTATAGACATTTCGAAAAAAAAAAAAAAAAAAGGTATTTCACCAGTAGAACTGCCCAAAGTAAAGTTGAAAGTTATAAACCTCTAACTCATCCTTTACATACTGTTATACTTTCTTTTCAACTGTTGGTTACCGCGTAGAGGTATGTATGTTTATAATATTTTTTATTTTCTACAAAACAAAATCATAAATGAAACATAATCGACAAAATCTCTTAAACTTCCAAAATCAAGATACAAGTATCTTTAATGATTGTTAATCGGAACCATAAATGATTTTCAATGAATGAAATACACACAACATACCTGCCTGTACGTAGTTTGTTGGATTTTTTATCAACGTAATTTTTTTTCATCAAGCTCAAATTCGCTACTTCGATGGTTATCACAGTTTCTTTAAGTTTATTATAACATCACCGGGGACTAATCCCTGTAATGAATGACTTTTTTTTCACGTATATAACCTTACAAAGTAGTATATTTGATTGTAGTGTACAAGAATTTTCGATGTACAATTCAATAATGTTTTTTCTGTATTATTTTCAGGTAAAAAATTTGCGAGTCTTTTCAAGATTATCTTTGGATCTCAAGGACGTGGATAATACAGTACGTAGATGGAGTGTATTAAAAAAAAATGTAGACGATAATCTCCAAGAATGTCAGTATTAATTTTGACGCCCGTTAAAGCTTTAAGAATTACACTTGCCTTCTTTAAGAGGGATCCCGTATTTAGTCTATGCCAAAGTTATTGAATATAATTTATTTATTCATTTTATATTAAAAGGAAATAATGCATGTAATAGATAAAACGGTTAAGAGAATAGAGATAGATGGCGAATAATAACATAAATAAATAAAAAACTAAATTTTGTGTCTGATAGCCCGTTTAGTAACGAAAATTCTAGTCTATATCACTTCACGCTATGACACTAAAGAACTGAGCAGATATTTAACGCGGATGAAACCGCTGGGCAGGGCTGGTTAGTAATCATTATAGATACCGTAAAAGTATTTACGTAAACGCGGAGAGTAAATGGAGGCAAATGAAAACAAACCCGACGCGCGCGAGGGTTCGATGTAAACAAACGATACATCGACAACAGACGCGTACCAACAACATACATATACCAAATAATACAGGAGGGATAACAAAGAATTATCAAACCAAGCTTCATTTATCACGGAATTCGGGACAACGCGGGATGGCGCGGAGTCTGAATTAAAAATACTACACGAATACCAGATAAATTATAATGACAGGTATACACGTTTTGAAAAAGTTGATTTAACACTTTCGCGGACTGTACCATTTAAATTGGTGTTCTAGAATGACACAATAAATGTCCATACAAATAGATTTGACGTTTAACTACGTAGTGTTGCATGATATTATTAGATGTTTTGAAGACCTAATTTCACTCCTCTCGGTGTTCGCCGTTGTATTTGGATTGTACTATGATTATCATCAGGGACAGAACAACCAATGTGACCAGCAACTATAAAAAATCATAATGACAAGCGTTTTATCACGTCATCCTTTCCACACATATTGCCAACAACTAATAACAAGTATACATGTTATGGACACACATTATAATCCCTGTAAAGTCGCCATCATCATCCTGGAATAGGTCTGCCGTTGTTTAGTTATTGGAATCCTCAAAAATCCTCATCAGATTTGTTTCTCTGTCTGAATAACCCATGAGATACCATTTTGCTAGCGAAAATGTTAAACAATATGTTGTTCGAGTATTATCGAAAATTAATATTTATTCATTATTACACAAATAAACAATATTCTTGTAACTTTAATTTTTAAACATAATATTCGTCAACTTGTCGCGTCATATTCTTTGTTACATTACGATTACCGCTTTGCGTTTATTGCCATTTCGGATGTGTTGCTTTCTGCGCTTTCCATATAGTCCGGTGATACTGTAATGGTCTTTCAAAAGAACAGCGAATAACAAGATCGAAAAAAATTATTACAGATTATTATTATACGTTCTTTTACCGTGCTCTAAAAAGGTCTGTCCAAAAAGAAATGCTAAATGAAAAAAAATGATCCTCATCTCAGTGGATCTTAAAATCTTAAGTGATGATGATATGACTGGTCCTAAAAAGCGTCTTCTAAAACTGACTTACAACTTGATATTGATATCTACCATCACACCATTAGTCAATGCATCCCATGATCCAATTATGATGCTATGGTTTCATCATAATTTCTTCGAAGGCTCCTCAAGGTCATAGTGGTATTCGAATCACGTAGATCGAGCCATAAACCACTGAGCTATTATAGCTTCAAATAAGTGATATATACAATCTGTAATATAGGGTTGTCAAAAATTTTCAACATTGATCTAATGTTTTTTTTTCACTACATATGCAAAACATATTATATTCAACTTCTTTTTCCTAAAATCTTGGGGAATTAATTCAATAAGACTTTTTTAATTTCTACTAGCTGTACCCGTTGCTCCTCTCGCTTGGACGACAGAAGAAACCGAAGTTCTTATAAAAATCGTAGTTTCTTAAATTTTTAATAACTTTTTTTGAATGAAGATATCGTGATAACTTTTCTTTTTTATAAGTACCAAGTTACTAAGGAGTAAAATAAATAAAAAATAATCAAAATCCATCCAATAGTTTTTTCATGTTGCGCGCACAACGGCGAACCTCAATCAATTTTATTTATATAGATTTAAAATGTTCATTCATATATTACTATAATTATTAATTAAATTGAAAAGGTTAATAAATGAAAATGAAAATACCATAATATTCTGTGTAGGTTTGACAACCCTGCTTAAACGGTGTAGGTAAGAAGTGTATGGCAATCTGGATAGCTTTGAAGTAGCCACTACACACTGAGGCATTGTGCTCCCCTCCTCTAAACTAGGTCATGAATATCTAAGAAGTAACCTTAGGCTATCGTCACATTGTACAGGTGGGCGCGGGAACGTTTTACGGTAGGATTGAAACAGATCAGTACAAAAGATTTTTGGGTTGTAAGGGTTACTACTTGCACTTGATGAACCCATCTGAGTAACGTACGAGGAAATGACGCTGGGGAAACTTCACACTGCCACCCTAACGAGCCGACCAGTAATCATAAACGTCAACGGCTTTACTGTTAGCCTTAGGGGCCCTGGAGCCTTACGGCTTTTACAGGTTCACCGGGCTTGAGCAATCTGGCAATGGCTCTGTATGCAAGTACGAGAAGTGTCAACAATGATAGGCTACACGGGTGAAACCGTGGGGCATAGCTGGTTTTTCAATAATAAATATTTCGCCTTTAATTATTACATGAATAGACATTGGGTGTTTAATGGTAGAATTAAATTTGAAATTTAATTACTTGTATTATAATATACATTTTAGCGACTCCATGTATTCCAAGTGTAGGCAATAAATCATTAGAAATAATAGAAATGTTTTAGACACCCGCATCCGCTACTAAAAAAAACTCTGGGCCCGACCGCGGCCCCCACACGGCACACCCTTTAACGATCCTATTGTTAAATCAGTATATTCTTCAAAGTTTACCGAGGGATATGTCAATTCACGAGACCATTATCGATGGCACAGACTATTCATTTCTAGACGTGAACATTTAAAAATTCTAATTAAGAAATGTAGTGCACAGAGAATAGATTGTACAAAAGATCACAGCCAAGTAACCCTGTGTTGTGTTCCTGAACTCCTTGGAGAAAGGAGGTTCAAGATCGGCAATGCGCTAGTGCCATAGGCTCTGGTAACCGCTTACCAACAAGCATCCATACGCTTGTTTGCCACATTAGTTGAATATATATAAAGTAAACGCTTCTTTAGTGTACTCTCATGCTAATATCGTGCATCTTATTTGTGTATAATTACTGCGTGATTATACATTCATGACACGTAGCTGGTACATTCCTTGCGTGATAGAAATGTGAACGTTCTCAAGGAATTACAAGTGGCTCATCCGATCTATGCAGGTGTATTACTAAGTTAGACATCAATATCCAGTTCTAATACGATAAATGTACACTCGAAGCAAATTTTTAAGTTTAAAATTCAGCAAAATGCTTGTTTTTATGGTTGTCATCTTTTATTTGAACAAATTAATTAACTTTGGTTTAAAAATGTATTATTGTATTAATATAAAGTATGCATATAATGATACATCAGTGGAAACAGGAAAGTAAGTAGGTTTTGCCTTAAATTAGGATCAACTTTTTATTTTTCAATAATTTACTTACAATGAATCCTAGAAAAATCTGAGCTATATAAAATAATCTCAAGTATTTTATTATAAGATACAGGTGGCAACCCTACATGTACTTTACGTACAACCGATTAATAAAAACTTATGGAAATTGTCTAATTCTTCTAAAGTACAACAAAGTGTGTCTTGTAAAATACATAATTAAAACCACATTTAGTAAGTTATTATTATAATATTATTTATGTGACCTTTATTTTTGTCTAGAAAACTTCACAAAACAACGAGTTTACGACGCATAATGAATGTATACACTTTCTGTAATATCCCTACCACAAAATAAATAGGTACAGAAAGCTAGCTTCGTAGAATGAGCGATTACGTCGCACGCACATATAAACGTGTACGTACTAAGATCTCGGATCAACTCTGTCAAACGTCAATCGAGAGTGTCCACGCTTTGACGATATATCTCATTATTGTTTTATGTGTAACACTAAATTTTAAATTGCCATAGAAAAAAGTTTGTGTACTTGCTTGTAAAAATAAAATATTTAATTTAAAAATCACGCTTTTATCATCCACTAAAAATTATAAAATAATTAAATTGACTTGTATTAGTTCGATATTAGTAAGTACCTATGCATTTTACCCTTGCCAATATTTTGTATTTACATTGTAGAGGAAACGCAAACATATTTTTTTTATAATACATGATGGGTTATACCTTCGTTAGTTATTGGTAAGCTTATCACTTTTGTTATATCTAATGGTTAATGCAAAATGGGTGGAGCTTTTTTTAAACTAATTAAATGTACAACTCAATCAAAACACGCTCCACGCTTTTTGGATTAAGCATTGTATATAAAATAAGTGACAAGCTTACTAGCGAAGGTATTGATCAAGTTAATAAAAGCGTGTTAAAATACTTCATTAAACCGAAATGAATTTACTTTTTATAACCAACCATTTTATTCATTAAAAATAAATGCGTTTTTTTTATCGTAGCACGGCATAGTGACACTACACTGTACCTGATGGTGAGCACAGCACTATCCATCGATAGTCGTCGCTGTCATGCCGATCTGCTTCAATTTCTCTTCACGTTATATTTGAAGGACTCCATATTGTAGGAAGGAAGAAAAATACAGACCGGGAGACAGTTCCACAGCCTCACAGTACTTATTAATTAATTTTTAATTTAATTTCAAAAATTTAATTTAAAAAAATTAATTTTTAAAAATTAATAATTAATAATAGCGCTTAAATAATTTATATTAATTACTTTTAAGTTCTTAAATGTTAATTTTTATTGAATATTGTAGATGGCAGCCCTAGCGCTACATTCGCGTGTAGGTATTTAAATTCAAGGTTGGCCGGAGCCTTCCTTCTGTATTTATATATTTTGTGTATATACTGTCTGTTGGAACAATGGACAATAAAAATATACTATTCCATGTCAAAAGCTCTCAGACAAACATTGCACTGTTTTGTTCAAGGTCACACATATTTTACCTTGTCTCTGCTCTTACTGTATACTATTATCATACAAATTTATTTCCACATAAATTAAACCTTTCATTAATTAAATCTATAATTTGGTAACGATAAACCCACTATCGTAAAACAAACATTACTATCATTACAATTATAATGTTTGTATCACTTTTAAAATTAATTTTAATTATGTATGTGTTTGATAACAAGGTTTAATTAATACCAAAAAATCATGACACATGCACATTCACACTGCAACTCCAATTTCGAGGAACAGTCCTTTTTTTCGTTCTGGCTATACTGCTATCCTTAAGGGCCCTGAAGCCTCAGAAGGCTTGTACAGCTTCTATGGGTTTCTTAGCTTCACCATAAACGTTCAACATTCTGGAAAGCTGTAGTCAATTAAGGGATATTGAAGAACAATAGACTACACCTCTACATGGGTGCGTCGGCGGAGAGGCAATTTTATTTTGTTATGATTTATGAGTATACAAGTTAATTATAATATACGCATTTTAGCAGTTTATATAATGTACTAGCTGTGCCCGTGGCTCCGCTCGCGTGGATTACAGAATGCCGTCGGTATTGTGGTGACCCTGCTTCCACCCACGGCAATTTGTCTCTGGTTATTTTAAAGATAAATATGCATATTATTTTATTTGCGCGAAACCCTAATTATTTTTGTAAAATTAAAGTAGCATAAATTACACCTTTTAACATCAACTATCTGCCAGTGAAAGTTTCGTCAAAATTGGTCCAACCGTTTCAAAGATTAGTCGGAACAAACAGACAAACAAAAATTTTAAAAATGGGTTTTTTGGTATAGACACCGTATATACTTTCATGTGCATTTAGTAAAAAGGTATTATTCTGACATTACAAACAGACACATCAATTTTATTTATTTGTATGTAGATTTATAGTTTTATCATTTAGAACATTTAAAAAAAAATCAAGTTATGAGTAAATCCAAATCAAGCATATATTATTAAAGGTTAACAAAGTTAAGTTATGGATAAGTAGGACCACGAGTATTCTTTGGTAGGATTTAGTTTTCTGTTCTTACTTTTGCAAGTTTCTACCATTTTTAATAACTTCCTATAGCTTATAGCCTATAGCATAATTACTGGCTGTATTATAATTTCCTGGTCGATGCGTATAAGAACAAACTTATTTAAAAATATTGTATGTACTAAGAAGTCATAGCGTAACAAAACAAAAATTACTCAAACATTTTTATCCCGCGCGCCGACAATAATGATAATTAAATTAAAATAATATTTAGTATTTATACAACGTAAAATTATTTTTAAACAGTGAAAAAATATATTTAATAAAATGACATCACATCATTATCATTGATGGGTAACTTAATCATGTGACATGATGCCGCGCGCATCAGCTCTCAGTTTTAAGCCAAGAGAAGTAAAAATTTAAAAATAATACGTAAACTTTATAATGTTTTATAATATTTATAAAATATCAGAATATATTGAATAATGCTAAATGAAAACAAGTATTTAGATAATTTCTTTTACCTTAATATACGATATTAACGGTATCATGTCTAAACACGCTCTCTCTGTTATAAAGATGCAAGTTTACGATACAGCCCAATTATGTAGTTATTATATCTATATTGTATAATGGAGTTATTTGTAATAAATAATTCAACCAGATGTAGTTCAATATATCTATAAAAATCGATAAGCTATAAAATCTAAATTAAGATTGGTTTGAATTACGCGCGTGTGTTTTGGTGAAGAGTGCATAGGGTCCGATTGAAGCACATTCCTTTCAAGCTGGCTACAGATACTATGGTCTACCGGAGAGGTTTACCTGCTTGCGCAGGTAGACCGGAGCGTATATTATTATTATATTTTTCTGTATCTATACTGTTATCCATGAAGGCCCTGAAGCTTCAGATGGCTTTTACAGCTTCACCCGGGCTTGGGGGCGAGCGCTTAAGGCACTCAGCCGCAAAAGCATTGCCTGGCTTGGACTGTTACCGTAGTTGCAAATAAGTCGCGAACTGGCTAATTCCCTATTCGTAATTAGATCTGAACTAACTATACATATATACATGTTTCTTTCCTCTGAGAGGAGGGGGGAAACATGCGTATATATATTTAGTAATCTGTTAATTTTGGTCTAAACTCTAAAACTAAATATCCAAAAAAACTATAAGAAAGATCCACTTACAGAACCTATGTACCTGAGTGATGTGCATGTATGTAGAGATGCAGTGTAATGATTGTTATCTTGGATACCTGTGCAGTTTTAACCTGGCGACCGGTGTAAAATCGTAAATATATATTTTTTAATGACACCGTAATAACAGGTTGTGCATGCCCCTTACACGCGCGGTCGACCTGCACAGGTATACCTTTGCGGTAGATTGTAGCGTCAAGCGTGTATGCCGGACGTTATAGTAGCATGGCTAAATTGTAAAACTGTGTCTGATGTTAAGCACAGTACAATACAAAAACAGTAGCGATCATTGCCAGAACAACAATATATCACCAGTCGCCGCTATCATGCCGGCCTACGTAAATTGAAACTGGATATGCACCGACTGATCACGAAACGCTACGCGCATAAACGAGTCACTATGACGAGTTTTTCACCATGTGCGTGGTGGCCGTGACCCAGTCGAACTCTACACCCCTACTACCACGCTATTGCCATTTCGTCATTTCTTATTTAGCAGGGTGTACCACGTGCAGATGAGGTTACATTGGGTGTTTTAAGTCTTAAGATGTTCTATGCTAATCCCCTCCCCCTACAACACAAACCTCCCATCTTTACAATCGTATTATTGTACTCAATCATACATACATACTACATATACATATAATAAAGCTCCAACGTCCTGCCTGTCCGTTTATGTTCCTTTCACGCGAAAATCACTTATCCGATTTACATAATTTTTCCTTTAATTCACAGCTATGTTATCTGGCCAGGTTATAGGATATATATTGTTAGATAAAGTAATATACGAAACAAGCACTGATTATAATAGTGAATCAATTCGGAAAAACGCTTTTGGGACTTACGTTGAGTAAACCATAAGAGATATATCAAAATAATGTTCTACATAATAATAAATCTTAAAGGGAAGGAAAAAAGTCAGCGATAGCATATATCTATCTTCTAAGCATCATCCACGATAAGCATTTTTGTTTTTAATAAGACCGGCGGGCTATCGTCGTGGTTGGGAGCGGGGGCAGTACGATTCGCGCGTCTATTCGACCCACGACATTCCGTAGTCCACGCGAACGGAGCCGCGGGTACAGCTAGTTTATTATAAAAATTTGCCTGGTAATGGATTTATAAAAAATATTGACGAACCGTTAGTTTAAAACAGCCTAGTCAGTTTGTATGCTTTTGGTAGATTATCAACGGACAAAAATTTGCAATCTAATGGTTATATTTTCGTAAGTTTATAAACTTACTTGCAAAATTCAAATTTTGCCTGATCTGCATGATCTTTCTTATTTAACAGACAATATCTGGGCGACCGAGCATCGCTCGGTGTCCTGCAAAAAACCTATCTAGATAACCTGAAAAGTATAAGATTATCTAAATAAAGAATTTAGGTCCGATCCATCGGTATGGAGCCCTTGAGCCAAGCAGCCGCTCGCGCGATACAGTGACTCTACAATCACTAGCTTTCACAGCCATACATGACACTGCATTATGCACACAGGTACATAGGTTCTGTAAGGGACCTTCTTTTTCTTTTTTTGCCTAGTTAGATTAGACAAAAATTTTCAGACCTCTAAATACACATACACATGTTCCTTCCCTCCTCCCAGGGGGAAGAAACATGTATATATGTATAGTTAGTTTAGATCGAATTACGGATAGGGAATTAGTCAGATCGCGACTTAATTGCATACGCGCAACAGTCCGAGCCGAGGTTCGGCCACTTTGGCACCCTCGGATGTTGTTGCTTAGCTTTCGTGGCTGAGTGCCTTAAGCGCTCGCCCCCAAGCCTGGTAAAGCTGTAAAAGCCGCAAAGGCTCCATGGCCCCTAAGGCTAACAGTATAGTCAGTTCGAAAAAAAAAAGGAATTTCATGCAAATCATTGTAGCAGTTTCAGTCAGTCACATGTATACAAGAATGCACACTTAACAGTATTAATTTTTTTTAAATAGTATTATTATTCGCCAATATATTTCGGGAAGAGTCATATTTTTCTGGTTATTGTTTAAGTTTGTTATTGAAAACACGAATTCATTTTCATATTCTGAAAATGTATCCTAGCTAGATCGATTTATCGTCGTCGAAATCCCGTTCGTGAAAATCGTTGGAGCCGTTTCCGAGATTCAGATTATATATGTATATACAAGAATTACTCGTTTAAAGATATAAGATAACCTTAAAAATTAAAAATTGTTATTGTCTGTTCACAATCTAAGGACAGTTTACAATCTAAGTAATATAATTTCTACGTCACGATCCTCACAAGTTAAAACTAAGCTCAATAATTCCTTAAAAATTAACACGAGGACTGTATCACTTGCTATCTCTTTAGGTACAAAAAATGTTTACGGTTCTTTTTCATTATTCCCAAGCGGCACTTTTAAACTGTCACGCGGCAACAAAAATAATAAACATTTAAAAACATGTGGTGATACAAAGCGGTCGAGTCTGGTGAAAATGTTATTTTACAAACCGCAAATTATGGTGTTCCTCGGGTTCTGTATGCCGATTGTTTTTCATGACTTTTTTTAATGTAAATAACCACTATTTAATGTTATTATATTCCACAACCGAAGTGCTATCATGTAATCAGTGACATTATGTTACATTAGAAGTGTTAATCTGTATTTAAAAAGTGTGTACTTGGTTATATGACAATGTTTAGGCATAAACCTCATTATTTTCATTTACTATACTATTCTAAGAAACCGACTATTTTCTTACGTACATCTATCTCGTTTACTCTTTACTCCGTTTAGTCCGTTTTTTAATTCGTTGAAGTAAAATCACATTTAATATGTTGCTATTGGATTTTAAAAATAATAATGCCCACTAATCGTAAAACCTTACGAGATATAATCCCTATTGTTACGTTTTCTGAAAAAAAAAAAACTTCGAATGCTCCGAATGAGAAGGCTGAATAAAGTAAACAAAATCTCGATTACCTTTTTTCGAGTTTCAATATTATTGATTATGATTATGATTGATCATATATTTACTCAGTAGGACTTTAAAACGGAGCATTGATTATAATATTGTTCGAACTCCGGACATTATTGTTATTTTCAAATTGCACTTCTAGTAGAATACATAGTCTTTCCGGTGAGGGAAAATATCGTGATGCATGGTGGTAAGACATTTTCTAATTCTCCCCTTGATATCTATTACACTCTGGTTAAGACGGGATTGTTCGGCAAGTTGCAAACTAGTCCATCTAAGTTTAGGCCACATCGTTACTGAGTATCAGATGAAATTGTTGTCCCAATCCTACGAAGATGACAACATGTGTGTGGCAGCAAAGTTCGTGTCTTTACCTATAAAGTGGATAATTTATTACCTGCTATTACTTTACACAAATAACATCGTGTATCGGTTAATAGAAATCAGTGTTGAAATAAAAAAAGTACATTACTAACACGATAGATTTCCCTGAACATATAATTAACACTTCATATTAGCTTTCAATGCGCTTTGTTCGAAACTGTTCATTTCCAATACAAATAGCTATATATTTGATTATATTAGTAATTTATATATCTACAACATGCTAGTACTAAGTGTATACACACATTACCATATGTAGTCACGAATAAAAAAACGCGACAGTCCGACAAATCAACTTATATGTATATTTAACATGCAACTATTTTATTATGCGTTTTTAGTACGAAGTTTGGCTTAAAGGAACTATGTCCAGTGGCTTTTACAATAAAAAAGAAGGGGTAGGCAAAGGATATAAATAGAAGCTACCAGGACACACCGATCGACGGTCCTTATCGATAGACTCTCATGTTATGGATGATAGTTGTTTAGGCGAACATGGTATCCTATAACGCATGTTTTATTAACTAACTAAAACCTATTTATGTAAATAAAAAATATAAGGACACAATTTCACACGCAGCCATAGAATTCCAAATTAAGCAAAGCTTTTATTATGGTAACTAAACAGCTAATATACTACACATAGATATTTAATACCCAGATATACGATGACAATTATTATGCTCATCACACAAATGTCAGTTATATGCGGGGATCGAACCTGCGACTGCGCCACGAGGCCTGTCAATGCACATCTGGAAAGATATTAAATAAACGGTCTTCAATACAAAACAAAAACTGACGAGATTAAAAAATTTTTAGCACTTTGGAAATGCGAGCATTAATTGACAAATAAAAAGTTCAAAGGGAAAAAGATTATTTTTTTCACTCAAATCTCACCCACTTGCGTCGGGTCGCCCTTATCATAAAGTGGGGTAATCATATTATTTCACGGTAGGCACTCGGCTCTTTACCGTTTACGTTTTCCCCACCCCTAAAACACTTAGCACCTTTACAGATCTCGATTTTAAACGAAAGCACATGTACTTAACATCTAAGGGATTTTATAAGCTCTTTTCATTAATATGCGAAATGTTCCCGAGTACTCGAGAGTGTAAAATGGGAGAAATAATACATTAAGTAATTACAGCACATTGGAATAATACAATCTAATAAAATATCCTAAAGTATAATCAGAATCATACAATGAATTTCAGCTTTCGATAAAAAAAAAAAACAATAACCGACCGATCGATAGCCGCTTTTTTCTAAACATCGCTTTTTTAAAGGTAAAGTAACCGCACTAAGATTTAAACACATCGGCGGTCACCAAGAGATCGGCTATCCATCGACGTATATACAGTGTCTGATACCGCAATTCGACAACCGAAAACGAGTCACTGTGACGAGTTTATCGCCATGTGTCGTAACCCAGTCGGATACAGAGACCTAACATACCCCACTTGATTATTGGATATACATCGGCTGATCTCCGAAGGAGACATACTTACCGTTATGATGAGTGTTACTTTTATGTTTTCTCTGGTATAAACAACAAATCTATTCCAGAGATTTAATCTGAATATAAACCAAATAAAAACATTTTACCAACGCAAAGATGTGTATAGACGTGTCGAATGACTGTTTATTTATTAAAACAATGATCACTCATGTAATGTTTAGCGACCACCTGCGTTGTAATGGATTAGTTTGAAAATTAACTAACTTCGACCACGAACAATGAGTCTCAAGATAGCCGGTAAAAAATTGTCAAGTTGCTTTTATTACTATTGTGATGAAAGTCATGAAATTCTCGCCCTTAAGAAATCATTTTTTTCTTGTTATTGTTTTTAATTTAATGGCAACTATGTTCATCTACAATTCTGCCAACGTCATGTGATTAGTTTTATTTTATCATTCTTCTAATCTTCATACAGCTCGTAACAAGATGGCGGCTCTCTTGTTAAAACGGTCCAGGGAGTTTTTCTGACAACTCAAAGTACATGTTCCTAATTATTATTTATTATCAGCTTTACTTGTGCACAATAACCAAACTGCATCACGTAAAAAAGTAGGCCAAATAACATAAGCTTGTGAAATAAAATAAAAACAACCACGTGATAGATCATTGATTCTGCCGAAAGCTCCAAAATTCATGTTTTAAATGTATCTCATCTATATCACATAGTATTTTAAATAATGAACAAGGGTTTTTAATTTGGTTAAAAGAATGTTAATTTATATAACAATAAAAGCAATATAAAAATACAATTAATCGGTCTCAATCGATGCCGAATCTCATTCGGCATTATTATCATTGATGGCTAACTTCGTCATGTTATTGGCACGCGCGATAACATTTTTGGAGTTATTTTTGTTAGTTACGACAAAGAATTAAAACTTATAACTTGCGAACATAAGTACACACAATTTCTTTTTAAACTTTTGTCAGTTTTCTCTCTTTGATAAACATAAAACAACTTTAATATTATATAAAACATCTTACAATGAACCCTAATCACTTAACTCTGACACGTAACTATTACTGCCCCGGGCGTATTGTTTATCTATTGTCTCGCACGCGGCAGCTCGACGGATTACTACGACTTACAAATGAGTTATAATAGTAATACCCACGGCCGTACGTGTGAAAGAGAGATCGTTGGCAATTACAGCAACCACCCGCGAGTTCTCTCGCTCGCACAACACATTATAGAATCGTTATTGTTGGGGTTAAATAATAATCGAGAAAATGAAGTCATCAAAAGAAACGTGGACACCATGTGCGGCCTTATAATCGTGCGGGCCCGGCCAGTGGTTTTTTCTATACGGTTCAATTTTCTTTCTAGGCTTGTTCCTATCTAGGCAATTTCGCCAATGTCAAGTGTGACATATACGTGTTTAGTTGCCAATTTTACGATATACTGTAGAATAATCTAATAACAAACCACAAAACAGTTACAATATGCGTTACAAATGGGAAGATAATCGCTTCCGCGCCAACTTCACTCACTACTTGTCAAAATTGTACTGCCAGCAACGAAAAAAAACATAAAAAAATGTATTTGATGGAAGTGCTTAAAGTTGAATACAAAAATTTTAAAGCAAGGAGATATTTTGTTTTCCCAGGTACATTACGACATTACGGCGAATTATGGCCAATCAATTTAGTTTATAAATATAAAAAAAACGTACTACGTCTTCTAAATTCTAATGCTCTAATTTATTTTTCTTTGTTAATAATGTTTTTTTTGAAAAAATAGAGGTTGATATTAAAAAAACGTGTTATGTGGCATAATTTGCACGTGTTATTCTTTTTCCGAACATTTTTTTCCTACTGAAGTTGCATGCGAAATGCGAAGCAAGATGGCGGTTTAATAGTTATCTTCTTCTTTGAAACGCATAGTAGTACTGTCCCCGCGGTAATGAAGCGACTTGAGATGATGACTCTTTACACTCGTTGTCAAATAGCGAGTGAGTAGAACCGTTTTATTGCTTATTTCCAAAATTGCAATATTGGTATAAAATATATCAATACTAAATTAATCTGACATATTTTGATCATTCGTTTATTATTCATCGACAATATATATTTTAGACGCCTGTTGCTTGTTTCGTTGCATTGAATTTGTATTCCATTAGCCGAGTTACATCCCATTGAGGTGTTAAAAGAAGGATTATAATTACCTTATTGAGAAAAATAAATACTATAAAATAAATCCGTCAACTTTTTTCTTACGCACTGGCAACTAATTCGATGTTCTCTTATATCTGAATAATTATTTGATCCACTGGTAGAAACTTATCGTGTTGTGATATTAGCCAATGCCATTAATGAATACAATAAATCATTGCTTTCAACGAGGCAATTGAAGGAGTTTCCGCGATCGGAATAATCGTCGATCCGAGACCGCAAAACGATCGTGCGTTCCGGACGATTCCTATTTCCGCTTCAAAGCGGACAGAAACGCCCTGTGTGCGTATATGTATTAGGTGTTATTGTGTCTCTCTTAATAAGTACATCTTTGTGTTTTTTTATACAACTAAGGAGACAAACAAGCGTACGGCCTACCTGGTTAATGCAGCCTATGGACACTTGTACCACCAGGGAGAGGTATCACTAGTGCGTTGCCGATCTTGAACCCCATTCTCCAAGGAGCTTTGGAAACCCTAGTCATCGCAGGAACACATATCATGTTATTTGGCTGCGATCTTATGTAGAGTGGAGGTATTTCACCAGTCGGGCTGTCCCTGGTAGAGCGAAATCTCCAAAGAGATTTCTCTGTGTCCTACCACTCTTACCTACCTGCACCTCCGTGCTAAACTTTATAGTTAGTCTGGACAACGTTGAACTATGGATAGATCATAATTTGTAGGCAGTCTTCGTTGGTCTTAAATCAATCATCTTATCATCGGGTGAAGTGTCATAATTTTGACAAACTAAAATTAAATTACTTTCTCTAATTTCTTAAAAACAAAGCCTAGGAATGGTGGAGCCTGTGCATGGTTAGATTGAAGAAGCACCACCGTCATATTTATTTCTGCCGTAAAATAGTTCTACTATTTTTTCGATTGTGTTCCGATCCGAAGGGTATGGTTGACAACACACTCTTAAACAAGAAGCGTTCCAATACATTCCCCAAGAGTAGCAACCTATTAAATGCCTGGCCTCAGTTAGGACTCGGCTCTTTCTGAGATTGGTTATAAATAGCTATACGCTACATTAATCATTTAACATTAAGTTTACTGCATGCCATAAAAATATGTGATTGTGATATATGCAGGTAAGAAGTTATTTATTTGACTTAACAAAACAAAAACAACTCAAAAAATGTTCTCCCGCGAGCCAACAACACGATGAACTTAGCCAACAATGATAAATAATATTGTGAATTCATTACACCGACTTTTTTCAAATTGTATAAAAATATAACTGTATATAATAAACTAACTGTGCCCCACGTTTTCACTCGCGTATAATTTAAAAGATATCGCTGATTGATGATTTATAATTATAAAACAACAGTTTATACAATATTTTTATCGGTCAGCCAGGATTATGCGTCACAACTCACACGGCTGTTGTGCACACCATAACCGAGTGTTGAATTATTTTAATTTTACATTATCTCTCAAAGTATTTGTCCAAATAACATGCTATAAAGGTCAAAGTTTATCTACATAAAATTGTCTTGATGATGAAGTAACTTTCGTTCGTGAGGATAATATGCCATGCCTAATAATAATGCTCATAAATCTCTATTGAATTTTCAATATTTTTTTGTCATAAAATACCTTATTATGGCTTATGTATAAGATATAGACATTTGGTATCGCGGACTTTTTTTACATGTACTAAGAAACAATATTTTTGTAGAACATTATATTTACGTATCACTAACCATTACGTCAGCGCACGCGGATAAAGCAGTTAGGGTGTGATGTTACTTCAGAGTTACTTAACAAAAATCAATATTTAAGGCTATCTGAGAAGTATAGCCTATTGCTAGATAGCCTACATTATTCCACGTGAATCTGTCTATCATATACAAAAAGATTTTTTCAAATGTAACTGGTAGTTCCACAGATTAACGTGTTTAAACAAAAAAAACTCTTCAGCTTTATTATATTACTATAGATAAACAGCTTAAAAAGTTTATTAACACGACAAAAAGGAAGTAAATTAATTCACATTATTATCATTGATCTTCATTGATTGAACTTCATCATGACGCGAAGCTCTTAATTTTACCCTCTACTAAATGCGTCAAAAACGTATTATTTCAAAAAAAGAAACAGGAATTGGCTGTAAAAATCTTAACAACGTAATCTTGTAAATCTCTCGCCAAATAAAACGGCCAGGAACTTCAATATGCTGGCCTTCGACATCGACAAGCACGAAAAATCCAAACCGTATATGGTCAATTTAACCGGAATGCATCATTCGCCGGTGTTATCTAATTATAAAAGTATTCGCGAGTCTCGCGGTGCGTCATCCTTTATTTTATCCGGCGGGAATCTCGGCGTTAATAAAAAACGTATAAAAACAGGCCCCGAGTTTGTTATTAAGGCGGCCGAGTGCATTCCACGTTTGCAGTGTTCTAAAATAGATACAATAGGGTAACGATAAATATTAACGTTATTTATCTTTAACGAGGCTAAGCGAATGCATTAATTATTCATAACACTATGCTTTCATAATGTGCATCCGTCATAACAAATAGAGGGCGTTTCTATTCTAATGTTAAATCTATCATCAAGCGTGAGACTACACTTGTGTCTTTCTAGGTGTTAAATTTCATAGATTAGGGATAAACCAGAGACGAAAGATTTCTTTTTCTATCAATTCAATATGTTTTTCACTGAAGATAGCTACGAACCACAAGGTTCGCCGCGCCGGCCACGTCGATGGAGGAGATCCGCGCTTACATTCACTGGACTTCACTCGCATCTTTCGATCCTTCTGTGCTTTCAAATATTACATGAGCTTACATAGTTAAGCGATTGATGAGCAATATACAATATGATACCTCGTGATCACTAAAGAACAAGTTTCATGGATTTTATATCTTAACTTTATCCTCCCATATATTCTTGATTGTTTAATATAACGTAAAAACTTTCATAAGCTTAATTTTGTCAAAGACCAGCATAGTTTTAATGCTAAAAAAAGACATAAATTAGTCGTACCGTGTTTTTAGACTTAGTAAAACAAAAGTTTTTTAGGTTATAGTGTTAGGTTCTATTATACTGATTTGCCGGACAATGAGTTCAAGGAAGGAAGGTTATTATAGAGTGGATCATTATGTGAAGTGATGTCTGGAAGTGACTCCCTCTCTGTGCATCCACTAAATTATTAACTGTAAATATTATTTTATAGGTTGGAAAAAAATATTAAAAAAGATAAGCCCGATTGAGTTTCTTGCCGGTTGTTCATAAGTGCCTTCTTACAGCCTAAATTAAATAAAGTATTTTTGATTTTTATTTATTTATACCACTTTTATCAACCAATTAAATACGATAACAAAGACACTGTCATCTATCTATACAAATAAATAAAATTGAAGTGTCTGTTTGTAATGTCTAAATAACACACTTTTACTAAATGCATATGAAAGTGTATGTATATATGTATATACGGTACCTATAAATAAAAATGTGTTTGTCAATCTGTTTGTTTGTTTCGACTAATGTCCGAAACGGTTGGACCGATTTTGATGGGACTTTCACTGGCAGATAGCTGATGTTATAAGGAGTAACTAAGGATACTTTTATTTTTGAATAATAATCAGAGAATAATAACCGCGCAAATAAAATAATAAGCCTTTTTAGTAGTCCGCGGGCACAACTAGTCTCTAATACATGCGTATGTGAATTTGAAAAATGTGAATTTCCAATGGCTCAGGCTACTTTGTTTCTGGCATTTTGCGCATTTGGCTTCTTAAGCATTACGATCAATGTCCCCCACCTAACAAATTCAGTTAGTTTCTAAACCTATGAAAATGTAAACTTTAGATTGTAAATTTCACAAAAAGTGTCCGTTCACATTCTACCGGCAGTTTACAATCTCACTAGATTATTTATTATATCTTCCAAAATAGGTTACGTTTAGATTTTTACGAGGAACGCGAGGAAGCTCGGCTGGTTCTATTATAGATTATTCGTTGCTGATAAAATTAAAGTGTATGAGGTTTTTGTTTATTACCCCATTTGACTGCTTCAGTCATGTGTCATTTAAATTATCAACTTTTGCAATCCTGTCACGTTCGTAAGACTGAGATTTATGCATACAGATACTTATGAAGATATGGAATAGGTATTATATGGTAGTAGGTACATGCATTTTGCATTATATATTCTATATTATAATAGGTAATTAAGGTAAATGTGCGTCAGTAATATAAATTATAACTTCATTTCGTTAATCGTAATACAATTCATGTTTGATGGTTAACAAGTAAAAAGCAGAATAAACAGTATGTCTCATCTGATTGATTAATCTATGACGAGTATGATTAACCTATGACAAGTAAAACACTCCCCGGTCCCTTTTAGCGAATTAATACTGCAATGAGTGAAACAGATTCTATATCCATCTATATATACATATATGTAATTAAATTGCAGTGTCAAAATAACAGCTATTTAATTTTTTAAATTTATTTAATTTAAAAAAAATCGTTGTTTGTTTTATGTAGCGTGTATACTTTCATATGCATTTAGTAAAACGCTGTTATTTTGACATTACAAGCAGACACTTCAATTTTATTATATGTATAGTTTTATGGAGCATAAGGGCCCTGAAGCCTCAAACGGTTTTTACAGCTTCACCCGAGCTTGGGGGCTAGCACTCAGCCACGAAAGCAATGCAACAAGTTCCGAGGGTGTATATGTATAGATTTATTGAGGAAGGTTATATAGGTTAAATAACTTTACGCTACTATTCTAAGCAGCGGAGCAGTAACTGGGAACGTCAACCAATCTGGAAAACTGTATGCTAGTACGGGAAGTGAGATACAAAGATAGTCTCCACAAGCACGTCACCAGCGTTAGTCGAATAAATATCATCATTTTTTCAAACTCATATTAATTTATTTATATATAATTTTCTTTGGCTTTAGGGTCATTAGAATTTTGCTATATAGGTAAATCAAAATAAATATTATCTTGAAAGTGTTATAAATCGTATATTTGTAGCAACCCTAGGCTGGCGCTTCACGGAGTCTCACAGTAAGATCTCGCGGCGTGAATTAGCCGCGCTATAAATTTATACTTGTCAGGAATCTGAAGATATACAACCGGCTACTGGCTTCACATTTTATTTTACAACTAGCTAGTTAAAGATTTTTGTGAGTAATACTCTATATATAGTAATTCTCTTTATAGTGACACTACCGGTGCCTAGTGGATTTATTAATTGTACTTGCCTATTTCATACATATCAAAATCTTTTTTTGGTATAGCGAAAAAGCTATTTTTAGTTAATAAAAAATGTACGCGATGCAGTGAAGCTATCAAAAACCGTTTTTATACTTATTGGTAAGATTTGTAAATAGCGTATTTTATAGATTTTGCAGGTAAATCAACGATTTTTTACTATCTATAGATATCTATTTTTGGGAAATGGATGTAATATGTTATCAGGTACGTCAATATAACATTTCAAAATAGAATTATATTGTATTATTTTAATTAAACTATCAAATCCGAGTCGAACTGACGAACCGAAGGTTCCGTCCACTACATAAACATATTTGTGTTATGTACATATTTACAAAAAAAAAAGTATTTTTCATAATTCATTACGGGTTCCTTAGCGCGAACCTGACTCACACTTGAAGACAGTTTTTGACTGCCGCGAACTATCTTGTTCCCAATATCATCTTTTTTCTTGTTATATTCCTCGCCCTACTAATGTTAATACATTACTTAAATATATCTATTCAACTTTTATTGAAATATTTATCGTAATAATATAAATTATAATGTCTTTTGTTCGTTTCTATATAGTTATACATTCTACATACGAGTATGTATATGTTGAACATAATTTTATAATATCAAAATATTATAATATACTTACTAGCTGTACCCGCGGCTCTGCTCGCGTGTACTACTAAAAAGGCTTTTTTTTATGACACGGAATCCTAATTATTTTTCTAAAATAAAAGTAGCCTAATTTAATCCTTATAACATCAGCTATCTGCAAGTGAATGTCCCGTCAAAACCGGTTGAACCGTTTCGGAGATTACCTGGAACAAACAGATAGACAGTCAAAAATTTTAAAAATTGTTTTATTGTAGGTATCGTTTATACTTTCATATGTATTTAGTAGCATTTAGCAACTTTATATCTACAGTCGTTTTAAAGAAAAAGTGTCTAGAAACACGGACATACAACCAGCCAGCCAGACAGACGAACAACAAAGTGATCCATAAAAGTTACGTTTTTTGTTATATTTTGATTTACGGAACCCTAAAAATGAAGTTGCATATACTTTTATATGAAGTATCAAGATTTTCAGTAGAGAGTAAAATTGAGAGCTGCGCGCGTATCATGTAACGGAAGTGCGACATGATGTAGTTACGTCATCAATAATAATAATGTAATTTCACTTTAATAACATTTTTTTAATTGTTATAAATAGTTTAATGGTGTGTAAAATAACAATTGTTTTAATTAAATTAATGTAATCACATTATTATCATTGATGGCTAACGTCATCATGTTGTTGACGAGCAAGATAAAATCTTTGAGTTATTTTTTTTTTTTGTCATGCCAAATAAGTACCTATAACTTCTTACGTTTGTACATAAGTAGGTACACTTTTTTATATGAGGCCTATCTCAATATATTTTTTTAAATATTTGATTGCACATCCGCCATAGACAACACGTTCTGTGAAAATTCCAATCGGCCACTGATTTCGCTTTAAAATATACAGCGCTTTAAATGTAGGACGGACAGCGTTGGTTTAGAAATAGAATTCCTTTTTTGGAAACGGAACCCTAAAAAACGGTCGTGGACGAAAAAAGTAACAATCGTTTTTCATCAGCTTATTACTAACACTCGTGAAGTCGTCAAATCGGTACCGAGGCCCGAGTGCCGCATCTTAAAGCTTCCTACTCGGGTCACGTACAGCGAACGAATTCCCTGACTCTTGTTCACTTTCATTATTATGCGCTGACGGTACCTGGCGCATACCAGAACGACTGTTTCTAGTGAACTTTAGACTTGTATTTTTTTGAATTAGTTCAAAATATCATAAAAATGTTTTCGGGTCGATTTTATCTCGAGAGGTTTGAATACGAACGAAGAAAAAGTGTCATCGTAAAAAGAATTTAATGTTATAATATATTTGACTTTTTGAACAAGATCGAACGCATCTTATAGTTTAAAATTTGATTAAAAAGGAAATAAGTTTTATTTCATCCTGAAATGAATATTTTTTTATTATTTCAATAAACTGCGCTAAAACATTGGCCAATATCATTATTATATTTCTATAAAAGTAATCTTCAACGTTCAAGCATACTCCACAAGGTCAAATCAGTGACCGCCATTATTACTGAAACTGTATTGGGAGCTATATAAACCGTAGTAGACCAAACATCCTGTTCATGGCGTTATGTTGCCAACTTTTGCGATTTTTGCAAATGGGTTGTACATTTATAATTTACACGTAAAAATATATAAATATCAACATAAAATGTTATAAGACTGTAATACGTAATATATGGAGAGTATAATAATGTCCTTAAGTTTTTATGAATAATATCTACTAAAAATGTCTATGGTCGAATCTTTTAACGAAATTATATCTGAGAATTGATAAAACTACATTATGACATTTAAAAAAAGAACAGTTACAATATAAAAGGTTGTCTTTTCTCCAAAGAAAGTCATCGATGATGAGATAATAAATATTATGTACAAATAATTGACCCGAAAAACGGTTTCGTAATGGGAGCGGTTCTGTAAACGCGTTATCTTCCTTAATTATGATAAATGGTATTTGCCCCGTGTATTTTACGGTAATAAATATTCTGTGTAAATTATTAAACAGGGTTAGTAAGTAAATAAATGTACTTGTACTTTGCGATGATTTTGGTATTCATTTTGGTAGGTAATTCTGACGGTTAAAGACGAGTCTAATAAAATTCGTTTGTAAGTGTTATATTTACTAAATTATATAAACTAAATTATATAAATTATATAAAACTTTATTATTAACTATAAAGTGACTTGACACTGGCAGAATTCGTATTTACGATACGCTATGTAAAAAAAGTTGACGATGAAATTCATAGGGAAGAAATACTAGAAGTTTTTGGCGGGATCTCAAAATGTCATGTAGTGGTTTTTATTTTTTATTAAGTAATTTGTATTATTTGACACTATATTGTGTAATACAGGTGGCGTTGAGCATGATAAATCTTGGTTATTGTGCACAAGTGAAATGGATTGGAAATAATAACATGGATCATGAATTCTGAGATGCCACAAAAACTCCCTAGAAAGTTCTAACAAGGGAGCCACCATCTTGTTAGGATCCTGAAATGGTCATAATGCTAGAAACTATATTCAATCGATAATTGCAGTATTAGTTTTTAATATACAGGACCGGTTGTTAAGTTAGAGGGAAAAAGAAGAAGAAGGTACTAACGAGTTTTTGACAGAATCTTGAAGGGTTATGTGTTAAGTGTAAAGTGAAAAAAAAACCGCAGCACTTACCTTACTTAAACTTTAAAATCATGGCTACGGCTTCGGCCTGTATACAAATAAATAATAACAATTATGGCGCTTTTAACTTAAACGTGGATTAGGAAAACAACTTCTGACTTGGCTGCATGGTCTAGATTATCTTTGTCTTTTCCTTTCACGAAGAAAGGTAGGTACTAGGTGGTACTTCACGATACCATGGTCACTATCGCTAGATATCAAATTTTCAAAGATTAAAAACACAACAGCATGCCATTGACCTTTAGAAATATAGACGCATATAAAATAATATTCATAAAGCAGCATCCCCAGCCGGGACGCGATGGGGCACGGTCTGATCAAACAAGCCCGTTCGGGGAACGACTGTTTATTTGACTTTCATCACGTTCCGATTAAAGACGAGGGAAATGGTCGTATATGATGAGATTTTAGATCTGCGTGTGACATCCGAAATGTTTTGGCCTTATTATAAATAATAATATTCGTAGAACCTGAAAAGTAACAACTCAAAAATATTATAGACCATTGACTTCTATAGTTGGTACCACTGAACGGACTATACGATATAAATTTCATATACTTTTTTTAAACCGTCTTGAAGCGCCAACGAGCGTACACGGAACTAATAATGACATTTTAAAAAATGGGTACCATGTCAGATTGTCTCTGCTTTATTTACTTATGGTTTGTGACTATGTAGGCAATTTCGCCAATGTCAAATGTGACAAATATACGTTTCAGAGTTTGATTTAGAGTTTAACAATATGGTGGATCCTTTGTTACTTGTCCAGGGACTTTGTAATTGACTTCACTTGTGCAAAATAACCAAAATAAACTACATCACGTAAAACGCCAGCTAAAAGTACACAATATAGGGCAATATAACATAAGTTTTTGAATAACAATAAAAACCACTACTTGACAACCACAAGATCACGCCAAATACGTACTCTTGTTTCTACTTAGGAAAGTCTGCTTAATTTTATATAGTTCATTTATTTTTAAAGGTAACATTTTATTATAATAAGGCAGCTTACCCTACAAACAAAAAGATGCGTTTTGAAAATTATCTATATAAGTTTAGTGCTACGCTACGGACATCAGTAGAAATAATATTATAAGCAAGCTGAGCCCGCGGTTTGACTCGCGTTTATTTTTTTAATTATAAGTACTTGAAAGCCAGTCTTCCACTAGGCTTAGCGTGCCACCATCTTGGGCCCGTTTTCACTTAAGATCAGGTGTGATTGTAGCCACAACGCTAAACTTACACCGATAAAAAAGTAGGTACTTCATTCACGGTTAGCTTGTTTCTAACCTAAACTTTGCATGGTAAAGACTCCATTTTCTAAGGGTCGTAGAATGTTAGATAACCTACAGACTTCCACAATAAAATCGCTGATTCAATTTTTTTTTAAATATTGCTGTTATTTTCATATAATAGCGTGTTAACAAAAAAAACAAGCTCTTAAACTTTATAATTTTTTTTATAGATTATAATATAGGTCTATGAATAAGAAATAAAATAAAAACACTTCACTCTTAGCGTCTGTAAACATTAATATAGCGGTGAGTCACATTATCGACTGTCTATAGACACGTCGCAGCGCGGCGTCGCGTAGCTTCGCGTTGTCCCTTGTTTAAGGGATGCAACATCCGTCTGCGGTCCAAGTTATAGGATAATTTCTCATTCATTCTACGTCTATTGTAGTCTACTTTTTCTTTGTGCGTTAAGCGGAATGATTCTGAAATACATAATTCTATTGGTTTTCGCCGCGCATGCCAGTAAAGCTCCCAGTCGGCATGATTTTTAATGTAAAACAATTTTTTTTTGTTGTTGTTTTTGGGACTTTTACTCTACCGAATATATCAGTCTCATTGGACCCATCCTTTGTAACATCACATCAGGAGAGTCGCTAATGAGAATAGCACTGCAAGGTCATACAACATCTTGGCATCATCTGTTTGCCAGTTGGCAGTTGGCAGTTTAAGTTCATGCTATACACTAGCGACTCTCTTTCAGTCTTGTTCTTGGCACACCACATCAGTAAGTGATGCACATCGTCAATCTTTCCACATATATTACAATTGGGTGACTCTGCTTTCCTCACGAGATATGCAAAGCTTCCCGATGGATAGTGCCCTGAACAAAGTCTTAATGCTATCTTTATATATTGTCGGTTTAAATGACATTCATATTTTTAAATGTAAAACATTTAATAGCAAATTATGCATATATTTAGCGATTTCTGTTATCGCTTTGCTATTGCGAAATACGTAATATGGGAGCGGATTTTTACCTTCGATTCAGTTAGACCTGTGCAAGTTGTTCACGTCCCATCATCAACTAGAAAAAAGTGGTGCACTGCAAATGGCGTCAAAAAATTGCTAATGAAGCGATGATGGCGCAGTGGTAGCGTGTACGACTTCGCGTCGATAGACGTGAGTTCGAATCCCTACAATGAGCCTGAGCTTTCGGTGAAGGAAAACATCGTGAGGAAACCATAGCATGGTGGTAGGGTATTTTCTAATGCCCGCCTGGCTAGCTACCACCCTCAAGTTGAAAATCTGCCACCAAGCACCAATAGGTGTGTTCCGGCAGCTGCACTTGAGAGCCAGTCTTCCACTAGGTTTAGCGTGTTACCATCTTGGGCCGCATCGTCACTTAACATCAGGTGAGATTGTGGCCACTACGCCAAACGTACAACGATAAAAAAAAATAAGTACATTCTCAACCAAGAAACCTTTCATTCATAAAAAAAACTAAATCAAAATTTGCTCATCCGTTTGGGAGCTACTATACCATAGACAGATGCACATGTTACCCCTCTGTTTATGTCCGGGTTTAAAAAATATTTTCAATAAATACTGAGATAATTAACAAAGAGTTAATTTTGTCCGAAAATATTTTCATGTGTACAATTACTGAAGTGTATCACATTACAGGTTAAAATAAGTTGTTTTTCCCCCGCAGTCCTTCCGATACTTGAACCAACTTCTGAATATTTGAGTTATCTAAATTACACATGAAATTCATCTGTAAATACAGATGGATAAGGCCTATATTCCTAAACAAAGATTATAATAATCGTGTATGTAAATCACGGATTCCTTTTGATCCCTTCGAAGTCATGGATATCACGATTCGTATGATGGTTTAACAGTTAACACCGAATACGAACGTATTTATGTTTATTAAGTTGTTATTTGAGCTTATAGGTCATTTGAAATAAATTTAATTTCGTCTTTAAGAGAACTCGAAATCTTTGGCAGTTGCTTGATATTAATTTACACGTGGTTGTTTTTTTAGGTAAAGTTATTGATGGGTCTTTTAGTACAAAAAATATCCTCAATTTTTTGAATACAAATTAGCCACATTACAACGTACCTTTGCAACAACCCTCAGACAAATTGGATAGCAATGTTTCAAGCATGTCACTCGTCAAGCACATATAGGTGTGTTTCGACAGCCGCACTTGAAACTCTGTTTTTATGTCATGGTAAAATGAAAACGTATAAATTAGTAATGACAAACCCTGAATCCAAATTTTTGTTTTGGACTAAGGATGAATTCTGTCGAACGCATCCGAACCCTCCTGCTCTCTCAGTAATGCAATAAAGCCGATGGCATTGGACGGATGTTTAAACTTATTTTCGACCCCAACGCGCTACGGGTCGCAGAGACCCCTCAGAAAGGGGACGGTTCCTTCTGCCTATTTCCAGTTCAATTTTAAAATTCGATGAACAAAATATAGTCTTGTGTTGATGAATGGCTTACTATCTTGAAAATAATTGGATAATGAGCCAGTCAGTTCGTTTCGAATTTGGATATCTCAAGATTTAATAGGTTTCGGTTAGAAGTAAAATAGATATTATTTGGACATTTGTAGGGGAATGATAATAACTTAGTTTTGATAAATACTTATTAGTTATATTTTGGTATTGTACTGTATCTCATTCGACTTTGTCCCTAATTGAAATTATTCGAAATGTTTTTATCGGATACGGTTTCGGATATCCGATATTTTAAGTTACGGATACGAAGTTCCATAATACCACTGTTATAAGACCCTAAACACATTCTATAAATAACGGTTTTCGCAAGACTAATTTTCGCATCACGGCGTCTATCGAATATGATACAGCCAAGTCAAGTAAGATATTAATGTCTTCCCTTCTTGTTGATAGATGTGGACCAACTCTGCTTAAAGCAGGGTTGCTGTGGACCCAGCTCGAGGCCGCGGCTCACACAGCAAGCTCGCACGCAGCTTGAATCAGCGCTGCGCAGTGAACTGAACAAGCTCGCTGACATGCTGTCTAACAGAGCGACAAAATTTGATGGTAAGTTCTAAAACCCTAAATTTAATAATTTTGTCTGTAAATTGTTATTTAGAAGAATTCATCAGTGTGATTTAAATATAATTATTGAAATAAATAAATTTAATAAAATAAAATCAATTAAAACATATTAATTAAATTTCTTTATACAGATTTCTTTTATGTCAATTTCAACAGACTCGTCAGTCATATTCGTTTAGGTACTACGAGTATTTTACCTTTTAATAAATACAGTTTTGCCTAAATATTCTGTAAAATTATCTTTTTTTTCTAGATATAAAGAATAGTCCGCATTAATATTTTATTTACAATATAACTCATTAGAAAAATAAAATAATGACAAGCCTGGTCGAGGTTGTGTCCATTTTATTCGTTGATTTATTTCCAAACCGATAATTATTACGAAGTTCATAATTTACATACAAAAAAAAACTTTTATTAACTGAATTAGCCAAAGTAGTCAGTACTAAATCAACACAAGCGAATACGGAAAGGTGCGCAGTAGACGAATGAGCGAAACATACTAACTGGTGTCAGACGCATCTCCGTCTCATGCGTGGCGTCACTATCTGTCTCGGTCGCTCATGGCAAACATGTCCACTATCCATCTCTCTCATCATTTTGCCGTAAAATTAAGAACCTACCTAGAGCTTGTGCAAATAAAAAACCTTTGAACTGAGTAAAATGGGTTAGCAAAAATCGGGTTACTCGAGGTTTTTATTTTTTTACTAGTTTTTTTTTTAGTATGAAACTAACAAGTATTGTATCATTTTACAATCTTGATTAAATGCGCGAACTTTTAATGTCACTTGCCAAGGCACTAGTACATTTTTTTTAAAGGAGGGCCTTTCAAAGTCGACAAATTTTGAAAATTTTAAATTCATACTTTAACAAATAGTCTTAATTCTAGAAAACTTGGGGCAGTTGTGTCATTATTTTTGACTGTGGTTCTAGAAATGTTATTTAGGGTTACGGTTCCAAAGTTTAAATGAACAAAAATCATAAAAATTAACCACAATAACCGAAAAATAGTTACAGTTTGACCAAATTTCTAGGTTTTACTTAAATGCCCATAATTTCCAAACTGCATGGGATAGATTTTTTTTCTGATTTTTCTCATGATGGTTACAATCAATCCTGTCACCCTGTTTCGGCTTGACGTTGAGTTCTGGGACATCCTGTATACAGCCGCCGATAGGCTTGCATGACAGCTACGACCGGTGGCGGATTGCTGAACTCACGTTGGTCACTGTTGTTTTTGGATTGCACTGTGCGTACTACGTACTTACCAGCCATAGTGCACTCACTTTGCTAAACTACTATTAAAAAAAAAACTCCTATTTTCTTTTAGGAAAAATCCTTTGCCCACCAGTTAGTGTCGCTTTATTTAATACTTCATATTGCAAATGAGTCTCGAGTAATTACGAATAAGTGTTATCCTATCGTTCTTCGAGAGTGCGAACACGACAACAATGAACAGTGTGAGTAACCGCGTTATTAATAACTTCGCAATAACGCCTGGAGCCGAGCCGCGTCGGGTTATCACTAACAAACGGTCGCAGTTCGCACGCACTTAAAGCTATACGCATAAACTCTTGAAGTATTACACTGCACGGGAGCAAAATGTCTATTGGATTTATTGTCTTAGCTTAAGTTGTTGATATTTCACAGGTAACCTTTTTTCTTATCTTAGCACGGCAATATTACGGCACTCTACCTGACGGTAACCACAATCCAATACGATAACATCGGCTACCACCGCGGGATCTACAATCCATCGACAGTCGTCGCTGTCGTGCCGGCCTGCTCAAATATCTCTTCACGTTATGTTTGAAAGACTCCATGTTGTAGGAAGGAGGGAAAGCACTGGCCTGGAGACAGTTCCACAGCTTCAGAGTACGGCAAAGATATGACGCTGAGAACGACTGAAGTATGATTGCTCAGGTTTATCTTTAATTGCTCAGGTTTATCTTTAACAGGTCTACCTACCGTTATAGTTTTTGTTTTACGTTTTTCACGCGTAAGAGCTACGCACACAACATTTGTTAAAAAGTGCGATTTGTGAAGATAGCAATCAATTTAAAAAAAATGTATTCATTTTACAAGATTTTAATATTTTTAATTGTGTAAATATAAATTAACGTTGTATAAATAAATGTTATTTTAATTTGGTTTATTGATACATATATATAAATAAAATGATTGAGGTTTGCCGTTGTGCGCGCATCACGCAAAAACTACTCGATAGATTTTGATGTTTTTTTTTTGTTCCACTCCTTTTAGATACTTGGCCCTTATATAAAAACATATCATGATATCTTTGTCTCTACATATAATAAAATAGAAGTGTATGTTTGTAATGTCAAAATAACAGCTTTTAACTAAATGCATATGAAAGTATACACGGTACCTATAACAAAAAACCAATTTTTTCAATTGTTGTTTGTTCCGGGTAATCTACGAAACGGTTGGACCGATTTTAACGGGACTTTCACTTGCAGACAGCTGATATTATAACGAATAACTTAGGCTACTATTATTTTAGAAAAATAATAAGGGTTCCTCACGAAAAATAAAAAACCTTTTTAGTAGTCGATGCGAGCGAAGCCGCGGGCGCAGCTAGTAAACAATAATTCTGTAGTCCACGCGAGCGGAGCAGTGGGTATAGGTAGTAAATAATAATCCTTATTTACCATCTCTCTAGACTAAGTAGTCTGCGAATAATTTTATTTACTTTAAATCTGAACTGACCCTTATTTAGTACGTGTCGATTTTATAAATCGTTTAGGTTTAACAGCGTCTGTTCAACGTTTTATAGCTCATTGTAGGCGCTGTTTAGTCTTCGGATCGTTATGACGTGGACTGCAGACCGCAATTCTTAAGTATCGGTTTTAATAAAAATATTGACCCCGTCGGTCGTCACGTACGTACCCTTTTTTTCCATATTTCACTACATTATTTTTTTTATAAACTATCTGTGCCCGCGGCCCTGCTCGCGTGTACTAATAAAACAGGATTATTTACTTCATTTTTGTGCAGAAACCTAATTATTTTTCTTAAATAAAAGTAGCCTAAGTTATGCCTTATAATATCAGCTATCTGCCAGTAAAAATCCCGTCAAAATCGGTCTAACCGTTTCGGAGATTACCCGGAACAAACAGTCAGACAAAGAGACAGCCAAAAATTTAAAAAAAATAGTTTTTTGTTATAGGTACCGTGTATACTTTCATATGCATTTAGTAAAAACCTGTTATTTTGACATTACAAACAGATAATTCCATTTTATTATATGATATAGATTTATAGTTTTAAAATCTTTGAAATATTTTTGTATCAGATTTTCTATATAAAAAAACTGATGCGCATATAGAAACAAAAAACTGGCTTAGTGCGTGTCGGGCCACACGCAGTGTAGGGTTCCGTAGTTGCCCGTCACAATATTTCCCGTGTTGAAAATCTGTCGTCAAGCACCAATAGGTGCATTCCGGCAGCGTTAAACCTATAAACGTTAAAAAAGTTCAGGATAAGGAACAGAGGCAATTGCTCCACTGACAAGAGATGAGCCCTTAAATTAAAGAAGAGAGTCCAACGACAACCAACACCATGGGATAGACGGGAAAAAAAATTGCGAGTAGGCTCGATATTTATTTTAATATGTTGCGTTATTTATATGTATATACCCATGTCAAATTACAGCTTTCTAGTAACTACTAAGAATCTTTGAGCTAAGCCGCGGACAAGCAGACGGATGGACAGGACATTGTGAAACTATAAAGGGTTCCTTGTCGACTACAGAACCCTAAAAACAACAATGTAGCTAAATTTCAGTAAAATTGATCAAGCCGTTTTTAAGTTAAATCCATGCATACAAAAGGACAAAAAACTATTTTTTTCAAAATGTCAAACTCCATTTCATTAGCCTATAAAATATGTAGCTGTCTAGCACAAAAATTTGTACAAAAGTTACATGTTTGGACAGTACTAGAAATTGATTAAATTAGATGCGTACATGAATTTACAACCCACGCTGAAATTTCAAAACACGTCTAATGCTTAATAGATAGAACGTCTTTAAAAAAAAAAGAGTCGTAAAAGCAACACTATGGTATATTATAAGTACAAATCGTCAAATAAAGCGTATACCGTGGGAGTTTGGTTCACTGCAGCGTACTGTATTGAAACACAAACCTGAATGAAACGTTTGGAAAATGTAAATATTTATTGTTGACGGTTACCGCCCGACAACCGGACGACCGCGTCGGACGTAATCGGTCGTCAGGAGCCCCTACTATCGGTCTGTAGTTAACATACTACCCGTGTTGTACCTTAGTGCACACAGCCTTTCAATTAAACTCTCGAGTCGACTGATCGACGCATCTCGCGACTAGAGGGACTGGCCAATGCCTTGATCAATGAATAAGCATTGGCATGCAACAAGGCAGTGTTGCCAGAACCAAACCTCGAATTGCCGTGTCCAGTGACTGAAATTGCCGTGTTTTTATAGAATTTATACCTTTTATTAATTTAAATTGGTCGAGTGCGTGTAGAACTCCAGCCCTGAGGTGATCATAAACCTTAGTGCCGATTTTAATTTAAACTTGGCTCAGTGGTAGTGTGTGCGGACATCACGTCGATTGACGTGAGTTCGAATCCCTGCAATGAGCCTGAGCTTTCGGTGAAGGAAAACATCGTAAGGAAACCATAGCATGGTGGTAGGGTTTTTTTCTAATGCCCGCCTGGCTAGCTACCACCCTCAAGTTCAAAAACTGTCACCAAGCACCAATAGATGTATTATGGCAGCTGCACTTGAGAGCCAGTCTTCCACTAGGCTTAGCGTGTTATCATCTTGGGCCACATCGTCACTTAACATCATGTGAAATTATGGCCACTACGCCAAACCTATAACGATAAAATAAAAAACCTTTACCCGTTCGTAACAAATAGACGGACAGAGAGACGGTTAACAAAGTTATCATATAAGGGTTCCGTTTTTTAAAGTGAAACCTTCTTTAGTACCGTTGTGATTTGAAACTCGATGAAACGAAAATGCAACATTAATAAGAGACAAACATACAATCTACAGGATTTAGCCTACGAGAGAATGAGATAGAATACGTTATACAGTGTTTCCTATTATTTATATATCATAACTTCAACTGTCAATCATAAATTTTAGGTTTATTTAATGATAGTTCAATCACTCCTGTATGTTCACAATGTATCTATAGACTTTACTATTACAAAGAGGTAAAGTTGTGCATATGTTTGTAGGAGGAAACGAAAATGCAACATTAATAAGAGACAAACATACAATCTACAGGATTTAGCCTACGAGAGAATGAGATAGAATACGTTATACAGTGTTTCCTATTATTTATATATCATAACTTCAACTGTCAATCATAAATTTTAAGTTTATTTAATGATAGTTCAATCACTCCTGTATGTTCACAATGTATCTATAGACTTTACTATTACAAAGAGGTAAAGTTGTGCATATGTTTGTAGGAGGAAACGAAAATGCAACATTAATAAGAGACAAACATACAATCTACAGGATTTAGCCTACGAGAGGATGAGATAGAATACGTTATACAGTGTTTCCTATTATTTATATATCATAACTTCAACTGTCAATCATAAATTTTAGGTTTATTTAATGATAGTTCAATCACTCCTGTATGTTCACAATGTATCTATAGACTTTACTATTACAAAGAGGTAAAGTTGTGCATATGTTTGTAGGAGGAAACGAAAATGCAACATTAATAAGAGACAAACATACAATCTACAGGATTTAGCCTACGAGAGAATGAGATAGAATACGTTATACAGTGTTTCCTATTATTTATATATCATAACTTCAACTGTCAATCATAAATTTTAAGTTTATTTAATGATAGTTCAATCACTCCTGTATGTTCACAATGTATCTATAGACTTTACTATTACAAAGAGGTAAAGTTGTGCATATGTTTGTAGGAGGAAACGAAAATGCAACATTAATAAGAGACAAACATACAATCTACAGGATTTAGCCTACGAGAGAATGAGATAGAATACGTTATACAGTGTTTCCTATTATTTATATATCATAACTTCAACTGTCAATCATAAATTTTAGGTTTATTTAATGATAGTTCAATCACTCCTGTATGTTCACAATGTATCTATAGACTTTACTATTACAAAGAGGTAAAGTTGTGCATATGTTTGTAGGAGGAAACGAAAATGCAACATTAATAAGAGACAAACATACAATCTACAGGATTTAGCCTACGAGAGAATGAGATAGAATACGTTATACAGTGTTTCCTATTATTTATATATCATAACTTCAACTGTCAATCATAAATTTTAAGTTTATTTAATGATAGTTCAATCACTCCTGTATGTTCACAATGTATCTATAGACTTTACTATTACAAAGAGGTAAAGTTGTGCATATGTTTGTAGGAGGTAATCTCCGGAAATACTGAACCATTCTAAATCTTATTCTTATCTAGCTGTGCCAGCGGTTCCGCTCGCTTTAATTTTTCTGTGCATATCCCTAATTACTTTTATAAAATAAAATTGGTTTTTTGTTATATGTAACGTGTATATTTTCATATGCATTTAGTGAAAATGTGTTATTATTACAAACAGACACTTCAATTTTATTACATCTATAGATAAATTTTATATTGTAATTAACGTGAACGAAGTCAGGTTCGTTGGCTAGTAATAATATAAATGCATTTTGAGTAAAATGGAGCTTAATAAACGACTTGTACCGAGACATGTCAACGAGGAGTATCGAACATATACGTCATTTTTACTTTTTATTTGAAACGATTGTAATCGCTAGGGCGACAATCATGTATTTAGGAATAATGATCTGAAAGCTAAATGGACTAAATCTAATTTTAAAATGGTAATATTTAATTCTGCTACGTCTCTTTCTTTTTTCTGTTTATTCGTAGCTTTTAGCAACAATCTTACCTGATGTCCAGTAACGATGTGGTCCAAAATGGCCAAGCCTAGTGGGGAGACTGGCTCTAAAGTGCAGCTGCCAGAACACATAGTCGACAGATTTTCAACTTGCGGGCGGTGGCTAGTCAGGCGGGCATTAGAAAAAATACCCTACCATCTTGCAAAATATTCGATCTAGATAAGCAAAATGATTGCTTAATAATGTAAACTTCTATCAAAATCTTTTGAACTTTTTGATAAACTGTGCAGCCAACGTCACGTCTGGTATTAAAATATAGAATTGTATTATTATTTCAATAAGTCTCTTCTAATTGTCATTAGAATACATTGCGCAAAACTTTGAATAAATTGCTATAATTAAAACGTGAACACTGTTCTTGCTAAGCATGATGATAATGACTTCTTATTAAAATATATTTATCAAATGCAACAGGCCCCTCTATTAAATTGGCCAAAAAACTACACAGTGGAAATATTCCCCTCACTTTCATTTCTAACTTGTTTGTTTTCAATTTCACTCTCATTATTCACTAACATTACAAGTCCAACAAAATCTAGAAAATGGTAATGTACCATCAAACCATCTGTTGAAATGACTTTGAACATTTTTGTAGCTAGATTTACATCTATCATTATGATTTATTGTGGAGTCAATATATCGAAATAAACTTAACTATACTTGAAAATGAACTCATGGTAAAACTGCTATCCTATATGAGGAAGACGAGAACTGGCGCACAGGTTTGGACGTAAGTTATCAAATTAGTATATTTGTGGAGTGTGTTCACCTCTTGGAAAATCGAAACTCCTTGAAATAAATTTTTGTATTCCTTTATATTTGTAGGTAAAATTATTTATATAATTTTTATACAATATGTTTTTGTATGTATTTATATTTTCTTTTTATACTATTTACTTATATTTTAGTGTTTAAAATTCATCTATTTGCACTACTTAAAAAGATGAGTACCTTCTGCACTCGACACAAAGTTCGTTGAATCTGTAAAGCCCTTCAAGCTTACAGCGATTGTCAGTTCGAAGACAAAGATTAATATGTGGTCTTTTTAGATTATTAACTGATTTTAACGTCTTGGTTTCCTAAAAGTCCAACAAAAATGTAGACGAAAGTACTACATGGACTATATTTGGTCCATTATGCTTCACGTCGTGAAAAATATCGGTTTGGTACCATTGGTTAAGGAACAGAAAGAATGCCTTTTCTTCAACTATGTCCTTTTTGCCCTCTCTAATTAATTTTCCATTGCGAACGACATCACGCTAGTTTAAACATCCAACTACAGCATATAAAATAAAACTACATAGTTTTAATTATAACATAATTATTTATATTATTTCATTACAATTTTATAATTCAAAGGAACATCTTTGCAAGAGCAAAATATTTGAATATTTTGTGAAATCTTCTTTTTAACACAGTAAGTACACGATTGGTAGTCTATTGCAATTTGCAATATTGTGGAATGACGTTAGCCAAAATATAATGTTAATTTGAAAAATTCCTTTTTTTTTATTTTTTTTATCTACAATGTTGCAAACTGTAGAAATTTAAACCAGACTTTTTAATTAATCGTATCCATAATTAAAATACTCTTGTTGCACAAACCGTCTGATTGCACATCGTCGGCGACATTGTCAACTCTATATGACCAGTCAGCCCTATTTGGACTGACTGGCCACATTTAGGGTTACCATGATTATATCATAATGGTCCGACAACTGTTTATGTTACAGAAGGTTTTTTATTTTTTAGTATTGATTATTTCTTAAATTCGTGCTCAAATGTAACGATGCAATAGTATTTAATTATTTGCCTTGGTATTTGAAGTCACATGTTAACAGTGTTTGTTGCTGTTTACTACTCATCTATGACTGTTCTTGTTCACTAGTCATCCTGAGATGCAGTGCAGTCATTTCGCCACCATAAAATAAAATATAAACTATAACAGTTAAAGATAACGTGTAAGTAAGAAATAAAAATAATAGTTGATTTTAGCTTTGTACTGATAGATAGTAGGTAGTAATTCTGGTGTGTATTCATTTCGATATGTCAAAAGATTCAAGTTTTGTAGATGGATTGAAAGAAGCTAATTTCAGAAATATTCCGACATTACAAGAATTTATCGGTAAATTAATCAAAGCAAAATGTTCCATGCTATGTAATTCTAAAATATTTTAGTCATATCTACTAAGCAATCTATTGATTGTTTTATAATTAAATGCCTTCAGATAAGCGAATGCATTATAGATTATATTATCTATTTTTATTATTTTTATCAGTTTTAATAACTTTATTAATGGATATACCTCGATCCCAGTAAATGTAGGAAGTACACGTTTCCTATACAAGCAATTACACGCCTTTAATCATTCAAATGCTATTGAAACTCTTATAAGCATGTAGTTGACCGCGGTGCATATGCTTTAGATTTACATCTTGGTCAAACATTTGGTTTGTTGTGCTTAGGACCAAAATTTCACAAATTCGACAATAGAAAAAAATAGGAAATTTTATATTACAATGAATGCTACTGCCAATGGACAGAATATCATTTGTGTAAGTATCTCTGCCTGCCCGATAACTACAAAGAATAGAAAAGTTTTGCAGTTTCCATTGTTGTTATCTTGAAAATTACCAACGTTATTTACAAAATTATCTGTACTAATATTATAATAAATAAATAAAAACTATAAATAGGTAAAGTTTCATTGTTTGTTAGTACCTTTCTTAATAAATGGGCTGTAAAAGGTAAACAATATTATTCAAATCTGACCGGTAGCTACTGAGTTTAGCGCGTTCAAACAAATTAAGAAACAAACAATTTCTTGAGCTAATAATATTTATATAGTATAAATTAATGCGTACCAAGTCGCGAGCGGCTGCTAGTATAAAAAAAAGAATATGTAGTTTAAGTTAAATGACTAATGCGTGGGCACCCTAGTGGCGAACACTCGCATTGCGTACACGCAATTAGAACGAGGCGCGGCGCCGGCGCCGGCGTCGCGGACGATCCGTTTTAAGACTGTCGCGTTTAACTTGTACTTATTGTGATTTATCAAGTCGATCGCCATTATGGGGCGTTTATTCATTTATTACCGGATTTATTCGTGAGAAAGAGATAAAACACGTATTTTATAGTATTAACTCATTAAAAAAATATGCAAATTTATTATTTAATGCCGTTTCAATTATGGCATCATATCAAGTTTCGTAGAGTCCGAACTATATGTAAAATTAGCGTAACATAGTAAAGTTATTAAGTCAGTTTGACGTTCTAATTTGTTTTTTGTTTTTCAGAATTCACAATATCTCGTAAAATTGGAATTCGAATTTCTTTTTTTAAATCTGAATTTATTAGTAGCTTTGTAACTAGAAGTAATCTAGTGCTATAAATATGCGAATTCAAGATTTATATAACTCAATTATAATATTTTTTGTAAATATAACAGAAAACTGTATTCACTCTTCACTTTCACCTCGGATGATTCATCCTTGACTTACTTAATAGTGAAATAATGTTAAATACACATAGTCTGTCGGAATGTGGAATCAAACTTGACCACGACGACCAATCTGACCGTGGACAAACTAATTCTATCCACGAAACTATAAACATAAACATCCGGTGTCACGTTCCAACGATCGCGTTTGCGTAATTAAATTATAAAACATCAGTATTTTAAATACCCATATTCTACTTCTTAAAATATATTTTTTTACACTGGCTGACAAAAAATCACAGGTTAAACAGATGGTTCTGGAAACAATGAAATTTTTGTACAGAAGTTCCTTATATGTATTACGTCGGGCACAGGGAAACCTCTTTTGATATTTCTTTTTACTTGGGGCAGCCCGACTGGTGAAATACATTCACTCTACAGAAAATCGCAGCCAAATAACCTAGTGTTGTGGGCCTGCGGTGAGTAGGGTTTCCAGAGCTCTTTGGAGGAAGATTTCAAGGTCAGCAACGCGCTAGTGTAACATCTTACAATCAGGTGGGCCGAATTTGTTTGCCACCTTTGTATGTATCTTATAAAAATAATTTTTGAAATTTCATTTCCAAAGTGCGATAGGATGATTTCTGTAATGTTACCAATGAGAAATACATAAAACATTGATTGTAGTAAAATATACAACCATAATGCTTTACAAAACTATTGTAAAAAACGTTTCCATAATTCCATAATACTTTAAGCCGTTTACACACGTAAATGAATAATCATAAAATTGTTACTTTATATGTAAGAAATAATACCCGTGAATTAATATTTATTCATTATTATACCTTTAAAATTAATATAAATATTTATTTTCTAGTGAAAATATTGCTTACGCAACAATACTTGGTAATGCCGATGCGCCACACACGGCAACTTTTTTTTTGTCGTTATAGGTTTGTCGTAGTGGCCACAATCTCACCTGATGTTAAGTGACGATGTGGCCCAAGATGATAACACTCTAAACATAGTGAAAGACTGGCTCTCAAGTGCAGCTGCCGGAACACACCTAATGGTGCTTGGCGACAGATTTTGAACTTGAGGGTGGTATCTAGCCAGGCGGGCATTAGAAGAAGCCCTACCATCACCAACTTGGGGACACACTCGCGCCGTTTATCTATAAGAGCTTTTTCGATATTGGCAACAAAGTCTGTGCTAAATATAAATATAATTACTATGCACTATAGACTTCATAATTAACACCCAAGGTTTTGAGTACTGAAGTGTTAAACTGGTGACCCCGACGTGATCTGAAAAATATTAAAAGTAAAATTAAAGTGTTAAATTTGTATCTAAATAAAGAACATGCGGCAAAAACGCTGCCAACTCGCGGATTGTTAAGTTTGCATGTTATACATGTAGGTAGGTACGCATAAACATTCTTCCAAGTATATGATTTGTTGCAAAAAGTAATTGTCATGCAAACTTTCAAGTATGCAGTCACGTGTGTAGACGACTTTACGATAGCAAAAGGTCGTTGCCAGCGAGGGAGTAGTAGTACAAGGAACACTCCTAGTTTCGTAATTGTAGCGTACGACGGAAGTGGCGGTTCTTCAACCCCGTCTCCGTCTACGAGCACTGTCTGGAATTGCGTTCCTTAAATAAATTGTATATACGTTTTGACACAAAATACAAGTTATTTAACTAGATCTGCAGTACGTTTGAAATTATATCTTCAACTAGAGGTGCGCCCGTGGCTCCGTACACCGTAAAATGGGATTAAAAATAATTAATGACGTCATAAATCATTATCGAATCTAGTCTCCTTTTTGTAGTTTGCTTTTAATATCTATACTATGATAGTGATTATTGTACTAATTTAGTAAAATTAATGTTTAAGACGTAGGAATTTATAAATAATATATTGTTCGTCACTGATTCATAATTTGAGGTCGTGTGTCATTTGTAAAAACGAGGATGACATATTACGGCCATCGATCTAGGAAAAGTTGAGACGACGCTGTGAGGGATGACGGCTTCTCACTCTCGGTTAGGTCATCACAACAAATTCATGCAAGCTGGGGTCGATTTCAAAATAATTTGTGAAAAATATGATAATGTACACACAGTTTCTCCTTACGATGACATAAGATTAATCTGGGGCTATATTTTTGGAGATATACTTCTTTAGAGGAGCGTTTATAAAAAAGAGTGTTTTTACACGTAACAAAAACACCATGACGTTGCTTCCTAAAGCTCTTGTTTTATTCTAGTTACACTCGATGTTATTTTTTAATGATATATCAGTGTCAAATAACTTGTAAATGTTTTTTTTTCAATCATTGTATTATTTTAATCATTAAATTTATATCACGTCAAAAAAGTAGGTATAACATGTAACGCTCGTACATGTACACGCATCCATATAATATATAACATATGTATATTCACAAGACAATAACGAAATACGGATAATTATGTAATAAAGCAAAGGAAAACAATATAACCATATACTATAAATTAATATTTAGAAGTAAAATTAATTAATAAATAATTTTTATTACAGACATATTTATTACAAACTGTGAATATATTTGACACGGTACTCGTAAAAAAATAAGTATATGCAAAAAACAACATGCGCTGTGATGCGTTAAATGTTTAGCTCTTGTAAATCAATTATGTTTAGGGTTGCCAATATAAAAGAAAACGTCGAGTAGAGTATGTCGTGGAATAAGACATACGATACTTTTTTAAATAACTTATTTACGCCCAACAAAGCGAGCGGGTTTAATAATCAGGCCATTTCAAAGCTGTATGTTAATTAGAGATATATAATTAAACCGATTCTTAAATCGAATTCAATATTTTCTATTTATATATTATATAATATTTTTTAATTTATTTCGCCAGTGTATTGCAAAAATTTATATGAGATTTTTTTTGGAAACTCATGATAAAATTGAGTAGGGTTACTAATTTTTTAATACTACTAAGGTGGCAAAGAATAACACGGCTCACCTGATGGTAAATGGCTACCGTAGTCTACGGACGCTTTTAATATCATTTGCATCGAAAGCGCCGACCTTGAACCCCCGTATCCCGATGAGCTTTGAAATCCCTATTCACAGCAGGAATACAACACAAGGTTATTTGGCTGCGATTTTCTTTCGGGTGGGGGCTTCGATCAATAATACACGACGGTATTCCACCAGTTGGGCTGCCCCAATTAAAGATAAATCTCAAAAGAAATTATATATGTGACCTACTTCTTAAATAATCTCAATATAATCATTCTGGTTGTAGTTTTTTGGTGGGTTCATAGTCGCTCATTTGACTTTATATTATGTAATATTAGTGGCATTTTGAATAATTTAAGTTAGTTATTGTGCATAAGTGAAGTGAAATAGAAATAATAACATGGACCATGAATTCTGAGATGTCACAAAAACTCTCTAGAAAGTTCTTTTCACGCGAAAACCACTTATTCGATACACATATTTTTTATTTTAATTCATAGCTATTCTATTCATATATTATGTGGTCAGATTATAGGATATATTTTGTAAGATTAAGTAAATTACGAAATAAGCAGTGACAATAATGGTGAATAAATTCGGAAAAAAGGACGCATTTGGGTCGCTTAAATGGCTTACGCTGAGTAAACAATACGAGATATATCCGAGTAATGTTCTACATAATCGTAGATCTTAAAAAGACCTACAAAACAGTCACCGATTTCTATGTCTATCTTCTAAGGGTCACCCAAAATAAGCATTTTTGTGGCAGTATGATTCGCGCGTGCGCTCGACCGACAGCATTCTGTAGTCCACGCGAGAGGAGCTGCGGGCACAACTAGTTATAAATAAAAACTAGAATCATGCATTTTTAGATGGCACAAAAACTCCCTGAACAATTCTAACAAGGCAGCCACTATCTTTTAAGCGTTCTTTGATTTTTGAAGAGATTTGGAAAATATTTTATCCCCGTGACATTGATAAAATTATGTATAATGATAAAATTGTGTATAAACATACGTTGCCATTATATAACAAGATGAAGATTTAATTTTTAAAAGTTATACTCGCTATTTTCTGTTGCGATGTTTAACTACACTTTATAGAATATAAATATATTCATATAAATCAGCGAATCACGATTCACGGACAGTAACGACAGAACTTCTAAAGCGAAAGCACACACGGATATATCGCAGTAAAATTGTTAACCCTAAGTAAATACCGTACACAATTCCTTTAAATGCGTTTAGTTATTTAGTTCCTGATTCGAAACTTTCTAATTAATATTCGAAGAATTCAGGAAATCGATAAAACATTCCACAAGTCATGTCGTGATTAGGTTTTTTCTACTTGTCGATTTTATATTTGTACAAAACTATTTCACATTCGCTATCAATTTTTTTATTAATTATATTAATTGTAGGCTTACAAATACTATAACCGCTTGTGATTTACGTACAAAAAAGAATATATTGCAACTAAAGTGACAGTAGTTTTGCGTATATGATTCCATCACTAATGTGTTCGTACCGTAAAGTAAAGCTTCGTCTGAAACTCAGTACGATGTTTATATACCGTATATATATTTTAATTTAATAAAGTCTCTATTCTAGAAAAAATTTTAAAATAAGATATTAGAGGCTATTATTTAGTTTCACCTGTTCCGGTGTCTGTCTATAATCGTATCTTGTAAGTTAAAAACCACCCGCCACGGCGGCAACTCAATCCTAGGTCCGATCCATCGGTATGGAGCCCTTGAGCCAAGCAGCCGCTCGCGCGATACAGTGACTCTACATTCACTAGCTCTCACAGCCACACATGACACTGCATTATACACACATGCATAACATATAGGTAAATAGGATCTGTAAGGGACCTTTTTTTTTTCTTTTTTTGCCTAGTTAGACAAAAATTTTCAGACCACTAAATACACATATACTCATGTTCCTTCCCTCCTCCCAGGGGGAAGAAACATGTATATATGTATAGTTAGTTAGAACCGTTTAAACCATAAAAACTTGTTATAAAAAAACAATTTTCAAATTGAAAGTTGTTTTTAATATTTTCTTAATTTCAAATCCAATATTATTAAGTTAACAATTCTTGTATTATCTATACATCGTACCAATTTAATTAGTTTTTCGAAAACGGCTTTAACGATTGGGATAAAATTATTTTTCTTATTGAAGTGGCCAGTTGCAGAAGTCTCTAAGCCCACTTAAGGACTTTCTGATCTGATAACATTAACTTACAGAGCATATCTGAATTATGTATGTAGAGTTTTATTTCATTTCAATGGAACCGTGGAGCACAGCTAGTCTCGTTAAACCTTTGGCATAGTCGACTTTCACCACAGATCGATTTTTAAATGAATATCCTACATAGTGTATTTACAGCCAATATGACTACATCTTATTCATTGTATGCAGCGTGTGCCTGTGTTATTCGTATAAAAAGTGTGCACAAGTTTTTATCGTTTCACGTTTAAAAGCGCGTGACGCCGTCCGCAAACATTATTACGTGAGAAAAAAATTGACGCGGTGTCGACGAACCCGGTATGGCCGCGGCACATGTAAAATCTTTTATTGTACTAATAAATTAGTATACTCTCACTGTACGATTATAACATCATCGGTCTTTATGTGAACACGGACTTGCCAAGCAGCTTTTAAAGCTTTTTATGAATCTACGATTTTGTCACTCAAATTGCCAGACGTTCGTTTAAAAGACTAGTCGTCAAAATTTGAATGTGACTCGGGATCGACTTCTAATAATACATTTAAATTTGTGAAATTGTTTCCCTTGTTATAACATTATATTTGGAGATATCAGAAAAATATTTCCAGAGGATGAGAGAGAATTAAAGTTTTATTTTTATAGATTTGGTCACAGTTTATCCTGATGTTAAGTGACGACGTGGCCCAAGATGACGACACGCGAAATATAGAGGGCTACTGGCTCTCAATTGCTGCAATTGAACCGGAACACACTTATAGGTGCTTGGCGACGGAAATGCAATTTAAGTGTGGTGGATTCCCATGCGAGCATTAAAAAATACATTTCATCACGATGTTTTCCTTTCCTGAAAGCTCGGGTTCATGACAGGGATTCGAACTCACGTCGATCGACGCAATGTCCGTACACGCTACCATTAAGCCATCATTGCTCCAAAATGTTCGGAATTTGAATATATTGTTCAACAATATTCATTAAATCCTACAGTCGAACAATTTATTTAGACCAATTACATCAGCAACATTTGTATGCTGACTTCTTAGAATACGATTCATTTCAACCTCCTTTTCACTTCACAGAATACGATCATACTCCATTTATTCAGAGATGTATTTGTGAAAATTTAATGACGGTAATAGTTAATAACAATAAACTTATGTACTTATGTGTTGTTACAGAATTCTTCAGGAAGTTACTGAAGCTTTCGCGAGAGGAGTTCCACGCTATGTTCAAGAGGACGTACGGCATGATTTACGAACAACACTCTTATGTATTCGAACAGTTGTTTGAGCAGTTGGAAAGGTAAAAAAAACAGCACAAATCTATAATTTTATATATTATATAAGAAAAAGAAAAATGTGTTGCGTCATGGGACGCCTGACAGATGAGATACATCTTAATTCAAACATATTTTTATATTAAAATAGAAATAAATAAAAAATAAAAGATTAGCAAGGGAAACTACACTGATACGCTAACACACACTGAAAGTAATGAAGCATTAGAGAAACATCATCATTACATATTATAAAACAAGAACATCCCGCCGCGTCTGACTGTCTGTCTGAACGTGATAAGTACTATAGATAATTTTTATACAGTTTTTATCAATGGACAGAGTGATTCATGAGGAAAGTTTAGGTGTATATTTAATTAAAGGTTTTGTGTAAATTGGCTGAAATAGGACGATGATTGATGAAAATGTCGGAAAAAATCATGCCGATTGGGAGCTTTACTGGCGTGCGCCGCGTAAATCAATAGAGTTATATTACTCTGCCGTATAAGCCGGGGCGGATTGCTAGTTCAGTTTGAATGTTTAAAGGGGAGTGCCAAGTCGAAAAGAGCCAACCAGACGCGACGCTGGTCGAATGGTACGTAGCGACGTCCCATCATAACGCTTTTACTCTCGTCTAAAAGCGCTACTAAATGTTTACATCATAATTAACTTTATGTTAATGAAAACAGTTTATCTACTGATGGAGCCCCAAACATGATTATTTCATTTATCAAGAGCTTTTTAGTGGTTCCGAAACTTTTTTATTTTTCTATATTTCTATATCTATACTTTTGTATATGTCTATATTTAGAGATGAACGATTGTACTATTGTTGCACTAATCTACAAAAGCGCACAAAAGTTTACTTACAATCGGAAAAATATTATGAGAACGTATAGAGGACAAGCAAAAACATTCCCATAAAGCGGGTCCAGTTTGTATGTTTGAACGAGGAACACTTAAAAGCTACAGGTCCGATTTAAAAAAAATATTGTAGCGTTATATAACCTATTTATTTATGAAGGCTAGGCTAGGTATATACTTCAGTAAGTTTATATTACTTTACGGTCAAACAATCCGTTTTAACACAGGTAAAACCATGGGGATCAGCTAGTATGCAATATAACCATAATAATTAAATTTCTCTTTCTTATTATTTTGTTTCAGTTTTAGAAGTTAAACATTCTTTATTGCGTTAGGAAAGAATAATGAGAATGGATTTTTACGATGCGCGCGGACATTTGTAGCAAAATGTTTATAGTCTGAAGTTGCATGCTAAACCTTGCTGCTTGCTTGTTCCTTGCTTTCATTGAGGTGAAAATAGTCACAGTCGATGTTATACCTCACGTAAATTTTTTACTGTAAAACATTTAGTGCCTACTTCACTATCACTTTTGTTCGTATATTTTCAGGTACTATTCTCGCGGCGACACTAACTTTGACGAAATGATGGACAGTTTCTTCGGCATTCTCTATAAGAAGATGTTCACAGTGCTCAACTCTCAATACAATTTTGATGACAAGTAAGTATTTTACTAACTGACCCTTGCGAATTATTCGCAAATTATACAACGTAAACAATTTAACAGCTGTCATTTTAGTTAAATAGATTGTTAATAGATAGCGCCTTCTATATGTTGAATATATTTTGTTGTCATTCCTAACGAAACATTTTTCAATCAAGTTTTTTAACGGATATATATATATATATATATACTATAAAAAAACTATTTTTTTATTTTTGTCTGACTGTCTGTCTGTTTGTTCCGGGTAATCTCCGAAACGGTTTGACCGATTTGGACGGGACTTTCACTGGCAGATAGCTGATGTTATAGGGCATAACTTAGGCTACTTTGATTTTAGAAAAACAACTAGGGTTCCGCACAAAAAATATAAACTTTTTTTAGTAGTCCACGCGAGCGGAGCCGCGGGCACAGCTAGTATATAATATATGCTATACTAATATAATAAAGCAGAAGAGTTTTATTGTTTGTATCTCGGGAACTATCAGTCGGATTCAAAAAAATATTTTTTCATTAGGAATAGTACAGGCTATATAACTTCACGCTACGACCCCAATGAGTGGAGCAGTAAATATAAACGTCAATCAATATGGCAAGCTGTAGGCAAGTACAAGAAGTGGAACAACGATAGGGCTATACAGGCGCGTTAGCGGTGGCGTCGTGATGAGTTTGTCAAATAAATTTAAAACGGGTGAAACCGTGGGGCACAGCTAGTAACTGTATATAATTATAATGTTTCAATGTGTTTGTGAGTAACAAATGTCACTGCAAAGCATCATAAAAATACTTAGTCATCTATGACCCCAATGTTAGATGACTGCGAGCCGATCGCGTTCGGGAAAGAAAACACAAAAGTTATACAATTCTGTATCATAAAATATTCAACGTAAATTATTCTAGGGAAAAAACGAGCTACATCTTGGTGAAATGAACGTAAAAATCTAACAGTTTTGTATGAAACGTTTGTGATATAATTAGTGGTCAAGGTCTTTCGCTGAGAAGTGAGAATACGTCGCTTACGCAATCGAATTTCAATATGTTCAACATAATTTACAACCAATACGATCATTTTAACCATCGCAGATTTATTCCCTGTGCGTTAAATACCTTTTTTATGGCAAAGTGAGTGTACCGTGCTTGATGCTAAGCTCAGTACAATTCAAAAACAACGACGACCGTTCCAGCCATCGGCCAATCGCCGCTGTCATGTCGGCGTGCGAACTTCTCGGCAGCTGATTATACGCTGACTGACCCCGGAACGTAGAGTTGGTAAAACATCAATTAACAATCGGTTAATCGTTTTGTTTCAACATGCGATTGTTGATATGCAATACATAAACGGGGTATTTTTGTGATTATATATTTTTAACTCCCCAAGTTACTAAAGTACGCAACCTTCGGACACACGCGATGACCTTTTTTCTCGGTGACTTTTTTTTCTCGTCAAGTTCTTACGTGCGGATATAAACAATCGATCGGTTTTTAGAAAACGATTAATGACTATCGATTTTGAAATCCGATTGTTTCAAATACTACCGAAAGCGACACACCTAAGCTATGGCTAGTGTATACCTGGCCTGGTGTATGTCGTATCCTATCATCACCCAGTAGTGAATCTTGTGGGAGAGGCTATAAGAGTATCGTCACCATGAAGGATGGAAGGGTTACAAAATGGATAGACTTAAATAGAAGTCTTTATAGGCTTAAAAACTAAATACCTATGCATGGAAAATTGATGTTTGACATTTGCAATTTCTTATTTAGCATGTCGGTATTCTTGATAATTGAATGTATATTCGTAAAAACTTTGACAAGCTTGATTTTGTGAGTTTGAATACATTCATTCATACATTCATTCATACATTCATTTCATACATTGATTTCTAGTGAAATAAATATAAATTAGTCGTACCATGTTCAGACTTAATAAAAGTAATAAAAGTTTTTTAGGTTAATGTTAGGTTCTATAATAAGATCTTGAAGCACATAACTGATTTGCCAGAGAATGAGTTCAAGCCGGTTTTACTGTCAAAAGCTTATTATATGGTAGATCATTATGTGAATGATAATGTCTGAAAATGATTCCCTCTTTGTGCGTCCATAAAATTACTAATATGATGATTATTAACTGTAAATATTATTTGTACAGTTGAAAAAAATGATAAGCCAGATCGAGTTTCTTGCCGGTTCTCCTAGTTGACTATCCTTCCGAACTATCTTTTCGAACAGTGTTTTTACGTCATATGTGCCTTTTCGGGGCCTAAATTGAAAAAAGTATTGTTTGATTTTCGTATATTCTAATAACATTTTAGTCAAAATACTAACACTACTTTCCGCCTTTACGCTAAAATAAAGATTGTGCGAACAGTTGACAATTGGCAACTGCGCGTATTAACAATTTTGTTGAATACACCTGCTCGGAACACTGCAACAGCTGCCCATCGCACGGACATAAAACAATTTTTTTAACATAAACCTGGCCATAAATAAACTAAGTCGGACAACGGTATTTGTTATTCTTTCTTTTCAATGTGTCGTAAAATTTTAATTATATGAGCCTCCTTAGCAGAGCTCATAAATGCATTATTAATGCATTCAGATGCTGTCATTAATGGCATTTTGTTCGTACTTAATCATTTGTTTACTTGCTCATAAAACAGAAGCTGCTCCATGCATATATTATCATGGAACACAGTGCGTTTTTCAACTAAGTCGACACCGTGTCTCAATTTGAGTCTATATTTATTTTCAGTTATTTAATGTAATTTTAATTTATAATGCAAACATTGGAAATAAAATCAAAAATACTTTATACAATTTAAGCCCTTAGAAAACACATGAATTTTAAAACACTACTACTACCGGTTCGGACTTTCGATCGGTTTTTTTTTTTTTTTGAATTTTTTTTTTTATATGTAGTTAATACTTATATTTTTTATTGAGTCTTTTGCAGACACTATTATTCACGTAATCCACCTTATAAGCAGAATTGAATCGGGTATTTCTGAAACACTATTTTTTAGGAGCAGCATAAAACTCTTTCTTGAAAACAGTTATCTAATTTACGTTATAATAATCATAAAATAATAAAATTTAAGTATTTTTATACTGTTTATATATATATGATCCTCAAAGCCCCTGTCGTTTTTATCCTCGTAGCTGGTATCAGAGTCATCGTCTTCTAAAAACTTCTACTATACGTTCTTCGTCCATTTTAAGGTTATAAAAAGTACTCTAAAACAAATTGTAGATAATTAATATATAATATAGGCTCAATAATAATACAGATAATATACAAATTATGTGTTTCTCCGCGTTGCGTCGATCTGACAGATCAAGCAGTGTCGTGTAAGGGCACACATGAATGCTCGTGGCGCACTAAAGGGAAAAGTGAAGTTACTAAGTTAGCCATGAATCATGCATAGCACTTTCTAGCAATGAGCCAGAAGCGCCTGACGCTTACCGTTTTAAAAAATGAAAGGCAAACACAAATCGACGGTCTGACAGACCAATCAATGCACGGGTATAGTTACGAAGGTTAAATACTTGTGATTTTGACGTGTTGCTCTTTCTTTAATAATGAGCATATTTATGTTGGTTCTTGTTGATTTGTAAAATTATATGAGAACAACTCAAAGATGTTTAAGAAAGGTAGGGCACGTAGAAATTTCTTTGGAGATTTCTCTCTATTTGGGGTAGCCCGACTGGTGCTACAGAAGATCACAGCCAAATGATCTAGCGTTGTTCTCCTGCGGAGAGAAGGGTTTCCAGAGCTCCTCTACCCCAAGGTTCAAGGTTGGCAACGCGCTAGTGATACCTGTGGTATTATAAGCGTTCATGGGCTACAGTAGCCGCTTACCATCAGACAGCCCGTATGTACGTTTGCCAAATTTGTAATATAAAAAAAAAATTAGACACGGTAATTGTGTCCGGCAGTATGGCGATACCATACACATGATGAAAAGTCCGTCATAGTGACTTTTTTGGTTTATCACGTTTTGGGATAAGCTAGCGTATATTCATTTTTTTTTTTTTTTTTTTTTTTTTTTTTTTCGAACTGACTATACTGTTAGCCTTAGGGGCCCTGGAGCCTTTACGGCTTTTACAGCTTTACCGGGCTTGGGGGCGAGCGCTTAGGGCACTCAGCCACGAAAGCTAAGCAACAACATCCGAGGGTGCCAAAGTGGCCGAACCTCGGCTCGGACTGTTGCGCGTATGCAATTAAGTCGCGATCTGACTAATTCCCTATCCGTAATTCGATCTAAACTAACTATACATATATACATGTTTCTGCCCCCTGGGAGGAGGGAAGGAACATGTGTATGTGTATTTAGTGGTCTGAAAATTTTTGTCTAATCTAACTAGGCAAAAAAAGAAAAAAAAGGTCCCTTACAGAACCTATGTACCTATGTGTGTTGTGCATGTGTGTATAATGCAGTGTCATGTATGGCTGTGAAAGCTAGTGATTGTAGAGTCACTTGTATCGCGCGAGCGGCTGCTTGGCTCAAGGGCTCCATGCCGATGGATCGGACCTAGGCTTGAGTTGCCGCAGAGGAGGGCGGTCGTGGCGGGTGCGTATATTCACCAACCGACAGACTTGCTGGCCGATCTCTCGGTGGTCACTGTTTGTTTTGAATTGTACTGTGCTTACCATCAAGGACAATGGCGTCACTTTGCCGTGCAACGATACAAAAATATTCAAAAAGCCAGTTTAAATTACTTGGAGTTTTTGGCGGGATCTTGAACTGCCATGTTGTGGTTTTTATTTTAATCCTAATGGATTCAAATTAATACTTAGGTTCTTTGACCTTGTATTATGTAATATTGGTGGCGTTTTGCGTGATATAGTTTTGTTATTGTGCATTTGTGAAGTGGATTATAAATATGAACTGAAAACGTGCATTTTGAGACTCCACAAAAACTCCCTAGAATCGCTTTTATTTTTGTACTATTCCTATATTATGTATATTAAAAGAAAGAAAGCCTAAATTATTTGTACCAACGACATTTGACAACAATTAACAATTTAAAAATACCTTTACATCTACCTACTAAGAACTAAAAATTAAATGCCAGGTTTTACAAAACGGCTCCAGCTCAGCATAATGTTGGTTGCAAACAACCAGCGCTGGTCTTCCGTTGGAGCCGTCCGGTGACATCACAGGACAAACATTCTGACATATAGACCAAAAATATAAAAATAAAATAAAAAATGTGAAGAAAAATAAAAAGTGTGAGACATACGACTTAGTACCGAAGATTATAGTACCTGTCCAGCATATATAGCACTTAATTATAACAACGAGCGTAGCCAGGATTATTTCCATGGGAGCAGGCAAAGAAGTAGTCATTTTAGGTTTTTTATATATTTGTAAACTTGGTAATATGGCTCTACAGCAACTGATGGTAAGTATGGTATAGTTTAAAAACAACGGCGACCGTCGGTGACAGATCCCATCGACAGTCGTCACCGTCATAGCGGCCTGCTGAAATGCCTCCTCACGCCTCGTTTGATGGATCCAATATTATAGGAAGGAGAGAAACGAGACTCAAACAACGTTCCACATCCGCACGTTTACCACGCACTTACCAACACCTCGGTGGGGGAGATTCAGCTACCCCCTGCCCGTGTCTGGCTACGCCCATGCATATAACAAGTAAAGAAAGTCGTTATTCGACGCCTTTAGGTGGTTACGTGTCTGCAGTCGGATGCCTTTTTATTATCATATAAGAATTTGACATCGCTATAAATGAAACATAAATTTTTATCTGATTTCAAACCTCATGTTTAGACTATACTTACATTACTAAGATTCAAATAAGTACATTTATTTCGTTGAACTTAGACTTATTTAACATGTTGATGATAAGATCATGAGGTTTTTTTTTTTCTTTATATATCCTATGCTCAGCGTTTGACTAGTGAAGGATGTGGCCGAAGATAGTAACACTCTAACGCTTGACCACAGATTTTCAACTTAGGGTGGTAATACCCAGGCGGGTATATTAGTTAATACCTTACCTTACGGTGTCATCACGTTGTTTTGTTCACTGAAAGATCAGAAGTCGATTCACGAAGCTCGAACTCGCTTCCATTTCGTCATGTTTTTTTTTCGACTTTTCTAAAACCAGTAATCAGCGATCGTTTTTCGAGATTGTCCACTCTATAGTGAATGATTCCATAACAAAACCTGTACTGTTGCAGGTATTTGAAATGTGTGAACGAGCATATGCGAGACATCCAACCGTTTGAAGATGTCCCTAACAAGCTGTCCGTGCAGCTGCGGAGGGCGGTGGTCGCCACGCGCACCTTCCACAAGGCGCTGCGAGCTGGCGCCGATGTCGTACGGAACATGATACAGGTATAACTATGCATTTTATTTTATCGTTTTAACACGGAGAATCTGTCTTACATCTATCTGTCTCATATTCTCAATCATATAAATATAATGATTAAGGTTTGCCGTTTTGCGCGCATTACGCAAAAACTACTGGATTACAGCTTTTTTGTTTTACTACTTAGATACTTGGTCATTATAAAAAAAAATATCACGATATCTTCATAAACAAATTTATATAAATAGATTTAAATAGATTGAAAATTTGTGATTCAAAAAATGGAGATGCTTAAGAATAGTGAATGTATAAACACTTTTGGGGTTTTGAAATAGAGTTTCTTTTACTTGTTGAAAAATTGACAAAAGAATAATATAAAACCTACCTGAAGCATTTTTATTAAAAAAAAATATATAAAAAGAACGCAAACCTTTGCATATGTACAATCAAACGGGTAAACACGATTTCAATAATTCTTAGTTCCATTTAATTAATTCGTATCTATTATTAATATATTGCGTAACTTATTTGCGATACGTTATCGAACATTCATAATTTAATAAGTAGATTTTTTTAACGAAAAACAACACAAACCATTACAAATCAAATTGTATTTTAAAATTTGAATAGAGGACACTTTCTAAGAATTAGCCACAAACGAATTTGTACAAACTGTATTCAGTTCTTGGCCAATTACCAAGAAAGTGATTGATTCGTTCAAACAATACAGTGTATTTTCTTAAATAGGTATAGTTATGTTTTCTATAATATAGTAATTCACATCAAAGCGTTGAGTATGTTTATCAAAGAACCGTTTATGCAAATGTGGGCGTTGACGGGGATAAATAAATTTTGTGTAAAAAGCGTCCAATTTCACTTAAGTACCTACACACATTACTGATTCATCCAAAGATAAAAATATTTTGTAATAAAACTGTTAAATTGCATTCAGAAATATACAACTAATTTGCATATATCTGTAAAAAATTTGCGCTTTTAGTAAAAAGTAAGTATACCAAAATTATTAAGTCTCCTTCGTACTCTTCTTGTTAACTTGGCAACTAGTCCTCTTTAATGTAGACCATTACTGACATTATCAAGTGAATATAGAGTATCTCAGCGTCCTATAATGATTTCAGTATTCTAAAAAAATGGTGGCACCCTTGTTAGAACTTTCCAGGGAGTTTTTGTTGCATTTCGGAATTCAAGGTCCATGTTATTATTTCCAATGGACTTCACTTTTGCATAGGAAACAAACTTTATTATGTAAAATGCCACCTGTATTAAACAATATAGGGTAAAACAACACAAATGTGCGAGAAAAAAAAACATCACAGTCCAAGATCCTGCCAAATACTCCAATTACAAAATATATTAATTTTGTGTGTTCTCATGAACTCAAATGAGTTCGTTTTCAGTTACTGAGTTATTACTCGTTTTTATTTATTTATTTTATAGGAACTTCATAATACATTCCTAAATAACTGTGATAGAATGAAGCAGGATAAACGAAAAAAAAAAACCATTATTTTTGGTGAACTAAAATTAACCTAATTGAATTACTTTCATCAGTAATCCTGTATCAGTAATCATGTCAACTGTATTATGTAAAAGCAAAAAAAGTTTTGTAATATTTACATTTATAGGTCACTCGGAAAGAAAAAAAGTACGCTATTTTAATAATGAACTACCAACTTAAAAATACTTATAATTTCAAACGTAGACCATAATTACATGAAGAGAAAAAAATCACTTAACAATTTTTGGAATTACAAAATAATTTTTATTTTTTATGTTCATGCGAGAAGTAAAAACAAATCGTTTTATTTTGGGCCACCCCAGTGTGCAGATGTGAATAGCAATACTTTAAAAAAAGTACTATTTCTGTTAACGGTAATATTAGGTGCTCATTATACATTCAATCGTGATAAATCACACCGCGGCATCATTGTGGCTGTCTGGCTTCGGCAATAGCACTCGACCGTGCCTAGATTTTTTTAACATTTTATCAAAGTCGCTGAATGATAAATTAAGTTCTACCATGAATAATAATATACGTAATTGTTATTAGCAACGAATATTGTATACCATTTAGTTGGCGCTCGTATGTTTTCCAAACTGGTTATTATAATTAGCTCACCTTATTGAGGTTCTATAGTTAAATTTGATCATTGTTCTGTAGTAGCGATTGTCTGTAACAGCTCTATAGAGTTGTCAACTTTACTATTTGATAGTATTTAGTATTTTTAAGGGAATGAAAACATGTTTTTGAATGAATTTTAGCACACGCTAACAATCCCTTGTTGTCTTTTATTCCCTTGTTTATTTATTCTCTTGTTGTTGGCTGCCGTGGTCCGCTCGCTTCGCTCGCTCGGTTCGTGCATTCACCCCTCTTCCCAGGAGGAAGAAACATGTATATATGTATAGTTAGTTAGTAGTCAATCGAAAAAAAAACGTGCGTTCTGTTCACAGATTCAACCTAATTTAACTAATCCAGTTTAGTTAATTTAGTTTGTAAATATACGAAAATGTAACCGTGAGATTTAACATTTTGGTGTCCGTTAACAGCTGACAACCAGACTAAATTGTTTATAAAATAATGGTTCGTAGAATTATGCGGTGACACATATATCGCTCAGACTCATCGTAAGATTCGTGTACACGCTAGTACGGGAGAGGACCTTATACTGCGAGTGGCCCGACACGCACTTTGCCCGTTTTATATTCATGTTTTTGTTGAATTGTATATATACATACACATTACATACGATGTCATTAAATAATAAGAAGTACACGCTACAGTCAAATAATCACTCTACGTTTTTCATCTGTGTATATTTTCACGTATGAGCCAAATTAAAATTATAATTGTTATAAATACATAGTGTACAAGATGTGACACAGTCGCCGGTCGTCGGTAAGGGATCAACGCTCGATAAACGTGCGACTTTAATAATGAGTCATTTGCTAAAACGAACGTAACGTTCTGAGGCACAAGTTCAAGGTCACGTTTTACCTTCACTCGCATTGTGCAGTATGAATGTTATAAAGCCGGGAATTCATACGACAGAGCGCAGAGCTAAGTGTAGGCTAGGGCTGCTATCCATCCGAGTTTCGCATGATTTGTCCTAGTTTGTATAGTGTCCGGGGAGCGTCCCGAAGGGTTTTTAAAAAGTCTTTAAAACGCTTACAAATCACAAATGTAACAGCAAACATCAACCAGTCAACAGAAATATTATAAAATAGTCTGATGCTGTATTCAGTCAACGTTTCCACCTAAAGTTAACACCGTCTTTGCTCAACGTTTTAGTAACTTCGCCCTCCTTTTTATATTACAGAGAAGTAAACAAGGTCTGTGAGATAATTAATAGTGTGGATTTAGGGAAGCCAAGATTACAATTATTAGTTTGTTGTCATCCTTGACCTACGAGGATAATGAAAATATTTTTCACATGCCTCAATAACCAAATAATGAACTTTCTAATAAGTATACCGAATAATGAAAATCATCAATCAATTACCAACTTGAAGTTTAGCAGTAATAATCCTTATTTATTGAGGTTTGGTTGCCAAAGTAGGAAGAAGAAGAATATGAAAGGTTAAAATGGATAAACCATTGATGTATGATTTCATTTTCAGGTTGGTGTAACGCAGGAGTGCGTGACTGCTTGGGCACGGTTACGTTTCTGCGGAGTGTGCAGTGGTATGCAACCACCACCTTGTTCGAGATACTGTCACAACGTGATCAAGGGTTGCCTGCCAGCGCATGCCGATATCGGCGACCAATGGGATGCTTACGTCGGTGAGTTCTCATGGTATTATTGCACTACAGTTAATTCATAATTATGTAAAATAAATGTACCATTTCACTATAATTATTGTATATTGCTTTTAATTTAACTTTGAGTTCGCAATAAAGTCAATATTGGCCTTGTATTTACGTATTTTACAAGACCAAAGAGATAACAGAGATGGCTAAATATGGGCTTCAAAATGGGAAATTTAACACGTACCGTATTTAATATATTGTACCAAACATAATTTGTAGCAAACATAATCAGAATTTACAATTTTTAAGTCGATACTTACGTCATTATTGCTGTCGTTTTACTTTTATGATATAAGTAATTGAATATGCAATTTCGAAAAGGGCACATCTCTGAAAATGTTATATGTTCAGGAAATGAAAAAAACTGATTATTTTCTAAAGCAGTGTAAAATTTTTAAATATTTGCTTTTGAGATACATTTTAGTGTTAATTAGCAATTGAAAATTACTGGAATTATTATCTTAAACGTCAGTATATATATTTTATGAGATATTTTATATTTGTGAGATGTGCCCTTTTCGAAATTTACGGTATTGAATACAAAAACAAGAAGCAGAAAAACTATTTTAAATTTGCGAAACTTTTATTTTACGTATCTAAAATTAAACATAGCACATAGATAAACATAAGTAACAGACTTTCTTTAAAAAACTTCACCTGGAGGCTCTCGTTCGGTAGTAGTTGGCCATTGTAGAATTTCTCCATAAAAATCTGTAAATTCTGTCGGTATGTATTGTTTAACCTTTGAAATGTCTGCAATTTTAGGTGATTAACAGGAACTTTACCACTATAGGCTGGATTAGCTTAGCTAAGTAAGTTACTGCAAGTACCTTTTACTTTCGAAAGAACGTAAATTTCTTGAGAAATATCATTATGTATGTATTTTTTTGCGTTTACTTCACCAGGTTTTCTGGGATCAAAAACAAACTCATAATAAGTCGATACCTGAAAAGTAACTTTTATATATTTAGGTACATCTTTTTCATAACTTCTCAGTGATAAAGGTTTAGCTTCAAAATTTATTTCAGCCCATTTCTTAAAATCAATAATGTCTTCTGTATGGACTGTTCCAACGTTAAATTTCTCGGTGTTGCTGGATTGTATTATAAGATCAATATATTGGTGATGGGTGAACACAAGATCTTCACGTCTAATTTTCCGTTTGACAACTGACAACATGTTTATATTTCACAGGAGTTCCTACTCCTCTTTTCTTTTTTTTTCGGAAGTTCACTATCGGTATTAGAAGAACTCATTGTGAAAGCACAATGGCACGTGTTGACAAACTACCCACAACACAATGACTGATGCAGTATTTTGATATTAATTATTACATCATACTAACAAAACAGCGAGAAATATGTGGTTAATGGTTTTAGGCTTAACACAATAAATGCGAAAAGGGCACATCTCTGGCAGTTGAGACCTTTTCGAAATCATTTCTGAACACGCAATGATGTCTCCGATAGAATTAATACCCGAAATGTGCTCTTTTCGAACACAATTGGTGTAGGTAAGCCTCAAAACTACATTTATATGAAAAAACGTATTTGACAAAATATGCGACATGTGCCCTTTTCGAAATTGCATATTCAATTAGGAGGCCGATTAAATTATCTAATGATAAAATTGGTTATTGACTAGTGGTGGCGGGAGATGAGAACATTGACGACGGAAAATCATCAAAGTTATCACCACTCGAAACTTGGTTTTGTTGCCCTCGAAGGATACTTTTCGTTTATCGTGAAGAGCTCTTTATTCGTTGTCATAATACTGTTTGAAAAGTGTAGTTTTATTTTGTGTTGTCTGCGGATGTAAAATTCTTTAAACCTACTCTATATTCCTCACCAGTTACATAACAATTTGTATTCTTTACTTTTCAGTCACGATCGTTAATTGTTTACTATTCTTGTTTTCAAAATTTTTATAGTAGCACGTCTTATATTAACGGCACTGTGCCTGACGGTAAGCACAACCCAGAAATAATAGCGATCGCCGAGAGATCAGCAATACATCGTCGATCGTCGCTGTCATGCCGGCCTGCAAGCATATTGGCTGGTCGATATACCCTGGCTGATCGCGAAACGTAACAAACGAAAGGAGGCTCGCTGTTACGAGTTATAACCATCTGCATTGCGGTCGCGACACAATCGGATACAGATACTCTATCATTCCAATTGATCTCGCAACGAGACACACCTATGCATGATTGCGGATGTTACATCTAGTAATATGGGTCGAATGCTAAACCTGGTATATGGTGGTTGCGATCCAGCCGAAAACAATTGTCGTGTGATACTAACCAGCAATTCAATTGTATGCTTGATAGTATTTTTGAACAATTTAATAAGTAGATAATTTGATGTATGAGTTTTGAAATCCAAATGACTTGAAATTTTCATAACTTTATTCCAGACGCCGTAGATAAAGTGGCTGACCGACTACTCGGCCCGTTCAACATAGCTATGGTAGTCGAACCAATAGACATCAAGATATCAGAAGCGATAATGAGCTTCCAAGAACACAACCAGGAGATATCGCAGAGAATATTCACCGGTTGCGGGAAACCTGTACTAGGGGGCGGTGGGGGCGCTGGACCTTTCTTCGCTCCTGAAAGAAACCGAAGATCCATACGGTCGATGCCAGACTTCGACTGGAACCAAAGAGCGAATGACGTCGACGCAGACTTCGAAGTTGAAGCGACGTTAGAGAGCCTCATGAACGACGATCCTCAGTGGCTCAGCTTGGGTACTCCTGAGGGTATCAGGAAAGTGACAGCGGAGATGGCCGAACAGGCTAGCTTGAGGGCGAAGTTCCTTCAATACATGAAGGGCAAGATTAACTTGGAAGAGTATGAAGAACACGAGAGAAGGAAACGTGACGCTGACCCGGATCCTGCGGCGGCTGGAGTCATGGACATAGACTTTAAATCATATGAGTTTGATAAGAAGAACCAGAAGAAGAAGAAACCGGCCGCTAAAAGTGATGATAATCATGGTAAGTGTTTGGATTTTTTATGTTATTTTTTAATCATTCGTCTTTGTCCGTAACTTCGTTCCCGTTTTCTTGTAAATGAAACAAGTCGCGTGCCATTTGTTGTAAATTGGTTGTACTCATACAAAAACCTTCGCTGGCGGCCGTACAACAATTCACCAGAGTTTCACCCCAATTAGATGAACGCTTTAGGAATACATAGGGGACAAACAAACAAAGAAAAACGTTTGTTATATGTATATACTGATTAGTCTAGTCACCGTGCGGACACAACATGAGGTCACTGATTTTGTTTTATTCAACGGTGTACAAGAAATGTCTGAATATTTGTACCTCTATATTTGTACATATAAAAAAATATATTACAAAGAATAGGTATCTTCATTCCAAAATCTCTAGCATTCGTGAAAATGAAGAAATAAATGTAATAGACCAGTTTCTGCCTGCAACTTTAACTGCGTGGATTTCAAAACTGGGTTGTAGGGATAAGACTATGTGCTAATCCAGGCTATAAACTATCTGTGTACCGAACTTTATCCAAATCCGTTCAGCCATTTTTGCATGATTGAGTAACAAACGTCCAAACATACAAACTTTCATATTTAAAATATTATCTCCAAATGGAACGTTATGAAATCCTTTAGGTTCTGAATGGGGTGGCCCCGCCCTCGAAAAGTTGGTCCGCGAGACGCGCACGCGCGTCCGGAGCAGCCGGCACTACTGGAACCACTTGCCGGCTTTGCTCTGCAACTCCGCCAGCGTACCCAACTCGCCCTGCTTCAATGGAACGGAACTCGCCAGGTACTTGTTATCACTTTATACAAAATTGAAGCTGTAAGTGTTCACTGTGAAATTATTCGGCTTATTTCGTTAGTGTAGGTCCGAATACTACAATAAGCCTAAGCTTTCGGTGAAGGTATTTACCGCGATGAATAAATAATGAATAAATGATTAGTGCTAGTGTATTTTGTGATATCCGTCTGGCTACATACCAGCTTCAAATTGCAAATCTGTAGTCAAACATCTATGGGCGTGTTCCGGCAGGTCACTTGGGAGCCAATTCCCCTTTAAGCTTACGGTATCGATATCGTTAGCCACATCGTTACTTAACTTCGGGTGCAAACTTTATAGATTAAGTTTAAATAAAAAGTATGTTACCATTTCTAATGCAACCTATTGCCAAGTATCAATCGGCGTGTCCCAGCTATACTTCATATACTTATTTGACCACATATTGGCGGCATTCTACGTGATGTTGTTTAGTTTTTGTACAAAAGTGAAGTGGACTTTAACATTTTACGTTGCGATAAAAACTCCTTGGATAGTTTTAATAAGGCGGCCGCTGTCTTGTTAAAACTATGTTTTCAAATTACAAGAATATTAAATAATAATGCTATTGAATAATGATATTTTATTACAGTTACACATTAAACGCTGCTGGCGAAGGAACAGCTGGGCTGGCGTCTAACCCCGAGGTGCGGGGCGCTGTGAACCCCGCCTCTGTCATCGTCGCGACAGGAGAGACGGAGACCTTGAAGACCCTCACGGCCAGGCTGAAGGACGCTTTCAACGGCGTCGAGGTCCAGTGGACCGACGCTCAGGACAGAAGTATGTCTCTTGCACGCACACGCAATATAATAACCTACATGTATTTCACAATTTATTACCTAAAACTATTTACAAATATAAGTTCAGGACGGTCAATAAATTTTCTCCATAACTATAAACTACACACATAAAAACATATTCCTAATTCCTACCATCATGTTTCATAAGTTAGCCCCTTCCAGAAAGTTTTCTGAATACTTTTTAGCATTAAGACTCCCAATTGTAGGTACTGTAGTATTGTATGGTTATAGATCCGGCTGCTAGACCTATGAGCATTATAACGACCAACATTCAACTGTTATCTGAACCTTACATAACGCTTTGTTGGTCTGTTGCTAGAAATCTTGGTTTAATTTCAGATGAAAAAATGCGCTTTGTTGAACAAACAAATAATAAAACAATAAATGCTTTCTATAACTTGAAAATTCTTTAACGAATACGACATTATTTGAAATTAAATATAAGAAATTTTGTTTGTGATCCTTGTTATCTCCTTTTAATTATTGTATTATTGGTACAATATACCTAATTAGTTTTATATTTTACCGATTATTAATAGCAAGAAATGTATTGAATGTATATTCATTGACTTATTTACATTTAGCATGTTTTTTACACATAATTATTACATTATTTTGAGCAAAATAACCTAAATACGTTTATAACGTTTTTAATTCAGATATAAGATTAAAAACAATGTATTCATATCGACACATACAGTTCTGTATACAGGCTACGAAGGTGCTTTGAAATGTGCAGCGTTCAAAAATTTGCAATAATTACATGAGTATTAATTTCGCATTTAAAAGACACTTAAAAATAATTATCTTAGAAAGGCAAAAATTTACATATTATAAACTTTTATTTAATTTATAAACCACTTAATTTTAATTTAATTCCCGGCAGATTGTAATTTCCAGGTACTTACATGTATTTATATCTATACATATACATACACATACATATTATAAACCTCAACGTCTGTTTTTTTTATTTGAATTTATTTATTTAGTTTATTTATTCGACTTTTTGTATACGACATATTAAAAAAAAACAGAAGATAATGAATCTTCTTCTATACATATTATAAGACTCAACGTCTCTCTACCTGTCTGTCCGTTTATGTTATTTTCACGCGTAAACCACTAATCCGATTTACACGTTTATTATTTTAGTTCATAGCTATTTTATCTGGCCACGTTGTAGGATATATTATGTAAGATATACAGTAACATGCGAAATAAGCAGGTGCGATAATGGTGAAACAATTCGGGAAAATACTCATTTGAGACGCTTAAATGGTTTACGCTGAGTAAACCGTACGAGATATATCAAATTAATGTTCTACATAATTGTAGATCTTAAAAAGACCTACAAAAAAGTCAGCTATAGCGTATATCTATCTTTGAAGGATCACTTACAATAAGCGTTTTTTTTTCCGTAAGCGGAGGCAACAAGATTCGGGCGTCCGCACGATCGACAACATTCTGTAGCACACGCGAGTGGACCCGCGGGTACAGCTAGTTACTATCCTAAAATGACACAACACAATTAAAAGCGAAATTTTATAGTTCAAATTAGTCAAATGACTGCTGACAGAAAACGAGCGTCGTTTGAAGAAATCCGTCACAAAAGACAAAAGAATGATGTTTTTTTTTGAAACTTTTTTTACTGTAACCGTTTTATTAATATTGAATACGACACACAGTCAATTTGATTTGCTGAGTTATTTAATTTAAAAAAACTTGTGTTCCGTAAACAGTTGACATGCCGTCCTCTGTGTTATCATCACAAGATTATTTGGATGGCGCCGAGTCCGGCTCCGGATCTGGAGACTTCGAAAACGGAGACGACGGCTTGCCGGACGATGATGAAGACAGGGACTATGAGACAGGTACAGACATCATCCATTCATCATCAACACGTATCCTTCCACTGCTGGGTTAAAGAAAACGTTCAATACAGACCTCCTACAGCAATTAATCATCGGCAACAACTCGAAAGTCATCCTATTTATAACCATTTTAGATTTACCGCGTTAAGGTGTGCGTTGTCTGTAAGGTGTCTTATTAAATTTATGTTTTTCTATTATTTACAAGTTTTAGATTTATGGCCAAAATTTCACTTGATGTTATGACGATGTGGTCCAAGATGATGACACGCTAATCCTATTGGGGAAACTGGCTCTCGAGTGCAGCTAACGGAACACATCTATAGGAGCTTGGCGGCCACTGGAATATGCCCAGTCACCATGATTTCGTTTCATTACGATGTTTTCCTTCATTGAAAGTTCAAGCTCATTGCAGAAATTCGAATTCACGTCGATCGATGCGATGTCCGTACACGTTACCACTGAGCCATGATTGCTTCAAAGACTGGAAATTAAAGGTTATTTTTTTTTTTTTTTTAAACGCAATCATTTATATCCAGGTTCCGGTGCGAGTATACCAGAGGACAAGGCCGTCGATTCACCGACAGAAGTCGAGCCTCCAGCTCCGTCACCGGCTTCAACGGAGGCTCCGTTCATACCGAATATCATAGACTCACCGGACACTAACAACGTACTGGTGAGAACTAACGTGGGAAACACTCAGGCGACCAGCGGCATAGAGCCCCCGGTCGATACAGACATCGATAAAACCGTGGACCTGGAACCGGCGGTCAAGGAGCAGCCGGTAGCCGGTTCAGCGGACCGACCGTCGCTGCAGAAAGCGCTCTTCACGTACGCGCTGCCGGTCGTGTGCGCCTGGTTCGGCACTACCCTCACTGACTTGTTTTAATTACAACGGTTTGTCACGTTCCGATTTTCGATGACGCTCTCGTACCATACCTGCCATCCTCCATAAGCCGTTAGGTTTGGCAACGTCGTATTTTTATAAGTACGTGAACTTCGAACAATACGTATAAATATATGAATTACTGGGTTCACGCGCGACGTTGCCAAACCATAATAATTACGTGTATAGTGTTGACTGTTGACCTCTTTTAATTTTTTTATATGTGGGAGTGAGATAGGAAAGAACAAAGGCACTCTCATTCACACATGTAACAGAATTAAATGAATGAAAAAGAATAGAAATAAAAATTGAATCGCGTTCCATAGAACCATAACAGATACTGAGTAAAATCTTTGACAGCTCACTAAATAGTTTGTATTAAAGTAAATGAACCTCTCGAAAATCGGTAACGTTATCAAACCAAATATCGATTTGTATATAGCCTAGTCAGTTCGAGGGACGGCCGTGAAGCGGGCGTGTTACAGCGCATGCGCTACTGTGATATATTATGCGGACTTTTACTTGAAATTATCCGAAATATTCAATTACATACTTCAGAATACAGACAGGTTCTCGAAAGACGTGAAATAAATCGAGACTCTTTTTTTCATACATTTCCATACAAAGCCGAGGGGTTAGGTTCTACCAGAGCAAGTCCTTGAAATCCTTATTTATAGAATTCGTTATTTTGGTACTTATTGGCGAATTATTTTTGATTTAGTGACATTATCACAATGAAAAAAAAAAATTAGATGCAAAATAAATTAAACCCTAGGTTTTTCAAAACGGTGGGTCGATCGACCTTTAGATAAATGAATTCATCTATGAAGTATAAATAAGGGATGTTTGTTTGAGGAATGCTGTCAAAAATTTTGTTTGACGCAACTCGAGGACTGCCTGTTGAGGAATCTCGAGGAAAACTCGAGGACTGCCTGTACTTTGTATGTGTAGTACACGATTTGTGTATGTGTTTTTTTTTATTTATTTAACATAAAAATTAATTTTCACGGTAACGACAATAAAGTTTTTTTTTACTTATAATCAATTATTCATCTATTCTGTAATGTTATAATAAAAACAAAAGAGTATGATAATAATCAGCCAAATTTTTGTGTATTTATTGAAGTGGTGTTCTTTGTAAATAAATTGTAAATTACGGTTGTTTAGATAGTGAATGTTTTATTGTTTTTTAACTTGTATCTGTGACAGTGGTCTTTCCATGGCTTTGCGCCTATTTTGTTACATTTTTTTTTTTGACAGGAGACCCGTTTATAAAGTTCGATATCATTTTATTTCTTATTTTTGTACCGTCAGTATCAAAAAGGTTACTATACAAAACTAAGAAAGATAATTCACAAGGCGCAAACTTACTGTAGATTTTCGAAAAAAAAAAAATAATAATTTTGTAACTTGTACATAAATACTTAGTCTTAAATCTAAAAATAAGTTAAGAGACTGATTTGCTATCGTTTATAATATATATTTTTATTTTGCTTGCAACGAGTGATTTCAATGGGTATTTTAAGGTTGATTTTCGAAAATCCTTTGAAATAATTGTAATCAGTTAACGAAAATGATTTTTTAAAGACAGAATAAACTTGACATGAACCATTCGTATTGACTTACGGTATATCTGAATTACGTGACGCGAGTTTGCCGCGAGTACGAGTAGTAGTAGTGCTGGCCAGCGGTCATATATGCGACGATCGTATTTCGTTCATTTTAAATATTTAGAAATTTGGAGAAAAAAAACCCGAGTTGTGTGGTAAATAAGTACACTAATAATTAATTATAATCCATTAAAAATTCTGTCAAATGGGTCTGTTGTTTAGTTGGTAAAACCGTGAAATGATTTGTTCGCGGAACCAAACTATATAGTTAGACCATAGTATATATAGTTTAGATATCAGTGTAATAATTTTTCATCCTAAAATTATACATTCGATAAATTTTATGACTAACTGCACGTCGTCACTATTGACAATAAAAACATCAGCTATCTGCCAGTGAAAGTCCCGTCAAAATAGGTCCAACCGTTTTGGAGATTTCCCGGAACAAACAGACAGACAAAAAAATTTAAAAATGGCTTTTTTTATAGGTACCGTTTATATATACACTGTACTTTCCTATACATTTGGTAAAAACCTGTTATTCGATATTACAAACAAACGCTTCAATTTTATTCTATGTATGTAGATATATAGTTGTGTGATGATTACGTCATATAAGTATATTATGATGTCATTGTAAGCATTTGATACTTTTTTTAATATTGCCCAGTGCGGATACATAGTAAAGCCTAATTATACTAGCATTTGTCGAGCGTACGTGTTCTTCCAATATTTGATCAAACGTTTGGATGAACGCGCACGTTCGACAAATGCTAGTCTTATAGAGGCCTTAGGGTAACGATTCTCTTTCTTTATTATTATTATTATATAAATTATGTTTATTTTTAATGAAAATTATCGACAAGTGATTGTAATTCGATCACGACTTGAAATAGAACTTTTGTCAAAAATTTTATTTACGTAAAAAAAGAACGTAAATTAAATGAGAATATTTTATTATGGTTTTCGAAAAGCAACTTTAAATATATTAATAATAATGGCAGTTATTATTAACCGACCGAGATGTTATGATAAGAGTTAAAAATGACGTTATCTTTGTGTTATATATATCAAAATTTGGCTTCAGCTTTACTTTGCTTGTAATTCTAATGTAATTAATTGTATGTGTATTTTATCGTGTTTTATGTAAATTGTTAAATGGCATGATTGCTGTTGAACGTGTTTCGACATTCAGAACACTGACAGTATTTAAAAAATCAAAAGATTTGATCTTATGTGACTTGGAAATAGCTCGGAACATCACGATTTTTATAAATTCGCGGCTTACTAATGCAAATTTTGATATCCCTTTTTTAATATAGCTGCGGTCAAATAATTTAACTTATAATATGTACATAATCATATTAATCCACTACAAAGACTACGGTTTTTTTTTTGACAAAAAGCCTGTTATTTTTGAAAAAAAAAAAGGAAATCGTTTGATCTACTGAGTTATGTTACTGTAACATAAACTTTTTATAAACGATCGTATGCAGAGAAAACGCACAATAATTTAAAATGTATGTTCTGTTTCTATAGAGTAATTTATGACGAAAAAAATAATTAAAATATTTTATGGGAACTGAGAATAAGGGATGTAATGGTAAATCTTGTATAAAAGTACACACTTGATATTAAACTGTAATTAACCGCAGTAATAAATGTAATTAAATATTTAATATCCGCTTATCAAATTATATTTTATTATATTATAATAATTAAAAAAACCTGACATCTATAGACTTACAGTTATCATTGTGGATAATAAGCAGAAGCAAATATATATTTAGGTACCACACAGAATTTCTCATTTAAACTTATTTTATTTGAAACTAATGTGACATGGTCGCCAAAAAGTTGATAACTCAGCCGCGTTGCTTTCTTTGCTATAAAATTTTTTTGGACGCATATCCTATTTTTTTTACTTTGTTAAATGGCATTGAACAAATAGTTTTTGGCGGGATCTCAAACTATCGTGTAGTTCTAACAAGGGAGTCACCGTCTTGTTACGATACTGAAATCATCATAAGACAGGACACTCTATATTTACTCGATAACGACAAAAGAGGACTAATTTCTAAGTTAGGAAGAAGAAGACAGTAAATGACTTAATATTACGTAGAATTTGATTGTCTCTGAAATCTTTACTGGTACTTAACCTTTACAGCTAATCATACTATATATAGGGACCAAATATCAGACGTCATCACTGCTATGTGCCATTTATTTAAGATTAATTTTATGTCTGTACATTTTCAATAGCACAATAACATAATCTGTGCCGTGTTGATCCAGAAATCTTGTATTTTACATCTGTGACGCGTGTCAAACAAGTGGAACGAGTGAATGAATGAACTTTTGTCTATGTAATGTAAATAATAATATTTAGCGTTTTTATGGTATCGTGTAAGGAAATTTTATAATCATAAATCAGGGTCAGTGAATCAAAATTCGATAAATAAAAAAGTATATGGACTAAATTTATTAGATTTTATATTACAACTTTTTTTTTTTAATTAGTAGAGGTTGCCAAATGATTGAATCACTGGAATTACAGTGATTTAAGTAAAATCAATCAATAAATTATCTACTATTATTGCGAGACTTTTCTTTTGTTTTATCTCGTAGTTTACTTACATCAAAAACAAAATACATAGAACTGCTATTAAATAGTTTTCCTTACAAATTTTGACATTCATTCGAATCTAGAATTTTCCACACGGACCTATTAAAAGGGAAACGCACTAGGCGACAGCAGCACTGAGTGGCGCGGCCATTCATTATTTATATGAAACTATGGGGCACACCGCATTACGTGCCGTGCCTGCAGTTTAGTTCTGCCTAATGCAGTATGCCCCATACAGTTTTATATAAAGAATAAATGGCCGCAAGGTACCGCACAAATCAGTTTTGCCTAGTGCGAACTAAGAAACTACACTAACAGTTGACACGTTGACTATGTACCATTTAGTAGTAGTCATCCAGTGTTCCGTGCATGTCGACTACTGTTTCGAACTTACTACTTACATAACTTATATTCATTTAATATTTATCATTTCCGAGTTCATAGGTAGAAATATCATATAATGAATTTTACTTAACACATTCAAACAAGTAAGTTAATTTACGCTGCCTGTTTAATTCGTTAAGGAATATTACATAGAAAGATGCAGATTGTATACGTACGGTGTTAACGTGTGAAACAGGGTACATAACGAAAATTTCATTAAAAACAAAAAAGATAACGATTCGTCCTTCTAATTTATACAGTTGCACCCATGATGTAAGTTAAGTTTCATCGCCAGAGTTTCTTTACCAGATCACATTCACAATTCACATTGAACTTTGCATCATGGATCTATGATTTGCATGGACAGTTTATTGAGTATTGCTTAAACGTGATGCATTTGATAGGGCAAATACCGCCGCGAATTTTCCGATAAATCGACTAATAATTTTTCGTATTTAAATGCCTTTATAAAGAGTGATTTTATAACGTTATATTTTCATATTTACTTTTAAATTATTTTAAGCACGAAATTTCTTTGGACGCAAATATTTATTATCACAGCAATATAAGATGAAAGTGGTTTAGAATTTGATATTTAACTTTTTACTTTTTCACTTACAATCATACGTATCATTAAAATTTAATAATTGAATATACATAATGTAAGTTTTACTTGTTAAAAATAATTTAAAATAAAACGATTATATTGCTGTCAGATTTACTAGATGCAAAATAAAATCGGATCGTGTGGTGTGATGTATTTATTTATCGATTAACACATATTTACCTAAACACGAACGTGTAAAGTTCGTTGTTTTAGCACAAAAAACAAGTTAGGAATTATACGATAAATGTTAAACTTTTATAAAAACTTGTGAATATTATCAAAATTTAGGAACGTCGTCACACGTCTTGCGGGAAAAATTCTAGTCACACTTTATTGTTTTTGAATTAATTTCATATATATATTTATAAATTCGGTGCTGTATAACGCGATTTTGCATAATAACGGCGACTTTTTCTCATACACGTGTGACTAAGCAACATTTTTATATACGTAAATAATTTAATTTGCTCGCAAGCGTTGTTTTATATTTTATACCGTTAATGATTTCGATATATTAACGATAATAATTAGTATCATTTTGAAGTTAAAATACAGAATCTCTGTTATAGTTGAAGCTTTTCTTTATTATTTAGTTTAACAATAATTGGATATCGAAGGACCTTTCGTCTATAGTTTCGAAGGACCTTTTCGAGCTTCTTTAATGGCGCCTGGCCATTATGGATTCGCTGATTATAAATTTTGTATTAAAACAGCGTTTGTGAGTGTGTATTAGGAACTAATAACATTTGGACCGAGTGTAACTGTCCTTAGAATAATAGATTTTTTATAAAGATATATTATTATGTAGGTATAAAATTTGTGTACATAAAAATAAAAAGATAACATGTGTCATTCAGTTGTTTTATTTATACATTTTATAGCGACACCTGATCACCTGACTCATTCAAATCATCAAAATCAATTCATTCAAATTTTAGGGACAACAATAACGTGTGAAAAAATATACAAATTCGAAAAAGTATTGTATTATCACTTTTTCTTAAATATTAACATACATAGCTCTTAATACAATATACACTTATTTGACAATAGCAAGTTGCATCAGTCGTCAGATTCATCAGTTTCCTCCTCGGACCCGCTCTCCGAGTCCCATTCCTCAGAGTCAGATCCGAGCCAGTCCGGTAACGTTGGTTGTTCTATTATAGTTTTCCATTCATTTAGTTTATGAAGATCTGTAAAATAATTTTTTTGACTTGTCAATTTTTAAAGTTTTGTAACTTAAAACTATGTTTTTGTAAGAATTTTGCGAAGAATGCCTTATAGTAATTTTATTCATTATTGCACCGAAGGAGATGTAAAGAAAACACAATGTATAAAAATATGATAAAAGTTTGAAGGACTTTAGAAGGTAACACCATTTTACGATATCTAATTTATTAACAGGTATGTATTATATTTTTTTGAAATAAAATCCATATTTTGGCACGTTATGAAAAACTGAGCGGGTGTATTTTGTACTATGCGCGCGCATTATCTAACTAAAAGTCTACACTATGTAATTGCTTGATAAACCTTTAGTTTTATTGTAGTGAAGATAGTCACTCTCGGTGTCATGCGATTTTTTCGAACCGGAACAGAAACTTGATAATGGCGCCTTTTTCCCCAGATTGAGATTGAGATAAATTGTTAAAACACCTACACTTATATACATAATATAATACTCACTATTTTTTGAGCGATCATAAGTTATATTTTGATTTTTTAGACTTTTCAAAGTTAATAAGAGAAGTTTTCAATCCCATATAATTGCCATTTTTGAGAATTATATAAAACATGGTTAAATAATGTGTTTTAATCAAAAATCGTTAAATTCATTATCGTTAATTATTTATCAAATTTAATAAATTATATAAATTGAAAATCCCGCCATTCGATGTTGACAACAATCCGTTGCGTTGCGACTGCTCACAGCGCATTTCGGATTGAACCTTTAGAATTTGTTGAAAAAGCAACTGGACGTTTTACAATCAAATTTATAATTGATAGGACAACGTGCGCTGGATGCTAGGCGCTTTGTGAAGCAAGTTTTTTTTCAACCATTTTTCTATTTTATTTATAAATAGCTCGGCTCTCTAATAATACAATCTAAATACAACGGTGACCACTGAGCGATCGCCAGTCGGCAGTCGCCGCTGTCATGCCGACCTGCATAAATATCTCTCCACGTTACGCTTGAAAACCCATATATCATAAGGAGGGAAAACACTGACCGGGAAATGATTCCACAGTTTCATGATACGACAAAGATAAGACATGGAGAATTTGATAGATTTGGCGGCCCCTGGAACTACCGCCCGCGACAGGCCGCGGTTGCCCGGTGCTCGCACAAAATAGCAACATCCTGACTACATTTTATTTTATTAGTTATCATTACAATTATATTTTGTTAATTTAGTGAGCGCCTGTCATAGATTCGCATATTTGTATTAGATTTAATATAAAAATATTGTAAAACAATTGCACTGCCTTTATTAAATAAATAGTCTATAAATATAGGTACAAATAATAAACCAACCTAAACTATACATGTCGGCGAGATAGAACTGCTTATCGTCCTTCTCGAGCAGCCCTCCGTACACGAACAAGGTGGACCGCTGCACCGCCATCATGGCGGACATGCGGCCCATGGGGCGGGGCCTGTCCCCGCGCGCCCCCACCGCCTCCGCCCCCGCCCCCGCCGCCGCCCCCGCCCCCGCCCCCGGCGCGCCGCTCCCGAGCTTCATCGTGAAAACGTCGTCTGTCACCACTACAAATGAAACATATTATGGAACTCCGTAACCGTAACGTACAGTATCCGAAACCGTAAACGTATCCCATATAAATCTTTCGAATGATTTATGAAAGGGACGGAGTCGAATGACACACTGTCGAATGTCAAAAATGATTTAAAAATTAACTATAGTGCCACAAACTTTTCTGGCCCGGTGAGAGTCGCTGTTATCGCATTTGGTGTTGCCAGTAAAAATAAATTTTGCAATAAAATGGGTAAGTAAGTCGATGTAAGAAACACATTTTTGTCCAAATCTTAAAAATAACTGAACCGATTTTTCAATCCAATTAATAGTGTCGGAAAAATACGTGGACAAACATATTTACATACAAACACATGTACATATCCATAAAAACTTAATATTTGTTTGGAAGCATAATAGAATTATGTAAATATAGTGCATTTCCAATAATAATAATACATAGGTACGTGTTAAATTCATAACCTCCTTGTTTGAAGTTCATTAGTGTGAAATTATGCACACACTACCTTACATAGGACCTGATGTTAAACACCTGGCGATTTGAAAGAATGTAGGTAAAATATTAATTAAATAAATAAAAAACAAAAACATATCCTCTAAAAATATTTATATTTTAACACAATAATTATGATCATCTACATAAAATGTATGGCGGGTGTTTTCTAACGGGAATACTCCAGCTATTCTTAAGCCACCGGAGTTATTTGATTCATTTGTCACTTCACTTCGTTCACTGTCACTGGCCAAATGAATGATGAAAGGCTCGTCTAAGTATGCACCTCTACTTCTATACTCGTTTTCAAGTTTTTTACATAATTGCAATGCTTTGCCATTCATTCACTGTTATATTACTGAAGGCGTCTGCAATCAAATAATCATTTCATAATTTGATATTAATGTTCTGATTAGCTACGTTTCGTTTCATCGAGCTCCAAATCATTTCGACTGCATTTAAGCCGCAACGGTGTGGCGGTAATCTTAATACGCTATGCCTATTATTTGTCAAATGTTCGTTTATTTCGTATACAGGTTTAGGTTTATGTCTTATAATGAGTGCGTAGAGTTGCGGTTTTGTAAACTGTTCATTAAATTCTATTTTATTTTCCTTCAGCCACTTCTGCATCTCGGCCTTTTTTATGATTTGTATTAGGAGTTTTGTTTATGCAATATCATATCATAGTATGAGGCAATATCCAATATAATCAGTGTTGTCTCATGTAAATTAAGCAGATGTTTATTGGTAACCCATTTTTTGAAATTCATACTATTCATTTCGTCGTGATAATTGGCAATTTTTGTATTTGATTGGAACAGCAATAACGCATTTTCCACAAACACTGCTTGTCCTCCCGCATGAAAAATTATCGATCTGTTTGCCTTGGAGATTGGGTTTAGCACACCATCAACTTCATCACTCTGCCAACAGCATCCAACTATACGAGATGCGTGAATATAGGTCTCGTCCAAAAATATGACAGGTTTTTGTTCACCTCGTTCAATTCTTAAATTTTTTGAAGATATATTACTCTCCATGAAGAAATATCATTTCGTTCTATTAGAATTTTTCTGTTCGATTTTGTTTTGTAACGAAATCCAATTTTATGGAGTATTTTCCGAAGAGTTTCTCGACCCCCCTTAAAATCAATGCCTTCTTGGAACACATTTAATAAATTTGCTATTATGGGAATTTCTTTGCGCATGATTTAAAATTCATGAATTTTTCTTCTTATGACACCGAGATCAAAATCATCCACTTCAATTTTACCTTTCCTCCTTTTCCTTATCTTACCTGGCGTGGAAACTTTTGTTCCAGTTTCATCTGCCAGTTCTTTTTCCTTTACAAGTTTTCTAACAAATCGCTCCTCAACGCCTACAACAAAAGTAACGAAAAAATTAAATATATGATACTTATATCTATTTTACTAGCACGTGCCAAATAATGTTTATGTAGATTTACTTTCAAAAGCTGGCAACACTAACCTGTAGAGGCAGCTAGGCGTTCATACAATTTTGCGAAGGGTATTATCGGTGTCTGAAGACGCTTTTCTTTCTTCATTAAATCTAGGACTTGTAATATAACGTTCCTCGCATCACTTTTTAAAACTTTCGGCGTTTTTCACGAGCTATAACTACGAAACGAAAAATAAAGCAAACAACCAATGGCGGATATGTCACCGAATGGCAGGTAGATTGACATTCCAAAATGGCGTCGTTAGTTCCTCTTTAGGCCACCGGGCCAGAAAAGTTTGTGGCACTCTACTAATTAACTATACAAGTAATAAAATCGAAGTGTCTGTTTATAATGTCAAAATAATAGCCTTTTACTAAATGGAAAGTACATAAGGTAGTTATATAAAAAAAAAAAACAATTTTTAAAATTAAAAAAAAGAGTAAAAACTCATCAATATTCAAAAAATTTTAACATATGTAATTTTTTGATCAATAAAAAACTTTCAACACCAACCTGTAACACTCTCTTTGGCTTCTTCTCCTTTCGTCTCAACGTCTTCTTGTGCACTTTGTCTCGTGTTCTGCTGCTGATCAGCACGCAAGAGAACGTTGTGCCATTTGCCTGTCTCCAGGTCTAGTAGTAGAAGCTCGTCGCTCATCTCACCGCGAAGTTCTTCTTCAGTTTCCTCCACATCCTGTAAAAATATGTTCTCTATCGTAGCACTACAGGGTGTCGTCATAGTGCCTGGCTGTAAGCGCAGTACAGTCTAAAAACAGAGGCGACAATCTAGTGATTAACAGTTCACCGCTAGACATCGCTATCTGCGCCTGTTTAAACAGAAACTAAATACCTATGCACCGGCCGATAACCCCATAAGCGAACCACTACGACAGGCTTTTCACTATGAGCATGGTGATCGTGATCCAGATGGTCTGAACAGCCCCACCACCCCACTACCACCATTTCCTCGTCCATTACCCAACAAGGTACAGCCCGTGCAGGTGAGGGTTGACTTTGCCGTCTCAGTTTTCAAGATGTAATTGGACACTCCTATCAACCCTATATATGTACATATCAAGTGTGTTTAGATTAGTGAACTAGTTGGGCCCTGCAATTTCATCCGTGTTAAATTTATTCGACTGACTCTCCACCGCGCACCCATTTAGCGTATCGTTCTCGCTTCCCGTTCTTGCCTGCAGCTTTACTGCTCCACTCCTTAGGGTCGTACCGTAAAGTTATATAATGTATAACCTTCCTCAGTACAAAGGCTAAAAAAGGCTAAATTGTTTTTTCAAATTTGTATGGCGGTTCAACAGTTGAACGCGTTAAAACAAAAAAATATACAACTTGGAAAAAACAAATGGGACATGGAGGAAAATATAGCTATCTTCAATATTTAATGTAGTTTTCCTCCATGTCCCATTCGTTTTGTTCCACCGTGTATATGTCGAGTACTCACGCTAACTCCGCCGAATACGTAGCCCTTGTTGGAATGTGCATTGAAGGCGGCGGCGAGTGCGGCGCGCGCGGGGGGCGCGTGGGCCCCGCCGGCCAGCGCGCGCCAGCCCCAGCCCCCCGCGGGCCTCGCACTCAGTCGGAACAGGTCCGTGTGCGTCTGTGTGCGCTCCGTCTTGCCCTCGCGCACACGTGAAAATCCTCCGTAAATTAACACCTAACAAAATAAAAAATAATTCTATCAAGGTTTCAACGGTGCAGCGAGCATTTTGTAGTGATCGCTTACTTTGATATCTTAGCGACACCCTCGAGTAAAAGGGGTAGGGCACAAAGAAATATCTTTGGAGATTTCTCTCTACTAGGGACAGTCTGACTCGCGAAATACCTCCACCGAACAAAAGATCGCAGAAAAATAACCTTATGTTGTATGCTTGCATTGGGTTTCCAAGGCTCCTTGGGGAAGGTGGGTTTAAGTTTAACAACGCGCTAGTGATACCTCGGTGTTACACGTGTCCATAAGCTATGGTAATTGCTTACAATCATGAGAGCTTGTACACTATTTTGCCATATTTATTGTAAAAATAAACTCGAACTAAATAAAAAAAACTCAAACTAAATTAGAATCACCTCTCAATGTGTGCAGGCAATTGCACTGGAGGGCCAGACTCATATCCACACTATACTTAGGCAGTACCATCAATTAATCTCAGAAAAAATTGTGATGAGGGACGCACCTTTCTAGAAATATAGTAATTCCATCTCACCAATGAAGGTTGGTTTTAGGTTTTTAGGTTGGTTGGTATATATGCACTGTGTTTTTGTGTGCTCCCGCGTTCGGTGCAAGAATAGTAGACATACCAGGTTCCTAGGACAAGTATCAGGTTTCAGGGTCTTGTACCATGTAAACATTAACCTGATACGCAATAATACCAACTTTCAATATCAATCAAGACCCCTGAAGTTTTGGTCACCGAGAAGCCTAAAAAATGGTCGTCGTACGGGACAGAAGATGGAGAAAGGCCCATGGCGTTTGTCAATTTTGTGGAAAAAAGTCCTCCAGGGAGCCGATAACAGTACTAAGCCCTTAGTATTTGATTTCCTGTTTACTGGAGCATACCAACTTTTTGCTCTCGAATTTTAGTGATATCTGTTCCAGGATTATTAAGCCGCTATCTACCACCCTGTAATATCCTGTCGTTATTATCGATACTACGGGTTTTTCGATATTTTTTTGCAAGCCTAATTGTGGTCAATTGACATGTACAATATGAGAAAAACTAAGCATATCAATAAAGGGTTACAAAAAAAAACTTACAGAATCATTTCCAGCTGGTACCATAACACAGGCGGACCTGGCGCACGGCCCCCGGCCCTGTGGATCCACTTTGCTCCAAGTCCTCGTGTCCAGGCAGAACGAGTAGAGGTCGTCGAAGTACCGACACTCGCGGCCATCGTCCGCGTATCCACCAAAAACAAACAACTTACGACCGAGCAACACCATGCGGTGGCCTGATCGCGGAGATGGACCATTTGGCGCGACCACCTTAGAAATCAAAAATACTTTATTCAATTTAGACCTTAATAACATACTTATGAACATTACAACACTACTATTGGTTTGGAAACATCTCAGTCATTGAGAAGAGCCAGCAAGAAACTTAATCGCATTTATCAATAAATATTATTTCACTGTGCAATTAATTATTATAAATAAAAATCATTTTTAGTGGCTGCACGGAGAGGGAGTCACTTCCAGAGATCACTATAATTCATGTAATGATTCATTCTATAATAACCTTTTTACGATAAAACCTGCTTGACATGGTAAATAATGAATGTTAATAAATTTTTCAAGCAATGATGGCTGAACCTGAGCTTTTGCTGAAGGAGCTGCACTTGAGAGCCAGTCTTCCACTAGGTTTAGCGTGTTATCATCTTGGGTCACATCGTCACTTAACATCAGGTGAGATTGTGACCACTACGCCAAACTAATATTGATGAAAAAAAAACGTAACCATGGGATGAAGTCCTATACGTAGGAGAGTTAGAGATGGGTTGCTGGTAGTAATTGATAGATATGCTAATTGTGTCCGACTGGATTGTGACCACCATAAACCAGGAGTAGCACATGCCATAGTGGCACGCCTAGGCGTGTCGCATTCCACAATCAGCTAGTGTACCTATACATACCTTTTCCCATTTTTTCTCAGCCAATGAAAAACACCACAAGTCTTTGTAGTGATAGAACTGTGTTTCAGACGGGCTCGTGAATTCCCCACCAAACACCCACAGCTCACCCCTGATGGGTTAAAAATAATCCCTTATTTGTAAAAACTTGTTTACATGAAGGTTAAGATTTAACAAAGACTATTTTAGGATGGACAGTAGTTGTAAAAACTATTTGTGTTTGTTTATCCTAAGGCTGGCTCCATCCAAATTGTAGATTGACAAAATAGTGTTGGCCCACTAACAACAACTCCTATATCTTCACATTGGCTAGGATTGAACTAGAGTGACATAATTTCCAACATGTGGACGTTTAGGGTAATTAGGGATGGGCCGTACTTCATCTTTTGTATGAACGATAAGGCTAACGAGTGGAGCGCCGCGCCAGGGTAAGTCTAGTAATTACTGCAAAACATTTGGTGATAAGTATGGTAAGGTTTAAAAACATCAAGCCAGCTGAATAACTTCAGAGGATATAATTTATTGTGTGATTGTTCTGACCAAGAAATTGTGAAAGCTTTCTGAATCCGGCAGAAATATAGATGTAAATTTCATCTAATTTTAAGTTCCAATCCAAGTTGGACTATACTAAGTAATGAATTAAAACTGCTGTGAGCCCACCATAGTCGTCTAGCTTGCACTGAAGACACAATAAAATGTAAGATAAGAAATGGTTGTTGCTTACTTATTTGCAGGTGTAGCAACAGCTTGATGTGCGCTGCGAGGTGGAGGAGCTCCAGGTGCCTTCACTTTTCTCCAAGTTTGTGTTACAGGATTGTAGAACAATAGTTCATTATATGTTTCTGTCTGAAATTACAAAAGTTATTTAAGAGCCAATTATAATTGAGTAAGTAAATACTGAGTCTCCTTAATCCTCTATATCACTACATATGTATACAGATTTGGTAACAGAAAGGTGGCTTCAACTGACTGAGCCCGATTGTAGCAATGGGGCTGGCATCTATGATATTAATTGATGAAAATATTAGTTTGTGAATTTAATTAACAAAACATTTATTATAATTATGTATTGTAAAGAAAACCTAGTATTATTGTAGGTTGCTAAGTACGCCTACACTATTAGATGTCACAGGTACATGTAATTCTTATAAAATAATGTTTTAATGTTTATGTGTGCCTTTGCCATTATAGCTCTTTTCATGAAGCTGGCTTTCTGGTACTATTCTGTGGTAAGTATATTCAGATATCCACCAGTAGATATTAATGTATAATACACTAAAGAGCCAGTGCTACACTAAACATGATTGTGATACATATGGTGGTGGAGTGTCTGTCCAATGAACTAAACAAATAGGTACAAAATATTCCATATTGCTAAATATGTAGTCCATAACCACCATAAAAGTACTAAGTTTAATTAATAAAGGTACTATGTCATTTAGTACTTATAACTAGGTGATTCTAAGCCCAAGCAAGGATGTCAAGATAATATGATTTTACATCAAAAGTTTACATAATTTCATTCAGTATTTCTATTATTTCAACAGATCTGTATTTGTTAACTTTACTTGTATGCAAAGTATTTAGATAGCAAAAATCAAACAAAATTTAATCAATAATAAATCAAAACTTAGGAAGCTTATAGATGCTATTAAAAAAAAAAACACTAAAATCTTATCCTTCTTCTTAGACACCTTATTAAGTAAAATTGACAAGAAAAATTCTTTAACGTTATTATTTACTAGTTGTGCCCGTGGCTCCTATCACATGGTGTACTAATACAACTTTTTTATTTTTTTGTGCAGAACTCTAATTATTTTTCTAAAATGAAAGTAGCCTAAGTTATGCCTTATAACAGCAGCAATATGCTAGTGAAAGTCCTGTCAAAATCGGTCCAACCGTTTCAGATATTACCCGGAACAAACAGACAGAAATTAAATTTGGTGTTATGTTATATAGCTAGGGTGTATACTTTCATATACATTTAGTAAAATTGTCTTATGTTCATCCTAAAGATTTGTGCCAACTTGATGTCCAAAAGCCATTAAGCCCATGAGTATTATGTATACTGTATTGTACTTTAAGTATATGATGAAATCTATTTTTATCAAAATTCGGTATGGGCACACTTTTGCTGAAATCCTATGTAAACATAACCTCAAAAATGAAATAAGTTAATATCTCAAAAACTAATCATTTCCGTACTTTTTCCTTCAAAGAGGAGTTACCTTTTACCCTACCCCACTTTTCCCGCGCCTTCACCTCATCAAATTCAGCAGTAGTAATTCTGAAGTACGTCCTTACCTTTTGTCCATTATGATATTCTCCACCAAACATTATGAGTTCATTGTTAGTTGGATGAGGAGTGAGAGATGCATAGGCTCTTGCTGACGGTGGTCCCGGCAGGGTTTTCTCACTGGCCGCTGATCTTTTAGCTTCTTCTCTTTCAATTTCAGCTATAACTTTTGCTATATCTTCCTGAAATAAAAGCAGAAAAAGAATTATTTCTATATTTGCTATGTATGAATAAACTCTTTTAGTTGTCTTTTTACAGCCTCCCTTTATTATAATCAATATTTGGTTTACAAAATATTTATGAGAAGGTTGCATTTACTAACCTCTCCTAAATTTGCGAGTTCTTTCTTTAATTTATTTGCCAATTTCTTTTCAGTTTTAGTTGCAGTTTTAACTGCACCGCTTACTTTATTTTTGTTTTTCTTTTTACCCATTTTATTTATGAAGTTTCGTGATAATTTAATATCACTTTTACAAAATAAAAACAATACCGTAAGTTCTCCTATACACAAATGTACTCTGTGACTATAAATGAATAGAGGTTATTACGTTCAAACTGTATAATAAGTACATGTTTTTGTGAAAACTTTAACTACTGTAAGGCTTAAAGAATATTTGTTTGTATTCACATAAAATGTATAATTGCTCTTAATAACTTCAGGTCCTATGGAGTATGGATCATAAAAGATTTAAAGGGTCTAGATTAGTAATAATTTTCAATGTCCAAGAACTAAATTGAGTTGGCAGATAGAAGATACCGAAATGACCACAATAGGTTTTCGAACATACTAATTTTTGGGGTTCCGTAATCAACAAGTCGAATGCGACAGCTATCGTAGGTACCAGCAATGTCGAATTATCGTATATTGGATCAGAACTATCGTACTTTACTGACTTTCGTTCCGGAGGATATCTTTTTCCTATTAATATGCTGTTGAAAAAAAAATTAACGACAGCAGTATATATTTTATAACGAAGTTAAAATGAAAACTATCACAGCTAAGTAGACTTTACAAGTTAACGAGTAATAGTCGACCAACTTATAAAATGTACTTGGAGAAGTAAATAAATAACTCCTTCTTCAGTTACCATTGTCCTATGTGGGCTCGTTTTTATACGTTATTAGCTGTTAAACCGCAGACTCAATTAATATGTTCATAATATCAAACAAAAAGCCCCTACTAAGTTTGGATATTGTGTAGGACAAATACGGAACCCTACACTGCTCGTGGCTCGACGCTTACTTGCAATTGGCCGGTTTTTTAAATACTACGCTAGCTACAGTCGACGAAGATATTCAAATCTACAACCACATCTTTAAATATTGAGTTATCAGTAATTTTATTTAAATAAATAAATAACCTTAAATAACAAAAAAGTAAGAATGCACCACCAAGTTCTAAATTAATGCTAATATTTATATATAAATTTAAATATTACCGCCAAATAGTGTCTGTCATATCCAGCTGATCACTCATTACGTTTAGTTTTTATTTTATAATATTCTAAGATACTTCTACTTTATTAATTCTATTTTTCAAATTAAATACACTTTGGGATGTTTATAAATGTTATGTTATATTAATAATCTTGGAATGGTTGTATTAGGTATCTACGCAATACGTATCTACGTCTTTTTATAAAATGTGTCTAATTTTTGTTTCTATATAGTAGTATGAATAAAACGAAATTTATCACTGTTACTTGGCACTGCTTGACGTTAGTAGAAAGCACAAATTCGTATTAGTGTATTATCTATGAGATAGAGCTTTATATTATTAATGTTTGGTTATCTTTTATAAAATTCATAAAATCGTCTTAAGTTGTACTTTTTGCTTATATTTAGAATTTTCTTTTATTATTTATATAAAGGTAGAATCTGCTATGTCAATATAACATATAACTTAACTATTTTTGTTTATTATAAAAATGACGACGACAAACACCTCTGTAAGTTACCTATGATTTATTTTATTTTTTATTTGTTATATATGATTAATAGTTGAGCTCAATAGCAGATGTGTACAATGCCAAACATGATGAGACATAAAGTCTTTACCAGAAGGAAAATATATGAAAAATGTTTTTTTCAAATACTTTCTTCAATTTTAGCTGGGTAACCAACCGCAGTCTGCAGCTTCTGTCCAAGAGTTCAAAATTCGTGTACCAAAGAATGTGAAGAAGAAACATCATGTGATGCGTTTCAATGCGACGTTAAAAGTGGACTTTGCAAAATGGTCACATGTTAAAATGGAGAGAGAGAATAATATAAAAGAGTTCAAAGGAGCTGAAGAAGATATGCCTAAGTATTAATCTTTCATTTATGCTATGGTTTCATATATTCTTGCATATTGAACATATATCATTCAAAGTTTGTCATTATTTTTCAAATAATCTTATCTAATATGTAATCAGAAGTTCTGATGTTGTTTTTACATATGAAATTTTCAGAAACACACATATTGTCTTCATTTATGCATGTTACTTGACATATTTCATAAATTTTACTGTTGGCAGCAAAAAGCAAATTAATCAAAAATCAAAAGAACATAAATTACCAAAATTACTGATAACTAATAAACTGGAGTTTCTTTAAATATCAGAGAAAAGTTATTATTTGGAGATTACTGACACTTCTTTGTTCATAATTATGATGCTATTGAACATGATGTGAGTTGCTTTGGGTGAAACAAAAGCAAATCTGGTAGTGGTATATTTAAACCAAAGAAAGTATCTTTGCATGGTTTGGAGTGTAAGTTGTTATAACATCCAAGGTGAAGTTAGTCTCATCTGCACAAAGTTTATACTGCTAAACAAAATGAAGAAATGGAGACAGAAAGGATGGGTAGGTGTTACTGGCAGTGTTTCAAAATAAAAAAATAGTTTATTTATGTTAGTAGATAGGTAATTTTGAGTGTCAAAACAATACTACTATTTGGAAACATCCCAGTTATTAGAAAGAGCCAGCAAGCAAACCTTGCATCAGCTTTCTTAATATTTTTATTTTACTTTTTTTTTGTAATTTTTATAAATTGGACATGTTATGTGTGAAAACAGTAGTGTAAGACGAATGGGGGGTGCCACGTTGCCGTGACCAGTGATTAAATAGTATGTGTTTGAGTGTTCTTCTGATAAATGAAATTGAAATAAAACTGTTCAAAATAGGAGCTATTGCAATTAGTATACCTGTATAGTAGTATAAAGATCCTTCATCCTTGTATAATCCCAAAACTTATGTGGGTATTGTTTTATTTCATCATACAGTCTATAGTGATCACCAAACTGATGCTGATTTTTGTTTAAATTGTGAACTCTCATTTTAATTTGTGTCTCCCTCCCCCACAGGTCAACTCTGCTCGCTGCAGTCAATTTAGCGTGGCCATCGTCTAAGGCTCATCTGCAATAAGCATGTTTGTTTTTAATAGTTCTGTAATCAATGCGAGCGGAACTGCGGGTACATCTAGTTTAATATAATCTTTAGTGGATGTACAGACAGAGAGACACTTCCAGATATCACTATCATTCATGTAATGATCCACCTTATCCTAAGGATGTTGGCATTTTACTGAAATCAGGACAAAAAAGCATGTTCCGTTTTCTCAGATTTGGTGCCGGTTCAGAGTATGGACGAGATGTACGTGAAGAAGCTCGACGTAAGAAGTTCGGCATAAATTCACGAAAATACAAACCTGAAGATCAACCCTGGATCCTTAAAGTCGGTGGTAGCAAAACTGGAAAAAAGTGTGTACCTTATATTATTATTCTTCATAAAATCAACAAAAACAACATAATAAAAATAACATATTCGTTTTTTGTATACAAATGAGGTAGTGACACCTGTGACAAGACCTGATTTGTGTCTTCATGTGACCCTGAAAACTATTAGCTATTGCCTTCCAAAGTCAACATGCTTTACAGCTTTGATAGGCCTCGTGGCGCAGTGGTAGTAAGCCCTACTATTAAGTCAAGAGGTCGCAGGTTCGATCCTTGCTCATGACTGACTTTTATGTGATGAGCATAATAGTCAAGTTGTGTGGCTGGGTGTAAAATGTCTATATATGTATGTCATGTATGTATATCAGCCGTTTAGTTACCATAATACAAGCTATGCTTAGAATGGAATTAAATGGCCGTGTGTGAATTTGTGTCCTCATATATTTACTTATTTAAATATTTGCACATCGATTTTGTGATTCCTTACTGTATCTCCATGGTCGTAGTGATATTCCATTCCAGTTGCATGTACCTACATAGTATATATTTTAATTTGTTTTATATATATCCTGATTAGCACAGCAATCTGTTTCTCACATTTAGCTGTTAGTTTTGTTGACCAGAGTTGCATTCCAGTTGCATGTACCTACATAGTATATATTTTTTATTATTATTGTTTTTCTGTTTAATTTTATCAATGTCCATGATGTCTGTATAGGGGGCCCAGTCAGAATACTAGCACTGCATTGATATCTAACATTCCAGTGTAGTAATTGTGATGAGACTGGACCCTGTTTGTTTCCGCACAATATGTGGATTATTTCTATTTTATATTTGTACCTCTTGATCAATTTGATCTTTATTTTGTTGATGAAATTGAAACGACACGACGCTATCTTGAAAATATTGATTTTATACTGGGAGTATTTTGCGTATACTGTATATTGGCCGATGCAAGTATTACATTCATAAATGAATGTAATTTTTACAACGCATAAATTTCGTGTTTAATTTATAGCTTTATTATTTATCGGATTTATGTATTCAAAACCAGCGCTGTGTCGTAAGGAAATACCGTCCACATAGCATCAGCTGATTCTGTCCTATTGCCTAACAGTTTATGTAAGCTATAAGTAGGCAAAAAATGTATATTTGCCCAACTTTCAGGTTAGCGTAGTGTAAATTAGTGACGTTGATTTATCTGTACCCTAAACTTAAGAGCATACTCTCATTAATATGCTAAATTATATTACAGATTTAAAGGTATCCGTGAAGGAGGAGTATCAGAGAATGCTGCATACTATGTCTTCACTCATGCAGCTGATGGTGCTATCGACGCATATCCCTTACAAGAATGGTTATTATTTGTATACGTTAATTTATATAAATGATTATAATGTATGAATTTTTTAGAGTTAAATCACATACATATACGTTATGTGCATGTAGCCACGTTTTTACGCGCTTTATATATTCACTCCTATAGTTGAATATATTTTTACAATATCATTTTCTTAACGAACATATAAATTTGAAATTATTTGTCTATTTTCTGTCAATAGCTGGAGACAAGTTTTATAATGATGTGTGAATCATTCATTTTGATAGAAGAATTAAGAGAATTAAGACAGAGAAACGTTGCCAGTGAATACCACCCACTAAAAACTATATTTGTTTTGAATTCAGGTACAATTTCCAACCAATACAGAGGTATAAAGCTTTATCAGCTGAAGAAGCGGAGCAAGAATTTGGGAGGTTAGCTTTTACTTTTGCTGCATAGATAGATAATAAATATTTTATTCCCTGTTTAATTATAAATATTTTCTTCATATTAATTTGTAAGTAACAAATGACAATTTTTAACAAAAAAGAAAACCATCTTCAATATTTGGAGGAATTACCTGGTGTATGTTCGAAATCGAAGGTTCAGTGCTAATTAAATTAAAATGGGACCACCCTTTCCAACGAAAAAAGATTCACCTAAATTCGTTCATAAACAAAGAAGTTATGTCTGGACAACCAAAAAAAAAACATTCGAATTGAAAACTTCCTCTTTTCGTTGAGGTCGGATAATTAAAATAAAAAAGATGTTATACTAAGGCTTGTGAGAAACAAAACTCTAATTTTTAAGTATGAAATAAATTTGGTGGATTGCCCAAATTGAAGTCTTAATGCGTGTGTGAATCATGTCTGATTCACAAAAAATGTCCTGATGATTAAAATCGTGAAAATTATCACATATTTTGTTTTCCCAGACGTAACAAGGTTATGAATTATTTCTCGCTGATGTTTCGGAAGCGAATGCGCGGCGGTGACGATGCGGATGATATCGATGATCCTGATGAGAAGAAAACAAAGGGGAAAGCTAAAAATGGTACTATTTCAGTTATGGACCTATTAAAATTATGTCTGCTATACTAACCATAAAATTTATGAGTTTGTAAAATATAAAATTGTTTACGACATCTGCCAATAATTGTTCGTTTGTTTGAACACGTTAATCTCTGGAACTAACAGTCAGATTTAATAAATGTTCTTGGCATTTAAGAGCCTATTTATTGCGGATGATTATAGGCTACATAACTACACGGTACGAACCTAAGGAGCGGAGCAGTGACTAAGAACATCAAGCAATCTGGCAACCTGTTTTTTTTTCTATTTGTCTTCACTGTTAGCCGAAAGGGCCCTGAAGCCTTAGACGGCTTTTATAGCTTCACCGGACTTGGGACAAGCTGTAAGTAAGTAAGGGAAGTAAGAAAAATGATAGGCTACTCGGGTGCATTTGTGGCCGCACAGTTAACAATTGTGAAATAATAAGGTCTCCGAGATGCAAATGTTGTTAAATTTACAGGTTATTGTTAAGCATATAGCAGTTGTAAATAGATTGATAAAATGTTAATCCATATGTTGTAGACCTAAAGTTATCTGAAATGGATGAATGGATTAACTCTGACGATGAATCGTCCGACTCAGACGCACAGGAGAAGGACAACGATAGCGACGCGGAAGCAAAGAAGAAAAAGAAAAAAGGTAAATCGGACAATTTTCAAACAACTGAAAGTATATTGTACTAAGTTCGGTATCAATTAGTGTTGTAATTGTCGATTATTTGCAAATCCGTTAGTATCGATTGTTTTGTTACAAAACTATCGATTAACTATCAATTGTTACTTAGTACTGAATGTAATATCCAGGCCGACAATGAAAAAAAAATCATTCACGTTTGTCTTCTATAATAGCTTGTAAGAAAAAGACCGTTCGCGCAAATCTTTGTTGTAATCATAAAATGCAGGCTTATATTATTGCTTTGCTTTTGAAATTAACAATCAAATCAATGAACCCAACTATTAATTAATCGATAATACAAATGACCGAACAATTAATCGATTTTCAAGCAACACTAGTGTCGGCTTCTCACTTGAAATTGAAGATTTTAACAGTTTATGTTTATTCTATTTATAAATCTGCGAATCATAAGGTACGGTCCGAATCGTCTAGTCGTAAGTTGTTTTAAGTGGGTGAGCGGTTAAGATGATGCAAACCCACTCTCAAACCAGATAGATAGGTAGACGGGTACGACTAATAATAATGCAGTGATTTGACTGCCAATTGGAGCCATTACTTGCATATCACATAAACCTTTTTGGCTATAAACTGAATTAAATTAAATAAAAACAAATTTTATCTTTTTGGGTACTACTTTAAACAGCTCCACCTAAGAAGAAAAAGAAAGTTGAAGATGAGGCTTTCGAGGAGAGTGACGATGGAGATGAAGAGGGGCGGGAGCGGGACTATATATCGGACTCGTCTGACAGGTACAGTATTTATATTGAATATTACGCTACACTGCGTTAAATCTTAGTTATGCTCACACTTACAGCTATACTTACACTTATGCTTAAGTTTACGACGACACTTACAGTTATGCTTACGTTTACGGCGATACTTACAGTTATGCTTACGTTTACGGCGATACTTACAGTTATGCTTATGCTTACGTTTACGGCGATACTTACAGTTATGCTTACGCTTACGTTTACGGCGATACTTACAGTTATGCTTACGCTTACGTTTACGGCGATACTTACAGTTATGCTTACGCTTATGCCTTCACTTACAGCAAGTGTAGCTTACATTTCATTGTGTACATTTACTCTAATGTTTTTTTTTTTTATCGTGGCTTCTGTAAATTCCACATGACTATGTCAGCCTCATAGGTGAAGTCAATTTATTATATATAGTTTTTAAATGTTAAAGAGAATACACGTTATTCCAGTGATTCGGACCATGAAACCAAAGCGAACAAGGAATTAAAGGGTGTCGCTGAGGAGGACGCACTCAGGTAAGCATTCTATTTACTAACAGAATAAATCTTAAAATAATCACTTATCAAGTCAAATAATCAGAAATCGAATTCGAATTACTGAAGAGTTTTGTATTTTAATTTTGCTCTCTTAATATGATCATTTATGTGTGTATATATGTTATGTATGTATGTTCTGGAAAAAGTAGATAAGTTTGAACTTTTAAACGACTGGCACAATTTTAATACTAGAAATAAACTTAAAATTATCCATCTTTTAGACTTAAGTTTTTTTTGTGTAATAGTATTAGGTTCTACAATAAACTACCTAAGCCTAAGTGTAAGCTACCGATTTGTCGGACAATTAGTTCAAGGATCACGTATAACTAGTTTGTATAAAGGTTAGGGGAAAATGGGGTAATGGGAGTCACTTAAGCAAAAATCGATATAAATCTGAAGTTATTTGTTTCGGGTTAATTAAAATAACATATTTTATTACTATAACTAATAATTTATCAATTTAAAGCAGTTTTTTAAATTTTTGTATAGTAATATACTTATAATTACACTTTATAAAAATAACGATTTTGATCACCATTGCCCTGACATGCGGGTAATGGTAGTCATCATATTAGACAATGAGAGTCAACACATCTTCAGCACTTGTCGTACGCATAACCTTTTGCTGAATCCATCGGAAGCAGTTAGCGTGTGCCCATAAACCACACGAAGTGTACCAGCGCGTTACCATAACTCATTCTTGCAACTAAACTCATCACAAATCAAGGACCTACTTTGGATCGTCATTTTTATCGACATCACATATATTACAGAAACTTGTATCTGACTCTCAGGAGGAGTGTTAATCTTGAAGAACAGGTCCCTTGGCCTTGCCTAAAGGTTTTTTGCTTTGCTGCGGTTTTTTCTATTCCGTGGGGGTCAACTGACTCCCATTACCCCAAAATAGAAATGAAATTAAAAAAATCTAAATGAAAATAAATCATTAAATATTTCATTAAAAATGTCTCACAAAAAGATTATTTAGTAATTTACTAAAATAAAAAGAAAAGTTATAATTAAAAAAATATTTAAATAAATATCTCATCTCTTATGTTATACACAGGAAAAATTATAATGAAATCGCGGCGGACAATAATATACCTTTTTCGTCCAAACGTCACGTTACAATTAAAACGGTGATTAGATCTGGGTACCGAGTGTAGTATGTCCGATCATTTCGCTCGATATTCACTTGTCCAACGTCTTTTAGTTTTCTTATTATTGTACTGACTACCATTGCTCGCTGACCCCCATTACCCGTTTCTCCCCTATTATTAGTGTTGATATTATTAATTGAATGATAGTGATGATGTCTGGAAGCGACTTCCTTTCTGTAAATCTACAAAAAAGTGCCGCCTGATGGTAAGCAGCTACTAGCATTAGTAGAACATCGCTTTGGACGATCGATTAATTGATGGTCTATTGATTGTTTTTTCAGTAAGAAATACATGTTAGTCGGTCGAGAAATGACAGCAAAAAAAGGTCATCGCGTTTTGCGAAGGTTCCCGTACTTTATAGTAACTTGACGAGCTAAAAAAGGGCCACTCAACCAAATAAAAAAAAACATTAAGAAAAAAGCCCGTATGGTGTATTGGAATTCTACAATCTATAGCTTTATTTCAACAATAGATTAATCGATAGTGTTCATAACTATCGATATCAATAGTTTAATCGATTTTTTACCAACACTAGCCGCTACCTTAGCCTAAAGACGCTTGTAATACCATAGGTATCACTAGCGCTTTGCCGACTTGCTGAACCCCCTACCCTAAGGATTTTTGGAAACCCTACTCACCGCTGGAACACAACACAAGGTTATTTGGCTGCGATCTTCTGTAGGGTGGTATTCCATCTGTCGGACTGTCTCAAGTAGAGAGATATCTCAAAAGTAATTTCTCTATGCCCTACCTCTATTTGAACTCTTCCACTATCCCAAGGATAAATAAAAAAAGACACTGCATCGATTCGAATCCCTGCAGTGAACCTGAGCCCTAATCTAATGCCCGGCTGACTAGCTAACATCGTCAAGTTGAAGATCTGTCGCCAAGTACCTATATATACTGACAGCGGCTTTTGAGAGCTGGTTATCCCACTAGGCTTATCATGGTTACTATCTCAGGCAACATCATCACGTAAGATTATGGACAAAAACTAAGCCAATAAAGAAAAAAAAATCGAATTATATAAGTTTATACTAAATACAGGCGGTGTGAAACTGAGACATTTTGTTTTATTGATGTTTACTCAAACTTATAGATTATCTTTTAATTATTTACATAATGTTTATGCTATGGGCTTTTTCTGAGGCCCGCTTGTGTAGCTACCACCCTCAAGTTGAAAATTGTCGCCAAGCACCAATAGGTGTGTTCCGGCAGCTGCACTTGAGAGCTGCTAGTCTTTCACTAGGTTTAGCGTGTTATCATCTTGGGCCACAACGTCACTCAACATCAGATGAGATTGTGGCCACTACGCCAAACCTAGAAAGATAAGAAACCCTATTCATACTGTTAAAGGAACATATTAATAATTTTAAATTGAAATAAATATAGGTATGTGGTTAATAATGTTAAAAGTAAAATATATGAGCCGGTAATTTATGAAACATTTATTTAGGAAACTACTGACATCCGACGAAGACTCTGAACAGGAACAAGAAGAGAAGCAAGAATCAGAGCAAGAAGATGAACCGACCAAAGAGGGCGAGGAGCGCGCTAGCAAACTCACCAAGAAGAAGAAGAAACCAGAAGACGCGAAGAAAGGTAAGGACTATTGTCTCAAATTATGTAAAGTTAAGGTTTTCTCGAAATCTATAACTTGTTAAGCCTAAAAGATCACTTAAACGCTGTCGGAACACAGCGATCAGTTCTTGATGACTTTCAACTTAAAGATTGTAGATAATCAAGAGAGTAATATTAACTACTCAGGTTCATTGACGAGTTTGAACTCATGAACATGTTTTGATAAAGCTTACAAACTCGCTACTACTGAATGAGATTTAAGACTTACGAGTAAATAGAACTGGCCTGGTCATATTTATTGAATGCCAGATGAATTAAGGACAAAAATTAACATCGCTTGAATATCTTGGTTTGAGATACTCGTGGATCGCAAAAGAAAGATGCAGGGGATGGAGAGATTACCTTTGCCCAACTGTGAGCTAGTAATAGATTATAGCGATAGAAATGTATGAGAAGCGCAATGGCGTTAATATGCATACAAATCGGATACAGATTTAACCATGTTCCTACTAAAAGCACTAGAAAATATGAAATGAGTTATAATTTTATGTTAAATTACAGACGTGAAACCACTGTTGCCATATGGTTGTCTCGTATTACCCCTGAACCTAAGCCGGAATCCCCTTAAAATTCAATTTCTCTATATAAAACCCCGTGACGTTTATTAATGTGGCTCTTCCGAATCTTTTTAATGTTACCTCTAAAACCCCGCGTTGACAGTACATTTGTTCATTTTGTTCTTCTAAGACTCATGCCTTAAAAACCCCTGAGCTTAAGGAAAAACCCTAGTGCTCAATAATGCCTTAAATTGGAATGTTTGTTGTCTTTCTTCCATTTGTTTCCATTTCAGTTACAAATGCGAGTGACTGTGGTATATAAAAAAAAATGTAAATTCCCGTATTAATTTATTTATTTATCTAGGCTATTTTGGATTTAGTTTTGCATGTGCTCTTACGAATAAACCAGAAAATATATCTGTACATATATTCCTTTTTTAATTTTACAGCAGATTCTAGCAGCGACTTCAGCTCCGACTCTGACACGGATCCCGAGAGCAGCGTTAAGAAACCGAAGAAGTCCAAGGGCAGCGGTGATAAGAGCGGTCCCAGCACTTCAGGTAAAACCTTAAAGTTATAAATTCACTTCGTTGGTTTTTATTATTACTTTATAGCAATTTTTGAACGAAAGTGTGTGTGTGTGTGTGTGTCTGTCCTAGAACATTTCTAGTGATCGTTGAGTCGAAAGCAGGGAACTCCAGTGTGATGTTGCCACCATTTTGTTCTATATTTTTGTGACGTCACTGTACACGATATAACCCTGGCCAAGAACGAATGAGGTTAATCTGAGAATCTTGCTGGAAATTATTTCATATTCTTAAATGCCTTCTTAGGACTTAATTTGGAGAAAGTATTTTTTATTTTAATTTTAGGCGCGGTAAGTGAAAATGTCCTGCATTATGAAAATTGAAGTGCTTCCCCTTCTCTGACTTCGACTGGCAGTTGAAATGAGTGGACTGAAAGAGTTGGAATGAGTGAGAATTTCTACTCTCTCTGTCAAATGTGTCGTAACTCATACGCATTGTATCTAGCCACGGTGTTACCGTTGACCTAAGAGAGAGATTCGCGAATTTTTTTCCCCATTGTTCATTGACGTTGTTGCTCTTGAATTTTACAAATTCTTCTGCTTGTTATTTTATTATATTTGTAATTTTTATTTGAGATTTGTCTTACATTCAACGTCTTGCGGCATTAAGCTCGCTAGTGTATAGCATTAAGTACAATAAAGTGTCCGCTTATTCATTCATACTGAACATTAAAAAATAACATGGTATATAATTACTATGACCTTAACAAGTATATTGATTTATACATAAGTATTTAGTTCATAACTAAACTAGCTGTGCCCCACGGTTTCAGCCGTGTTAAATTTAATCGACCAACCCTTTATAGCACCGCGCCGCCGACGCACCCGTGTAGCCCATGTTTGTTCTCACATCCCGTACTTGCCTACAGCTTGCCAGGTTACTTGACGTTTACCTCTTCAGATCCGCTCCTTAGGATCGTAGCGTGAAGTTATATAGCCTATAATCTTCCTCCATGTATTTGCTATAAAATGCAAAAAAAAAATATTTTCATATTCCATCGTTAGTTCTAGAGATTAGGGCGTTCCAACAAACAAACAATCACTTTACTTTTTACAAATAAGACGATCAAGAAATCACTAGAGGGTATTTGTATTTGTAAAAATGTTGTTAACAATTTCCGTCATTGTTTTTCAAACGAAGGGAAACATTCTATTTTTAGACCATTGATTGTTGAGTCGTGTGGTATAACTTTGTATGTGTTTTCTCGAACCTATGACTAAATACTCGATATTTCGAGCACATTCTAGATGATTCTAGAGATTTCGGGAATGTTTCTACCCAGACTGTAACAATATTTAATGTTAACACAGCGAGCGCTCCTGGCAGCGCAAATACGTCCCGTTCCGGTACACCGACACCGACTGCGGCGCAAGCGGCCGTAGCCGCCGCCAACGCGGCCAATGCGCACGCGCCGCCCTCCAAGAGACCTAAACTCGATCTCTCCTACACGTGAGTCAAATAAATCGTTGACAACATTTAAGTATGTTAGCAAAGTGACAGCACTGTGCTTGTTGGAGTCACAGTGACGGCGCATGGTGGTCACGATGTAATCGGGTACGGACCCATACCACCCCGCTTGATTTCTAGATGTACATCGGCTAAACCCGTAACGCGACAAATCAAAACAGAGTCACTTTGGCTGTACATAGCGGTCACGATGTAGTCGGGTACAGATCCTTACCACCACGCTTGATTTCTGTATATATACAATGGCTGAACGCGAAACGCGACAAATCAAAACAGAGTCACTGTGACGGTGCATTGCAGTCACAATTTAGTCGAGTACATATCCATACTGGATATACACTGGCCGAACTCTAAACGAGATAAACCAAAACCGAGTCACAGTGACGATGCATGATAGTCACAATATAGTCGGGCATACATCCATACCACCCGGCTGAATCCATACCACAATGGCTGAACCCGAAACGCGACAAATTAAAACAGAGTCACTGTGACGGTACATAGTGCTCACGATGTAGTCAAGTACATATCCATACCAGCCCACTTGATTACTGAATATTGAACACGCCTAAACGTGACACTATGTCGTGTTTTAATACTTGGTGTATGGTGTTTAGTTCTGTGCGTGACGAGGAATGGTTGTAATATTGTTTGCAGCGAGTGCGGCGTGACGGAGGAGGCGGTGCGCAGGTACCTCGCGCGCAAGCCGATGACCACGACGGAACTGCTCACCAAGTTCAAGTCGAAGCGGACGGGGGTGAGCAGCGAGCGGCTCGTGGAGACGATGACGCAGATACTGAAGCGCATAAACCCGGTCAAACAGAACATCAACGGGAAAATGTACCTCAGTATTAAACAAACTTGATTTTAAAAAGGATAGATGTATTTAAAAATAGTAAATAACTAGATAATACCACGGAGCCTTGATACAAGGAGAACGATCGACATGAGATGATTTGTACAGGAAATGCGTCCAGAAAACGGATGATTTATTTTCCTAAATTTGCTTCTGCGTGGTTTATTAGACTTATTATTAATTTGTTTACTATATTACGATAAAAATGTATTTAATATCAAAAATGGTGATTTTAATATGGTGAACGAGTGTGTAATAGCTGGATGTATACAAGTGGTTGAATAAGAATCCGTAATAAAATATATAAGTTCAATTCTCAAAAAACTTTATTATTTACCGTTCCAAAGTTATTTTACAACCAAACTTAATTTTCTAACTAGATGTTTTCTTAAAAAAGGTAGTCATGTTTATTTGAATAATTCTCAAAATATGTGACAGTTTTGGGGGCCATTAGCACTAAGGGGGCACTAATAATATTGCGTTACGAATGATAGATCGCCCCTTCCCCGTACGTGATATATAGCAATTAATAGTACAACAATTTCGAAATTATAAGTATTTGTTAGTTGCAAAAGTAAAACTACAAAAACCAAGAAATATCTATAATAACGAACAAATACACATTTCTTTTATATGAGGAAATATAACAAGTCATTAAACCATTGTGACGGATATATATGCGTTAAAATATGATACAAATGTGAAACGAACTATTTTCTATTGTAACAAAAAAAAAACGGAAGGAAAAAATAAATTGGTTTGATGAGCTGTGAACGCCACGTTTCCTTAGAACCCGACCCCCCTTGTCACATTAAGCGACACCCTCCTCCCCCCATAAAGCGAACGTATTTTATGAACGGCCCCTTTGGGCAATTTTTTATAGTTAACTTAAGCATTTGCGCCATTGGCGCGCTCTAGGATGTCCTCGAAATCTTCAGACATTTATAAATATTTACGCCCCTCTTCACGTTCTCCGGTATTAGGCAAATAGAGACGAACACGAACGTGTATAGGGCCTGTTCGCCTGCATTCGTAGGTATTTGCCTCTATTCGTCGATATTCGTACGCTATCCATCGTTTAGTTTAGCCGTTTTTGAAGCAGGAATCAAAGGAGTTCGGACAAACGTTTGTGACAGTCTACACATCCTTCCTATCTGCGTTCAAACGCAGACCGTGTGCTTTTATTTTTATTGGACTTAACAGTACATTACGCAAAGAGAAATATACCAAATATAGCGTGATCTGTTGAAGAAACCTTCAAACTTAAAGCAATTTAGTAGTATTTTTATTGAAATCTAAACATAATAATACTTGTATTTTTGAGTTGATAGATATTTCAAATACGACATGTAAAAAATGTAAAATCTTTAAAAAAATTACAATGCTTTTTGTTTAAATACTAAGTGTATTTCTCGCAGATTTCGAATCAATATTTTCCGGCTAATAAGGCAGAAAGTATGTTATTTAGGAAAAAAATACAATTATACCAAGGGTTCTTATATTTTATCAACTTTTGCTTTTTCAATTTAAATGATGAGTATAAGCAGCGACGTCCATCGCGTACACTCACAAATACGTAAATAAACATAAACAGGAGTGCGGATGCACTCGACGAACAGAGACAAATACCTACGAACGCGCATTCGGCGAATACTGGCGAACGTGAGGAGCCCGCTTTACGTTACGATCGTTCTCCTTATAGTTAGGTTCCATAGATAAATACTTTGGAAATAATCGCACTTCATTCTATTTTTTTAGTCTGTGGCTCTAAAATTAAATTTTAATGGCTCCTGTTCAATCAATTACGCGACCCGAGAGTGAGTTTTTTGACTGGTTTTTTACCAACTAACATTATATATGTTTAACATTAATTTATAAAATCGCAGTATTGTATAATTATTAAAGTGAACGTTTTGTTTTTTGTACAAAGGATATTAAAAAACAAGACTTACGCTATTTGTCTCTTTCTATCACGTTACTAAACGGCATATTCTATAGAGACGCTATATTTTGTGACGCATGGTTTCTGCTTTGATTGGCTATTACACTGCGTACTTATGTGTGTTTCGTGTTTCGATAGCCTGTTTTAAATTTTATTGTCGCTGTTAAGTACGGGATTTGAATCCGAGCCCTGATCAATCTTAAAGTGCGGTTTACTTGACAACCATAATAAAAGATAATTTTTATTTTTACAAAAACAATAAATAATTAATTATCTCATTGTAATTCAAATTATTTGAAATTTACATGACCGTTTTTGATATAAAGATGAAGATTGACTATTGTCTATGGTGGAAGGAGGAACCGGAGCATGTTGTGTTACCATTCCAAAATTGGGCTTTGGCTTTCTCGAGTATTATATAAAAAACTATCACGTGTATGTGTTTCCATCTTTGTAAAATAAGAGCGTAACTCAGTAAGGATAAGATCTAACTTACGCCCTAATGCTTATAAATACGTTTTTACTTCCCACCTTTTGATATTCCCATATATATTTATATATATATATATATATATATATATATGTTTTCATCTTTGTAACATTAGGGTGTAAATCAGTAATAATTAGTTTTAACTTACGCCCTTATGCTAGATGTATATATTTTTTCTCCCCATCTTATTATTTGTATTATTTATTGGTTCAGTGTTCATCTATGTAACAATTTTTAAGTGTAACAATTACGTTTTAAATAAATATAAATTAAATAATACAGAGAATACATATGTAAATCATTTTTAGTTTAATAAAAAAATAATTCAATGTTTATAAAGTGTTTTATTTTATAAGTAAAATAAAAAAGCGAAGTAATATTAGAAGGACCCAGTATTAAAGGAAGGAGAGAACACGTTGGCTGGAAGACTACTCCACATTTGCACGGTACGGCAAAGGTAAGAATTAGCGAACTTCTTTGTTCGTGCCGTGACGCTGTGACTAGACCACGTGGTACTGTAGTGGAAGGGAGGTGGGATAACGTCAAACAATTCTTCAGAACATTCATCATGATAGAGACGATAAATCACGCTCAGCGAGGCAATGTCTCTTCGTAGTTGAATCGATTATACATACTTAATGTAGTTTGTATAATTCACAATGCGGACAGTCCGTCGCTGTAATCTCGAGAAAGTATTGAGCGGAACCGTCACAGAGATGCCGAGAGCCGAATCTGAGCCTTATAAAGGACAGTTGGTCGGACGTGGTATATTCATATATATATATGAAAATGCGTCGCACTCTCTTCTACTTACGTATGTTGTAGTTCCTCCATATCAAACCAAAGGTTAGGCATAAAATAATAAACATATATATATTATAAAATAACGATTTTTATTCAAAATTTCTATTCACATTGCGTGCCATCATGAGAAGGCATTTTGTTTATCTTATAATCGATAAACGAACATATAAAAACATATTATCACAACCTTAGTTAGTGCATAGATATAAACACCTACTACACTTATTGCTTCGATAATTTGCGATAAATCCGATAAAGTGCTGTAACTACCATTTTTTTTTAAGATAAAATTGTTATTTTTATTTATAGGTACAGTATGAAAATAAAAATGTTTTAAAAACTAATATATAATTATTTAAGATAATAAACAATGGATTCTTGTTATTATGCCTGTGATGCAATTTATGCCTGCATAAATTGATCATAAAATATCTACGTATAGGAATCTAACTACGTGCCTATTAGTTATGTAATAAAAATGAGAGAAACGATTATAATTAAACGTAGAAAACACTATTTGATACGAATATCACGGCCTATTGGGCTATTTCAAACACAGAGAAATCAATGCGAAGGTATTAAAACAATAGTTATAAAAATAGTAACTAGTGGAAAAGTATTGCTGACGGAGTGAAATTGTAAGTTTTCGCATTTTATACAGACAGCAAATATCACTCGTAATAAAAAATATCACAAGTTTAAAACCCCTGACTATTGAATAATTGACTTAATAATTGTATTTTTTCTTCTTTATTATTTCGTTTTCAACTACAATAAAAAAGAACCTTTTTCTGGCTATGTGAAGAAAGGATTTGCTATGAATTTAGCAGTTAGTTAGCAGTAGACATGAGCGTTCGTGTGTTCCCTGTTGCTTCTAAACTACTAACAACAATATTACAAAATTAGATAATTTTATTAATTATCAATATTCTAGTTGGAAATAAATTTAAGTGACAGGAATATCATTATAGAAATTGTAAAAATGTGTATGAAACTTAATGTTAACTTAACTTAATGTTTCGTGATCGACAATCACACAAATACATAACCGATTTACACATTTTTCTACGACGCGCGACGTTACTGAGCAAAGTCTACTCTGTCCACGTAGCGTCGCTTAATACGCACGATTTCGTCATTTGCCGATTGTTATACGCTTGCTTGCTGCATAGACGAAACTTTATTGGAATAGTTGCCTTGGCAATCATATTTTTTGTTTTGTTATAAAATTGAACAGTATTCTTGCCATTATAATAACATGACCTCTGATAACTCTCCTGCAGCAAGAAATGATCTGCAGTTATAATATTTTTTTCGATATATGAATGAAATCAACAATTACACGTCCGATTCGTGGTCTTCTAATAAAAGCGTATGCTATGCGTATCACATCATCACTTGACATTTTCCCAATGAATAAAATTTGCTTTCGCAATGCTAAACTTCAAAGAAATGAATTATATTTGTAGCTCGGATGAAGCTGATACGAAGTTACGTGGACAGAACTGCGATGTAAAATACGACTGTTATTATTTCCAGGTTAAATGAATGCATTCGTGAATAGTCATAAAGCCAGGCATAATGCTTACAATCTTATGTTCAGTAAGTACGCTTTGGTGCGGCAATTACTAACGTAGTTAAATTAGTTACAGTAGTAACATTTCTATCAACAACATCCATTCACGATGACGATGAAAATTGTGTAACTTATGTACAAAACTAAAAAATAATGTCTTAAACTGTGTTAACATTCCATACCTATTCAAATACAAACTAAGTCGGCTGATAAATGGCTGATATTTTATATTCAATGTTAAACAAAACTGTGTTGATAATAATGTTAATTAATTTATTTTTATTATATAAAAATCTTGTGTTCTACTAGTGGTCATGTAACTTCTGTATGACTTGACTGATTGAGCTCATATTCACATAATATATTTGTTTTACAGAGACGATATTTCATAGCTATCTTAAAATCCGATAGATGGCGATGTGGTCCAGTCATTAATCCGGAAAAGGCAGAACCATTAACTGCTATTATTAGTTTTATATATAATTATTATTTTAATTAGATTAAAATAATGCTTATTTATACAAAGTTAAATTATTATTACATATTAAAAAACACAGTAAAATGAACTGACATTATTCTCACTGATGACTAACTTCATCATGTTGTTGGCAGGCGGGATACATTTTTTTACGCCAAAAATGTATAACTGCTTACATGCGGTAGAAACTTTTTAAGTAACACACATAAAAAAAAGAGAAAACACGTTTAAACCTTACGTTATGTTTTAACCTTAAAAAAACTATTTATTAAACAATAATTATACAACATTAAAGCTTTATTATCTTAATCTATGATATGATAAGAGTATAAAAAATAAGTAGTGGAAAATATTGACCGAGTGAAATTGTCAAATGAATAACATAGTCTATGTCACATAGATTTAGTATATTATAGATCGGCAATAGATACATAATCAAAGAGATAAAATACTTTGATAAATCACTGTTTTACTCGTCACGTTCAAGTGTTAATGTTTATATACCTATTCTATAATGAATGCATATTAAAAGGAACTGTAATACTATATAATTAAGGACTTCTCTTTTTCATTTTTCCAGTCTTCGACTACCGAGCTGTCTGATTCCGGTTTTCTGAAACATTTATATGACTTTATGAAAAATTATGAAGAACGTAGAACTTGAGAGCATGATCGCTTCTCATTTTCTGTCGTAAAACATCTCTGCTGTGCTGTATTTCAGTTTGAGAGATTTGGTCTATAGCACATACACACAAGAGTCTTACAATTTACTCCTCAGGAGTTGCGTCGTACAATGAATATACATAGTTGAGTGATATCTTGTGATAAATTACTCTAAAATTATTACTAAGCGTTGAAATAGTGGCTTTAAAATTATATGTGCTGAAGAAATTCCATAACTGAAATCCTACTAAAGCAAACCTTTGCACATAATACCTTTAACCTTAGTTTTATTTGTAGTATGGTGACGTCACGCCGTGTTATCACAGCATGCTTTTTTTTAGATTATAAAACATTTTTATATTAGGTACTCTCAAGGTGTTATTATGAATAAATATTAAGCAACGAGTACCATTTTCTACATATAAAATCTTAAAACAAATACTTTTTAACTACCGGATTAAATCGCAATGGTGGTTTCAGTTGGATACTTTTAATGAAATATCTTGTTTATAATAAATAATGACTAATATCGGATAAAGTTGCTTGTTTAAGATTAGTTATATTTGGTCTTCGGCTGCAATGGTCACTTAGTAACCAGTGAAAAATACAAGTACTTGACGCGACCTCTTTAAAAGGGTATGAAAAGAGACTTCTTTCAGTGTAATGCAAACATTTGGTGCGGTTGTTTGAAAGCCAACTACAATTTGAAGAGTTCCTTGGCGTACCTTGGAAGTTGAAAGTCCAATGCCAATGAAATTAAAATAGGACCACCCTTCCCTTCCCAACTAAAAAAGAATTATCTAAATCGGATCATAAACAAAAAAAAGTTATGGGTGAACATGCATTAAAAAAATATTCGAATTGAGAACCTCTTCCTTTGTTATGAAGTCGGTTAAAAAGTTGATGAAGTAGGTACTTACCCACATAAAGAGTGCTGCCTGATGATCCTCTCAGCATCATCCACGGTTTGTGGCATCGTCCGACCTCTAGTCTCGGGTAGGACTACTCCGATCGTGCCGCACACGAGGGATATTATGCCTAGTGTTAAGAGAGGTAATACACTCCATATTCTCTCCTACAATAAATACAATGTTCATTAATATTCGTCGAGTAAACACCTCTATCATCTTATAGATTATCTATATAATATTAATTTTAGTCAGTTTCACAATTATTATTTTTTTAGAAAACATCGATAAATGTCATATAGCTGTCTTCGGTTCGGATATATTTTTATCTTTATTTAATTTAGGGACTTGTGTCCAAGAACAACATTTCAGTCACATCAAATCCTAAAATTATTAGCACTTACACAGCTAACTTGAGTGTTCTAACAACAAATTTCCATCAAATCTTGGCTTCCTTACTTGCATATGTAGCCAAGATTTTATAAAAGATGCCTTGATCCATAGCGATTAGGTTAAACTGATTTATAATGGATTTACGTCTTAGGTTGTTCGAGCAACATTCTCTCAACAAGTGTTGCACAGCTCAATCGATCCATATGTCTCACAATTCATATAAAAAGCAAACTTGTTGAGGGGTTTTATTATGTCCGAGACGTAAGCTGTGAGCAGTGTTAATATACTTAGGTAATGTATAATAGCAAAGAAACAATTTAGATATATTATGGTCAATTCGCATTTGTTATTCAATTAAATGATTAATTACTACGTACGGAATACACGATGAATGGTGAAAGTACATTGCTGACGTAGCCGCTCATGTGCAGCATTGAGGAGCCTGAAGCCCTTACTCCTGTCGGGAGGAGTTCCGTCACCCATTGTACTGCCGTAGTGTATGCCATATTGATGAAAAACCTTGCCATTATCGCTAAACTAGCTTGAGCAACACCTATCAAACAAACATTTGTTGTTTTAAACATCAAAATTGTGCACAGTTTTCATTTGAATGTTTTAGTACATACTTTTAGATCAAAATAAATTGAAACGAGGTTCGAAGGACCTTTTGTAACGGTATTTGAAATTATTATGTAGAAAAACGATGACAAAATGTTAGGTAGAAAGTACCTTTTGATACAAATGTAGCAATCAATGTTAGAACACCTGCAACTGCCATCGGACCACATGTCAGTATTCTACGCCCCAACCTAAAAATTTTCATGAAATGAGTTCAGTTCATAACTTATAATCAAGACAACAATTTATTTATGTTAGATAGTATGTAAAACAGTGGTTCATTAAAAACTAAACCAAATTGCTCTAAGTTCCAACTATTATTACACATAATAATTTTAAAAGGTTCTGCGAAATAAATACCTATTTGTCGGGAACCATCAATAAATATTGAGTTACATTTTAGAAGACATTATGAATTTAGGTGAGGACATGTTGCCAAACAGAGTGACGGCAGGTGGACTAAAACTATGATAGATCGGTGGCCACGTATGAGTAAAGGTCAGTCAGATGCATAACAGCTCATTAGGTTGAAGATATTGTAAAAATCGCGGGTCTAACCTGGATGAGATTAGCTCAGGACCGAGATGAATAGAGTACAAAAAGAGAGGCCTGTGCTCAGCAGTGGAAGAAATCTAAAAATAATTATGATGATGTTTACTAGATCGTTATATTCAAAGCATAGTAGAAATTGTACCTGTCAAGAAGAACCGCTAAAAGTGTGACAGAAGGAATCTCCGTAGCTGATGTAAGTGTGAAAGCGATGAAGAAGTCGAGGCCAAACGCATCAGAGAGACGCACCAATCCGTCAAATATCACCGCACAGGCCATGTAGACGAGCATGATCAGAATCATTGTCGTACGGAGTGGTCCGCTCTTGAACAGCGTTATCATTGACTCCTTCTCATGCTTAGTTTGCTGTGATGATACCTGTTCAAATAATCAATAGTTAAACTCTTAAGACGTCTATTCTAAACAAATTTTTATGCAATGTTGGATTACGTTGAACGTTGGTGCAATAAATGCTCTTGAATTATTGGCACAGAGAACATTTTGTATATAGGAAAAGTTATTGGCGAAGGAAAACATTTTGTTATGTAACCATGACATGGTTGTAAGGCTTTGGGTTTTTAAAGCTTGCCTGGTTTGTACTGTAGAAAACACTAACCTTTAATTAGAAATCTATCATCAAGCATCTGTCCGTGTGTTCCGGCAGATGCATTTAGGAGTCGGTTCCTATTTTAGGTTTACCGTATCATTATTTTTGAACAGATTCATTTAAGTCAAATCAAACTCTTCCTACATTACGTATAATATATTAAACAGGGCAAAAATTGGAAACTTACTATGAAATCATCCATAACGTCTTCCGGGATTTTGGTACCGTTGATCCTTTCAAACCTTCTAAATATTTCCACGGCTTTGTTGACACGACCTCGGGTCACTAACCATCTGCAACAAATAAGGGTCATTTCTGGAAGACAACAAATTGCTTTAATTAACTTCCGCTTAAACTACATGGAATATTTTTTTGAAGAAAAGTACAGTCCGTCAGTGGTCAAAATAAATTGTGATCGAAGTCTTTTCTCTACATATTTATTGTCGGTATCATCAACACGCAAGACATACGAGATGTCCTTTTGATGGAATCTATAAAATATCATTAATTTTATACGGTTATGAGTTTCAGTATACATACCTCACACTCTCCGGAACAAGGAACGGTGAGAAGACAACGACAAGCATCGGCAGAGACGTGGCCCACACCAACTTTCGCCAATCAGCGATCCACAGCGCCAGCCAAGGCAGTGTCAGACAACCGCCACCGAAGAACAAAGCTATGGACATGTTTCCGACCCACGTGCGATGTTTTGCTCCGACATATTCCAAAACTGTCGGATTTATATTCGGTTAATTTTATTATCTTAAATCTATACTACTGACCCGGCAGATAATGTTCTGCCCTTTTTGGTTGGTAATGGCTCGACCACAGCGCCACTTATCTGATCCCAGTAAATCATATACTATCGTTTCGAGAAATAAAACCTATATATTTTTTAACAGTTTTTCCCATAGATTAACTGTCAAAACTGCCTTATCAAATGAGCAGCGAGGTCGCCAGACTTAACCTCACTTGATTATTTCCTGAGGGTTATCTTAAAAATAAAGTATACGAAACCAGCTACGACACCGTTGAAGGTCTTGTAACAACATCTATAGAGACTATTTTAAACTAAATCTATCACTTAACATTTCAAAATTTTATAATAAAATCGTTACCTTAAAAGGGATGGTTATTATATAACCTATATAAATAAAATGATTGCGTTTTTTTTATCGTTATATGTTTAGCGTAGTGGCCACAATCTCACCTGATGTTACCTTATGTTATATTGATGTTGTGTATGTTGTTGTTGATGTGCGCGCATCACGCAAAAACTACTGGATAGATTTTGATGTTTTTTTGTTTTACTCCTTAAATATTTTATCCTTATAAAAATACGATATCTTCAGTCAATAAAAAGTTGTTAAAGTTTTAAGAAATTGCGATTTTTATAAGTACTACGCGTTCTTCTGCCGTACACGGGAGCGGAGCCTCAGGCACAGCTAGTTTCAAAGTAATGGTTTGTCATTTTGATCATTTATAGACAAAATATGATGCATTATTTTATTTTATTATAGACACACGGTTTCCTGGCAAATTTTATTTCTAATAACCTACACTATCAATTACCGTAATAAAATGACAAGTTTTTTTTTTATAAAATACATTATTTTATTTTATTATAGACACACGGTTTCCAGGCTAATTTTATTTCTAACCACCTACACTATTAATTACCGTAATGAAATGACAGAAGTTTTTTTTTATAAAATACATTATTATCGGCATGTGACGATGCACAGCATCTGTGAGAGGGCGTTGTATACTTCCGCTTGTTTTCCACCAATCACAGCGCTTTAAACTGATGACCTTGTGCTCTGCAGCGCCATCTACTGAGTTTAAGTCACAGGAGGCCGGTGGGGGCATTTAATCAGTCATAGCGTCGTTACTTCCCGAACGAGCAACACGTCTACAGACCTACGTGGTTCTGTATTCGCCAAAGTTTAAAAAACCCTTGGGTTTTTTGTGCAAATTTGAGTTATATTTTTTGTTGTTCGTTTAAAAAAGTCAAATAAAATAGAAAAAATAGTGCAAGTGACGAGTGTTTAGTACAAGTGATATGAATGTTAGTTCGCACGCAGCGTTTTAAGACCGGTGTAGCACTGTCGTGCCCGACAGGCGACGGCCGGGGCTCGTCAAAAACATCTCAACTCGTAGTCGTTGTTCCTAAATTTTTCGGATAGCGAGGTAACGTGGAGAAGACGCGGTGAGTCTAGTTTCAATCACTAGTTTTCTTACACATGAAGACGCGGTGAGTCTAGTTTCATTTACTAGTTTACTTACCCTCGCTACGGGGCGAGGATATTTTATTACAAAAACAATGTGTAATAGTTTATGCGCTTTAAAATCGGAGGGTCTCCAATACACGTGCCATATGGCACCGGTTTAAAAGCGGCTTACTGCAGTTACTATTGAGACCTTTCCTTTACAATCGCACCTTTTAATTCGTGAGTACATACGTCATTAGAGTACCTCGGTTTTTGATCCTGAACGCTCAAAGCGTTTGGAATGATTGCATATCGGGTCTATCTTGGATATACGTTCAAGTATCCGATACTGAAAATAATACTCGGTCTCGTAGACCTGGAGTAAATTTTTTAATAACTTTAACCTGTAATGTTTCTTCTGGTACGATGTTTTCGCCAAAACAGTATTATTATGGTAAAAGTATATTTGAGATTTCTCACCTTATTCGAAATTTCACGTAGTAGTCACAGACCTCATGGCGCAGTGTTAGTACAGGCAACCATACTTACATACAAGTAACCATAGTTAGTATAAGCGCTGTTTAGTTTGGAATTAAATGGTGGTGTAAATGGGGATTTAACCCATATTTATTTTATTTAGTACTGAAATCTTTCACCCATATGTGCATATGTGTATATTAGTTTTTAAACATCGTACAAGTTATGCTTAACTGGCAATGAAATGGTTGCGTGTGCATATGAAGAAAAACTCCACATTTATTTTATCTACGGATTTATACACACGATATGTCACACGGTGTCACATATGGTCACAGCACCTTTAAAACGGCAAGGAGCGTATCCTGATCGATTTGTGAGGATTTGCGTAAAATCTGCGCAAGTTTAAAATTTTGTTTCTTCGACAAAGAGCCAGCTATCGCTTTGCTGCTCTAGATTCCGATCAGAGTTCTCGCGTCGCGGCACCAGAATATTATACTAACATTTTTGTAAACTGACTAGATGCTTGGGAGCTCACTCCACTTCATGTCACGGGTCGTCCTGGCATGGCAGTGCCACCGTGATCGGGTCACAATGAAATAAAATGTTTGTTCGAAAGGAAAATTTTATGAAGCTTACTCTTGATACTGGTGGAGTAGATAGTTGGATCCAGTGGTTTGAAACTGAAAAATGTATTCTCAAACAAAGCTTATTAGCCAGTATTATCTTCTTGGCGAAGAGAAGGGAGGGCGAGCAATGGGGTGAGACTTTCTAAAGTACCCCTTCAATCAAAGTGGGGGAAAGTTTAAATAAGACTGTCTATTTATTAAGCTTCCTTTGAACTTTGTTAAAGCTGTCGTTAAGCGTATTGGTGACAGTGGCAGACCCTACATGCCTTCTCGTATCACGCGAATGCGCCTGCCATTCACCCCCTAAGCCCAAGCTTCTCGACTCATTCTAAAACACAGTCGAATTAAAATGGGTCTGTACAAGCGGCTTCAACCCGAATTTTACGAGGGCTGTACCCGAGTGTATCGGGAACAGTGGCAGAGCTGCAGGCCTCATAAGCCCTTTAATTTTCACGGGAATGTCAGACACATTCCTTCACCCTCAAGTTTGGCCTTGTGAAACAGTCTAATAAATTGCCATCAGCGGCTTCAATTCAAATTTTCATGAGGGCTGTCCCCGAGCGTATCCTGGACAGTGGCAGACGCTGTAGGCTCCGTAGGCCTTTCTCGAGATTATTACGAGAATGCGTTTGTTATTTACCCTCTATACTCAACCTTAAGTAACAGAGACAATTAAATTGAGCAGTGGCTTCAGCACAAAACTTACGAGGGCTGTCCCCGAGCGTATCCTGGACAGTGGCAGACTCTGAGACTCTGTACGTAGGCCCTTCTCAAAATTATCATGGGAATACGTCTGCCATTCACCCTCCAAGTTCGACCTAGTGTCAGCGTAATGAAACATCATCCAATTAATAATCGTCAATAGCTTCAAATTTTACTACAGCCATTTCGAAAGCATATTGGGGAAAGTGGCAGACTGCTCAGACTCTGATATGTCACAAATGATAAGAATCCAAGAACGATGGTGTGAACGATGATGTTGACGACTGGCAGCAACGCGGAGCCCATTCATTTTACGAGCATATTTTTGTCAAGAGCATTGGCTCTTTAAGTCCGTGCCGAGTCCTCTAAGTACATGATGTTCTTGAGGTTACTGACTGACAGAAACTCGAAGCTCAGTTTCTTTGACATGTTTTTGACTAAAACATTGGCTCTTTAAGACCCTGCTGAACCAGGTCAAGGATATACAACACTAATCGGGCACTTTAATTCAGATCCCTCAATTCCGGAAGACAGTGTGAATCGTTTAGCTCAATTTATTTCATACATACTTTCACGCACCTTTTGTTACTAAGGTGACAGGTCCAAAAAAAAAAAAAAAAAGTGCTACTGTTCTAGACGACTTTCGTCTAACTGGTCATGCTCGTTACTTCAAGCCCAGGTGTGGAGTACATGAGTTCAGGACGACTTTCATCTAACTGGTGATGTTAGTTATTTCAAGCCCAGAAAGCCCAGATGCAAAGTAAAGGAGTGAGTGAATGTATATATGGGATGTATCTGTCATTCACGTAAAGTCACTATTGGATTCAGGTCAGCAGATAATTGGCCCTGAAAAGTCTGCCGTTGACATGAGACAGATTTTCTAGAACTCTCGGCATATGTCACAGTTAAATACGTAACCTAATTGTTCAGACAGTCAATGGAGTAATCCGTATTATATATTCGCAAAGAAAGCGGACATGGTCACTAATCCCACGCAACTTTACATTGATTTGATATCTACTATCTCATCGCGGATAGATTCTCACGAGGGAGGCAAGCAGCTGAGTAGCCAGCGCCGAGGACAAAATTCCTTTATTTGGATTCTCAGAAAACGTTAATTCGCTTAAAAATTACGCTAAAGGATAGTCGACGTCACACAGCACATCCAGGATGTCGCCTTATTACTCGGAGAGAAGGCATTACAGACCGATCAAACCCGCAAATAACGTTTAAACTTAAGTTATAGAATATTGAAAAAATACAAAGCCTCATGGGATTGATGGGTTAGGTCAAGCTGTGGAATCGAATTTTAGATTCTTAACATTATAATTATCTCTATTAACTATCGATTATTATTAAATAATCAAGTTGTAATAGAAAAAGCTTCAATTCAAATTTTTCTTGGTTAAACAGGTGTAAAAGCAATTTTCCTTCGTAAGTTTAGAGCAGAGAAATCGTCAATTTGGTGTCGAAGTGCCATGGTGTCTGAGGTTGTTTTAGGATAATCCACCGCGAAGGACATAAGGCGTCATGTAGGCTTGCATTCTGCTCTTGGCGTCAGGCCGACGACTACACTGCCTAGTTTTATTGCAGGCGTTCTAAAACCTCTACAACGATGCTTGTCAGTTTGATTCCCATCTCTGTGTAAAGCTGACGCAGGCTTAGACAGAGGCTATGGAGTTTCAATATCTTAGAATAAATAATATTAATATTCCCTGGAATCCTGCCAGTGGAAATTGGTATCATGGCCGCACAAACTTGGCCGAGTGTAATAGTTAGTCTTTTATTACTATGAAAGCTAAGACTCAAGCTGCTTCGTGAACTGTTATTGGTATCTAGATAAAAACTGGGTTGAGATTGAGTTAAATGAGTTCTTTGGAATCGGTTGTCTTTCTTAAAATGGTATCGGGATTTCGTATTCTTAGCCATAGTTACTGGTGTAACAAAAATACAATTCTTAAGAAAAAAATCAATAATTTAAAAAGTACTTAGTTATTTTTATCTCGTATAACTTATTATTACGATGATAAATATAAGTATTGGATTTATTACCAATAATATTTACTATAATAAAAAAAATATAGTTACTGTACTAAAACGATGAATACTGGATTAATCATGGAAATAAGTTTAGAATTATTTTACTAGTGTCATCGTGTGACTAGTTTAAATTTAAATTATTTCTGTGTGATTACAGCTTAATAATACTAATTACATCCACTTCACATAGCGTCGTTATCTAGCGTCGTTATCGCGTCACCAGGAGTTATAAACACGTCTCTCACAGATGCTGTGCATCGTCACATGCCGATAATAGTGCAAGTTTTACATAAAAATAAAACTTGTATTATTGAGCATTGACGATGCACAGCATCCATTTCAAAGCTCCTGATGAGAGACTGCTATGACTGATTAAATGCCCCCACCGGCCTCCTGTGACTTAAACTCAGTAGATGGCGCTGCAGAGCACAAGGTCATCAGTTTAAAGCGCTGTGATTGGTGGAAAACAAGCGGAAGTATACAACGCCCTCTCACAGATGCTGTGCATCGTCAATGCTCAATAATACAAGTTTTATTTTTATGTAAAACTTGCACTATTTTATTTTATTATACACACACGGTTTCCTGGCAAATTTTATTTCTAACAACCTACACTATCAATTACCGTAATAAAATGACAGAAGTTTTTATTTATAAAATACATTATTTTATTTTATTATACACACACGGTTTCCTGGCAAATTTTATTTCTAACAACCTACACTATTAATTACCGTAATGAAATGACAAAGTTTTTATTAAGATTAGATTCGAATCCGGACTCGTGTTTTTTTGAAAATCTATGAATGTAGTTTTTGCTATCTTTAATACGAAGTCATAGTCCTTTAGAACATATTTCTCTATCTCTTATAGTTTTAGAGTTCTCCTCACTGACCTATCTAAATGTTAAACCTGTAAGCTATGTAAGTCAATACACGTAGGTACTCGTACATATAGATCAATATTTCTTTGTTTGTTTTTACCCTACGCGTTCCTAAACCATTCAATCCTTGACTCGTTCAAATTTGGTGAGCTGTTGTGCTTAAAACCGCGAAGGTTCTGTATGACTACAGACCTGTTTACAATTAAGGGTGTGCGAGTAGTTTAATTTAGAAGACAACGGAAATTAAATCGCAAACAAAATAAATTAACGCTTTCACTTCTATGACCTAAATAAATGCGATAGTTTTAAAATGTTTATAATCACTTACCTAGTATATACATCATCATGAATGTATTATCAAAGGACATCCCTACGAGGAACCGACAGATTGCAAAATCCAATAGACCAGTCGTATAAATTGTTGCTATGCCTCCTATACAGCCTATTAAATTCGTTCCTGAAAAGTACAAGAGCTATTGTAGTAATTTCATTGCGTTCTATTTCGTAATCAGCTAATGAGTAGTCTATTCTTCGCCATGGTGTTTTTAGTCCAGCATGATGAGAGTTATCATCGATGGAGTGCTTTTCAACACGGTTTTTAGCAGTAATGAGCTCAGATTCGTCTGCGAACCTGTTTGAGGATTAGGATACAGTGAAATGTCTTGGGAAAAACGCCAGTCGAAGAATAGATTACTATTGATCGACAATGATGTCAGGTAATACTTACCTATTAAAGCCGGTATTCGTCCAAATCTATCAGCTACCCATCCGAACAACAATCCACCGAAAAAGGAACCGGCGAAGAAAATCGCTTGAGCTAACGGTGCGTAACCAGATTTGTCACAGACCCATTCTCTCTACAACAACGATGATTAACGTTAAATGAATTATTACATTCAGCATTCGAAACTGTAAGCGTAAACGGCCCTAACCTGGCCCAGTATACCACTTTACAGTTATTTGTTTCTGGATTTATGTATTCAGTCTGACTTATTGTAGAATACATTAGATTTTCCTTCCATTAGTTGTTAGGGTATCCTAACCTTGTCTGTCACTAAGACATATACCAACTGGACATAATTTCAACAAACCAGTTCTTATGACTTTAATATGACTTTTATGACTCATGTGGCATTTGGTTTTAGATGTATTCCAAATATTTTAATATGCTTGTAGTAAAGGCTAGTGATAAACAGAAAATCCTCAAGAATTTATTAAAAACAATGATTTTTCAATTATATGTTCGGACTTCAGTTAGTTTATTTATTTATTGTAGTGTTGACGAGAATCTCATAAAATGTAAACTGCGTTATGATCGATGATGTTAACACGGTAAGTCTAGAAGGAGACTGGTTTGATCTTAGCAATAGATTTTAATCTAGAAAGCGGTAACTGGCGAGCATTGTTCTAACATCATGTTTTTCTCACGATGTTTTTCTTCACCCAATCTCACTATCACTGTAGAATTTAAACGTCATGACGCTCCTCGAATGAATTTTGCAATAATCTTTTTGAAAATATCTGTTGAATAAAATGATTTGACAAAAAAAAAAAACAGCTTACCTCACTAACGACAGTATGATAAGGTATATCAGTAAGTTCAAATTCCCATCCGTTCGGGCAAGCCACTGACGGCGTGTTCGGCGGGGGCGGAGTCAATGTCTCCAGCACCTGGGTCCAGTTAACGTCGTACACTTGGCACTGGTCCCAACCCGCGCCGTAGGCCGCCCCTGGTGCTGACAGATTACGCCTGTAATAGTTCACTGCCCTTAAACTGTTATTGCTCGACGTGAAAATTATCTATTCAATTAAATAACAGTATGTAAAATAGTCCCACATTTCGTGCAGAGGAATTTTGACAAAATGTTTTAACCAGTAACTTAACTGGATCACGATCATCATACATCAGGTATGAGACCTGCCATATTGGCGTGCGTCGGCGTGTCGGGTTCCACAATCATCCAGTGTATAAGCCAGTAATCAATCTAGATGGTAAGGATCTGTATCCAATTGAGTAGCATATGGTGCTAAAACCCGGCACAGTGACTTTCTTTTGGTTTGTCGCGATTCGGTATCAGTTAATGTATATCCAGCTGGCGAGAGACTTGTAGGCGACAGGGGACAGCGGCCACCGTCACTGGATGTCAGATCTCTCGGCAGTCACCGTTGTTTTTGGATTACTGTGCGGTTACTTTGCCGTCGTGCTACCATAAAAAGAGCTGTTCATCTTTTTTAGGGTTCTGTAACTTATAATGAACAAACGGAACCCTTATATGACCACTTTGTTGTCCGTTTGTCTCTCTGTTTGTGTCCGTGTGACCCTTTTAATAGGGTATTTCGCGCAGGCCTACAGCAGCTGCAATATCTAATGGCGGGAATTTTAATTCAATTTTTTTTTAAAATAAATAACGTTAAAAATATTGTTAATAATAGAATATTCTGTATTTTCCTATATTCATTAATTTTGTGTAATTTACCTGGTGTTGTGTACAACTTTCACTCCCGGCACAGCTGTGCCCTAAATTTTGCACAATATCGTTAAAACATATCGGAATAAATAGCTATTTCATTTTTGATTTTAAGATAACATTTCAAAGTGTTTTTACCAAACAAATCCGATATTAGATAAGAAAGTTGTAATATTTATTATAAATGATACAGAAAATAACAAATCGGACTGACACTGTGACGGTTTTCTCAAGAATCCAAGATGGTACCTATAGTCTTTGTCACAATTTCCTCATGTATTGTTGTATGTATGTATGTATACAAACTTATGTATATAAACAAAGATAGTAAAGTGTATAGCTTCGAGATGCGGCTGGCTGGGTCTTCCCGATCCCGTTTACGATTGTTTCGATAACCTACGACACTCTCAAGACTCTTTTTGAAATTGGTATTTTTTCAAATCAAATAAAAAAATCGGACAAGTAGCGACTGGAAGTCCTATCTTTAGGGTTCCGTACTGATTACATAACATAGTTAAGTATAACTTTATACTTCAAGTGGTTTTCGAGAGAAAAATAAATTTTAGTATAATTTTGTTGCATTAAATTTCACACGGGACTGCAAATTCATTATTTTCGGATTTATTCCTTAATTTATGTTAAATGGCCTCCTTTCGTACTAAATTTCAAGACTAAATTTCCGGAAAGTACCCTATAGGTTTTGATAATCGGTCACTGAGCGCGACTTTTAGACTTTTATTATAAAGTAAAGACTTGATCATTTTACAGTAGTACAAAGTCGTAGATCTTAGTATTCGATATTAATTTCAAATGTATACGTCAAGTAATTTTTGAGAAAAAAAAACTGAGTATAATTTTGTTATATTTGACACACTGAATTAGAATTTCGGATATTTCCCTTAACTTTTGTTAAAAGACCTCCCTTCATGCCAGCCCCGATCTACATTTTTTTCGAACTGGGGCAAAAACTTGATAGTGGCGCCCCTCTCTCTAGCGTTTGAGATAAAATGTAAAAAATACTGATAAATACATAGTGAAGAAGTAAAGAGAAACCATTAAAGGTACATTGTCTTTGTCTATTCTCTATAGCTTGAAATTGTTTAAATCTATTTTATTTTTTGAAATAAAATCATATTTAACTATATTTTGTATTCATATCACATGTGTCCGAATTTTCTTCAGGTAACTTAGTGCAGAAAATATTGAGTATATACCGAGGAAATGCAGCCAAATAACCTTGTGTTGTTTTCCTGCATTGAGTAGGGTTTCCAGAACTTCTTGGGGAAAGGCGTTCAGGGTTAGTAGCACTCTAGTTATACCTCTAGTGTGATAATCGTCCATAGGCTACGGTAACCGCTCACCATGATGCAGGCCGTACAAAACCTTAGTTGTATATTAAAAAAATATATTTATCAATAGGTACCTTAACTCCATATCTAAGTGTTGCAGCTCTGGAACAAAACACCAGTGGCGTTGCGACGTGGCCGCAATAAACATCTGCACGAAGTAGACGAATGCGAAGAAAAAGCCGTAGGGCAGCATTCCCACGAACAGCAGTTTCTGGTAGCGTCCCATGTCGCCGACGTGGTAGAGCACAGACTCAAGTGCGTCTGCGTCTCCATTCTCCTTTTTATTCAGCTGCTCCTTTGCATCCTAGATGAAGTATAATCTATATTAATAAATCTATAGAGAAGGTTGTACGTGTAATTTTTTCCTTAAATTTCCTGATAGACGAACTATAATTTAAAAACTACTGATCACGAATATGATATTAAAAATGTCATTTCATTCAAGTCTAGTCCAGTGAAATAATAATAAATTAAATAAACGGAATAATGTGATATCATTTCATTTTTATGATGAAGAAGTACTCTTATATTCGAAATAATGGAACCCCCCTTTTAGATTATTACCAAATATATTTTAAATTATCACAAATTTCCTTATTAAAAAAAATTGCTGAGAAATTTAAAGTAATTAAATGGGCAAATAGTTGTATTAGTAATATGAGACCTATACTATTCGTTGTAAATTGCATAGTTTTTTAATAAAATCACATTTAGTGCCGATTTTTCAATCAACAGATAATTTTATTTGAGGAATAATTTTAATTGTTACATTGAAACATGAAATTGTTGAAACATGTTAATTATCTTTCATTATAAAAGTGAAGCACCTCCAAAATATGCACTATAATCTCATAGATGTATAGTCAGGGAACTGAAACTACTAAAATATTCTTTACTAACCGTGCCCGCGGCTTCGGACGCGTTAACTACAGAATTATTGCCTATGATGATATCGTGATATTTTTTTTAGATAAGGACCAATTATCTAAGGAGTAATACAAATATATATATTTATCCAGTAGTTTTCGCACAACAGCGAACCTCAAACATTTTCAAAAATTTTTTTTCATTTTAAGAATATTTAAGTTTGTGAATACTGACTACTAGCCAAAACTGTTTGTTTAATTTATGTCGCCATTGTTGTGCCAGGTTGAAGGTATATATTATAAATCTTAAAGAAAATGTTTCCTTCACAATTTAATAATTACTTATATTTGTCTAATATATTACTACCTACATATTAAAAAAATACACATTCGCCAGTATTTGGCGAATAGAGGCGAACACGAACGTGGATTTATTTGCATTTGTCTCTATTCGTCCGCTATAATGTGTCCGAGAAATAACGTGACGTGCTTTTTACAATGAGATTCAATTTAATATTTTTTTAATTTTATGTCATAGGAATCTCATTTAACTTTAATACGTGATTATAATTCACGTTACATTATTTAATAATTTATAGTTATAAAAGGTTAAATCGAAGGTGAACACGAAATTCTAAAAAGAAATTAACATCTTCTATATCCACATCTTCTTCTTCTTATTTTATCTTCTTTCTTATTCTTTCTTACATATTACAAAACTCAGCATCTCTCTGTCTTTCTGTCCGTTTATGTTCTTTTCACGCGAAATCTCCTTATTCGATTTACATGTTGTTTATTTTAATTCATAGCTATGGTATCTGGTCAGGTTATAGGATATATTTTGTAAAATAAAGTAACATACGAAACAAACAGTGACGATAATTGTGAATCAATTCGGAAAAAGACAAACTTAAATATGGCTTACGCTTAATAAACCATACGAGATATAATATATCAAATTAATATTCTACATAACTGTAGATCTTAAAAAGATCTACAAAAAAGTCACTTGTAGCATATATCTATCTTCTAAGAATCACCCACAATAAGCATTTTTGTCTTCAGTCTTTTGAGCGGGAGCAGCACAATTCGCGCGTGCGCTCGACCGATGGCATTCTATATTCCACGCGAGCGAAGCCGCGGGCATAGCTAGTTATAAAAATAAGTACTACTCAGTTAGTATCTACATATGTACTAAAACTTTATTCATAATTATGTTCACCCTGAAATTAGTAAAATATGTTATGTACAATTCTTAATTATGCCTTGTGGTTTGGGAAACAATTTCACAAAGTTCATGGCCAAGAAACTCGCTACACGAAGCCTAGAAAATGGCCACAATTTAATGTATTTAGTAGGTAAATCAAATCTATAGTAATAAAATAAAGCTGAAGAGTTTTTCGTTTATTTGTTTAAACACTAATCTCTGGAATTACTTAACAGTTGGATTGGAAAAATTCTTCTTGTATATGATAGCCAGATTCACGAGAAAATAATATGGGCTATCTAGTATTACGATAATATATCTCTCAGATAGCCTTAAATATTTATTTTCGTTAAGTAAGTCGGAAGAAAAAGCACTCCCGAACTGCTTTACTCGCTCGCGATGGCGTAATGGTTAGTGATACGCAAATACAATATTTTACAAAAATATTACTATTTAGTACATCTAAAAAAAATCTGCGATACCATATGCCTATATCTTATACGTATGCCACGATAAGGTATTTATTGAAAATTAAGAGTGATGTATGAGCATTATTATTAGGCATGGCATATGAATGCTTACGAAAGAAAGTTACTTCATCATCAATACAATTTTATGAAGATAAGCTTTGCCCTTTATAGCATGATATTTAGACGCATACTTTGCGAGATAATGGAAAATTACGATAATTCAATACTCGGCTCGGGTCTATGACTTTAGCTGTAGTGGCGCGAACGAGCAGTGTGACGCATAACTCTGGCCGCCCGATAAAAATATTGTCTATACTGAAGTATAATAAACCATCAATCAGTGATTTCTTTTAAATTATACGCGGGTGTAGTCGCGGGACACATCTAGTATTTCCATATAACTGTATGTTGTTTACTTGAAATGAAAGTCAACAACAATACTTTACATTAACGTTACCTCCGGGAGCAATTAAAAATGTCGTGTAATGCGATGAACTAATTTATTTATTTTTCACACACGACCACAATATACACACACTATTAAAAGATCGCATGCACTATACAAAAATTTTTATTAACACATTACTACCTATATTTGATATCGCAGAATCTACTCTCTTATAGATTATGTATTATTAAATAATTTCTTCTTATTTAGTGCTTGCGTGTGTTTATATATTCTGCCAATATCACGTCGTCTCGATATAATATTTTTTTATTCTTCAAAGTTCAAACAACGCTTTAACAAGATGGTGGCTCTTTGTTAGAACGGACAAGAGAGTTTTTGTGACAACTGGAAATGTATGTTTCTAGTTCTAAATCTACAAGTGTAATAAGTCTAATTCTAGGGTCCCGTAATTGCCCGTCAAAATATGTAGACTTAGAAGGGGGAAGTAATTTTCAATGGATTTTGTACAAAATTACTTGTCCGAGTATTGTGCCGAGCTATTACAAAAAAAAAGAAAGAGAGAAAGAATTGTTTTATTTATCCATCACACAACACAAACATAAGTACGAGTATGTGTATAAAATGATGTATAAAGAGATATAATTTTAAAACAAACACTACTAAAACAAAACAATAAGGAACGTGTTGTGCGGGAATAAACAGGTTCCAGTCTCGGCATATTTGCTACACTGAATCAGTGAATATATATATATATAGGTATTTTCACACTTTTAGTTATGGTCACATGGCTAAAAATCTGGTCTTCTAATAAAAGTTTTCTAAATGTTGCTCTGAAAGTTTGGACGGTCTTACTGTTACACTAATTGTTTTTAAATCTGACAGTACTGATTGTTTTCTAAATAAAAAAAACTATAGACAAATCTTTATAGATTATTTCTCAGTATTTATCGGTTAAGTTCTATTTAAAATTTAGACGGCCGAGCGATCATTGCGAAAAATCTTCATAAGCGTGAATTCTTGGGATTTGTTGGGATAGTGCTAATAACTATGGATTAATCAATAGACAATCAAGGTTTAATGAACATTTATATACACCATCTGATCCCGGAACGTGACACACCTAAGAATACCATTATTGTAGGTGCCTACACCTGCTGTATGGTGGTCACGATCCAGTCTGGCACAACTGTCTTGTATCATATAATGTATGATACGTATGTATTGTATCGTATGTACCAACGGCTTCGTCACTTAAAACAGGCAAATGCGTATAACTTGATAGACAAAAATTTGTTAAATATAATTCTAACCTCGGATACTTGAAGATCTCTAGCGCTCATGTTTCGAAGCACGTGTGAATGCTGATAAAGAACAAGCAGCACGTGCTCACCCTTCCACGTTCGAACACTGACTGGTGATAAAGTTGGGCGGCGTTAACATAAGTTCATGTATTTAGATACGGCCGCGGATATCGGGTATTATAATCGAGCGGCAGTCCACCCGTAGCAAGTCGTGAATGGCAAACGGTAGGGATATCGTTTTTATCGTTTCTACTTCTTAAGTACCTACTTCACAAGGTCGTGGTTTTCTTTTATAAGAAGAAAATAGCAAAAATAACAAATTTCAAGTAAAACTTCATTTTCCTCCGAATTTTTACTCACAAACATGTATACTATTGAAGCCACAATAGATAAGTGGTAGCATGTTTGGACACCGCAGCCATTGATGTAAGTTCGAATCTCTGCAATGAGTCTAAGCTTTCGGTGAAGGAAAACATCGTGAAGAAACCATAGCACGCGGAGGGAGGTATTTTTTAACCAACCTCAAGTTTAAAATATGACGCTAAGCAGGTATACGTGTGTTCCGGCGGCTGCACTTGAGAGCCAGTCTCTTTAGGCTTAGTGTGTCACTATCTTAGGTCACATCGTCACTTAACATCAGGTGTGATTGTAGACGAACGCTAAGCCTCTAAAGTCTATAAAAAAATTGCTTTAAGTTAAGCAATTTTGTCTCAACTTTCCGGAGCTATGACAAGGTTTTCTGTGTGAAGAATGGAATTCGTCACCCAAACATAATTAAGAGGAAATGAATGTCTAACTAACAAGTTAATTTGCTTTGTCTTAAGAATTGTAGTGGCGTTACAAATCGAAAGATACGGTCTGGGGTATATTTGGTGCTGGTTCATGGATTTTTTATGAAAAAAAAATGTTTCTTTTAGTCCAGTTATTTATATAGAAATAAAATCTATTTTTACCTGTTAGGTGGGTTAAAATAACATTTGGATTTTCGTAAATATATGTATGTTTGTGAACATGGACTCAAAAGGAAATTGAATTAAAATAATAAGGAACATTATAAAATAACGTGAAGAGATATTTAAGCCGGCCGGCATGACAGCGACGACTATCGATGGGATTGTAAATCCTGCGGTAGTCGCCGATGTTCTTGGATTGCACTGTACTCACCATCAGGTACAGTGTAGTCACTATGCCGTGCTACGATAAAAAATAAAAAAGAGCCAGAACCATGTTGTGGTTACATCGCGAGGTTTTTCGGAAACTGTGATCTAGAATGCAGCCACCGAGCGTTCTACGACTCGGTCATAAACTTCAAAATGTTTATAAGTACGTTTTGATAATTCCTATTGGTTGTTCATATTCAGGCTGCGATTTGGCGAATCCTTTATCATATTATTAATCGACATTCATCAAAACATAAACAAGTAGTATGTGAAGATAAATTATGTATTATCAAAAATTTATTCGTGTTTTTTGTAATAGTAAAGTGTAAATATGCATTTAATTTTTAACACTTATTAAATTGAACTGTAAAAATTATTTTTTCTCTGTAAAAATCTTTTTACGTTGCGTTTAGTTCTTCATTATTATTAAACTTTATATATAACTGTTTACTAATCACCAAATTCTTACACACTGCGGTTGTTTGCTTACGATGGCAACAGCACTAGAAAAATCTCAGTACTACCATCAAAGATACAGTTTACGTAGTTAAGATGATAGTGAGCATCCTATTGTAAAATCAATAACCTGTAACTAAGTATGTGATTTTTGTAAAATATGGTGAATAAATACTCTGTAAATAATATAAAACTCAACGTCTCTCTGTCTGTCTGTCCGTTTATGTTCTTTTCACGCGAAAATCACTAGTCTGATTTATATGGTTTTGTCTTTAATTCATAGATATCTTACCTGGTCAAGATATAGGATATATTTTATTACATAAAGTAACATATGAAATAAGCAGTGACGATGATGATGAGTAAATTCGAAAAAATACGCTTTTGGGGATATAAAATGAAATGATAATATGAAATAATTAATAATTACGAGCTGTTAAACACGGTTTCATCCATGTTAATATTTTCGACCGCGCCGCACCAACAACTCACGTGTAGTCTATCCACCTATCATTGTTTTCTCTTCTCCAACTTGCCTACAGCTTACCAGATTGCTTGACGCACATGGGTACATGGTTACTGCTCAGCTCTTTAATGTCGTAGCGTGAAGTTATATAGCCTTCCTCAATAAATAGGCTATAAAATACCAAAATATTGTTTTCTAATCTGACCGGTAGTTCCAGAGTTTAGCGCGTTTAAACAAACAATCTCTTGAGATTTATAATATTTGTATAGATTATTTCAGAAACGTTTCAACAGGAGATTCGTCGATTCCATCTATCTACATAACTACAAAGCGTTTTAATTTATTAATTTGAGATTTTGAGGTGCATGGTGTCTCACCACGAGCGTAGCGGCTACGGCGTAGCTATCTACAACTTACACATGGAGTGGAGAGGGTAGCTTTGCACAGGGGTAAAGGTAAAGGTAGTCAAGGAAGGCAGAACAGTAAGGGCCAGTAGAATCCATCAATTGGAACTTCCAATAACATATAATACGTATCACGGACTAGTAATATTTTTATCATATACTATTTTTAAGCTAGGATAAAAACGAATATTCGGCAAAAATTAACATATCGCTTAAATGAATGGGAGTCCAGACCCTCTAAACCTCTCTCTTATATGCGTTTGTGTGACTCACGCTTGTTTTTTATCGTAACTTAAATACAAAGCCTCATATTCTTTAAAAACGATTTTAGTATAATCATTAAGATCTATAAATACAATAAAATTGAAGTGTCTGTTTGTAATGCCAAAATAGCAAGTTTTACTAAATGCATATGAAAGTATACACCATAACTATAACAAAAAACCTATTTTTAAAATTTTTGTCTGTGTTTGTTCCGAGTAATCTCCGCAACGGTTGGACCGATTTTGACGGGACTTTCACTAGCAGATAGTTGATGTTATAAGGCATAACTTAGGCTACTTTTATTTTAGAAAAATAATTAGGGTTCCGCACAGAAAATAAAAAAAAAAAACTTTTTTTAGTAATCCACGCGAGCGGAGCCTCGGTCACAGCGAGTTATAAATAAAATAGACAAAATTAAAATCAGATAGGGCTACCATACAGCAGTACCTACCAATAAAGAAATAGTAGTGACGCGTATATCGCGTGACGCGCCCGCATAAGGCTTTTGTTGCGTCCTTAGTTGTCGTTGGCAACCTTATCAGAAAAATAAACTTTCACCTTCCTTAGTGTAGTTTGTTTAGGTTTTTTTCTAATAAAACCTTTTCCAGCAACTGCTACTCGTATAATTAATAGTTCTTTGGATAAATTATATTTGTCTTGTAAGAATTTTACTATATTTGAAAACTATCTTTATATACGAAAACAAATGTTACGAGATTTGACGATACGTTTTCTAAAGTTTTTTTTTTTGTTTTGGAGGAATTATCAATTATAACAGTTAAACTGTTATTAAGTGTTCACATCATATATAAAAGAAGAAAAAATCTTATATTCCGTTTTAGGGTTCCGAAGTCAACAAGGAACCCTTATTATAGTTTCGCCATGTCCGTCGTCTGTTCGCGGCTTTACTCAGGAATTCTTAGAACTAGAAAGCTGTAATTTGGTATAGGTATATATTAATCACGCCGACAAAGTGGTAACATAAAATCTTGAAAAAAAAACCATCCCTACATGTAAAGTGGGTATCGTAGGTCGTTCAAAAATGTTGGGATTGTGTGAATTGAAAAACAATTCACGGTCCATTTTCAAATTCAAGTAAGTACCGTTCTTAAAGTCCACAAACATGGCAGTTGTCGATTCGAAGAAGGAAACACGCTTTTCTGGAAGTCCATTCCACATCTGCACGGTAGATACGGCAAAACTAAGAGTGCGAAGTTTTTTGTTATAACTGTCATGGGCTCTACCGTGTAACTGTGACTCCGTAGACCACCTGTCCGCGTGGTTCTATGGTGGGAGGGAGCTGATGGGAGAACGAAAAGTTCGAAAAAATCTTCGAAACATTCAACGTGATACACACGATAATGTTACGTGATAAAAGTTAAAACTCACTAACATGAATTGCCTTCAAAAAACCATTTAAATTAGAATACACACTTTTTTCAGTACAAAAATATACAAATAAGTAGATAAAAGGACAGAGGGGCTATCACACAGAAATTCTAGAAAATTCCAGAAATTCCGTTGTAATTCAGTGACAGTAAGTATTTCACTGATTTTAGAAAAATATTGAAGCGAGCATAACATTAACCTTGGAATTTTCATTTACCTATGTGTGCCTATCAATCTGTTGACAACACTGTAGTAATACGTACGTCAGTATGTGTGTGTGTGTGTGTGTATGTGTGTGTGTAAAGTTGCCAGAGCAGTAAAAATAAGTATCCCTATTTTTTATTGAATAGACATGACTCCAGTAGTGTAATTATTGATCGATCCGTCGTTACAAAACAGATTTCGAATATGAAATCAAGAACCCTAATGACATCTACATACCGATTTTTAGCCAGGTCAAATCAATTAAACTTATAGATGTGATTTTATTCCCGTAATCTTGATTATTTCACTGCATATCAAATATTTTTTCTTCATAAAACGATCCTTCCTATGACTTTTGTTTGTATAAAAACCATAACTATCCTAATGGTTCCGCGTCTTAAGCGTTTGCTCGTAAGCAATTCTTAACGTTTTGTTTGGAATAGACACGACTTGTATAATATTTTGCTTTTTTGCCGACGCTTCCATATGCCGTGCGATGTATCTGCCTTTTTCTAAAATCTGCGATTTATTTCAAAGTCGGTAAACAATTGATAGTGTTTGTAAATATGTATTTTTAAAATTCTTCTAAATAGTTACTATTCATATGTAAATAATTGAAGTAAGATTATGTGTGACCGTGCGAAGTTACCTACGAAACGCCGCGCTGTTCGTCGGATAATGTGAGTTGATTCTTATTAAATATTTTACAAGAATAAGAAATGATATCTACATATTCAGTTTTCCTAATCCAATACTACACAATAACTTTTTTTTTCTTTTTGTAATTATTTCCCTTACAATCATTCTGATTATAATCATGTCTGATTTAAGTGCCAATGTAATTGAAGATTCTAAAGCCAAGAACGGGGCCTAGTTTTTTTAATAAATGAAGAGAATGAATAAATGTTGTAGAATTTTAGATTATTTAGATAGAAGTGAAAACTAAGTACTCACTATTGTACTCCACAGTGATTCTACAATTAAACGATTAAGATAATAATCAAACTCAAACACGATTTGAACAATGTACATTATATACACATTAAGCTTTTACTAAATACATTAATTTTACTTGTAAATATATACACAGCACTAATGTTGCTGATATGTTGATAGCAATTATATTTCCATAGCAACTCGAAAGTAGGTAAATTGGTATTCTCTTAAAAGCTATAAACTTGAAAAAACTTCAAATTGTAGAGTTCTATAAGTACTCATAGTAAACAGAATTTCAGTTTTCTACAATAACACAGTGCTGTTAGACAGAGGCGTGATCATACGCCGAAATGTTTCCTGTAAATGGTACGGCAGTTTGCATTATGCTCGACTTGGGCGGGCGAAGGCACCACCGTACCCCCAGAAACAAAAATGTATGATTAGGCATTAACAAAAACCTTGATTAGCCAGGTTTGATGTTAAAGACATTAAGCCATATAGAGAAACAAAGTAATGACATAGACAAGAACAGGAAAAAAGACGATGAATAATTCACCTTTAATTTACCTTTTGAATTAAATCAAATGAACTATGATATATTATTGTAAGTATGTTGGAAGTAAGTATATACTCTATATAGGTACATGAAACATAATTAAGTCAGGCGATGCATGCTGACTCGCTGACATCTATTAGTAAAGGGTCCGTCAATTAAACCAATAATTGTTTTAAATTTACATCCGTTTGGTTTAATTTGAAACTGCGCATAAGAATCATAAATAAAATGCGACAAATATGTGTGCATCGTCAAAATAACATATGTAATAATGTGTAATCACAACGTTTATGCGAGTTAAATTACATACGAATAACTAAATTAGCATACAAAATTGATGATGCCTAATCTTTAAAATCAGGTTATCATTTTTTTCTTTTTAAATAAATATTTTATGTATTATTCTTTTTGTTATCAGAGTAGCGATGCGATCTGTATAATAAATTAAGAAATTTATAAGAATAAATTTTCCAAGTAGTATTGTAATAAAAAGAAAACAAAATAATGATTTTAATATGGTTCACAAGGATACAATAAACAGGTGTATACAAATGGTCGAGTTAGAGACCATAATAAAAGTGTTAAAGTTGAATCTTCGAAAAACTAAATTATTTATCTTTCCGAGATTAACTATAACAAATTTTCTAATCATCATCTAATAAAAAATTTTTTAATTGTTACTCGAAAACGGGCCTTTGATTCTTCGATAACAGTGAATAAAACTCTTTTTTATTCACTGAGTGAATAAAAACATTTCAAAATTGGAACAACCACGTATTATGTGCAAAAAATTAATAAAACGTGCTGAACGTACCTACTGACTGGCTGTCTTTGTTCTCATAATACCGATTACATAATAAAATGTGATACTTAAATACTATATTACTGTTTATTTTCTCACAGTCAGTAATAATATGTAAAGTACATAACTCATAAAAAAACCTATCGGTTCTTGTATCTTTCGAATTAAATTCCCTTTTTCCAAATTTTATATAGGTAATCTACTATTACAATCATAGTAATATTTAATTGAACATTTTTCAAAATATGTAAAACACCTACATATCAAGTTGTATATTTTTTATATATACTTTTGTCATTTGCGACAGTAAAGCGGTCTAAAGACAGATGTCATCCAATTTTCACACATTTATATCCGGTCGACTTTGCCACCGCTCTCAAGATACGCCACTGACTTTATCGCATTCTAAGCTGTAGCCTCGTTTATTTCGGAATAATATGGAGTTACATATATTTTGTCTCATCAAGGTTCAAAGTATGTTGCAGTAATAAGTAAAATTGAATCCCAAATGGATCCCGCGCCTGTCGAGTTTAAAACGACTTATTTGAAGACATCAATATTGGGAAAGAAGTGTTCTTCTAGAAATATGTAAAAAAAAATACTATATAGTATGTATCAGAGTACCGTACTTTGCACAAAAAAAAACTAATAAAAAATTAGCAAAGCAATGTATTATCTTGATTGGTATTTCAATTCTTTTGTTGTTCATGGTAAGGATTCTCGGATTTGCTTAGATCCGGTTCAGGGGCTTTCCCATGCGGATGTAGCCAATTATGTTTTTATCGTTGTAGGTTTTGCGTAGTGGCCAAAATCTCACCTGATGTTAAGTGACGATGTGGCCCAAGATGATAACACACTAAACCTAGTGGAGGACTGGCTCTCAAGTGCAGCTGTCGGAACACACTTATTAGTGCTTGGCGACAGATTTTCAACTTGAGGGTGGTAGCTAGCCAGGTGGGCGTTAGAAAAAGCCCAAAAAATTGTAAAATTGAAGTTATTCATGTTATTAGTTATTCATGCTAAGCCTAAAGAATTTGATTTAGGAAATAGTGATCAGCAATACAATATCCAATAAGGCAAGCAAACATTTTGAAAGGTTTAATAGCATAAATTAGTTACTTAACTGTACCTCTGAACTTAAGAACTTAAAGAAAAATAAGTAAACCCAAAGATAAATTTATCTTTTACAAAGCCCATTTTTTTATACAACAAAGATGGCAAACCAGCATACAGCCCGCCTGATGGTAAGCGGCTAACGTAGCCTATAGACGCATGTAATACCATAGCGCGTTGCCGACCATGAACCTCGTTACTCCAAAGAGCTTTGGAAACCCATCTCACCGCTGGAACACAACACTAGGTTATTTAGCTGCATTCTTCTGTAGGGTGGACTAGAGGCAAATCTCCAAAGAAAATTCAGTGCCGTATGTCTCTTTTTGAAAGGTTTATATTAAAGAGAAACTTATATTCTCACGGCCGCAAAAAAAATCGTTCATCTATCGCATGTCGCATTACATTACATTGTCGCAAATAAAATTGAATTTTATGCCGTGCAATTTACGATTATAATCGTAAATTCGGAACAAAGCATGTCGCATTACATTACAATGTCGCAAATAAAATTGAATTTTATGCCGTGCAGTCAAGGATTGTAATCGTAAATTCAGAACATTGTATATGTTAATGTAACACACATTTATTTTTAAAGTTTCACTTGGATCGTGGTTTCATAAAACCACACAATTTTTTTTTTAAATATTATCTTAACAAAACGACTGTACAACACCTGATGGTAAGTACGATACAGTCCACAAATAACAGCAACCGTCGGTGACACAAACTTGTCAAATTAGAAATCGTATATCAAAGACACTAACAAAATCTTTTGTAAATGAATTGAAGAACGTAACATCCCTACAGCTTTAATGCAATGAAACTTGGCACCCGTTAGATCTAAGCTCTTTTATCGGTGACAGAGATTCCCCGAACGTCGTTTTGAATAGAATTATTTCAATACCTAAACTCATCTCCACAATTGTGTTATTTTACTTAACATTTACCGAAAGTTTTGCTTTATTTAATTGAAATAATTTTGATACGTCAGAGTTTTCTTGTTTAACATATCAAACTCATAATCAAGTATTCAAAAATCTTTTTATTTTTGCAATAATGAAGTGAAAATGTTTAGTCAACGCAAATCAGCCCGGGGCATAGCTTAAAGGTTTTGAATTTTTGTATGAGCGTTGTATAGTTATTTCGAGTAATTTTGTAACGCGGCAAAGTGACGGAATTACCTGATGGTGAGCACATTGCAATCCAATAACATCGGTGACTACCACGGGATTTACAATCTATCGTTAGTCGTCGTTGTCATGCCGGTCTGCTCAAAATGTCTCTTCACGTTATGTTTAAAGGATTCCATGTGGCAGGTAGGTGGGAGGAACACACTGGCCAGATAACTTTTTTGTTACCGCTGATGGAAGTTACCGCTATGACTCCTGAACCCAGCGCCTAGCGCGAGTGGTTCTGGTATACACGATGAAGAGGAAATTAAGTTAAACACTCGCCATGATTGATATAGACGATCTCTATACTTCAGTTTTACAATTTTCGATAACTTACTTCGGTCAACAGCGTCCATGCACATAGGTTCGAATATTACAATCAGCCTCAGCTTCCGCTAAAAGTTTTTGAGGATTATTAACCTTCTAACAGCAATAGATACACACAATAACAGCAAGTAGATGTATTTTGGTCTCCTCTAGTTTTCCAACGGATTATTTCATTATACAATTTATTACGTAAGTTTGCAACGAACACACCATCATTTATAGGCAACAAATGGCTCTTCATTATACCGTATTCACGTGTCACCTTGGCCCAGTCACATTCTAGTCATTTAATTCAACTTATTCACGTATTTAGGAGTATATAATCACAAAGTATTTATGGATCGTTTGAGTAAATTTAAATGCATAATAACGAAAAGCTGTTATCCGCGATGAACATAAATCAATCAACAATAAGAAGATCGTCTATAAAAATGATGATGTTATTGTGGGTGGTTAAATGAGCCTAGTTATATAAGAGCAAGTTTACAGTCACGTAGCTAGAGGTGTCCAGGTGAGGTGTAGAGGAGGGAGAGGAAAGGGGTAGCCTGTCCTGGGTCCTGAAAAAAAATTTGTGTACTTATTGTTTTTTTTTTTTCGAACTGACTATACTGTTAGCCTTAGGAGCCCTGGAGCCTTTACGGCTTTTACAGCTTTACCGGGCTTGGGGGCGAGCGCTTAGGGCACTCAGCCACGAGTGTACTTATTGTACGCACGTAAGCAGTTATACTTTTTTGGTGTTACAAAACAAACTCTAAAACTTTTATCCTGCGTGCCAACAACATGATGAAGTTCACCATCAATGACAAATTTTGCTGACTTTTATTTCTTTTAATCGTTTAAAACTAATTTACGGTGTATAAATTAACATTATTTTTATGAAATTAAAATAAACTAATAAAATTATTCTTAATCAATTAAAAGTGTCAGAAAAATAAATTGAATTATATTTTTTTGATAGTTAACTTCATCTTCCATCACATAATTTTTCAATGTTACTCTCTACTAAACGCGCGAAAAGAAACAATTTCATAAATAATAAAATTATGCATGATAAAAGAATAATTAATATACTGGTACGGTCTGAATAAGTAGAAAATAGAAAAAAAACACCATTCTCGAAATTTCAAGAAGAACGTGAACGTAGTGAACGCGATATACCCGCCCGTTCCTAATAATCAAGCGTGCTTGCGCCCACGCCCGCGTAATCACCGCTCGCTCCGCAGGGGGCGGGCGGCAAATTTCACTCCCGCACACATGTCACGACCGCCTTCTCCTACAGCGACTTGAGCCTAGGTCCGATACTCCGGTATGGAGCTCTCAAGCCCGCTGCTCGCGCGATACAGTGACATTTCATTCACTAGCTACCTACATACAGTCATCACACTGCATTATACACATATGCACTACATTCAGATACATAGGTTCTGTAAGGGACCTTTTTTTCTTTTTTTTTGCTATTTAGTCTTAGACCAATTGACAGATTACTAAATACATGTACGCGTCTTTCTTCCTTCTTCCCAGAAGGCAAGAGACATGTATACATGTATAGTTAGTTAGATATAGTTCGGATAGGAATTAGCTAGATCGCAATGTTTGCATATACGGCAACAGCCCAAGCCGAGGTCGGCCACTTTGGCACCCTTGCGCTTGTTACCCTTTTTACTCGGTTGAGTGCCTTAAGCGCTCGCCCACAAGCCCGGTGAAACTGTCAAGGCCTCCTGGCCAACAGTATAGTCAGTTAAAAAAAAAAGTGTGGCGGCAGTTATAAATTCTAAAAAGAAATGGCAACAACAAGCGAAATAAGAGAGAAACATACAGTCTTATTCTGTGAGTATATTCGGTGGACGATTGATGCGTTTGTATTGTTTTTTTTATTTGTGTTATCTAAGTACGAATAAAATCATTTCGTGTGACCTACGCCATTTCATTACCCACGGGTGTAACAATACTTAGACCAAGATAATATAATTACTATGCTACCACATTACATATGCTAGCTACGCCACCTCTGCAAACATGGCCGCCATTTTAAAACAGGGAGGCAGTTAAAAGAAAGTTTAGCGTATTGTTTAAAAGGTTTTAATAAATTATAATCAGTTTGCTGCTTTACGAAATCCTTTTTTAACATCGGCGGCAGCGTGTCCCATAAACCTTATTATTTTACATGATATGAATTTCAAATTGATATCTCAATTTGTTTTCGAGAAAAAGGACCTTAACACACGGACAGACAGACAGACGACAAAGTGATCCTATAATATAAGGGTTTTCTAAAAATAATGTTAATAGCCATATAATTATAAATTTAGTATGTCAAAGAGAGAGATCAATATAGACGATCGTAGACACTAAGATTTTCCATGACATCATCATTACGGAATCACAGATCTTGTGGGCGTCGTCAGGGTAAAATGCAAGCACTGTAGAGATATACACGGTCCGATAATTCAAGTGAGAGTGACCTTTGTTTGTTGAGGGTTAACCCCAGTGGCCCTACTGACCTGCCATATATAGCCACCCCAAGCCACGCGTATCTGATATTATCGCTTCCCGTAGACGACCTGGTAACTGATCGCGAACATCCTCGTTACCCAACAAGCTGCAGCTAGAATGATCTTCTATTCGTATTCCGACGTGTGTTTGAGTGGGTTGCCTCGAAAAATGTTAGGATCCAATAAATTAAACTTAAACCTTTTTTATAGTAGCATCGAGCTACTGTTGACGGTACTGTCGCTGATGGTAAGCACAGTACAATTCAAACACAACGACGACCACTGAGAAATCAAATCCACCGGCGGTCGCCGCTGTCATAAATATTTCTTCACGTAAGGAGGGAAAACATTGGCCGGAAGATAGTTACACAGTTTCACGGTACGACAAAGATAAGACATACAGAACTTTTTAATTGGTGATTCTGTTGTGGAAAGGAGATGAGGGAATTAGAGAGAAGAGAGGGAGAGAAGTCTTAATCATAGCCCGACCAGGGGGGACGGGTCGGGGGGCCCGTCTTCCCATTGCACAGGTCCGGCGGATGGGGGAGACAGTTAGGGTGTACCGAACTGTCTCCCATTGATGCCGGGGGCTCAGCAAGCTGCTGGGCCTGCCGCTGGGGCGACGCGGCAACGAATACCAAGTGCGAAGCCCGCGTCGCCCCGTTAAGGCGGCGGATGGTACACCGTGGAGGTTTAGTTAGTAGGAGTCTCACATAACCACCCGTTCCGCCCGGGACGGGTGTGTACCCATGAAGGGTTCCTCCACGATAAAAAAAAAAAAGGTTGGTTAGATAGGTTAGGCTGTATAACTTCACGCTACGACTCTAAGGAGAGGAGCAGTAACCATAAACAAAAATAAAAAAATCTTTATTCAATTCAGGCCTTAAGAAGGCACTTATGAACGTCAAAACACTACTGTCAGTTCGGACAAACATTCCAGTCATCGAGAAGAATCAGAAAGAAACTATTTTTTTTTTTTTCGAACTGACTATACTGTTAGCCTTAGGGGCTCTGGAGCCTTTACAGCTTTTACAGCTTTACCGGGCTTGGGGGCGAGCGCTTAAGGCGCTTAGCCGCGAAAGCTTTGCAACAACATCCGAGGGTGCCAAAGTGGCCGGCTCGGACTGTTTCGCGTATGCAATTAAGTCGCGATCTGACTAATTCCCTATCCTTAATTCGATCTAAACTATCTATACATATATACATGTTTCTTCCCCCTGGGAGGAGGGAAGGAACATGTGTATGTGTATTTAGTGGTCTGAATATTTTTGTCTAATCTAACTAGGCAAAAAAAAAGAAAAAAAAGGTCCCTTACAGAACCTATGTACCTGTGTGTTATGCATGTGTGTACAATGCAGTGTCATGTGTGGCTGTGAAAGCTAGTGAATGTAGAGTCACTGTATCGCGCGAGCGGCTGCTTGGCTCAAGGGCTCCATACCGATGGATCGGACCTAATCAAGAAACTAGATAAACAAGCAAGCAAGGTCAAGCAATCTGTCAAGCTGTAGGAAAGTACGAGAAGTAAGAACAATTACGGGTGCGTTGACGGCGCGGGGGCGCGACGCGATATGTTCTGTGGGCGCTATGGAGACAGAACATATCAGAAGGCCACCTCCATACAACTTTCGATAACGGCACACGCACACATAAACATGTATTTACGAGGATCTTACGATATGTCAAGCGAACGCCAGTCGCGAGTGTTCGTGATTTTTAGTCACTTTAACAATATACGTAATAATTATAGTTTTGTTTGTGAGACTAGGTTCCGAATAGAAAATGAATAATCTACTTATAAAAAATTGTTGTGTATTTTGTTGTTTAAATACTACATGAAACTTTTAGGAATCGTAAAAAAAGGATTACAGATAACATTTGTGTTAACTCTGAACCGATTTAAATAGATAACTTGCCGTGCTTAAGACTTCGTCCGGGTGGAATTTCATGTGTGAAAGACAACGATAAGAAAATATATTTAAGTATTCTGAAATTAAACATCGGCTATTTAAACGTTTTTCGTACTTTGTGAATGTCTCGGATTCATAAGACGCAGCGTGATAACTCACGGTTAGCAGTCACCCTTAGGGTTGCCAACCCTACTATATAATATAGTATCCTACTAAATTAGGCGATTGACTACTATGTTTCTAAAAATATATATATTAGGCGAAACTACTATATTTTTATTGGATATAAATAGGGCTACATTATTTATTCCAAAATGTTTAAGCGTGAAACGGAACCCAGGCCGCATCCTTTAGCTCTTGGAGAAAGTATAATATAATCTTAATCTGAGTTTATCCTTATCTCTTTCTAACCGAGACTTGGTATTTGAGACATTGTCAATTTGATTATTTCTCATTCCCATTATTATTTGCCTATCGAGCAGTAAAAACTATTCCTTTAAATTATTTTTTTCAGGTAGCCTTGTAAGTACTATATTTTATATATCCCAACCCTAGTCACCCTTGCCTTACATTCACCAATTTCGATCGATCGATATTCTGCCATAAGTCTACGCTGTGAATAATCTAATACGTCGTTTTCTACAGGTTTCTGGGACGCGTTAATTTATTCTTAGTATCTCATCCAACAGAAAGTGTCACTTCCCCAGTTTCCTGTGAACAAAACGGATCTCATTCTTTTTTAGAGTAATGGAATACTGAGAAAATCTCGTCCACTTTCTACCAGGCATTTTTACTGAATTTTAATCCAAACCATAACGCAATGTATTAATTTCTAGTCCTTACTCTTTTATTATATGTATAGATATTGCAGTATTACATGTAGATACATAAATTGCTTTTTTATATGTGCATAACTTATAACGCAATTTATAGACCATACAAATGTCCATATGAGCAAAAATGTATCTAAAATATAATAAACTACAAGGTTTATTAGGTAGGTAAGGTAAGGTAAGGTACAAATTCGGTCCAGTAGTTTCTGCGTAATTGGCGTACACATAGATAGACAAAAATTCCAAAAACTGTCGAAATGTTTTCTGTCCATAATTCTAAACCCCACCGTAGTATTTTTTTAAATATCTGTAATGTACAGATCTCTTTACTATTTTATTATAAGTATAGATAATTGTTCACTATTCAGTTACGAGATTTGACAACCATCACCACTGCAAGTGTTAATATCAACCGGCAGGCTTATAACGGCGAAAGTTGAAGAGCTTTCGGTGATTGTTATACATCTTATCATACATATAATGAAATTGAAATGCCTGTTTGTAATGTCAAAATAACAGGTTTTTACTAAATGCATATGAAAGTATATACATGAGTCCTATATCAAAAAGCATTTTTTTTTATTTTTGTCTGTGTTCCGGGTAATCTCCGCAACGGTTAGGCTGATTTTGACGGGACTTTCACTGGCAGATAGCTGATGTTATAATGTATAACTTAGACTACTATTATTTTAGAAAAATTATTAGGGTTCCGCACAAAAAATAAAAATCCTGTTTTAGTAATCCATCAGGCGGAGCCGAAGGCACAGCTAGTCTTGAATAATACCTTACATTCCAGACGGACTGTACCAGTTCAATCATTCCAAAGTGAAACTTTTATTTTATGTGCTCTTCTTTATTTCCATGTTCATTCAAGGTTTCCGTCTAGACTTTCCACCAGGCTCATGATGGTAACATGCTAAGTCTAGTGGGGAAACTGGCTCTCAAGTACAGCCGCTGGAAAACAACTATAGGTGTTTGGGAACAGAGTTTTAACTTGAGGGTGTGTTGTGAGCCAGGCATTACAAAATACCCTACCACCATGCTATAGTTCCATCATGATGTTTTTCTTCACCGAAAGCTCAGGCTTATTGCAGGGATTCAAAGTCACGTCGATCGACACCATGAAAATCGATCGATCGCTTACGGATATTATACAGATGACATCGGATCATTCAAGCGTATCGTGTAGAGACATTTCGTATGCAAGGGACGAATGACCATGGATCGTCAGTCTCTCGGTCATCTGCGTTGTTATTGTATACTATTGTACTTATAAACCATTAGCATTACCATACCTTACTACTATAAAAAAAAAAAAACGGAATTCCATCTCAGAACATACGGCATTCCGATTCGTTTTACGCATCTTTTGCATGCAAATCTTTTTATTTTACATATTTTCACAGATCACGATGTTGGGTAGTACGCAGCGAAGTAAAAATAAAAACAAGTTATATTAACTCAAACGTATCAACAGTGGCGGACCCAGCCCGTCAGAAACCAGGAACAACTAAATATGCCCTTTTTAGCTGTTTAGGAAAACTTCTTTCTATATTTTACATACCCACGTATAGGGCCTCAGAATTGGTCCGGGAAACCTTTAAATATGTCTAGGTTACCTCTGGAAATTTGGAATTCCCTCCAGGACCAGATGGAGCATCGTTCACACTGGATCTATTTAGGACATTTTTACAAGAGTGCGACGAACGCCGATGGATTGTTGATCTGTCGGTGATCGCCGTTGTGTTTGGATTGTACTGTGCTTACCATCAGGTACAGTACCATCAATATGCTGCTATAAATAATATAATAGCTACTAAAAAAACTAGATTATAGATAGAGGAAGGGTATAGAAAATAATTCCCCAGCATAAACAATAGTGAAACTTTGATGCCATTAGCTTAAGGTTTATTTAAATGAATAGCATGATCGTGACTAAAATGTAGATTATGTCTGATAGGCATGTCGGACTAAGTCAGTGATCCCAACATTCCTGCGTGTATATCGACTGCGTAAACATTTTTTTTTTTGTTAGTTTATTTTTTATCAATTTCACATAAATACGTATAGGTAAGTAATTTTACGAATGAATAATTTTGTGGGGCCCTAATTTTATTTTTATGATAGCAATTACGAAATAATTGATGGAATTTGGAAGTTTCGCAGAAATGAACAGTCAACACTAAAGGTTTGTTAGCGTGATTTGAAACCCAGTATACTTGAAATCTATACAAAATTTAGGGGTTAAAGTATGAAATTACCATTTCGTTATAAAAAATTAGAATATTTTTTTAGTAGGATTAAATATATTTATTTAATCAAAGTAACTACCTTCGTTATCTATACACTTCTGTCATCTAATAGGAAGATTATTTCAACCTTTCCGATAAAATTCTGAGGACACAAGCTGTGAGAAGTCATTTTGTACTGCTTCCCAAAAAGTTTTTTTTTCATGGAAATTTTGTCCGAATCGCGGTAAAAGTGGTTGAATATTAAAACAATTGTCAAAATGTCATGTCTTTTTTAGGGTTCCGAAGTCTACAAGGAACACTTACAGTTTCGCTATGTCCGCCTGTCTGTCCGCGGCTTAGCTCAAAGACTATTTTTTTTAATCGTTGTAGGTTTGGCGTAGTGGCCACAATCTTACCTTATGTTAAGAGACGATGTGGTCCAAGAAACCTAGTGGAAGACTGCACTCTCAATTGCAGCTGCCGGAACACACCTATTGGTGCTTGGCGACAGATTTTCAACTTGAAGGTGGTAGCTAGCCAGGCGGGCATTAGAAAATGCCCTAGCACCATGTTATGAGTTCCTCGCGATGTTTTCATTCACCGAAAAGCTCAGGCTCATTGCAGGGATTCGAACTCGCGTCAATCGTCAATTATTATCAAGTCGAAGACAAGGCAAAAACAGCGAAGTCCCAAAATAAGGATCAAATTATCGAATTAACCACGTGTCTCACTCATCGGAGAATCTTGAAATTAAAATAACATACCACATGAAGAGAAACAGCTTTTTAACAAAGTGACATGGATGAAGCTAAATGAACTTGACACATACATAGAAAACTGGTCAAATGCCGATAGTAGAGAACAACCTTTGTCCATCAGTGGGATAGTAGATCTACATATTATAATAGCGTAGAGTAAATTTGTACTGTAGACGACCCAGTGCCATAAGGCCCATACTTGTAATTTGTGTTTCTAAACAGAGTTTGAGTTTCTCTCTACTTGGAACAACCATTCTGGTGAAATACCTCCGGCCTGTAGACGATCGTAGCAAAATAATAAACGTTTACTGTTCCTGCAGTGAATACGGTTTCTAGAGCTCCTTGGGAAAAGGGGATTCAAAGTCGGCAACGCGTTAGTGAAACCTATGGTGTTACAAGCGTCGATAGGCTACGGTAACCCTTTATATCAGGCAGGCCGTACACTTGTTTGCCACCTTAGTTATATAAAAAAACACAATTTGTAGTCCATGGATTACAAGGGTACATAACGTTAAGAGCCTCTATCCAGGTACCTTGCGTCACCAGTAGATCAATTACGTGAGAGGTAGAAAATATCGCTAAGATCTAATTTATGATAATTCATTATTGCAAAACTAGTGGACTTATATTGCAAGTTCTTAATAAAGGAACTTACAGTCGGTATGCAATAATTGTCCAAACAGAAGGTTGACTAACATGTCTCGTAAATTGCTCTAAAATGACCGCGTTACAAGTGTGTCCTGTGCGAGGTATTATAACAGTATATTAATTAATCCGGTCGTCTCGAAATTGGTATTTTATAAACCGGTTGTCTCGAAATTAAATCGGTATTTGCTATCCGGTCGATTAAATAACGTAAAAAAATAAACAATTTTGTTTTATTAAAATAATTTTATAACTACCGATAGACTGTTATAAAAACAAAATTGGTGTTTTAAAAGTAGAAATATAATTGATGGAATCGCACATATTATAATTTTGATTGTTTTAATTACAGAATAATAGCCTTTTTCACTATTTTTTACACCGCTGTTGTTAAAAGTTAATACTAATCTAAGCTCTGGGAAATACAATGGGGAAATAGTTCAATACAAGATATAGGAACTGATATTGGATATTGATATAATCTGGGACAAGGAACAGATATACCTCAAGAATGGAACACATGAATCACAAAAAGGGTTGTTGGAACAGATGCTCAAAATATCGCGGAATAACTCTTTTAATAATCGCGTACAAGATACTATCTTACGTCATACGTGCTATTAAGAAGACTTAAAACATACAATGAAAATATTTTAGGAGATTATCAATGTGCTTTCCGTCAAAATCATTGATTCGATATTACTTCTAAAAGAACGAGTGGATAAAAATTTGGAAAACGTTCAAAGCCTTCACTCTCTGATTTCAGTAAGGCATATAATAGTTATACCTTATACCATAAGGGATAGCTTATACCAGATTCTCGCAAGTTTCCGAATCCCGGAAAGTTTGATCAGGATTTTTAGGGTAGTGGCGAATGGAAGCAATCTGTGCGATAAGGTTGGTAATGATTTAATTGAACAAGGTGGTCTTCGGGCTGCAATAGGGCTATGCTATTTAACTTGGCTTTGGAAAATGTAATTAGAATAGTTTTAATGTAATGTTTTTTTATAGGTTTGGCGTAGTGGCCACTTTCTCACCTGATGTTAAGTGACGATGTGGCCCAAGATTATCAACACGCTAAACCTAGTGGAAGACTGGTTCTCAAGTGCAACTGCCGGAACACACGTATTGGTCCTTGGCAACAGATTTTCAACTTGAGCATGGTAGCTAGCCAGACGGGCATTAGAAAAAGCTCTACCACCATTCTATGCTTTCCTCACGATGTTTTCCTTGACAGAAAGCTCAGGCTTATTGCAGGGATTCGAACTCACGTCAATCGACGCGAAGTCGTACACCAAATGTGTAATGAAATTAGTAATACTTTGGTGGAATTGAGTTGAATGGTCAAAATAAAGTGATTGGTAACGCTAATGATCTGGCCCTTCTGGGAGAAACAAAGGAAGCAGTTAATATGCTAGGTAAAACGTTGGGGGAGACGCTAGTATAGTGGGTCTTAAAATTGAAGACACTAATAGACGAGCCAAATATTATCGGCGAGATTAAAGCGCACCTTCTTCGGTGGCTTTGTCGTATTGAGACAATGGGAGAGGGTCGAGTGACCAAATAACTGGACGAAGATCCATCGGATGACCGAAGTACTGATGGTTCGACGCTATAGAAAATCTTTTACTAGTACTCCAAACGAATGAGTAGCGGGAGACAGCACAGTCTGGACAGAAATGGTGTCAGGCCAAGATCCACTTTGAGTCGCTGCGCCATTGCTGTTAATCTTTATATTATTAAGCTTGGTGACTGCATTGTCATTGTCTTTAAAATGAAACGACTTTCATGCCATCTCACGAAAACTTGATCGTAACCAGATTAATGGTTTAGGTTAGGTTAATTCAAACAAACAAAGAGCAAGAAAACAAAGCCTTAGGATCCCTGGAGCCTTTACGGCTGGCTTGAAGCGGCCGCGGCGCGGCGCCGTGGAGAGTTGGTCGAATAAAATTCAAAAGAGTGAAACCTTGGGGCACAGCTAGTATAGTATATATCTATATTGTATAGTACCATAATAGTATCATATATTTTATAGCCGGTCACGGATAGGCGACACGGACGAGCCAGTGCGGCTCATGCGTTATCATAACAAAATATGTACACAATCACATAGCAAAGCTAAGTCTGACTCTGTTTGAAACAGGTATGAAAAAAAGTAAATATTAAACACTTGTATAATAACATTGCGAATGTTGTAAAGTTACTTGAACTTCGTAGTAAACTGTTTATATTATAAAACATAAGTTAACCTTGAGTTGAATACACATTTCAAACCTGCTATAAATAGAATCAATATAATAAATTATTAGTCGCGTCATTTCGCTGCCTTCCAAAAAATTTATAATATAAAACATATTTATTTGACTAATATATGAAAAAATACATCAAGTTTTTTTTTTAAATAGTTCGGTTTATTGACTGCTTTGTCCATGATGATAAGCATGCACACACGGTGATACCGCGATTTTGGCAATCCATAGGCGGTCGCCACTGTCATACCGGCCTGCATAAATATCTGTTTACGTTACGCTTGAAGGGCCCGATGTCAAGTGTCCTTTAAGTGGCGTAACTAGCTAGGATAGGTGCACGGGGGGCGGAAAATCGGGCTTCTGATGGCAGCCAAAGCACATTTAATTTTTTTGACGAACAAAATTTTTAGTAGAAGTTTAAATTTTTTTACGGTCGCAAGTCACCCTCAAATTGGTGTCACATGGGGTAGGCCAACCCTCAAATGTAATTTTAGATATGAAAATTAAAAAAAAACAACTTAAATCAAGTATTTCATGTAGTAACTATTTTAATAAAGGTTAATGTCAGCACTGCCTGTTTACTTGTTTTATAAACATCAGCTCCCTCCGTATTGTACCACATTCATAGGTACATAATATTATTGATGCCACAACGAATGTGTTAAGTGTTTTTGCAATTAATATTAAAACATACATTTGTAATAGCGAAAACATCACATTTAAATGATAAAAAGGTATTGCACTGGCAGATTAGTCACGTTATGGACCATGCAAGCAAGTTTTACTGTCAAAAGGTTATTTATTATAAAATGAATAATTATGTGAATGATAGTGATGTCTGAAAGAGAATCTCTCTCTGAACATTTACTTAAATAATATACTTATACATAACTGTAAAAATTATTTATACAGTTAAAAATCCGGTTCTTCTTAATAACTGGGATGTTTCCGAACCGGTGATAGTGGTTTAACGTGCATCCTTCTTAGAGTGTAAATTGAATAAAGTATTTTTGATTCTGAAGAGTTACAATAAAAAAGATACAATTATTATTTTCTCTATAAAGGTTGAATGTGATACCTAACATTTTTTGAATTGAAAACTTTGAGTTTTTGGCGGGATCTCAAACTGAGATGTAGTGGTTTTTATTTTTTATTCATAAATTTATATTATTTGGCCTTATATTGTGTAATACAGGTGGCGTTTTGCATAATAAAGCTTGGTTATTGTGCACAAGTGAAGTGGAATGGAAATAATAACAAAGATCATAAATTCTGAGATGCCACAAAAACTCTCTAGAAAGTTCTAACAAGGGAGCCACCATCTTGTTAGGATACTGAGATCGTCATAAGACTGGAAACGTATTCACTCGATAATGGCAGTAATCGTCTTCAATAAAAAGGACCGGTTGCCAAGTTAAAAAAAATAAGTTTCTACGATTTATTTCATCTTTAAACATAACTCTAATAAGATGGCGGTTCTCTTGTTAAAACTGTCCAGGGCGTTTTTGTGGTAACCTAAAATACATATTCGTAATGATCTATACATATAATATTATAAAATAAAATTCACCGCCGCGTCTGTCTGTCTGAACGCGATAAACTTCAAAACTACCGAACGGATATTCATACAGTTTTCATCAATACACGGAGTGATTCATGAGGAAGGTTTAGGTGTATAATTTATTACGGTTTTGTGTAAATTTGCTGAAATATGTCTATGATTGTTGATAATGTCGGAAAAAATTATGCTGACTGGGAGCTTTACAGGCGTACGCCGCGTAAACCAATAGAGTTATATTATGTATTATTTTGCTATCCGTGCGAAGTTGCTAGGTTACTAGTTATTTATAATACACTGCACTTGTACACAATAACTAAACTGAATCACGTAAAATGCTCCCTAAATCCGTAAGTTGACAGTATGTTTAAAAATTAAAGTAAACTATTTAATAAATTTATTTAATTTTTCATTCAGAAGAGAATTATTTTTTGTCTGCGAGTCACGTGATCGGAAACGCTACAAAGAAAACGTGACGTCATCGATCAATGAATATACACAGCTGAGTGTTATCTTGTGATAAATGACTCTAAAATTATCAATAATTCTTATCGTGGCTTAAAATTATATAGATGCTGACGAAACCTCGTAATTACATAAGTGTGATTCTAGTAAAATCAACTTTACACATGATACCTCTAACCTTTTGTACGATGACGCCACGCCGTTTTTATTAGAACTAGTGGTCGCCCAGAGGTTGAAATTCGACCATAATTCATTAAAATTATAAGTTTGAACCTCCAACCTCCTCTATATAGCCACCCCATGCCTCGCATGTCTGATGTTATCGCTGGCCGTAGGCGACCTAGTAATTGATCTTGAACGTCCTCACGATCCGACAAGCTCCAGCTAGAATGATCTTCTCTTCGAGTTCCGACTTAGTAGGTAGCCTTGAACAATCTTAGGATCCATATTAACGGAGATCTTCACAATGTGAGGGCTCAAGCTAGAACCATCCTTCAAGCCCGTCGTTGGCTGCTTATATGGGTACATAGAGCACACCTGTTTCTAGCGCGCTATGAAACATGATTTCTCTTTTAAATAGTGACAGACACGATTTTCTGCCATATATATTATGGTTATTTTTGACATTCAGTAAGACAATAGACAAATAATATTAATCTATTATCAATTTGACCATAGACTTTAACAATAAACAAACGTGTATATGCGTTTGTGTGTGTCAAATACATGGTAGTGTGTGTAATGTTTTTTTTATTGATTTTATCTATTTTTTATGAATAATTTAAACAAAATATTAGCATTCTGCACTCCTTCTCTATATAAACTATAAGTGTGGGAAATTTCATTCTCCTCCGTCCGCGCAATTTTCGTAAAAAGGGGTACAAAGTTTTTGCTTCACGTATTAATATATTTTATATTACTTTAAAGGTACAAAACATATAAAGTGTTTAAAACAATATTTTTAAAGTTTGTCTACACCCGGATTACATAATATAAGGCCAAACAACATAAGATTAATAATGAAATTTAAAAAACTCAATTTCAATTAAATTTTTTATTTACATTTATCGTTACAGGTTTGGCCTAGTGACCACAATCTCACCTGATCTTAAGTGGCGATGTAACCCAAGATGATAACATGCTAAACCTAATCGAAGCCTGGCTCTCAAGTGCAGCTGCCGGAACACACCTACTGGTTCTTGGCGACAGATTTTGAAATTGAGGGTGGTAACTAGCCAGGCAGGAATTAGAAATTAATAACACCACCGGCTGAAGGTGGATGGGGATTACCGTAACAAAACGGGAATTATTAAGAAATATTCTTGCAGTAGATACCTACCAGCATGTATACTTGAAAACACACAGAACTATCGATTAGTCGGTATCCGGTTATACTTTCCTTCGGTAAGAAGACTTTATTCAACCATTAACATATAAGCTGGCATATTATAAGCACGTGCACGTGGTACATCCTGGTGAGTAACGAACGTGGAGATGGAGATAACGTGGTGTTAAGGCGTACAGAACGACTGGGTCGCTACTACCATACCTATGATGGAAAGCCGGCCATAGTGATTCTTTTAGGCCCATCGCGTTTCGGGTTCAGTCGATGCATACAGTACCTATCCAGTTTTATTTACGCAAGCCGGCACGACAACGGCGACTGACGTGGACTGTTGATCTGTGGGTTGCACCACTGGTTTTGAATTATACTGTGCATTAATTGCAAGTATACTGATACCATTTAAATCAATTTAAACGTAAATTAGTAACATTAATGTCTACTTTAGTTCAGTTTCTAATACGCGATAATAATAGCTTTAGTAACATTCGTATAAGCATGTATAACATGTATAACATGTTCGTATAACATGCGTATAACTTCTTGAAGAACAAACATAAATGAGCTAATGACTAGTAGTTAAGATATGAAATATGTAATATAAAATGATTATAAGTAATTTATCTCTGCATTATTTATTTGTAACACATATGATATTGATAAAGTAATAACTCGATGACGTCCCAAAAAGTCGCGTTCTTTCATTTAAATAATAGCGGCCATATTTGGTAAAATTTTAAACCAGATCATTCATACAGTAGTGTAACCGTTGACTTTAAAACAATGATTATAACTGATTTTTGAAGTTTATAATGTATTTTATTTATTTATTTGCTTCAACAGAACATATTATATCAAATGAAAATTGGCAAGTGCGTATCAGGCCACGCGTAGTGTATGGCTCCGTAGTGGCCCGTCACAATATGCAAATTTAGAAGGGAGTTTTAAGTAATTTTCTATGGAATTTATACGCAATTACTTCTCCAAGTTCATATTATAACTTAATCGACTATTACTCATTAACTTGTAAAGCCTACTTAGCTGTGATAGTTTTTCTTTTAACTTCGTTATATATACTACTGCCTTGGTCGCATATCGTGGTTTCGCATATCTAATAACAACCATTTATCTGGCAGGGGAGGAGAACACTTGAGTCTAACAAAAATTAGCACTTTATAGCTTAATATTTCGCAAATGGATCCCTGATTCGAAATAATGGTTTTCACACGCCCACAATATTTTTTTAACGACCTATCCAACTACATACCTAGACATGGGATTGACGAGAAAAAAAATCATCCCCAATTAACATGTAGGGGAGATACACTAAAAAATTTTTTTTCAAGATTTTATTTTTTCTACTTTTTCGGCGTGATATTATGTATACTCATACCAAATTACAGCTTTCTAGTACTAAGAATCTCTGAGCTAAGCCGCGGACAGACAGATAGACATGGCGAAACTATAAGGGTTCCTTGTTGAATTCGGAACTCTAAAAACGACAGTATGAACGTTAGCAAGTACTTTAGTTCCAAACAAATAAAAATACAGTAGAACTTCGATAACGTAATATCTAACCTCTATAAATTAATGAAATGTTTTGATCCCTTCCCATCAGAACCAAAAACATCTTTCACTTAAAATACGAACCCTCTGTAACTTAAACGAACAATCTGAGTATTGAACCTCAGTAATTTAAAGTAATTTTTTGACGACCTCAATAACATAAAGCATCTATCAGTAAGTAATTTCAAGTGAATGTACAAACAAAGGTTCCGTGTAGAAATTTGTTTTTATTGCTTGCACGTTTTTACCAGATAGCTATAAATGTGACCTGCACACTTATTGTGTACAAATTATCTGAAGCTTTACCTGAGGCCTAAGTAAATTAACTTTTTGGATCATTAGCTTTTAGTCTTTCTCCATAGAATTGCTGATTTTTTTGTGTAAATGAAATAAGTTTATATGTGATAACTGTACATTTCAACCTAAATAAAGTGAATATGTAACATTTAAATTTAACCTAGATCTTCTAGATATGTTACATGTATAACTCATAAACAAATCACATAAACAAACCTTACTAAGTAAAAATATGAACCATTAATAACTCCATAACTTCATCCTCTTAATATGCCGTGGTGTAAAACTAAAACCTTCCGTGGTTCACTAATGTGACAATGTCCAGAAGCCACATGGCCCTGAATAAATTTTGCTGTGTGATGAAAAAACCTACTTCGTCTAATTGTGAATGTGTCCGGAAGAAAACAGAGACAGAAAGTCTGGTAGAGCTCCATAGTCTCTAAATGTGGGATCTGGGTGCCTTTCATGATGTATTCAGACCTGATACTACTAACGCCATTTTGGTTGGTGTTTATATTGATTGCTAGTTACTTGAAATAAAATGCGTTAAAACAATTAGGTGACGTAATCTTATTGACCAAAAAAAAGGAAAACTACAAACCCTAAAGTAAAACAACAAATAATAAAAATCGACTAAGTGTGAACCAGGCTCGAGCTAAGGATCCCGAACTGAATATAAACAGATTTGATAGAAACAATATTTGTGTTTATTGTAAAGCTTTTAACGCTGTCGGTTTAAAAAAAAGTTTTTTAAATACTAGGTATATCGTTCACTTATGAATATAAGTATATACAAGTATACAATTTTCCAGTTCTTAAGTTGTATTAAATGTGAAATTTGCTCTAAATAGGCATCTCTTAACTTGATTTAAGTAGAAAAAAACTTTGGAGAGGAAGTTTTGAATTAAATGTACTTTTGGGTTTGTAGTGTTGTTAGTTTGTTTTTTTTTAATCTTTAAAAAAAATAGTAAATATTGAGCCATTTTTGTATATAGGTAATATGATAAAAAAATCTGAGAAGTAGCGAGTAGAACTCGCGCCCTGAGGGTTCCGAACTGATCACATTACTTACCGTACATTATTATATCGTCTTTTACATAAATATTATTTACAATTATAATATCCTTATATTCTCTAATGCATATCGGTCTGTCCGTCTGTCTGTCTTTTTGTTAGTGCGTTTATAACTCAAGAACCACTTAACAGATTTCAGTGAGTATTTTTTATTGTTATAGAGATGTATTTACGAAAATGGTTTAAGGCTATGTTTTGAAACGTTATGTAACGAAACATATGGAAAAACCAGTAATGATAATATAAAACCAATTCGGAAAAAAAACACTATCGTGCTGGTATATACCAAAACCGTTAAACATAGGACAATAGAAACACAATACAAATAGGTGATAAAAAAATCTAGTCAATATACTAGACATCTGTGTAAGCTGAAAAGATCTAAAACCTTATAGTAACTTTATTATTTAAAACATAATAAGTAAATTAATGTTACATAATAAATCAAAAATATTTACGTTATATTAAAAATATACGTGAAATAACAATAAAATTATGTTATGTTCGAAAAGGCGACACGGATCGGCTATTATTTGGATAACATTATATGCATTTTAACTTGTAGAAAGGCTTGCAAAATTGTATGCAGCTTGTTAGTACCCTGTAGGTTTGATAATAATCTGTCACTGAGTGCGTCTTTTAGACTTTTAGTATGAAAGGCTGTATCTCTTTATTACGTTAACCTAGAAACTTGTTCCATTTTTTACAGCAGTGTGAGATCATAGATCTTAGTATTTATTATTTAAATCAACTTTACACCTAAAACCAATATCAAGAAAAAAATTAAAACCTTATATAATTTTATTGCATATAATATCACACATTAACTATTTTCGGATTTATTCCTTAACTTTTGTTCAAAGAGCTTTCTTCGTGCCAAATTTTAAGACTTCATAGCTACGGGAAGTATCCTATAGGTTTTGATAAGAGTTCGTGAGCGTTATCTTAACTACGAATCTCTATCTCTTTAATGTATTAACCTATAAAATTTATTTTTACAGCAAAATAACACCATATGCCTTATAGTATATGATATCAATTTCAACTTTATATCGTAATCGAAAAAAGTGTCTTAACATCCAGGCAGCCAGACGGACGAACAACAAAGTGATCCTATAAGTTTTCAGTTTTTTTTTAATGTACGGAACCCTAGAAATATAAAAAATTAAATCATTCCTTTTTTTGTTCTAAATTTCGTAAGAGGTATATTCACTTTTGTCAAAACAATGGTTTAATTTTTAAATTCAATTTGCATGTGATATAAAAATCATAAATATAAAATCAAAGTAAAAACTTGGGAACCCTTATTTTTTTTTATTATTAGCAATAGGTAATAAAACAATAATGGACGATTCAGAGGTTTGCTCGATATTCGAATAACATACAAAATTATACCGAAATGGGGAGAAAACAACAACTGGAACATGCGGTAACTTACCATTTCAAAACAAACTTCTGTTTAATATTTGAAAACGCTTGTTATCTTAAAACCAGTTTTATAAATTACACTAGAATTAAAATATCAGTGTCCACTATCATATGAATTATTTAAAAAAACAACAACAAATGAAACTTTACACGAACGTGTTCGAAATGTAAAATTTCAAACAAGGTACCGTAATAGACACAACCACTCTTTACAATCACGAGTGTGTACTGTGCCGGCAATATGAAACTGTGATGAGGCAAAATGTACGAGTACACATGACTACTATAGTATTTATTATATTCAAAGAAATTTATGCTTTCTCCATTAGATTATAAAGTGCAAATTGAAAGGTTTTTCGTTAAACAAACAGAAAAAAGTTTTGAATCGGACAACGCAGTGCGGCAATTTTGTAGGATATTGTGCAATACGGTTCGGATTTCTTATCTTATGAATTGTTAATGATTTTATTTATACATTTATGCTATTCTATTTATCTATCCGATATGAAAGAAATAAATATTTAATAGTGAAAGCACTCATTAATAAAGTTTACGAAGTTCATTGAGCCGCTGCAGCTGCGTAGGGACATTGTCTTGCTGAGCGTGTTCTACCGTCTGTATCATGGTGAGTGTTCTGAAGAGCTACTCAATCTAATTCAACATAAGTCATATCTACACATATAATAACATTGAAGTGTCTGTTTGTAATGTCAAAAATAACAGCTTTTTACTAAATGTATGTCAGCAAATGAAATTATACATGTTACCACCTAAGTATAACAAAAACCCATTTTTTATATTTTTGTCTGTCTGTTTGTTCTGGGTAATTTCCGAAACGGTTGGACCGATTTTGACGGGATTTCCACTGGCAGTTAGCTGATGTTATAAGGCAAAAATTAGGCTACATACTTTTATTTTAGAAAATAATTAGGGTTTCGCAGAAAAATAATTAAAAAAATACTTAGTAGTCCACGTGAGCGAAGCCGCGGGCACAGCTTGTCTATACTAATATAATAAAGCGGAAGAGTTTTTTGTTTGTTTGTTTGACTGAAACTACCAGTCAGATTCGAAAAATTATTTCTGTATATGATAGCCAGATTCACTAGAAATAGTATAGGCTATCTAGCATTAGGCTACACCTGTGAACGAACACAGGAAACTGGGGAATTTCGTCAAGTGAGACCTTCTACTGAACGAGATACTAAGAAAAAGTCTAAAAAGTTTGCGTTCCACATAATCCTTTAGACAACGACGTATTCGGTTATATTCATAAATTCAGAATATCGATCGATCGAAACTAGTTAATGTGAGGCAAGGCTGACTGCTTACCGTGAAACTCACGCTACGTCTTAAATATCAGAGACATTTACAAAGAACGAAACACGGTTAAATCTCTGAATGAAATGAAATCGGTTATGTGTTGAATTTCATAACAGCTACATAACTTTTTCTGTCGCCGTTTATCATACACGCGGACGAAGTCGCAGTCACAGCTAGTAAATACATATTTATAGATGAAATTGAAATTTATTGTAGAAGGAAGAACACATCTCATAAAGTCTAATAAAAATAATCTTCACTTCACAATAATACACTATCTTTAGTGTAGATAACGCGAATTTTGTCTTACATAAGCTAAGACTTAGCGTTAAATTATGTACATAAGGAAACAGATAAATTCATCACAATCGTATAAAATACCCAAGATACATAGTTCTCACTTCAAAAAAACGTCGTGGGTTATCAAATGTGGGTTTTTTATTTCAATTCATAGATAAACGGACATACAGATAGACGTTGAGTTTTATATTACGTATAAAACATGAGTCTATAAAAGGGGGGTGTTACAAAAGTACTACGCTTTTTCACACGGAACAAAATTGCTAGTAAAAATTATAAAGGATTGCAATTATCTATTACTTATATTTCTATACTAAATCACGCAATCTAAAGGAATGTAAAAAAATAATATATAGTTCAAGATTCGTGAAAAACTGCCACACCACGAAAAGTTTTGAAAAGCTGCGCTGTTACGCTGTTGCGCTGGCACGGTATGTGCCAATGCAATTGGAATAATTGTGTTGACACAGCGGCGTAGTACAGTGTAGCATAGGTATTGGAATTAGGGTTGCCAACCCTACTATATAATATAGTACCTTATACGACTTCTATATTTCTAAAAAAAATATTTAGTAGCCGAACTACTATATTTTTATTTGATAAAATAATTAGGCAACACTATTTATTCCAAAATGTTTAAGCATAAAACAGAACGCAGACCGCAGTCCTTATCTCTTTCTGAACGACACTAGGTATGCCATTGTCAATTTGATTATTTGCCATTATCTGTCTTTCAAACAGTAAAAAAAGGAATTAAAAAAAATTGCTACCTACTACATTTTTGTTGTCTTTTTCCCATCTACTAAATTTTTTCAGGTAATAGCCACAAAAATACTATATTTGTTATAAAAAAGTTGGCAACCCTAGCTGGAATCTGTTTGCGTTTGGTTCAGTTGTGATTTCGTTTATTTGTTGTTGTTTTAAATTTGTTCTGCTGTTACGTGTTGTGTTAAAGTTTTTTTTTGAAGTGAAACTTCTTGTGCTACTTCCAAGCGTTAAACGTTAAATGTTAAACGTTTAACGCACATTATCGGTCTCTCCTCTTTGTGTGAGCCAGAGCGAGAGAGTAAATGTCGGTGTGTATGTATATTGCACACTGTTTAAATAAAATAGAAAATGTCTTTAAAAAAGAAGTTTCACTTCTATCGTGTGTGAATCGCACACACACCTTTTTGAAGTGAAACTTCTTATGCGACTTCCAAGCGTTAAACGTTAAATGTTAAACGTTTAACGCACATTATCGGTCTCTCCTCTTTGTGTGAGCCAGAGCGAGAGAGTAAATGTCGGTGTGTATGTATATTGCACACTGTTTAAATAAAATAGAAAATGTCTTTAAAAAAGAAGTTTCACTTCTATCGTGTGTGAATCGCACACACACCTTTTTGAAGTGAAACTTCTTATGCGACTTCCAAGCGTTAAACGTTAAATGTTAAACGTTTAACGCACATTATCGGTCTCTCATCTTTGTGTGAGCCAGAGCGAGAGAGCAGTATATTATCGATCTCTCTTCTTTGTGTGAGCCAGAGCGAGAGAGTAAATGTGGGTGTGTATGTATATTGCACACTGTTTAAATAAAATAGAAAATGTCTTTTAAAATGAAGTTTCACTTCTATCGTGTGTGAATCGCACACACACCTTTTTTTTTTATTATATTTGTCTTTATAATAGTCATCTCTTTCGAGTGAGATAGAACCGGGACCATCAACATCAAAACTGTTTAAAGTTTACATCTCCACGAAACAAGCGCAATAAAACAAAAACGAAAATATAATAGTGAACTCGTTTAAATATATCCAAGAAACATGGCTCAGACCAAGTCCATCAAATATTTTAATTGTCATTAGAATAAAAATAAAAATGTTAAATAATTTTATTGAAGTGAAACTTCTTATGCGACTTCCAAGCGTTAAACGTTAAATGTTAAACGTTTAACATTATCGGTCTCTCCTCTTTGTGTGAGCCAGAGCGAGAGAGTAAATGTCGGTGTGTATGTATATTGCACACTGTTTAAATAAAATATAAAATATCTTTTAAAATGAAGTTTCACTTCTATCGTGTGTGAATCGCACACACACCTTTTTTTTTGTTATTATATTTGTCTTTATAATAGTCATCTCTTTCGAGTGAGATAGAACCGGGACCATCAACATCAAAACTGTTTAAAGTTTACATCTCCACGAAACAAGCGCAATAAAACAAAAACGAAAATATAATAGTGAACTCGTTTAAATATGTCCAAGAAACATGGCTCAGTCCAAGTCCATCAAATATTTTAATTGTCATTAGAATAAAAATAAAAATGTTAAATAATTTTATTTAAGTGAAACTTCTTATGCGCCTTCCAAGCGTTAAACGTCAAATGTTAAAAGTTAACGCACATTATCGGTCTCTCCTCTTTGTGTGAGCCAGAGCGAGAGAGTAAATCTCGGTGTGTATGCACACTGTTTAAATAAAATAGAAAATGTCTTTTAAAATGAAGTTTCACTTCTATCGTGTGTGAATCGCACACACACCTTTTTTTGATTTCCTACATTGATACGAACTTTGAACTTTCAATAAAAATTGAACCACACCAAAAAAGGTTTGATACCCTCTGGCTCGCGTAAAGGTCATTGTTCGTTTTTCCGCCTAGAAACAGACTTTACACGGTTCTCCCTTACTGTTCTTCGTTCTCGCTTAACATACTAATAACCTACACTTAATATTATAGTTTGTATAGTAATTGCTCCTTCTCCTCAATTAATTCCTATAATTCTAGAGATTAGCGCGTTCAAACAAACAATTTCTTGAATTTTATAACATTATTATAGGTTTTACAATTACAAGGAAAATTCCAGCTAAACGGTAAGATAATACTGAAGGAAATTTAAAAGTTTAGACATAGAAGACAATAATAACAGAAGAAAAGTTAGTTCGGTTGAAAATTATAAACAAAGAAAAAATAGAGAATTACATAAATAATGAAGATCTTAGTTTATATTTAAGTAAGGAAGCAGTAGTTTTAAATAAGTCGAAGCTTTTTTCAGCTACATTGATTAGCTCAATTGTCTATTGCCTATTTTCACGGTTTTACGAGTTCTTTTTAAGGGCAACTACAAAGTGTGCCGGTGGCACAACCGAAGGGTTTTTGCCGCGCGGGTACACCGCCGTCTTATTGTACTCTGTGGGTTAATCAACCATCGCGGTCACCGCCGTGTTTGCTGGCGTCGCGTCGTGCCCATTAATTGGAAGCCTGATTCCCTTCTTGGAGATGGGCGTTAATGGCTGAGACAGTTTCCCAAACTAATTCAGTTGTTAAGGAACACAAAATATTGTAAGCCTGTTTTATGTTCCAAAAAAAAAAAAGTTTTTGTAGTAACCTTAATAGTGACTAATATTCAAAAGCAAACCAACTAATGCAACATAATCTTCATCTGGAAAAAAATGACAATGATAATAAATATTTACCTTTGAATGTTAAAGAGTAATGTAGGCCTCTGTAAGCGTAAATGTCGCGCGATGGTTGCCGTAATACTGTGAAACACGTTCTTCCCTTAGGACCTACCCGGAATTCTTTATAGTTTAGTTAATATGACGACTGTCACAACCGTACCTGGCCTACCCTACTACCTACTTAAATAAAATACACAGACTTTGTCAATTTCAAAACAATAGAAAACATAGAAAGATATGGCTTCAGTAAATGCATTTTCTATTCAAAGAATACTTGAGTTAGCCAGATGTCCTTTTTAATTTTTAATTTTGCCAGCCCTAATAGGTTGCCGCCTGGGTGCTGGCGCTGTTTGCCAGACTAGTGTGCTGTCTGAAACGCGCATGACTTTGTATTATTTGTACAGTTATAGCAAAAAATATACTACTCTCTATAGAATTATAGCTTCAAGCCAACATATATGTATGAAAAGAAATCCGCTGCGAAGACAAGAATTCGCCATCGAGCGCGATGCCGTTTTGTGTTAGTCCTATTTTTATTTAAAGTTTAAACAAGATAAAACAGTTATGTTTGTATATACAGTTAAGTTATCTTCAGCCGTATAAGGCACGATCCGTTCAAATATTTACATTCCGTGAGTGTCTGTGTCTGAGATCATTAAACGTAATGTATAGCATATAAGCAATTTTATAAACATTATGCCTTTTTCTGTCGTAGTAGGTTCGCAGTCGACCACTTGCGGCCTAAATATTCTGTGGTAGATCGCCATCAATATAAATTTGAGCACCTCTGCTTAACTGGTTTGGGATGGCTGCAGTTTAAACCAGTTTTAATTGAGCAGTATTTTTAAAAAAAATTACGTAAAATTGCTTACTCTTGTTAAAAAACGGTATTGAAAATTGAAAATGAAACTCGGTCAAAGTTTACATTTTTTTAATATCACGCTGGTGCGCCTGCGGCGAGTATAGGTGACCTACGGGAGCAGAAGGCGTAAAGACGCTGGACTTGCCGCTGTAGTATGCTACGTTGTGATGGCCGCGTGACAAGTGCTTATCTGCTGTTATTTGAGCGGGCTATCAGCCCAACCGAAGCTTTTGTACATTGGTACTTTCGTGTTTAGAAATAAAATTGGAGTTCATAATGTAAACAAAAACAGGCAACAATTTGATGAATATCGTAGAGTGCACCAATTTGTAGGTTGAGACATTGTCTCACTAATAAAAGTATCTGTATATAAGTTTTACATTTTAATCGTGCGGAAACATCAACACAAATTAATACATCCGATGGGCACTCTTTAGCTGGGATCCCGATACCCATTTTATTATAGATCAGCCGCGCAAGGACAGGCCCATAAGCTGTGGAAACGATCACGTCCGTTATGGCCTGTGGTGGTCTGTCGTCGCCAGTCCGATCCGTCGCGAGTCAGTAGGTTTAATACGCGGGCGTGTGGGCGTGAACATACCTATTACACCACACCATACTCGCTAGTTGAAATTATAATTTTAGTAATTGTTAATAAGACAATATTAAAATGAATCCCTGCCGATCTCATACCGAATATGTGGATCTATCTGAGTTGACCTCTCGGGCTGGACCAATATTGTTCTAGTAGAGGATATAATTGCCGGAACTATATCATCCGTAACTACTCATCTACAGGTTGTAGAGGTGAGCTATACATGGCAATACCTGAGTAATACCTATGAGTATGGTGAGTATTACCTGTTCCTGTTTCAGAGAAATAACAATTCCAAAATAACAGCCTGTTACATGATGCCAATTCCTTCTATTACTATAATTATTGAAAAAAGTAAAGAGCTTGTTCCAATTCATATTTGTTTGTATCTTTCTCTAACAAAGTAAAGATCCTTAAGCTTGAATAGAGCAGAGCATGTTCCAAGCTGAAACAGTTTACTTTTGTGTTACACCCCAGTATGTGGAACATGTCCGTAGTATTTTGTAACAGCTTTATCAGTTTACAGATAACATTTACAAACTGTTACTTACAATTACCTGTTATTTAAAACTGAAATTATTTCGACCTTAAATGAAGAAGAAGTGCAGATGGAGGTATTAAATACAATCAATATAAATTGTCTAATAAACATTTTTCACTTTAATGTTTTTAATATCATTTTCTTAAATACATATTTAAAAATTTATTTTTTTAATAAATGTGTTTGTATCTCTTTCCATTTGATATATATTCTGTTTGAAAAAACAAAATGGGGTTAAAAGTCACAAAACATACCATTTTGGGGAAAATAAAATAAGAATATGGTGAAAATTCAGAAATTCGACCTACCAACCATGTCACGCCCTCGTGTCATTTACCTTAGCCATATCGCGTTCCGGGATAAACCGATGTAGTTATATCAAGTAATCAAACAGGGTGGTATGGATCTGTTTCCGACTGGATCACAGCCACAGTGACTACAGTATTTTGGGTTTGTCGCGTTTCGAGATCATCCAACGTACTTATATTCAGCTCGGCTTGTAGGCCAGCATGATAGCGACGACCGGCGGTGAATCATTGAGGTATAATGCAATTCTGTGAATTGCCGATCTCACAGTGGTCGACATTGTTTTTGCATTGCGCTGCGCTCACCACCAGGCATAGTGCCGTCAATTAACAGTGCTACTATTATGAAAAAGTCGATAAATTACTTTTAATGGTCCATACATTCATCCATTTTGTATTTATTTAAGCCGATTAAGATATATAGAAAACGTAATATACTCGAATTTCTGAATACTGAATTTATACATATGTGTACCTAATATTTATTCTTCATACATAAACTATCTTTTCAATATACGCACACGGAAAATGATATCTATAATTCTATATGAATAAATCTGTAGGTCTTGTTGTACATGTAATTTTTTCCAAAGTTCTCGATAGACATCCTGTATGATCACAAATACGCCATTTTTTTAATCTGTTTTTCTGATTTAACTCAAAAACGACTCGACCCTATCTTATGAAATTTTGTAAACGTGAAACTTATATCATTGGTTAATTGATAGGCTCTATTAATCTATTTAAACAGAATGATTGAGGTTTGAGGTTGTGTGCGCATCACGCAAAGACTACTGGGTAGGTTTTTATTAATCTTTTTTTTTTTTGTTTTTCTCCTTAGATACTTGGTCCTTATAAAATTATCATGATATTAATTCTTAACCGATTTTAATGAAAGTTAGTATACGGGAAGTATTATATAAGTCATTCCATAATTGGTGGGCTATACCAATAGTCAATATTACTTTTAGAAATTGTAAAAAAATAAATGGACAAAATTAGTTTTTCATCAGTTCTCAACCGATTCTGATCATATTTTGCAGACGAGAAGCATACGTCATTCCATAATGGATAGACTATAGGAATTATTAATAATACATTTAGTAAATGCAAAAAATATCTCAACAACCGATTGTGAAATTTCTCAATTAATAGACGATATGAATTGTCATAATTTGAGTAAAAATACAATTACGGGATAAAATTAAAAAACGTAACAAACGCGTGAGGAGCCGCGGCCGTACCGCTAGTTATATTATAAGTTTGTGAAAACTATTGCATTGTAAATAAACTCCTCGCTCAAAATTCAATCAACAAGGCAACGTGAAGGCAGTTAAGACAGTCGAACGTGTCGTGAACGACAATGTTGTTTGTCAACAACGAACCAGATGTTGTTGACGATATGGTTATCGAGTTCACTGAATAATTGTAACAGTTGTTCGTGCGTCACTCGCACTCGTGTTGTCTTGGCTTTCGTCGCGACGCATCACATCAGCGTTAACGGTGAACCAGCACTGGTTCCGGTCTATTTCCTATTCACATCACTTTAACACAGAATAGATACGTACAGGCAGCCAGTTTCAAACAACAAGCGATAAGAGCGCACGCACACATGAACGCTTACGTACGAGAATCTCAGATTAAGTCAATGGAACGCCAATTGCGAGTGTCCGCGCTTTGCAGATATAAGTACGTAATTATTGTTTCGTGTGTGACACTATAGCTTGTAAAACTTTGAACACATTACTAAACTGTCAATGGATAAACGATATTGTTGTGTATTTGATCATATAAAAACTACACTAAGCGGAAATAATTTAACGTTTTTTAAGCAAAAACAAATATATATTATTATTTCCACTTTTCCAGTTTTACTACCAACCGTTCAAATCAACTATAAGGTATCTTTCGTTTAACGCTATTTTAAGTAACTATATAGCGTTTATCCACCTTTATATTCCCCTTGTCTACGAAATGTACTCACCACCTATTGTAAACTGGTTGTACTGATAACTGGTAAACTGGTTCGCCGTTGTACTAATAACAAAATCACCAAAGTTTTATCGTAATCAGATGAATTTAGGGACGTATAGGGGACAAACAAACAAAAAAAAACATTAATTTTTATACATACATATATAAAAATCAAATAAGATTGATGTGTGTACATATGTTGAAGTTATACTTCTTTAAATAGTCACACTCGATGTTACGTGACGCATAACATAACTAACTACATTCATCATAATAAAACAAGAGGTTTAGGCTGTTTGGCAAGTGATTGAGGTAGTTGGGTTCAAAGTCTGCAACTCGCTAGTGATACCTATTTCTCAAAACAATACTACGACCTCCATATTTTTAAATTCACTTGCTGTGATTCTATATGTAATTTAAATGCAACATTCAATAACATTTAATATAATAATATCTTATAAATATTACGCCATCAAAATTATATGAAAATACGAATTATATCAAAGTTGGTAGCGTGAAAACACGCAAGTTTTTGATCAAATAAAACTTTAAATGTTTTCACTGTTTATAATAAACTTAATAAAGAGTATGTAATTATCGCTTTTTAAACTGTTATCAAAAGTTACGCTCAAATAAGTTTTATTTAAAAACCTAAAATCGATAAAAATTTTGTTAACATTGTTGATAGGATATCATTTAAGGGTTGCATAGTTGAATATAATATGATAATATGACACTGATTTGAGGAAAAGGCAGATGGGGCCTGACGGAACATGAAAATGTCCGTAACAATTTTAGTATAAATATTCAGTTGTGTCAATTTTGAAAGGAAACATCATGTAATGTCAACACACCGTACGTTGTCATATTATATAAGAAATACGCCGTCTTGTGAGTAATTACACAGTGAAAATTCTTCCTGAAGATAAAAAAAGAAGAGGAAAAATCGTTTCATAGGTAACAAAGCTTATTTTCATATTATTTTCCGTGTAATTTGTTACTATTGGAAAACTGCAACAGTGTTGCTAGGTTACAAGGAAATATTTTCCTGGAAGTTATAGTTAAATATATGTATGTAGTGTTTATTAATTTTATTTACAACCATCATGAAACTAAAAGTAGGATAATATTTGTCACGTAATTGTTTGTTTGTTGGACAACGACCTACAAACACTGAAAGAGATAGCGTTGTAGTTAAAAAGTAAAAATTACAAAGAACCCTGTACAATTTAGTGTATCAGTCAAAAGTCAAATATCCAAAATGGTCGCCAATAATTTCACATGCTAACGACATCGGAACCATTAGGCATAGAGTATGATAAGTAAAAACAAAAGTAAATAAATAAAGAGAACCAAGAAATATTCATTTCAATGAATAAAAACCAAGATGGCAGATATAAATTTAATTGAAAATTGGTATGTAAAGATGCTTGGAGCCCTACATTTCAAATGCAAAATCAGTTTTTTGATGACGGATGATGTATTAACGACTACACTACTGAAGTTGTAAAAAATCAGTAAAACTTATGTTAACTACCCTAGCAACATTTTTCACACGGTCGTACGTGTTGTTATCTGGTTGCCCAGAATACACCGCTAAATGCATGTCCCACTTTTGTTGTTCGTAAGGCTCCATCTGCCTTTTTCTCAAATCTGCGGACGACAAGGACATTTTACAAATTGCAATAGCTTCTCTATCTACAATTCTACCATAGTTGATGTACATAATCTGTGATACCATATTAAAATTAAATAGAAAACAACAATACGTTCAAAAACCTGAAAAAAAATATCTCTCATTTTCTAAAATAATTTATTTTGTTCAAAATTTATTTAATTTTCCAAATTCAATGACATAAACTTATTTGTTTCTTATTATTGTTGGTTAACAAATATTATTAATACCAAACCTGTTTTAAAATATAACTACCGTGTGACAAACATTGTAAACAATTTATTTCTGTAGTAGATACCGAACGCATCACGTTTGACATTTCTTTAATTTTTATGTAGCAAAGGTGGACCGTGCAATGATTCAGTCGTAATTTAATTGAAAATTATTGTTCTAACTCTAAATTTCCCATGACACAGTGTTTCTTAGTAGCAGAACTTTTGTTTTTCTCAAATACAAGGTACTTACCATCATACTGATCAAAGTAAGTTTAATTTTCTTGTCTAATATAGCTTTTTATTAACAATTTTCATTAACTCTAAATGCATGTTGTGAACTGGCTTTTGGGTCCCGAAGAAATTATTGTTGTCGATAAAACGCGATTCAAGACTAACACTTGTACATACAAATTTTATTAAAGCTATAATTTTAAAGTTGTATACACTCAAGTAAAGTTTGTGTACAATGCAGAATTATGATTATGAAACAGTTGTTTATCAATCGCTAAATTTACTTCCTTTGTCTATAAGAACATATATGTATTATATTATGTGTTTAGCTGTACATTATGTCATACCACTGGAACAGTTATTATTTGAAAGACTGAATGCATTTTGACAACTTAACTGTTTATGTAAATAAATATATTGATGGTAATGCATAGTACTGCCCATATAGACATTATGTATTAAAGAAACAACTAATAATTGATGTATTAATGTGTACTGTGCACAGTATACATTATACAAAAACGGCTTAAAGTACAATTCTTCTGTGCTAGCCAATTATAATCGGTGGACACATCATTTTCTGATAAGGAATATTAATAACTTAGATGGTTGCATATATTTGAATAACTATGTTTAATCCAGGTTACAGCTAAGCCACAGAAAACTTGTCATCAACCCAACTAGTCTGATACCTTTAAGATCACTCTTTGATCAATGAACGTCAATATGATTTTCGCCAAAATCGATCAACGGGTAATCTTCTAGTGGGGTGAAATCGCACAACTCTTATCATAAATTTAAATTCAAGTGTTACCTTTGTTAACAGATAAAAATCACCTCCCTACGTACCTAGTAGGAGTGGCTGAGATGTGAAGTGACCAGTTAAGAGTGTTCTGTGTGTGCCCTGAGCCACTATGTGGGGTATCGTGTGCATCAGCGTACTGGGCCTTCTGACTGCCGTTCATGGCATGGTCATCGTTTACACGTCAGATATTCCACATGTGGTGAGTGATGGTTATCTTTCATTGCCATTTTCTTTTTCACTACATACAGTAGTTTTGGATAGTAAAATTAACAACATGAGTCTTGATTTGTTTTTTTTTTGTTTGAAGTAACACAGGTAAGTGTCACCTTTATGCCTGATGGTAAGAACAGTACAATCCAAAAACAATGACCTCACCAAGAGATTGGCAATCCATCGAAGGTCTTTGAAAGTCTTCATTTATGTCTTATCCATTTTTGCATATAAACACGTTCTAGGAGCTTCATACAAGCAAAAAAACAATATTGTTACGCTCTGAGTAAAAAGAAAAGAAATACTATTCAAACGCAAGCTGGGGGGAGGGGGTCTTGAAAAACATTACGATGCGTTACAAGGGCGGCCAAGCCCGGTTAAGCTGTAAAAGCCGCAAAGGCTCCAGGGCCCCTAAGACTAACAGTATAGTCATTTCGAAAAAAAAAAAAAAATTACATGGGCGGGAGGAACAACGCGTTCCGTTAATAAAAAACTAGGCAATATAAATTTCCCAAGTTCGCAACCCTTTTCGTTTATGTTTTACGGGGAATCCCTCGATTGTATTGCACGTCATTTTTCGTTTGTTCTCCAATGTTGGCAACCTTTTTCGTTACACCGGTACTTTGCGCAACATAATTATGACTTTTAGTTGAAAAAGGTCACTTGGGTGTTACGTAACGTTTAAGGGGGAAGGGGTTACAGAAAAATTTTACGGCGCGTTTTATGGGGGCGTGAAAAATTTTAAAAAATTGCATTACGTAATACTTGAACGCCCCCTAATCCAACAACCAATAGTCTAAAATTAGAACACTTCTCCTTCTAAACAATAACGTAAATTTCGATGCATTTGTAGTGATTTCAACCCTTCTTTTATTTTGATAATAAACGAGCCGTGTTTCAAGCCAGGACACCAAACCCGGTGAAACTGTAAAAGCCGTCTGAGGCTCAGGGCTCTTACAACTAACAGCTTAGGCAGTTCGAAAAAAAAAGCCAGGACAGTTATATTTTGGACAACGAAGTGGAAACAACAAGCGATAAAAAGGAAGAAGTCTGCTAGAGGACTATAGAGAGAGATACTGTACGTACGACCACAGTTTAGTGAAGAACAGTATAGTGAGTTTGTTTGAATTTTGTTTCACTGAGTATGAATAAATTATTTACGTAAAATCCACCGGCATTTTCATTACCCACGGATATGACAATATCATAATATTTTTATATGAATAGATCAATCCTTCAAAATATTTAAACAATTTAAAAAAGTCATACTTGCTCGTTCGTTCCGCCATAGGCACGAGCCTAGTGACGTCACTACATAAAAGGACAATTGCCAGTTTATATTAATGTTTAAAGTGAATGCTTCTTTATTTTAGTATTCCTTTACGAACATTTGAATCATGATAAAAAATGAGTCGCAGTTTTATTTGAGTCATATAGAAGCAGAAGCAGCATTATCCAATTTCAATGAAATGTTTTTGTTCATTTTTTATTCATAATGCACACAACAATAACTAGTCATACAACTTATAAATATAGATGAACAATAACGTTATTGATACTACTGTACTCGACAAAATTCCTAAATAAGTTCCTGATATTCATAAAAATGGGAATAATTTAAATAATGAAAAATAGGGATGTTGTTTCCTTTGCTTCTATAGTACTCATTTTAGCTTCTTTCAACGAAGCACCTTCCATAACATTAGAAAGAGATGGCTGTGATAGAAGATATGACTAGTGATTCTTCGTGATTCTCGTGATTGACTTCGTCAATTTTATAAATTTTGACGCTCATGACTAGAGTTATCAAATAATCCGCTAAAGCTAGGACATTCTCTTATGGACCCCAGAAAATGCGTCTTACAAAATTTACCTACGTGCATGGTATTTGCATGGCATTGTACTATTAAATAATAAGAAGGCATAAATAACCTTTTCACTGAGACCATTCCCAAACACGATACCTCTGATGTAAATTGGCGAGGAGTTGAGTATCCTGCAGATTTCAGATGATGCTGTAGCATCAGATCAAGGTTACCATGTCCTTGCAATATCATTGAAATAACGGGATACCGAATTTCCAATCAATAAGACCTGTGGAAGTTGTTTACATCCCTTCATGTACTAGTCAAGAGCTGACATTTGCAAACGGCTGAACAGGTTTTTATGGATCATAGCTAAGAAAACTCCCGATCAAGAAATCTTTCAAACAAAAAATAAAACTAAATCAACTTAATAAACTAATCAACATATGTTAAACTTATAAAACTACTCTGTATGCGTCGGGGTTTTAACACTCCATTACACGCGCCTTTAATAATCCCTTTATAAAACGCGCGGGGCTCAAAAGTGCCCCAAAGGATTTTTCTTTTTTTCACTATTGGAGTTTTTTTTAATAATAATAATATTGCATACGTAATTAAAACTACTCTGTATGCGTCGGGGTTTTAAAAAACCATTTGTGTACTTACTTTATTTTAGCTCTGTTACGAACCACTTTCAATATATCTGCTAATGTTATTCATATTACGGTTCACTACGTTTTTTTTATCCAGGCTCATGTTTACACATTTTCCCGTAAATCTGAGCTCTGAAGTTGGTAACCTTACGGAGGAAACGCCGTAATATAAAAAGTATTTTCATTTTAAACAATAAAAATAATTATTTATTAATTTGTTGTATCACGTTTCTATATTAAAATTGTATTATTTCCTGCACACATTACTGAATCCAAAGTTCCTTAATTTTGATTATTTTATTGTATGCGTTAAGAGGTTAACAACATTTGTTTTTAAATTATCTTGCACCGACCAAAAGAAAATCGGATGCGGTAAAATTAGCGAGTTGATGGTTGGTGTTGGTTTTACCTCGTGACAACATAAATAGAACGAATGGACTAACGATCTACGTAAAATCGTTTGAAGTAAATATATGCTATTAATGTTCTTTTAGAAGCCTATGTTCAACAATACACTGCCCGACGCTAATTTTAAAGCGGGGTGATAAGTTATATATAACATCGGTCATCATAGTGTTAAGATTAGGCTTATCGCGTTCCGGCATGAGTCCGTGACAGGTGTATATCCAATAATCGAGCTGGGTGGTAGGGATCTGTACCCATCTGGGTCGCGACCACCATACGCATGGTGATAAACCCATCACAGGGACTGTCATTCGGTTCCTCTCTCTTCACTAATACGGTGAGTAAGCGTTGATCGCTGTGAGTTCGAATTCCTGCAGTGAACCTGAGCTTTCGGTCAAGGAAAATATCGTTATGAAACCATAGCATAGGGTATTTTTAAATGTCTGCTTAGGCTAGCTACGATCGACAATATGAACATCTCTTGCGAAACACCTAAAGGTGTGTTCCGGCAGCTGCACTTAAGAGAGAGCCAGTGCACATCATCATTCAATATAAGCTGGAACTATTGTGGTCGATAAACTTTTATAAAACAAAAATTCAGTTGTTTTAATGTAAAAATAAATAATTATGTCATATGTTAAGGCCGTCACGGTTAAAGATCGTTTATGTTATCGCACGTTTTAATAGTCTGCATTTGATCTTCCATCCGTTTTGTACAATATTTTAATTATTACTTCATGTAATTATTATCTCTTAGATATTTTGTTTGTTCGCATATGAAAAATTTGGTCTAAACAAAAAATTGTTAACATTTACAAATATTGTTTTCAATTTGAAATAATTATTTATTTATGACACATAATTAATTGTTAGATATAATTCTGAAAAATAAGAGCAGATTAGCGCGTGTGTTCGATCGACGTTATTCTGTAGTCCACGCGAGCGCAGCCGCGGTCACAGCTAGTTTCTACATATAAATAAAGTCTCATAACATTTAGCAAAGCCGTCTGAAACGAGTAAAAAACATATTTCTCTTATTATTGTGAATTTAAATGCAAAAACGAAAAAAGGCCATTGGATGGAGACTATGTTTTCTAACATTTTAACACTGTTTCGATGGATTTGTGCACTTCTATCAAGCATGGAATATTCATTTCATCTTGATCGGCAAGTTTTATAAATCGCGGAAATCCGAATTCCCGTAAATCGAGGTATTTACTGTATTTTCAATAGTTAGTAGCCAATGTGTGCCACTTCTCACGCATTCGTTGCTCTATACCGGTTTTTTTTTTTAATTCTGCTCTTTACCTGTCTCTCATGTATCACAAAACGTTTGCAATATTAATCGAAACTCTGGAACTACCGGTCGGATCTGAAAAAATATTTTTGTGTATGCTAGCCAGAATTATGAGGAATAATATTTGCTATATAACTTCACTCTACGACCGTAAGGGGCGGAGCAGTAATTATGAACGTCAAGATATCTGTCAAGCTGAAGGCAAGTATAGGCAGTGGGAAACCCACACAGGCGCGTTAGCGTTGGCACTGTGAAGAGTTTGTGGAATAAATTTTAAAGAAATCAGCTAAGAACTGGATACAAGTGGAGATTTTTACGTAGCGTATTTTGAAAGCGTAACAAAAAATATTATAGTGTTAGCTGGCCCCACAGACGTTTCTCTCGTTTCAGACCTCTTTCTTTTGAAATCTTTTTCAGGGCTATAACAAACAAAACAAAATAAGAATTACGAATATCTATCATTCGAATCTTCGAGTTATTGTGTTAAGTTTAAAAAAAAACCAACGAATAAAAAAAAAATTGGACTAACTTACTAAAATTAAAAAAAAGGAGTTAGCCAAATCGGTCCATCCGTTCTCAAGTGATGCACTTACTAACGAACAATATTCCATTTTAACTTATATAGAGATCACTAGATTATCGAGACTTCACAGTGAAAAATATAATTGTCGGTGAAACTGTAATATTTTCTGTCTTTTATGTCTCAATTATTAATGACAAAATATTATGTATAGGTGGTGTGTATAGTTCTTTTCACATAAGACCATAAACCTAAACCATCTCCTGTATGAGTTCATAGTGGCATAGCCTGTTTTGGAGTATCACAGACGATATTTAATCTCATGTATGTAATTGAACGCAATTTGACATCCAACTGCGCAAATTTACTTGTGTGTGCCGCTCAATTCTAATTGGTCCACGGTGACACACGATTAAGAGTTAATACAGTTGTAAAAAAACAACACAACCGCAGGAAATGTTAATAACTAAAATTATAAAACGGAAATAATACGGACTACTAAAAATAACTGACATAATTATTTCATGTGCCTTGTTTTCCTAATTCTACTTTTTATATATAAATTGATATAACTCCAAACGGTAACGCTTGATCCAACTTGATCCAGATCCTGAAAGAAATATAAGTGATAAATCAGTCAAGTCTCTCCGGCTCTCGTATTTTAAAATGATGACGCTTAGGGATAGACGCTAACTACATAACCTTGTATTCCTCCATAAGATCATCGATGGTCGTACTGATAGCCCTACTATTCTAGAAATGGGACATCTCAATGTTCCCTATAATGACTCCAGGAAGAGGATAAGTAGAATTTTTTCGATACCTGTTTGTAGGACCGATCTTGGGCATGGCTCGCCTGTTATAAAAATGTGCAGATCATATAATGAGTATAATGTAATATTTTGGAGAACTTAGACATATTTGCACAAACACTACCTACTTTTATAAACCTAATTAAACATTATTTAAATTAGACAAAATATAGAAATGACATTGTTTAATCACCTTTTTTAACTTTTTATATTATTTTAATGAACTTATTTACAGAATGAAGTATTATTTTATTATACTATGCTGTGTTGTTTTTATTTTAGTTATTAATATTATTATATAGTGATACTTGATTGTAATTATTTTATGTTGTATAAGTTGCATGCATGTTCTGAGCGCCTGTAATTGGTTCGCTTATATGTATTCGATTTTAAAATTAATTATCAACGTATAATATGCGAACTTTTGGCGCGGTTTTTATTAATAATTAAATAAATAAATCATAATCAGTAAATAATAATTAAAATAAAAGCGCACCATCATCTTAATTATTTATCTCGTTTACACTTTATAAAAAATATGTTAGTGTAAACAGTGCCGCCAATTCTTTACGTCGTAAATTGATCCGATTTGCGATCCTGCTGTGGCCCAGCTGAGCTTTCGACCCGGACCGCGGAACATTTTAAAACCGCGCGCGAAACAAGTTATTTGCGAACGCATATAACCCTGAACAGTTGTTTTAAATTATGATAATTTATAAATCAAAGTATCGAATCAATTTTACTGATGAAATTTGTAAAAGCTCTTTGCGGTTGTGTATTAGTTGGATTGATCCCAACATTGATTTTGTTTCTGAATATATAGCTCAAGCTTCCCATTAGATTTCTTCTCACTAGCGTATTATTCTGGTTCTCTCGCCGCACACCCGCCACAAGCACCCTCCTCTGCAGTATCTCAAGCCTAGGTCCGGTCCATCGGTATGGAGCCCTTGAGCCAAGCAGCCGCTCGCGCGATACAGAGACTCTACATTCACTAGCTTTCACAGACACACATGACACTACATTATACACACATGCATAACACACAGGTACATAGGTTCTGTAAGGGATCTTTTTTTTTCTTTTTTGCCTACTTAGATAGACAAAAGTTTTCAGACCACTAAATACACATACACATGTTCCAACATCCAAGAAACATGTATATATGTATAGTTAGTTTAGATCGAATGATGGGGAATTAGTCAGATCGCGACTTAGTTGCATACGCGCAACAGTCCGAGCCGAGGTTCGGCCACTTTGGCACCCTCGGATGTTGTCGCTTAGCTTTCGTGGCTGAGTGCCTTAAGCGCTCGCCCCGAAGCCTGGTAAAGCTGTAAAAGCCGTAAAGGCTCCAGGGCGCCTAAGGCTAACAGTATAGTCAGTTCGAAAAAAAATATTGTTCTCTCGACTTCAGTATGTTCATATATGTATTAAATAAACCGTTTATACTTAACAACTACCTATTATCTGCAGCCCCCGACTTCATTAACAATGTGAACATTCTAAAGTTTAGCCCGTAACTTTCTTAAGGTTACCCATACCAGCTCTACATTATATCGTCTGCGTCCTTCGCGATCAGCTATTCAGCCAAGCTATTTGGATTACTGACTATTTTTTTCCAAACTACTCGACGATTATATAGAAGTAATTATATAAAATCACCAAATAAAGAGCATTGAAATAAATAATAAATTTAGACATAAAGACCTACTGCCCTGAAATTCTTCTGATAAGGAACGTAAGAAGGTCAATGAATCGTTATCGTTTGCTGTGATTATATATTGAAGTGTTGTACTATTATCTTAATCTCTATTTGGTTATAAGCCGTAGATATTGTCGAGTGACAATCTTACTCTTTACCCTTAAGGATAATCAAGATTAGTATCAAAAGTGACTTACTAAGTATCACTACATCACTTATAGTACAATAAAGTGTTTTTCAATGATATATTCAAATGATTTACAACAGACTGCAGAATGGACACAAGTCATCGATGTTCACTACTAGGTGTCAACCGAAGGAAGGTTATCCCACGATTAACTTGCCGATTTCAAACAGCTACAAATCTATAGTTATTCAAAAAATTTAAGCCCTAAGTAGGCACTTATCAATTATTATTTTCATTTTATAGTTATTACATTTATTGAGGAAGGTTATATAACATCACCTTACTGAGTGAAGCAGTAACCTTAATCTTCAAGCAACCGAGAAAACTGCGGGCAAATATGTGAAGTGAGAAGCACGATATGCGATAAATACCTAATACTCGGTTGAAATCGTGTGGCGCTGCTAGTTAATGAAATACACATTTCAATTATGTAATTTATCGGAGTTTTGGTCTATCAGATGTTTTTGAGCATTTTATCTTCAAGCCGGATGAAATATACTGTGAAATCCGAAAGTTATTGTGTTCTGTCACGATTGTAACTTTAGAAAACTCATATTTCTACAAAAATATTATATCAAACATGACATGTAGCGTGATTTATTGACATGCTCATTGCGTTTCATTGGTAATCGATTCTATTTCCTTTGTAGATTTGTATAATAAGCAATGATTCTGCGAAATAATAGGTCATTTCGATATTTAGGTTAATGGAAATTATTGATATGGATTATTTATAGAACTAGTACAATAACCAAATTAAATATTGTTTCTTATAATGTCTTAGGATATAATAAATACTAGCTGTGTCCCACGGTTTCACCTTTGTTGAATTTATTTGGTGCCGCCACCAACGCATTATTGTAGTCCTATCGTTGTCCCACTTCCCGTATTTGCCTACAGCTTGCTAGATTACTTGACGTTCATAGTTACTGCTCCGCTCCTTAGAGTTGTAGCGTGAATATTCTATGAATATACCATACCTCATGAATATCTATCATTAATGATGCCATAGATGTTTCGCTCAATGGAGATTAGATCTATGTTAACTATTCGGTAGTGTTGATTTTTGCCATACCCACCAAAATATTATGCCATAAAGTTTTACAAGGACTCGATTTTTTTCTTTCTCTTTACGGATTTAAATTTCCCAGGACGTTTTAAATTTGCCATCCCTAGCTCTAACGTTCTCTAGTTTATTTAACTGGTTTATTTATTTAGTTATCTACAACGACTTTTTATAACCATTAAGTAATTGAGATCAAACAAAAAAGTTTTTTGTTATTTTATAATAATGTAAATTTGAACAATATGTAGAGAATAAATGTTTATTATATTATTTACCGTTATCCGTCTTAATCTATTCATATGAATTTAACTATATGTATGTATGTGGGAATTTTATTATCTATATTAATAAGTTTGTACTTTTGTCTGTATTTCTATTATAAAGAAAACTGATCATGAATATGACGATGAAAAACAAATTTCTGTCTGTTTGTATGTCCGGATTTAAATCAAAAACGGATTGATCGATTTTAGGGAATGTTGTTCATGGGAATTCCTCCAATAATTTTCTATTGATATGATATGAATTGTGAATACTACTTTTATTAATAAAAAATAATCGTAAAAATAAATATGGATTCATATTAATTCGTTGTAATTTTTAAATTTCAACCCATTTTTTATGAAATTTTGTACACGGGCAGTATATTTCATTCCATAATTGATGAACTATAAGAATTATTATTAGCAAGTTGTGTTTGCGACTTCGCTCGCGTGGACGATAGAAGAAATATTATTTTCTTAAAATTTTCATAACTTTTCATTGAATTAGAATTTTTTATAGGACCAAGTATCTAATGAGTAAAACAAAAAAAAAAGATCAAAATATATTTTATTATGATATCTTACTATGACATATAAATTAAGATGCGAAAATATTTATTGCGTAATAAGCGCATACGCAGTAGCGGGGCACCGTTAGTTAACTTATATTTACTGTATTCATTTAAGAAAATAGTCTTTTGGCTACACACACTGTGGTTTGAACCCAGGAGAACCGGTGAAATCCTATCCCAAGCGAAAGTTGACTCAGAAAAAGGTACTGGTGAGTGTTTGGTGGACCAGTGTTGGTGTCATACACTAGAGCTTCCTAAGATCTGGCTAGACGATAACGGCAGATTTGTATTGTCAACAATTGCAAATCATGATGGAAAAGCTAGCCGTTAAACAGCCGAGACTGGTCAATTTCTCTAGCCCACTGCTGCTTCAGGACAACGCTAGACCCCATACTTCACGACAGTCGGTCACTAAGTTAGATGATCTACAATTGGAATGTCTGCGACATCCACCGTAATCCCCGGACCTTGCTCCAACAGATTACAATTTTTCCCGGAATTTGGACAATTTACAAGGAAAAAAATTCAACTCCGGTGCGGCAGTCCAAACCGCCTCCAAAGATTTTATTGATTCTCGCTCCCATTATTTTTACAGCAATGGAATCAATGAACTACCTGTAAAGTGGCGAAAGTGCATAGATAATAATGGTACATACTCCGATTGATTAAATGTATAATTTCATAAATTTTTTTTCCTTTTTACTTTATCCATATAAAACGCTAATTTCATATGTAACCTATTAGTTTCATGTGCATTTCGTAAAAATCTGTTATTTCGACAAATACAAACGACACTTCAATATTATTTATTTTTATAGATTGCACTGTTTCTTGTGAAGTGCTCTACAAAATAAAAGATAATTGTTGACTGTTCCGTAGCTTTAAAAGTTTGGGAACCTCTGCTTTTATACATGTTTATATTTACGTATTAGTTAATGTTTCCCCTATTTATCATTAAACAAACGATATAATAAACACTCGTAGGGTAATCTTATCGTGAACTTTGTTTGGTGTACATTTCCAAACGCGGCTGGAACGGCTGGAAGGTTCTCCAGTACTTATTATCGTGCGATACACATCGGTGGCAGTAGTGTTTATTGAATTTAAATTTATTAGTCAATTGGATTTTTTATTTAGTTGTTCTAAATACAAGTTAAAGTGTAATTAAAGTGATTTAGTAGTTTATATTTAATTGTGTTGGTAAAAGAGGAAATTTTAGTTTTTCTATTTTGACGTATTTATTTAGTTAAAGACATAAATAATATAACGTATTTAAAACACTTTATTACAAATTATACTTAAATAAACCACGCCTCTTTCCCAACGGGGTAGACGAGAGACCACGTCCTTCCAGTTGCTACGAGCCTGACATACAAGTTTCGCTTCCTCAACATTCATCAATCTTTACATGCATGCTCGTCGGTTTAGAGTACTCTTGAACTGACCTTTCTTCAAAACGGTCCCGATTTAATCGTGGAACGTTCGTCTAGGTCTTCGTCTTCCAACGTTCCCATTAACACTCAAATCTGTCTAGTCATTCTTTTTCATTCATTATCTCTACATGCCCAAACCATCTAAGCATCCCTTTCTCAATTCGTGTCACTATATCTTCTTTGTCTTTGATTCTATAGAAGGCTAATTCCGCGGTAATTTTTACAGTTCTTTTGTGCCTCTTTTTCCTTGTACAATGGCACTATCAGAGCCTTGCACCAGTCTCCCGGTACCCGACGATTTAAATTATAGGAGTTCCAATGTTTCATTTATTTATTTTATATTTTTCAACGTTGCTTATAGTTATTTATAAAAACTGAATATCTATTCTATTAATAAAAAAAAACCTTAGATAAAAGCGTCACCTTATCTTGTGAAATGTTGTAAAAACAAGGACGCGTGTACTCGCTATTGAGTGCATGTGTACTGATTAGATAAATATCAGATAGCATTGACAATACAAATAGTTTTCATTACTTTTAATCAGTAAAGTAGGACATTATTCTAATAAAAAAGTTCTATTTTCATACCACCTTTACCAACGCTAATGGAATGATATGTATAATAAGGAAAACTGAGTGAATCGCAATCGCCAACATACATGAACACTGTGAGAGAGCTGCCCCGTGGCAGATGTGGCATCGGTTGAAATATTAAAAAAATCCCCACCGGGGGCATACGAACAGATCGTTAATATTCGCTCCCCGATTACGTTACTAATCGAAATCAACAACGAAGAATATAAATGAGTGGTGTTGTATCGTGGATATATAAGTTGATATTTCATTCGGTCCATCGGTGCGTTAAATATGGCGTCACACTTGGCAATAAATGCAGTTCAAGTGTTGTACATCGTTGGAATGCAGCAATTTGTCAGTATACATAACATCTTTTTATTTATTTAAAGAAATCTATAGCTTTGAAAACGAGGTAACATACATACATTAGTTAACATATTGGTTTAACCAAATACGATTTCAATTGCATTACAAAGAAAAAATAATAATGTTTATCCCTAACAAAACTATTAATTAATATTGGTATCAACAATAATTTAACAATTGTGTGTGTATGTGTGTGTGTGTGTGTGCGTGAATGAACGTTTCTCTCTAATTCTGTTATAGAATTAATTAGTTAACGAATCGTTCCCTAATCAAGAACATTCCAACCAAGTAAGCAATATATAGAATAGTGCTGCAATACTTTTTATGTTTTTGTTATTTGAATCATCTAATGACACATTTAGACGGGAGCGTTTGACTTTTGAGGATTTTTGATGTTACCACATGGAATGACCACGTTATCCATTATATTTTACCAAGCTATACATTAAATTTGTCTTTATAATAAAAACAGTGGGTAATATAAACAAAGCTATAAAGCCCGCAATTCGCGCGTAATTTGTTAATTGGCACTGTCTATCAACATTTTCATAGTAACTGGTTTAACGCATTTGTTTATCATTTTTTGTATTGGTGATGGCTTAGTAGTAGTTTTCGGACAACGCATCGATCGACGAGGGTTCGAATCCTACAATCTTGATGCAACCTTGGTATGGTGGACTTTTTTAACACCCGCCAAGCCTAGCTACCACCCTTAAGTTATATATCTGTTTGCAAAGTCCCTATATATGTGTTCCGGTAGCTTTACTTTAGAAACTTCAAGCTTACCGTCTTGTGCCACAACGTCACTTAACATCTGATGAGATTGCAATCAAACGCTAAACCAAGCCTGCCCAACTTACTAACTAACTTTCGAATCCATTTTAGCTTGCGTACCGCCTAGTGAATAATACTTATTTATAGCCATGATAAATTCAGATAAAAATAGATATAAAAGTTTTCAGCCAAAAATTGTTTAATAATAGTTGGCGGGCAAATTTAATTACCTTGACGGTTCACTTTTTGTAAAAAAGTTAAGGCTAATCTGAAAACGTATAAAAACGAGATTACTATTTAGAAGAGAACATTCTTGATTTATTTTAAACGATAATATTTGAAGAGGAATCTTACTTCCATTTTTACTATTAATAAATATTTTGACATTGAACTGTATAATGTATATTGTTAAAAAAATACCTATATGAATTATTTATATGAAAAACAATGTAATAAATTTATTTTTGTATGTTTCTATACAATTGAAAGCAATGACGCATACTCACCCGATGGATTCTAATCAATAGTTAATTACAATATGATTTCGGAGAATTTTATTATTATGCTTTCCTCCAATAATCTTTCAATGGTAAATGAGAACTTAACCAGAAGAAAAAACGGTGCATGTCAGTCCTATCGCGTGACTGGTGTTTGCTCTGTAAGAACGTTTGTCTTGGAATGTATACAATAGACAAAGTTAATATCTATACTAATATAATAAAGTGGAAAAGTTTTTTTGTTTGTTTGTTTGTTTAAAAACGCTAATCTCAAATTACCAATAAGATTCGAAAAAATATTTTTGTATATGATAGCCATATTCACGATAAAATAGTATAGGCTATCTAGCATTAGGCTATACCTCTCAGCTAGCCTTAAATATTGTTTTCTTTTAAGTAAGTCGGAATATGTAGCGACGCTAACTGCTTTATTACGGCCAGTATAAGATTCGCGAATATGTTCCGGGGAGGGGCAACATAACGACTTCACTTTTTGTTAACACTTGGTTTTGCACCCCTTCTAATGAGGGGATTCGATTCTTAAGGAGTAAACTTCAATAAGAAAAAGAAACTATTTTAAATATACTCAAAATGAAATGATTCTCGCAAACTTGTAACGATTCTGTATATAGTAAAATCTGTGTCAAGACAGAAATTTTACAAAAAAAAATATACATAACCACTGGATTTTCTGAGGCCAGAACGCGACACGCCTGGCGTGGTCAGGATCCAGTCGTGCCCTATCCATGTTCACATCCTGAAATAATTGCTTACTTTACAGTTAATGGAGGAATATAGAGACTTGCCGGCGCGCTTCGGGCCTGATCTACCGGCGGACGGGCTCCGAGGATTTTTAGTGGCCGGGGTGCCATCGGACGGATGCGCCGATATGGATAAACCGCCGATGACGGACAATTTCACTGGCAAATGGATTGTACTTGTCGCCAGGTAATTTGTTACAATTACTATGTATCACAGTCGGCCATTAATGTAGGCCCCTACGTCTTTCCATCTGTTTCTGTTATTCTAAGTAACTTAGATACATTTTGAAAGCGGTGAAAGTATAAACGACAGGATTTTTTTAATCTTAGAAATAAATATGAAATAGACTTAACCAAACTTTTAGACTTAGTAAACCAAAAAAAAAGTGTTAAGTATTAGGTTTTACAATAAATTTCTTAATCACATTATCAATTGACCGGATAGAATCGTGTCAAGTTATAATTCCAATTTTACGCCCATTTTGTGTGACGTTGAGAGCCAAAGGGTTAAGCAAGTTTTACTATCGAAATGGTATTATAGAGTGAGATTACGTGAATGACTGGAAGTGATTCCCTCTCTCTGTACATCTACTAAAAGTGATATTATCTGTAAAAAATACATAAAGTGTGAAAAAAGCAACTAAAAAAATCTTGATAAGCCCGATCGTGTTTCATACAGCTCTTCTAGATGACTGGGATGTTTTTCGAACCGGTGGTTGTCTTGACTGTTGACATTCATAAGTGCTTTTACAGGTCATAAATTAAATAAAATATTTTTGATTTCATTTATTGCAATATCTCGCCAATTCTACGGAAAGCGATCCAGTTCGTCTTGCCATCACTTCCGAGGTCAGCCGCGACGCCTCACAGTCTCGTGAAGTCTGTGTTTATTTTAGTTCACAGATCATCCGGCTTCTATAAATATGATCAACCAAGTCTCAAATTAGCTTCGCAACTCTAGTAATAAACACATTCACTGTCTAGAAATTCTCTATCTTTTATTTAATAATAATCGTTACCTTCTATTATACCCAATATAGTAGTATTCAGCGGCTCCTAAACTTTTAAAACTACGGAACACTCGAGAAATCTCTTTTATTTTATCGAACACTTCAATGGAATTTTTAGTTCAGTGCAATTTGAAATAAAAGTGAAAAAAGCTTTATTATAATTGTTCCCCTGTTTCGAAATAATATTTGTAACAGTAGGATTATTTAACCGGCAAAATAATTAAACGATTTAACGACAAATTTAACCGATTCGTGAATCCCTCGTAACTTTGCCACGGAATCCCACTTTAGGAATCGCTGATCTAAGTAACAATAAAAAATAAAAATTTAATATAAAAAATGATTTGATGGTACAATTAAGTAATCTTGTGCTGTCGCACTAACTGTATTATGAGCAAATCCCGGAGAAAAGGGAATTTTAAATTTCTCATTAACGTTTGACGTACTCCCCAGATACAATTGCAGTTTCGAAACGAAGGTGAGGAACGCACAAGCGGCCGGGTACGACTGCGTCGTCGTCCATAATGTCAATTCTAGTGATTTAGGTAAATATAAATTAATAATTTGCATTACTAATATACCTACGTACTTATTACTTTAAGACGGAAATTACGCTTCGCATTTTGTATTATACTATATTGAGCTAGGATACGAAATGCTAAGCGAAATTACTGTCTTTTCGGCGATTTTGTTATTAGGCCTTACAAGGCGTGAATAGGTAACAAGCCGAATTGCACCATTATTTCAATCTCAATAATTTTCAAAATTATTGAAAATTGGCAATTCGGTTGCCTAATTTATACAGCGAATGAATGAGTAAGTCGATAGGCTTAGTTATTTTTGATACATCGCACTTGCGGTTTTTTTTTAATAGAACGCACCAGTAAAACTGTAACTATAAAAGGGTCTATCTGAAAAGTATTCATGCAAATCTTTCGGCTCAGCGAGATAACAAAATTTTACGGTCTGTATAATGGAGCATGTGTTGTGTAATTGTATGGTGGTAGGGCTTTTTCTAATGCCCGCTTGGCTAGCTACCACCCTCAAATTGGAAATCTGTCGCCAAGCACCTATAGGTGTGTTCCGGCAGCTGCGCTTGAAAGCCAGTCTTCCACTAGATTTAGCGTGTTATCATCTTGAGGCACATCTTTACTTAACATCAGGTGAGATTGTGGCCACTACGCCAAAATATAACGATAAAAAAACAACACAATGGCGATTTATGAGAGATTTGGTTCCAATGACAGTCGACTCGGTTTTGCTGGGCTGTAAAAGCCTCTAGGTAGCTGATAGGCATAGGACAAGAGATAAATACACAAATACATACTGGGCTAGCTATATTAAAATGCTTTTTAACGCGCGTTGAAAAAACTCGTTTTTGGACCCTAGTTTTTGAATGATTCACTACATTTCCAAAAATTTCCAGAAAAAATTGCAATAAAGTCATATAGTTGAGATTTTTAAAATTTGCTCTTTATTAAAGAATGGCAGCCAGAATCACGACGAACACGATGTAAATTTATAGTTTACATCTGTTTTTTTTTTGACATGCAGTAAAATAAAGTATGGTCCAATTGCGATAGCACGAAACAACACAGTTTACTAAATCCTAATTTTTTACATTTTACTTAAAACTTGCTAAGTTAGAAATCAAAGAAAAGTAACAAATTGTTTTATTCAATTAATTGGAGAACGTGTAACTACAACTATAATTAAAGGAATGGCTATGGAACTAGGCATCCGTTAGATCTCAGTTCTTTTATCGATGACAACGACTACTCCGAACGTCGTTTCTACCGAACTTGGCCCCTTTTTGACGTTTATGTTTTGTTTGGGATGTATATACATACGTTCAGTATACTCGTAAGATGCGCGAAGGGGTAACTTAACGATGTCACTTTTTGTTAACACTCAATTTTGCTCCCCATCTAGTTTATGTACCGCAGTCTATATATCAAAATCGATTTTTAAGGAAAGCACTTCATGACAGAGATCCCGCAAAAAACTCAATATTTAATCGCAAGGGGGCGTGCGGAATATTTTAAATGTAGAAAACACATTAACACGCAAGTGCCATGACCTGTGCTCGTAACAACTTTCCCTGATATCACTGCCAGCTCTTGACATGTTAACTTCCTTTTAATTCTTTATTTACCCTTCGTGTCGGTTAATTCCGTTAATAACTGTCTGATCGCATATCTCTTTATAGGGTAGTCTCCCTATTAACTTTTTTTTTAATTATAAAAAAGTTAGGTTCAATTAATAGTTTAAAATTAGTTAAATAAAAAATATACATTTAAATTATAAATTACTATTAAAAACTGGTTGAGAAATCAGATATTAGGTAATTTATAATTTTTACAGTGTATCTAGCTTAGGAATAAAGATCTTGTAAAATTACCAATAATTTCTTTGCAGCAAACGCAAATCCGTGAAAGTGGCAATATTTGTTCCACTGGGAGGAGGACAAAGTGTTCTACTTATAGAGTATTTTGGTTATTTGTGAATAACAGAAAATCTAAGACGTGGAAAACTAGATCATGCACTATTCGGCGGTCGGGCATAGTCAAACAATCTTGATATGCCTTATGAGAAATTGAAACTCAAAAAACGTTACGACTTTATTCATTAGCAATTTCTCTTATTGCCAACCCTAACAACATATTATGTACATTGCCATTTATCTGTGGAGTACAATAAACATTGATAAATCTTGTTGTCCGTCGTGCATACAGTGTGAGGGCGGTACCATACGCGTTTTGTAATATTATTACGTTTTTATTTACAGTAATACTTTTGATTAATTAATATATTTGAACTATTAAAATAATAATTATCTCAACGTGAACCAAATACCGAGTGACTGGAAGGATTTTGTTCCTTAAAATGGCACTGAATAAAGCAAGATTACTTGTTTTCATTGTGAAAGTTAGTACCGATTACTGTGTTTTTTTCTTGTTTAAATTGATATGCGTTTACGTCTATCTTCATGTAACAATCGGTCTTTTGTGTGACATGTAGTCCATGTGAAAAACCGATTATATTAAACATTATCCGGTTAATTCCAATCACACTGCTTTGGTCACGGCCGAATATTTCATGTAACAATTTAGTTTACAGTGTTATGAAGTGTGTATATAATAAGACAAAAGGTCAGTTGTGATCGAAATTACCGGATTAATACCGATAAGACGGTTTCGGGTACGGATGGTATGGTCCGCGTTATTCATTCTCCCGATATCGCTCTATGGCTAATCAAACGTATCATCATTCACAGAATTCGTATCAATTAAAATGTATATAATGTTTTGAAGTGAAAACTTCTTTAGCAACGTTGTGATTTGAAACTTGATGAAACGAAAATGCGACAGTAAAAAGAAACAACCATATACATCTATAGGATTTAGCCTACGAGAGAATGAGATAGAATACATTTACATTATGCACGGTTAATGCAAGTCCTGATTTTCAGGATTGTGATTGTCGTCGGATTGGTCTAGTGGTGTGAGACGACCAGACTTAATACGCAGTACGCACGAGTGTTCGATAGTTCGAATCCCGCTGATTTAATTTTATTGCATTTTAGTCACATCACCACTTAACATCTAGAAAAGTCCTAGCAGCATACTATTTAAATATGTATTATCAAATCTTAATTTTCTGTGCCGACCATTTTTCTTCATTTCATGTATCCGCTGTATTATCGGTAGATATTATTGATATATTCGACACAAGAATATAAAAAATATATAACCGGTTTTTCTTAAATGTAACAATCGATACTTCCCAGTTTATACAGGTTATCTGAAGAAATACCCTAACTTAATATTTTTATTACCGACATCACTTTCAGTCTGGGTCTTACCCGAAAATAGTGTTCGATTGGATCGCTACCAACATATACCAGATGGCCACCCATACCCACTACAGTGGCATGCTTAGGCATACGATTAGTCGGTGTATATTAATCAAGTGGGGTGGTAGGATATATCTGTATCCGACTGGATTACGACCACCATGTACAAGCAAAAGTGACTCCCTTTTAATTTCTCGCTTTTCGAGATCAGGTTATTTTTATAGTAGCTCAGCACATTGACAGTACTGTCCCTGATGGTAAGCACAGTACAATCCAAATACAACGGCGACCACCGAGAGATCGAAATCCACCGGACTACATAAATATCTCTTCACGTTACGCTTGAAGGACGCGATGACAAGAAGGATGGAACACATTGGCCGGGAGACGGTTCCACAGTGTCACGGTACGGCAAAGATAAGACGTAGAGAATTTTTTTGTTTGCTAGTCTATATCCGAAAGGGTGCATGCCGGCATGACAACGCCGGTCTTTGTTTTTGAATTTAAAGGGTCATGCTACACATTTGAAATATGTAATCCAGGTTTCTGGCTTCATACATAATGTTTAAAATTCGTTTTTTAATTCACAGAGAATATGTCAGCAAAGAACCAGACTGGTATAGACATACCGTCGGTGTTCGTTAGCGATACCGCTGGCAGGGAGCTGGCTGAAGCATATCTATACACATACGGGTAAATTAAACTTAACAATAAGGCCCCCGCGCACTAGGCAGTCTGGCTGTAGCAGTGAATCCGACATATCATGGCTCATTGAAACTCGTGCACTAGGCAGTCAAAAATTCCTGGCTACCACAGCTAGGAGAGCGCTCATAATTGCATTGCAGCCAATTGGCTGCGCGCAGCCAGAGGGAGATAAGACGAGAATATGTGTTCAGTATCCGCGCACTTGTCACAGCAGCCGCACCAGCCGTATTTTGTGTCTCGAAACGAATTTCGCAATGCGTTTCTATACGACTATGACTGTTGTTGCTTAATATTTCGGCTACTCAAGCCAGGCTGCCCTAGTGCGCGGGAGTCATAAAAGTGTTGCGTACGTATCCATCCTGATAGAAAAAGTTACTAAACGACTCGTAATAAAAAATTGTCAATATTATTATATATTAATTTTACTACCTACTGTAACAGTGACAAATAAATTTGTTTGCTCTGGCAGAGATTTATCAAAGAGTTGTTTGTTTATATCAATCATATATCCGATTTCGAGTTTTAATCTTTACTTTTTTAGTATTGTGAACTCCAGTACAAGAAACAACCTTTTTAAATACGTTACACGTTGAAAATAATATCCGTGAATTAAGATATTCATTATTACACCTTTAAATGTAATTATATGTTATTTTTTATTTATATAAAATGATAATATGCCACAAAGCACGACATTATGATTACGTGACCACGTGTGACGTCATCATTCAATAAATAAATTAGAGCTTAGAAGGTATTATGTGCAAAATTGATTTTATTGTAATATAATTTCACTTGTGAAATTACTTTCGCACCTATATAATTTTAAAACACCTATTTCCACACGTAGTCATAATTTTAGACTCACATAATAATCACCTGAGAAGAAGTCACGTTTCCTGACTTGCTTTACCGTTTGGTATTTGGTACGCGGCTCATAGAAAAAAAAAACAATATTCTCAATAAAAAATTAAACAAATCAATATCATAAAATAATAAATCTTTATTTTTTTAAAACTGTCAACTCGTGCATTATAATCGTCTTAGATCGAACAAATGACAAATCGGAAAAATAATCGTAAGTGATTTCTCGTTTCTTGGCAGTTTTTATATAATGGTGAACGGGGACCTACCGTTTAACATCAACACGCACCTGCTGCTGCCGTTCGCGATAGTCGTGCTGCTGTGTCTCCTCGTCATACTGGTCTTCATGGTAATATACTTAAAGATCTCACTAAATATACATTTTAACGCCTTCGAATAACCGTTGTTACCAATCTGAGAAGCAAAACCAACCAATTCACAGATGATGGCTTAAAATTCCTTCATCGGTTTAAATACTTATTCTAGCAGATTTTTGTTATGTTTTTTTATATATAAAAACTAGCTGTGCCCGTAGCTTCGCTCGCATTTACTATAAAATGCTGCATGCCGTCAGTCGAGCGCACGCGCGAATCGTGCTGGCCCCGGCCAAAAGACGGAAGACAAAAATGCTTATTGTAGGTGATCCTTAGATGTTATATGCCATTGCTGGCTTTTATGTAGGTCATTTTAAGATCTACAATTATGTAGAACATTAATTTGGTATATATCGTACGGTTTACTCAGCGTAAGCCATTCGAGCAGGCCAAATGCGTACTTTTTCCGAATTGATTCACCATTATCGTAACTGCTTATAGTTCGAAACACGCTGATTTAGGATATTAAAAAAGGTTTCACTTCTGACACTCGTGAACTGCTGCACACATTATTTTTTTTTAATTTAGATAGTGAAGTGCATAAAGGATCGGAACCGGGCTCGCCGACACAGGCTGTCGAACCGCGCGCTCGACAAGATCCCCACGTGCAAGTTCAGCAAAGGCGACCCGTACGAGACGTGCGCCATCTGCCTTGACGACTACCAGGAGGGGGAGAAGCTAAGGGTGCTACCCTGCGCACATGGTATCAACACATATTTTTTAAATTAACCTTCATTAGGTCATATGATAGTAAAATACCAAAATCGAATTTTAGTACAACTTTATAAATTGTGCCCCACGGTTTCACTCGTGTTAAATTTATTTGATAAATTCTTCACCGCGCCGCGGTCAACGCACCCGTGTAGCTTATGTCCGTTCTTACTTCCTGTAATTGCCTACACCTTGCCAGATTGCTTGATGTTTATGGTTACAGCTGTATTCCTTAGGATCATAGCTTGAAGTTATATAGCCTATAAACCTTTCTCAATAAATGTCTCAAGAATTAATTTGATTGAGTTACGATATACTGATAACGAATAAATGGAGGGAGAAGTTTCCAGGCCTAATATTGTTTGCGTACTCGAACCGATAAAGTTGGAGTGTGTGCGTGTTCCGCGTGTCTGCGACACCTTATCTTTTTCTACGAATTTAAACTTGATGTATGTAGTGAATTCTAGACGTTTCTAGATATTTTTTCTGTGTGTCGAAAGTAGTGCAAGTTTTATACAGATCGTAACAATATGTAAGAGTATGGAACATTTGACAATTGGCATTGTTATGTGTAGTAAGTTGAATGCGTATCCGCATATTAGTAATGGGTGTGTGCGGTTTTAGCGTACCACTCGTCGTGTATCGACCCGTGGCTGACGCAGAACAAGCGCGTCTGTCCGGTCTGCAAGAGGAAGGTGTTTGCGGCGGGCGAGTGCCGCCGCCGCCTCGACTCCGACTCCGACTCGGACTCGGAGCCGCTCCTGCCCGCGCAAACCGACCGACACACGGTGAGATACTCTTATATAACTAACTACAGTGACTCAGCGACACAAACTGGACCTTAGTCTCCGACAATAAGAGACGCCATCTCTGTCTACATTGCGCCGTCTCCCGCCACTCATCCGCTTCGAGTTCCTGTAGGACTTAGTTACAGCGTCGAACCATCTGTACCTGGGACGTCCGACGCACAGGTCTTCGTCCAATTATTTGGCCCAGATTCCCTTTTTTGGTCGCTCGATCCTCTCCCATTCGCTCAATATGTTCGAGCCAGCTAAGACGGTGCCGTTATTTAATGGCAACTGTTTTTATCCACGGTTCATAGGTAGGTCACAAAAAAAAAACTTTAGAGATTTCTTGGGGCAATCCGACTGGTGGATTACCTCCACCCCCACAGAAGTCCATAGACTATGGCAGCTGCTTACCATCAGGCGGGCCATACGTTTCTTTACCACTAATGTATTATTCTAATTATTCTTGTAATCTTCTAATATAACTCTAACAAGATGGCGAATCCTTGTTTAAACTATCCTAAAAGATTATGTAACATCTTAAAACGCATGTACCTAGTTATAATTTATAATCCATTTATGCACGATAGCTAAATTTAACACGTAATTTTCCACTTAAATTACATAATATGAGGCAAAATAAGTAATGCAAGTTGATGAATTAAAATAAATACCAACATATGATAAATCAAGATCTCTTCAACAACTCTCAGTATTCACTCATGTATATATTGTTTATAGTCGAGGGTAATAAAATTCCGCCTGTTTTCACAAAAATAATCTATTCAATATAAAAATGGAACAAACTCATACGTCATAGGTAAAAAAATCGCTAATACTGCAACCACAACCACAGGTGCAGTTCTCTTGTAGAGATTTCTTTATTTTACCATGCAATCATGTAATCGTCCCATTGTCTTAAAGAGAACTTCCCTCCGTTGAAACACGGCTCGTTTATCAAAATATATCTAAAAAAAACGAGGGTTCAAATTTTTTGAGTGACCTTGATATATTTTTCGTATACCAATATCGTTTAAGGGGGAAATGTGCTATTTTTATAAACGGATGGATACGGTTTTAGTGTGTGCGTGTTCCGCGATCTTACCTGCGAAGACATACTCAGTTTTTGTAGTGGTTTCTAGACTTTTCTAGATATTTCGAGATTATTGATTTTTTATACAGATCGTAATAATATTTATGGTAGGTAAAAAAACCCTTTTTTTCTGATCATTTTTTTTTATTTCTATGCTAAGTTCTGTTGGGACAAGCAATAGTTTCGATGGTTGATAAATGCATGTGGTTGTCTCAGGTTGGAGCTGGTGGCGCTGGTACATTCCAGGAGCAGCGGGAGAACCCGTTCCGGCGCGCGGCTCGGTTCATGGCGCGGCTCCACGCCGCCAACAACGCTCAGGTCAGTGTAATCCAGTGGTTGTCAACCTGATCACTACCGCCAGACAATGGGAGTTGAGGCTTTCATGCTGGGCGGTAAGGGTTATTTATATCATTGTACTTTAAACTTCTATGTATGCGAATTATAAATAAAAAGATAGCTTTAGCTACTTCTCTACTTAATAAACATGATTATTGTGGAACCGTTGAATGTTTAGAAAATTCGATTTCTAACAAAATTCCCTCTTCTTCTTTTCATTTGCTGGATAGTAGGCCGTGCCATTTGCCCGATTGGATCGTGACCACCGTACACCGGGTGTAACATTTTCTATAGTGGCACGCTTAGGCGTGTCGCGTCCCAGGATCAACCAACGTATACCCAGGAATCAAGCGAGGTGGTAGGGGTCTGGACCACCATACACATGGCGATAAACCCGTCCGTTCTTTAGTTTTATCGCGATCCGCTATTAGTCAGTGAGTATCCAGTTGAAGTGAGGTTTTATGCCGGCCTGTAGGCAGTGTCTGTACAATAGCAGGTTCTTCGCGTACAAAGTGGAGACATTTTAGCCGGCCGGATCTTTCAGTGGTGGCCGTCGTATTTAGATTGCACTATGCTTACCATCAAATACCGTGTTGTCATTTTGTCGTGCTACAAAATAATAAAAAAAATTGGTATTGGTTAAGTATAAAAAGGTTGACTACCTCTGATATAATCACTAGTAATCAGATCAAAATGTTTGATCGTATCATAAAGTTAATGTGTAAGCACGGGTATTTCAACATAAACTTTTTAAAATTGATGCTAATTTTATCGCCCTGATGAAAGACCTTTATATAATGCAACTTCATAATTCTATAGTCTATGAGTGCTTATAAAGTTATTATAAATGTTTACTATGGAAACAACATTGCAGGTGTCGACATCACCTCCGGAAGAAGATGATCAAGCGAATGAAATTAATGAGGACAAGTAAGTAACACGTTCTGAGAAGGAACTCAGCAGTGCATCTTATCATTTACACATACATTTTATATCGTATCGTAATTTTTAAAATCAATAATATTGAGTTTGTAATGTCAGAAAATAATTATGATAATCGACAAAGACATTCGAGTTTCTGATGTAAGGAAATTGCAAATTGTTTGATTCCCCAAAGAATCTAGGTAGACTGGACTGGTGGTATTCAACTGGTACGCAGATTATAATTATATGTATCACTTCCACATAAAATCTCAGCACCTTGCGTGACGGTTTATTAAGGTATAAGAATAATCATTAACCGTCAAACGACGGCGTCTTGTTTTTTAATGCAGTTTGGCTAAAAAAATAAAGTTATATATAAAACATTCAAAAACAACCAGTGCCTGCGTGCATATAGTGTGCGTACATACGTCCAAAACTACAACAGTTAAAATATGTCATATTGGCATGTACATTGGAAACGAAATTACAAAGTAACCAACGTTGGGGGGGTTTTAGTACAGGAAATTGTACTCGTAAAAGTGTGGGTAATGGTTCTTATTTTTTATTTTATTTAATGGCAACTGTGTTTAAACAAGATGGCGGCCCGTTGTTAAAACTGCGGCAATTTAAAATTCATGTCCTCAGTTATTATTTATAATCCATAAAATACACGATAGGGTCCCGTTGAAAGCCCGTGGATCATGATTCCAGTACAAGGAGCGCGGACAGACAGCCGCTAGTGCAGCCGGCGGTGTCGGTGCAGCCGGTGAGCGAGCGGCGCACGCGTCGCGCCCGCCGCGCCCGGCGCACGCGCTCCGCCGACGCGCACCGGCGCGCGCGGCACTCCCCCGCCTCCCCCACCTCCCCCACCGCGCCCCTCCTCCACCCCGACACGCACTCCATCAACGGGGGGAACTCGCGAGGCGAAATAGGTGGACCTACTTTTCATTTACCTTCTAATATTATAATATAACCCTCAAATACCTTCGAGGTAAATACAACAAACGGAACTCCCTATACTCTTACCTCCTACCAGGGATCTTATGGATATGGATCCGATATTAAATAATTTCAGTTTCTACATTTTTCAATGAATTGGGTTTTTGAAAAAAAAAAACCCTACTTTTTATGTATTTTAAAGCTTTATCATAATTATACTAATAGTTAACTGAAAAAACTCGGTAGTCGCTGTCATGCCTGCCTACAAAGCTCTCGGCAGCTGATTATACATAAAGAGTCACTGTGCCTGGTTTATCATAATGTGCATGGTGGTCGCGACACAACCCGCCACAGATCCCTCCCACCTGATATACACCGGCTGATCCCGCAACAGGCCATGCATAAACGTGTTATTATAGTGAGTTTTACATCTGGCAAATCACCATAGTCGATAAAGTCGACTAACCCAACCCTATCTCAAGGATGGTTGACCTCGAGGTCAGAATCATCGATAAAGTAAAGATCATTAATACAATGACCTTGCAGGTGTGGCCGCCCTGCCAGCGCCACGGCACACTCCGGAAACTCATCATGTCGACTTATGAATACGTCACAAGTGTTCAAAAACACTATTTGTACACGTCGACAAAGAAATCTCTGTCGATGTACGACACGGGGGAAGAACCGTGTCGGGTTTATAGGGGGATAGTTATATTCGAGATAGTTCCACGATTCTCATTAATGACACGTCCTGGAAACGCGACTCGAATTAGTTTTTTTTATGGTTACCTAATTTGATATTTCTCATTTAACTTTGACCAAATATTGTCCGTGTTGTTAAGGAGAGATATGTTCATAATCCAATGTTTCAATATCATAAAAATTGCATGTTTATCGATATTGTTAAATTGTTTCATATAGAAATAGAAACAGCAATGTCAAATTTTTTCATCATTTAAATTATCCCTTATCTAAACTAGAAATTGTTGTGTGCATTCTAAACAAAAATTATGTCAACACCTTTTTCACTCTAAATGGACAATGCTGCTTTTGTTACCATATGACACAATTATTTTACTCGTGTATTTGTTTTGTGAAATAACAAATTATAAAGACGGTCTTGAAATATAAACTAATTATACCTAAAATTAATTCTGTAGATTACACAATTTTGTTGGGTGTAAATTTCGTTAAGCCATTTATCGATATGGTCCGCAGCGCCCATCCTTATAGGACAGGAGATGTTAAATTTTATAGAAACCTGACTTTATCGAATTATTTATATATGTAAAAAAATCTATAGTATTTTTATAGATGATAAGATTTCACACCACTCTGCAATTATTAATAACATCATTTTACATAAGTTTTTTATATCTGCATTAGATAGACACACATATTTTTCTTTTAGAAAAGGCAGATGGAGTTTTCGGAACACGGAAGGGTAGCCAAAAATAAAATACTATTCAAAAGCAAGTATTAAATCGCGTCAATATTGTTTTCTATTAATCCCGTCTTCTGCAGAGGGAATAATTAAGAAAGTAAGGTATATTTTACTTTTTCATTACGAACTAAAGAATCGATACAAAAAATATGAAGAGCAAAAGAGAAAGAGCTATGGAATTTGTTTCTCTCTCACTGTAACCGCTATTTGATTCTAAAAGTACTATAACTGTTAAAAGTAATATAATAGTCATGGTTGAGAGTGTTTTGTCGTGTTTTATTTTTTCAAACGAATAAAGTATTTTACGCTTTTTTGTACATCTCTCATTGAAAAGTGTTTTGTGCGTTCATATACGTAAATTTTAAGGAAACTGAATAAAAAATACTAATCTAAAATATCGCTATTTCGCAATCTGTTGATCTATTTCTTTCACTGTCTACGCTGTCTTTTTCCTTCACTATCTACGCTGTCTCATGTGTTTATATAAAAGTTGTTCCAGAAAATAAAAGAGGAAACGGAGTTTTCTTATATTTTAATATTATTTTCCATGTTGTCATCACGTTGACAAAAAGCTAAATACAGTTTCCACAGTTGTTGTTCCGAACTCTAAATCTAACATTTTTCAAATCTTGGTTAGACCTTGAAGTATAATATAGAGTTGACATGCTAATAGTAATACCAAGAGCGAACGAGCTAAGCTTATACAGAAAGACCTGAGGGTAAAAGGGATAGAAACAGTTTTTCTTGTTTGTGCCTACGTATACGGTTTTTGTTGTTGGCCACATATCTGTTTCATGACAACACACTTTGACGTGCCCAATATAATTACAAATATTTTACATAGTATTTTCGTAATAAAATCGTTGTTTGGGAATAATATTTCGTTATTTTATATGTTAAACACATCAAATATAGTGAATTATTCTATTATTGGCTATAATAGCCGAAGTGAACGTAAATATGAAAACATAACCTTTTATTTGTATGATATTTTTACCTTCATTTAGTTTATTAGTCAAAAATACTTACGCCCACATCGCCAGTTCTATAATGACCTGGCATTCGTACAGCATGAAGAATTAATAGACAAATATTTATAATTTTCATGAAATGAACTAATAAATTTGGTACTTTGTTTATTGCTACATTATACAAGGAATTTCACGTTAAGGCGGCTATTTAGTTCTGGATATTTAGTTTGTCTATATGTCTGTATTGCTGTCCCTTACGGTGGTACGCTCTTGTCTAATCTATATTATTGTTAATCTGAGGGTTAGACATAAAAAAAAAACTTAGTCTAACGGTCGTTTAAAGGATGAGAGTTATGAAGCGGCCGTTCAAATAAAAATGACGTAAGAAAATTTGAAACAACAGGTCAGGTCATGCGTATTACTTGTATAGCCGCCCTTTCAAATAATTATATATTATTTAGATTAAAATATTAATTCATTGGAGAGTTTTCAGGGTACATTTGATCTCTGAAACGATTGTTACAGATCGGTTAATTCATTTACTTGGACGATAAGGACTTTTGTAATTTATCAAAACGTTTTAAATAACATGGAATAATCGAAAATAATTGATTTTTATTATTATTTATTCTTGCATAATATAACCACTACTTAGTCACACGGTTTTAATAAAAACCCTAGATAAATCGAAAATTTGTTGTTTGGAACACATGTATAATGTAAAAAAAAAAACATAAAATTATTAAAACATTTTGAATGTCTGAAACGGGATTAAGTTCATTATGGGCGCAATATTTTTTGGGGGTTACGTTTCTAATATATAATAATAATTAATCAATTTACAAATATTGTATAATACCTTTTTGGTTCTTTCGAATTAAGTTTTGAACGAACCTTGGTGCCTATGATTATTATTGGAAATTGAACAAAATGAGAATAACCTTAAAACTAATTAAAATAATTAAAGTAAGATAGTGAAAGTGGATTTTATTGTAGACTACGACAATATAATAAAGTGTTATTTATTCTCAGATTAACAGACCTTATTGAAAACACTTTAAAAGTTCTGTAACAGACTAAAACATCTTAAATAATTAAAAGGTCGCATCTATCAACGACGTAAGCCAGGAGTTGCAAATATAATTCGATGACATTGTGCCTACAGTGTTCACGGTAATTTCTTAACCTTGCATTAATGATGTATCGCTCAATCCTTGTCCCCAGCAAGGATGACATTTTACAAAATGAGCCATTTTGAATTTTTCAATATAGCAATGGAAATCAGGAAAATTTAAATAATTTTCTTTAAAAACAGAATTTATATTTGGAAATTAGCAGTGTAGACATTCTTAAAAGTGAGTAATTAAGAATGACAGAATTCAAATTTAACAACCTTTCACAAATGACCGATAAATTTCTTCCATTTTATGTTTTCTTAAATGTGTTCTTTACTCTGTTATGACATCATTAAGCTATCTTACTTCTAAAGTAAATGATTCCCAAAGTGTTCTGTGATACTCTTAATTTTAGATACGAGGTTGAGAGATTATTAATCCGAATAAAGTTTTGTTTTCAAAGCTATAGAACTCCAGAAGACGTTTGCGATTCGAGACTTCAGTAAATCGCCTCTTTAAAATCGAAATAAACAAATATATATTGTTTTTCATCCTTCCATATTGTGGTTTCTTTAACATGCACTGTAGTCCAATCACTTTGAATTAAAAACTGCCTATAAATTAACGCACGGAAACAGACAGGACTTCGTTTAGGGAAAGGTGTTAATTTTTGTGTAATATTTTTTACCAAGCTCCTAGAAACTTCGTTTTTAACAAGAATGTCATAAAATTTTCGTTAAAAATGTGAAGTCTTGAGTGTTAAATAGTTTAGACCGGCGGAATATCGATTTTAATTTTGAAACTGGTCAAAATGTACTTCATTTGTAACTTAGGGGAAGAAACTGTCGCCATTGGCCAAACCTTCTGTATCCGCGTTTATAAATAGATGTCACTGTTAACGATTATCCAGTTACATTGTCTCTCGATTTTATGTTTGTATCGAGTAATGCACACGTGTACTGATTCTTAAATTTGTATAAAACCTTAGAAACTACCATCGTCTTAGCTTCCCATACAGAGTGTGTGTAAAACACGCGAATCGAATTATCGTGATTCGGGTGAGACGCGTTTAAAAATATTAAAATATATGAAAAAACTTTTTCATATCAGGTTGTTCGTCCATCAATTTATCTTTGGTTGACACATTTAGAAGTATATCCGTGACGCCTTAGGCCTTTTCCTTGCACATGATTACTGTTTATACGATCTTAGTTCACGTACGGTTTTTACTCCTGTGCCGTCCGTGCGTTTAGTACTAACTATGATCGTGGGCTATTCTCGGGTGCGTGTGAACGGTTTCTCACTACACTAAAGGCCAAAGCTCGCCTAATTAACGCCTATAATACTCTAAGCCGTTATGGTACTGTTTACACGGAAACCGTGTATGTGTAAAGGCCTTATAAAGAAAATTAAATGTTTACCACAAGTCCGTTGGTGGATGACCAGCTTTCATATGTTCCGTGGACATTCTTGGTATAAATTGGTTATAATATTAATTTATATAATATATATTGGCCAAAATTAAATTGGTTCATTAAATTAACATAAATATATAATTGGAATTTTATATAGATAATAATGTATATTGTTTGGACGTTTTATTTTTATGAAAATTTAGAGGTTAGATTTTTTATTTTAATATCGAGTGCTCAAATGCGGAACTGGACTAAACATGTAAATTTCGTAACAAGGAATCGGAAATCTAAACATTTGAAAATCACTTTTATTTTTTAGTTATTGTTATCAATATTTTTTCCGGAAACATAATTGTTCCAATTTACTTTATGAGCACTACAAATGGACTGTCAATTTAATTCTAATGTTATTTGATCAAGTTATTAAAAATAAATATGTACATTTTTTGTGAATATACAAGAACACATCTACGATGGATTTAAAAAAATATTATTCTCTGTTTACAAGTTTAGTTCAGAACTTGGATGGATAGAGTTTTTTTCGATAAGAATAAATAGGAATCAATGTATATAAGTTAATGCTATATATATTAGGATATTAAAGAAGTTTAACTTGTGCGGGAAAAAAAGGAATATTTTTGGCAAAATGCATGTCGTAGACTTGGAAAAAATTAACCATTTGTATAGATAGTAATATTGAAAATTTATTATTTTATCATAACGATATGAATTTATAACACTATTTGTTAGGTTAAAACGTGTAAGTCTAAATTATTTAAAATTGCATCACATTTTATTCCCGGTTCAAAACATGAATAATTCTCACGTATAGTAAAAATCACGAGTTGTGCTTTATAAAAATTCATCGGAATTCGTTTTCGTTTATTTCAATGACAAAGGGATGCCTGAGCTTAAAAATACAAGTTAAGATGAAGAATGTAATCAGTAATGTACCGCGACTATTTGAAAATTTTATGTACTTTGAATTGATGTATGTTCTAAAAATCAGGTGACACTATAGTCCGAATTTTTCGTAATATTTTGCTATCACCCCGGAAAATATAAATTAGTTCAATTAGCAATTCCTCACCTGGCAACCCTGATGTACGTTCAGTTTTATTATTTCAATTGTGTATATAAAAAACAATTGTAATAGCTTTATTCATATGCCATGTGATATATTAAGAGATAGTTTTTTTCGTGTGTTATTTAATTAAATATATTATGTATACTTTAAGTTGTCTTGTGTAAAACAGTTTTGGCCCGGAACGGTGACATTGTTACATGTTCACAGTTGTCTCCGATCGAGTCAAAGATAAATTAAAACTATTTGACACAACTTGATTTTTATTTCATCTCGTACTTCTATAAGTGTGGGTACTAAATAGGTTCCTTAATTACGTAAGGATGATTGTGGCTATTTTGGACCCCCATGTAAGGGTACATAAGATTTTTCGAAGCACCCCTCCCTCTTCGTACGTAATGATTCTATCTCGTTTTTCAAAATAATAAAATGTTGTTAGAGAAGAATTTTAATAAACATTCAAAATTAGTAAAATAACATGTAAATCGAAGTGTATATTAAATTTCGTCTTACAAAATATTACATAAGAATGGGTTTTTGATAAAGTAGAAAATTTCACAAAAAAAATATATCTAAAAATTTAATTTGGAACCATAAACAAATCATCCGTTCTCGATACTTTTTTGACCGAATGTATTACACCGAAGATGAGCGGGAAGGAAAAGAACACGCGTAAAGTTCAAACAAACAAGTATTAGGAAAACACAAAGTGTGTCATTAATTAATTACCTTTATATGTTAATTCTCAAAAGTGTTTTTGTGGTAATGCCATATCCCCCTTAATTCTTCGTCTAATTAAATTATTCAAATACTATTTTAAAGCTTATGTTCACCGTTATTGACGAAAAATATACAACAGTTTAAAATTAATGTTTCCAATTGGAAAATGTTTCTTATTGGGAAAGCACGTACTATTTAATACATCTGTTGGTATATTAATCATTTAATAATCTGTTTAAATAACATTACAGCAGTTAGATTGTTTTTGTATGTCTATTGTTTAGCTGAACAATATTAAGTTTAGTTTTGATAGTTATTCGTTATATTTTAGGTAATTTTTGGCATTCGAGAGTATTTAATTCGAAATGATCTGATACATTTATATCAGATAAGGATACGGTTTCGGATATAGGTTTGGTAAATTCGGTTGCGGATACGGAGTTCCATAACACCTCTGACGAAGTAGTTAACTGCGACGTTGCAGGAAATTGTAAAATTTACATATTTCACAAAGCCAAGACACCAACGGAATTCGATTTACTTTAGATGACCACTGTAAAAGTGTCTCAGACACTAGTGAAAGTGAAATGGCGAGCTAACGCAATGTTTACTTGACGATCAGGAACATTCCAACAACAGTGAAAAACAAACCCAAAAAAAAACTGGCTTAATTTTTAATTTTTGACCAACATAATTCCGATGCTATTAAAATTAGTCTATTATACTAACTACACCTTAGTATTCGTCAAAGGATATCTTTTAATTATAATTAACCTTAAGTAGTTTCAGTAGATTCTGTAGGGAGTGTGGAAGAGATCGGAAGAGACGTGGTGACTGCGCCGAGTGGAACTCGCTAGACTGTTGGTTTGTTCCCGAGGAGTCGTGTGCGTCACTCCGCCGAACGCGCCTCCGATATTATCGTTCTCGCTTGCTCCAATGCTTTCCTGTGGAATATATTAAACATTTTATTTCCCAAGCCTCCTGGCGCTATGCCAGTAAGACCTACTATTGAACGGAGAACTCGCGGGTTCGAACCCCGCACCCCGCACGACTGGCTTTTATATATATATATATATATATATTATATATATATATGGATACAATCCGGGAGTAGACAACTTTTCAAAAGTCGTTTTAAACACGTTATATATTAAAAATAATGACTGTGAATTAATAATTAATGCACCTTTATTACACATTTTATTACACAACTTCTTTGAGTTAAATTGTATATATTGGCAATATATTTAAATAAAAACGCGTTAAAGCATTACTTTTCATTTAATTCATATTTTTTTAAAACGCAGCGTCCGTAATTCCGTCTTTGTAAAATAATCTCATGTGTACTGTGTCAAAAAAAAACCGCGTAAGACCGTATGTCAAACGTCTATTACTATTGCTAGCTTATTGGTCGGTCTTGTTCCCCTCCCGCGTCCCGCAGACCATTAGGAGGGTCACTATAACGGCGATCAAGCTATAGTAATAATTTTAGAGTCACTTGTCACAAGATAACCTAATAAGAATAACAACACTCAACTGTATATAGAAATATTGTATGATGACGTCACGTTTTCGGATTGGTGTTTTCAGTCACGTGACTCCCAGAATTAAAAAAAAAAAAAACAATTTTCAAAAGGAAAATAGTAGAACAATTATTTTTTTCCAGAATTGTATTATTTACCTTGGAATCCAAGTGATGTTAAATAGTCACTGTAACTTAAAGCTATTTATATAAGCCACAGAAAGCCCGGAGTTAAATACTAATCCAATTTTAACTACTTTTTACTAATCAATTTTTATTATTCACAATTCTGACAACATCACGTGAATAAAACATCTATCTACTTATTCTTGTATCTTTAAACATAACTCACACAAGATGGCGGTCCCCTTTTTAAAACTGCCCAGAGATTTTTTGCCAAGTATAATGTATGTCCCTATTTATTATTTATAATCCACTTCACTTGTGTACAATAGCCAAACTACATCACGTAAAATGGTGGCAAGGGTCAAATAAAATAAGTTTATTAATTAAAACAAAAACCACAACATGAGGAGAGATCAAGAACCCCCCGCCCTTTAGGTCCGTGTTGAGAGTTAGTCGGTACGTGCGAGTGAGTGAGTGACTTACAGATGCAAGGGGTTGTCGGGCTCGAGGCGGGAGAGAGCGAGACGCGCGAGGGCGGCGAGCCGGCGGAGCGCGCATGCGCGGAGCTCCCCCGCGCGCGGCAACGTCTCCGCGAGTGCAGTCGCGCCCGCGCACATGTACGTGCCGGGGGCCGCGCCCGCGCCGCAGCTCAGCGTCTCTGTGCACACATGCACATTAAGCGCGTCCACAGACGGCGCAGAAGCTATGATATTTTATCTTAACATATAATATCGTTTACCATACAAACCAAAAGACCATTACACACGGCGAAGATAATATATATTTACATCTGTATCTTAACATTTTAGTGATATGGATCTTAAAATGTTGTGATGTGTTCCCTGTGCAGGGCGAGGGGTGTCGATGATACCACCTGTGGTATCGATGTGGCTTCACCTGTAATGCGACACTCGCGAGTGCATTGCTATGCCTAGTGCTGATTAATTACATCGATTGTATGCAAATCCAAATTAATCCGAATGTTATGATTTACCGAATATTTATTGGAATTAATATCTTAATGCTCGATAGAATAATCCTGAATTTCACACATATACACCTTTAAGTCCTTACACTGACATATATAAAACCACTTACTTAATAGAAAGACCACAATATGTTTTACAACTCGGTGAAAAGGTACACAAACGATGTCGTCCTCTTTTATTGGCGAATTGGAACCACGCGACTAATCATATATTTTTCTCTCTGTGGGCTCAAGCTAATGACTTTATTATATACTTGACTTTAGTATGTATTTATATACTGTTTAATAAGAACTATGTAGATAATTTTATTATCAATTTAATATCTGCACTAATATTTACATAATATTTTTTATCATTTCATTTTTAATTGGAGAAGAAATACTTCTTACCAGATTACTTAACATTAAAATTTAGTATTAAAAAAAGTATTAATTTTACAAAGGAAAAATTACAAAACAATGTATAATAATATTGTTTTCAGATTTGTATCGCATAAGGCTTTTTATCAATAGACCACTATCACTAAATAATTAACTTTAATTTTGAAGGCTCCTACACACTATTCCGGCGGGTTATTACCACGCGGGTATGATGCGAGCATTTCACTTGTGACAGTACTCGGTAGCAGGCATACCGCTGGGATAATACCTTGGCACATACTGTCAACTAACAGTGTGCAGGAATCGAATCAGAGTGTGGGGGGTGTGAGTGAGTGCGTGTATTTGTGTGTGTTCGGTTACCTATGAGAGAGAGCACGAGCGGGTCGACCCGCAGGAGGGGCGGAGGCCCCGCGAGCGCGAGTAGCGCACGCAGCAGCCGCACCCCGCTGCCGACGCAGCGCCGCCAGAACGCGCCGCCGCCGCCCTCCATTATACTATACACATATACATACATATAGTAAAAATATTGCCGTGCTGTCAGGATTCGGCATAAACGTAAAATAATGATCAAAAATTCACTATTCTAGAAATATCTGAAAGTCTAGAATCTATTACAAAGATCGAGGATGGATTCATAAGTAAGAAAATGCAACACGGAACACGCACACATTGAAACCGTATCAATCGTAAGCAAAAGGGGAGTGGAATAGCATTATTTCTCAACAACTCTCAAAAGCGTCTCATGGCTGGCGCGGTACAATGTATTTTGTTTTTGATGCACACCGTCAATATTTATACATTTCGAATAAGGCCTTATTTACTTTGTCGAAGTAATAATATTTATCAAAAATTAATCAATTTTCACCAGGAAACTTATTCGTTTTTCCACTTTAGCAAAATATATTAATAAAAAATCCACAAAAAATCCTTAGTCTGTTGAGAAATTATGGCAGTCCGCTCCCGTGTACCCGCGCGGGGGAGACACGTTTACATGTTTCCCGACCGCCACGGTAAGCAAAAACATTGCTGACAAACAAAAATATGTATCAAAACAATGTTTTGTGTAGTGTAGAACAAAACACGCGCAGGAGACAGGGCTTTAGTAATTCAGTGAAATTCTGAAAGGGTCTCACTTGGGCGGTAACGCTGGCAGGAAGACGTCCGCGTTGAGCGAGGCGGAGGCCCGGGCTGCGATGGCGGTCGCCAGCTTGCGCAGCGCCGTCGCCGAGGAGGGCACCGTCGCCGCGCGCACCATCAGCTGCCGGAGCCTGACGCTCGCCCGCACGCACAGCGGGTCCCACGCGCATTCCACCAGCTCTATAACCACAGTCAAACACCAACATACACTTTATCATCATCATCATCATCATTTAAGCCGAAAGACGTCCACCGCTGGACATAGGCCTCCCCCAAAGATCGTCACAACGACCGGTCCTGTGCTGCCCGCATCCAGCGACTTCCCGAAACCTTTACGAGGTCGTCGGAGCACCTTCAGTCACCACCAATCAGTCAAGCCGGTTTTGATGATAATTTCCTACTTGATATATGGGTGAAGTTTTTGCAATTTCTAACAATCCTAGTACTCTAACCTCAGTTGATCCAATAAAGTTTATTAATCCTTATAAGAAACGGGATCGATTGACATGAAGAAAAGTTTTAGTGTAAATTGCACATTTTCTTGCCGACTGTACATGCCTGATGTACTGATTTTGTACTTGCCGATGTACAAAAACTGTACATGCCGTTCAAACGACTCTAAAAGTTAAAGAACAGTCTCCTAAAAAAGTTTTTTTGTGGCTACAACAGTTAAGGTTACTGCCTGCCCCATCCAAAAAATCCAGCCTGTATATTTTATATATCTATATATATACATACATATAATAAAATTGATGTGTCATGTCAAAATAACACCTATTTACTAAATGTATATAAAGGTATATACGAAACATACGAAAAAAAAAAAATTGTCATTCTAATTGTTACTTCTAATCTCCGAAACGGTTAGACTGATTTTGAAGGGACTTTCACTGGCAGAAGAGTAACTTAGGCTACTTTACGAATTTACTTATTTTACTTTAGGAAAAAGAACTAGGGTACCGCGCAAAAAAATACCTTTTTAGTAGTACATGCGAGCGGAGCCTCGGGTACAGCTAGTATATATATACATAAATTTGACATGGATGAAACAGTGGGGCACAGCTAATTAAGTTATATAGATATATTGTACCCGTTAACTTGGGCAGCACGACGCCTCTCACGATGGCGGGAACTAGGAACAGATCGGGGTCATCCCGCACAGTGCTCTCCGACAGTGGCGGCTCCACTGAAGTGTCCTCCTCGGAAGAGGACTCTGAGGACCCGCTGGAAGGTTGTTTCGACCTCACACCGTACATCATAAGGCATCTGAAAACGTTATTTTCAATATATAAATTCCGGCAAGTGTTTCTATATATCCATATACCTATTTCTATATCAATGTGTTTAAATTTTACTCAAAAAAAAAGGGAAAATATATGTTTTTTATTTATTTAAACAATCGGTCAGTTATTCTATTGCTTGTCTGTCCGTTACTGTATTTATAACTCGAAACTCACTGAACCGATTTACGTTTTTTTTTTTAAATCATAGATGTGTTCTCTGACCATATCTTCTATATATAAACGAAATACCACTCATCAAGAGATCTCTAAAACGATAGGTCCGAATGATTTGAAATTTAGCATAGTTACTCCTTTCTCGATCTAGACGCTCACTAATAACGGATTTTGGGAAATTCAATCTCTAAGGTTGTTAAATAGGCGTTGAAACTTTGTTAGGTAAAAAGAATTTATGTATAACCATTTCCTTATCATTATGCACGCATATTAATATTATTATGTCTATTGACCTGAAATTTAGCATTCTGTTCAATTATCAATTACACATATAACTTAATTACCAATCGAGTACCAATGTGTACTCGACGTTTCCAGTGGATTCTAGAAGTTTTCTGATATTTCAAGAATAGTGATTTTTGTTTTTTCTCAGATCATAACAATATATAATTGTAGGTAGTGCAAATAGAAAAAAATACATATTTTATGTAATTCAGTATATACAAGTTTTATTAATCTATCATTATTATGTATTGTAATATTGTTTTTTACATAGGACTAAGGTTTTTTGAATTAAATAATATCAATATAAAAAACTGGATAAGTAAAATAATTGCTCACTTGTACCAATCCATTCTCTCGTAATCCTCGTTGTCTTCATCAGCGAGCGGGTTCCAAAGGATTAGCTGTAATAACAATACTGTTATATACACATTGGATCGAGTCAACAAACAGAATTTTACACTGTATGTATGGTGACTGGTATTTTACACAAAGTACCGCATTGGTGTTGGCTCATTATACTTTCTGAATAGTGGAGAAGGTGTAGAGCTAATCAATTAACATTGATGTTTCATAACTATTCAATTTCTAGCAATTGATATATCGATAGTCTGATCATTTTGTAAAATAGTAATCATAATATTAGTTTAGTATAATAGTTTTTATTTAGTAAAAAATACTTTTCGTAGCTGAAAGTATTAAGGAGATAGAAACATCAACGAAACACATGTAATTTTTTTTTAATATAAATGTAAAATTTAAAATGAAACTCATACTAATTTAAAAATTACGAAAATATGTATGCCATTAATTTTTTTTTATAATGGGTTACAATTACAATTAGAGTATAGCATGGTTGTTGATAATGACTACCTTTCATCAAAATATATAAAATTCGATTCTATCATCGTGAGGAAAATGGGGGTTCACTTGACGTGACCAGACTCAGAACGATAAAGACTGGTTGTGTAGTTTCTGAGAAAATCGCGCACAAACAAGCATACAAAACAAAACCTTATTTTTTAATCGTTTAAAAAACATGTATGTATTTGAAAGGGGACACCTCTTGTTACCTGATGACGGACGTAGGGCGCTATGAGCCTGGGCAGGCAGTGCGGCAGGTACGCCTCGCAGTAGAGCGCGGGGTGCCGCCGGCGCCACGCCGCGAGCCGCGCGCACACGCCGCGCACGCAGCGCCACGCGCGCAGCGCGTCCGCGAACAGCGCCGCCGACGCGCTGCGGATCGCATCTGCGCACACAACCGACCACTTCACACATCTCATAGGAAGCGGTCACCACATCACATGTGCGTTCCCCCAACCTATTCATTCCCCTCATATTGTTGTCCAATGGACAACATCAGCTGGGAGCTCATTCCACATCCGGAGCATTCGCGGAAGGACACTCCTCTGGAACCGGATTGTTCGCAAGAATTTAGGCTCCTTGGTGTGAATATGAACTCCCTGCAGATGGCGAGCGCTGAGATGGTAGAAAGAAACAGATGGCATCATACCGAACAATTCCTCGGAACACAACCCATTGTACAAATGGTAGAAGACACAAGAAGACGAAGTAATACTGTTTGTGAGTTTGGGATCGTCAACAATTCTCACAGTACGTCTTTAGTGCATGGATTTGTGGGAAACTTGCAATCATAAATGCCGCCGGGATATGCAGCAGAAATTGGACTTGCTTCAACTTCGGTGCATCCTTTTCAGTTGAATGTACCGCACAACACTATCACAGGTATACCAGGAGTGATTTGCTGTTTGCATTCCATATTACTCACCGGGTTTCTTGTGGCTAGTGTGTAGGAGCCTTAATAGAGGCCGTGATTAAAACACCGGGACAATCTTTTCGACTTGTCAGCATATTAGAGAGGTAGGGCACAGAGAAATTTCTTTAAAGATTTATCTCTGCTTAGGACAACCAGATTGATGGAATACCTTCACCCTACAGAAGATCGCAGGCAAATTACCTTGTGTTATATTCCTGTGGCGAGTAAGGTTTCCAGAGCTCCTTGGAGTCAGAGGGTCAAGGTCGACAACGCGCTAGTTGATACCTATGGTATTATAAGCATCCATAGGCTACGTTATCTGCTTACCATCAGGAGGGCCGTACGTTTGTTTGCCACCACCTTAGTTGCATTAAAAAAAAAACACAGTTTGTACAGATATATTCACCTCGTTCTTGCATGTAGTGATGCAACTCCTGGGGCGGCAGGTCGTCGTCACTGGAGTCCCCGTCGCGGTGCCGCACCAGGGCTCCGGTGCTGGCCGCTGCGTTCTCCCTCTTCAACCGTCTCGCCCTACGCCTGCCTTCCCTCTCCGCTGTCCGGCGGATCTTCTCCTCTGAATCCGGATGCTTCAACGACCCAGGACGTGCTGATAATTTTATTTATTTATTACTAGCTGTACCGGCGGCTCTACTCGCGTGGACTACTAAAAAAGGTCTTTTATTTTTAGTGCGGAACCCTATTTTCCAAAAATTAAAGTAGACCAAGTCATATCTTATAACATCAGCTATCTGCCAGTGTTCCCTTCAAAATAGGACCAACCGTTTCGGAGATTACTAGGAACAAACAGGCAGATAAAAATTTTAGAAGTTTGTTTTTTGTTATAAGTACCGTGTATACTTTCATATGCCGTGTATATTTAATAAAAACCTGTTATTTTGACATTACAAACAGACATTTTAATTTTATCTAATATATAAAATTCTCGTGTCACGGTGTGCGTGATTGAACTCCTCCGAAACGGCTCGACCGATTTTCGTGAATCTTAGCGTGCATATCGGCCAGGGTGGAGAATCGAACAACATCTATTTTTCATCCCCCTAATTTTTTATTTATTTTATAAACGCTTCGGCATTCTGTAGTCTACATGAGCGGAGCCGCGGGCACAGCTAGTTGTATATATAGATTACTGATTCTTGTAGTGGAGTCCTATCATGACATCAAACATTTCATGAAGAAAACCATTAAGGAATAATTCGTTTTTCTAGTTTCTATGGACTTTACTCGAATTTGTAAATATTAAAAAAAAAATTGTAGATAAATCCGGAAAAGTCTTAATAGTAGTTTTGTTTGATCTTTATCTTTCGAAAGAACGTATAGAATGTGGATGACCGTCAATAAGGTCAAATAGCATACGGTGCAAGAGCAGCACGTCTCGCGTGTCTGTAGTCTAAGCGAGCGGAGACGCGGGCACAACTAGTTAACAATATAACAGCATTATATATAACTATAACCTCTATGTTGTGTAAACAGCTGCTAGTTTATATCAGGACCATGATTGACTTTTTAACACTAATTTATTTTATAATGTTTATACACAAGGCACAACATAAGTTTCTTAAAGCTACATGACAGTTAAATATTATGTCAAAATTGTATACTCTATGAGTTTTGTGTTGCCATCAACATATTGATATTACAAACTTTTTGAAGCAATGGTTGCTTAGAAGTAATCATGCTCGGAGACCACACCAATTGATGTGGGTGGGATTGTGCTTTTGATGAAGGAAAGCAAAGCGATGAAACCATAGCATAATGCTTGGCCATTCGCTTGAGCGGCTTAAGTTACTTCAAGTTGTAATTATTTCTCCAAGCATATATTAATATGTTCCAGCAGATGCACTTAAGCTCGAGACTCTTGAGGAGCAATTGTCCAAAAGGATAATATAAGGAAATATTTGGAATACGAACCGGCCATCGCCATCACGTCTTGTGCTTGGTCTCTCACGTCAGCTCTTCTCCTTTCCATGAGGAATTCGCAGCGTCTTCTGTGCATCGCGAGAGCACGAGCTTCTAATGCTTCCAGTTGGGGCATCTGATAATGTACGTAACAATATTACTAACTGTACCTAGCAGTAGCAATATCTGTTCTGGCAAACCTTACGCACTGTAAATTCAGCAGATCTTAATCATCCCGCCAAGGTTGTAATGTGATGACCACATTTTAATTTTGCATCAAGTGTGATGTCTAAGAATATAATGTTATCAACTAAGCCTACTTAATCCCCTTCAATCTTGATATCACTATCAACCCCTTTGGACATTGGGTACAGCAAACCTGATACATTTTGTTTTGTTAAAATTTAACAATCAATTATTTAAAGTATATCAATCAGATAATTTAACCAGAGGAGTATTTTTTTAAAATCGGTCAAGGATTATTATTTATCGCTTTAATATTATACATATGTGTAATTATATGATATTCTGTTTGTATTAGAATGTATTTTAGTAATTATATATATAGTATATGTTTGTATTATAGTTATATTTAATAATAATATAGTCTATTTATCATATATTTGTTTCTCCCTTAACTATAGTATCTATATATATATATATATATATATATATATATTATTTGTGATAAACTTTTTATTGTATTACATTATTTAAATTATGTTGTTCTCGTTACACCCATACTGACTCTAATTTGTCCTTAAAACATATCCATCCAAAGGTTGACTGGAAGAAATTGCTTTCAGCAATAAGGCCGCCCTTTGTAACAATAACAAATTATATGTATTTAATGAATTTTTGAAATTTATGGTGTACAATAAAGTTTAAATAAATATTTATGTGCCTATCCTTTGAATACTTTCTTTTCAGAAACAAGAACCGCCCCAATATCGAGCTCTGTGTAACCTGTTTCCCTATTTTTCTAATCTTGGAGATTACATGGCTCTAACAAGATGGTAGCTGTCCAGGGAGTTTTTGTGTCAAATGGAATTGTGCACAATAACCAAATTGTATCACGCAAAATGCCATCAATGTTACACAATACAGAAACCATTAAATGGAAGTACATGAATTAAAATAAAAAACCACCACACAAGAAATCAAGTTCCCGTCATAACCCTCTCCAACCGTGACATGTTACAATGTGACAATAACTAAAACTCTGAAGCCATTTAAGCCATCTGGCTTATTGTAAACATTATCTGTGCCCCACGGTTTCGGTTTCACGCGTGTTAAATTCTCCACCATGCCGACGCCAATGCACCCATGTAGCTTACCAGATATACCTTCCCTATAGCTTACTAGATAACTTTTTTTCTTTCTAGCTTTACCGTTAGCCTTAAGTGACCTGAAGCTTTGAAGATTGCTTGACCTTCATGGTTTATAGCCTATAACATTCCATAATCTTTATAAATAAAATGATTTAGGATTGCCGCTGTGCGCGCATTACGCAAAAATTACTGAATAGGTTTTTATTTTTGTTTTACACTTTAGATACTTGATAATTAAAAAAAAAAATTATGACGATATGTTCATGAATAATAATTACAAAATCAAGAACAATAACCAAAACGAAGCCCCGTGCGCAGCTAGTAAATAATTAAATTCAAAAAGAATTGTATTAATATAGATGAGTTTACCTTCTCATCGAGGCATTCAATTAGGTCAGTGAGGTACCCCCTGGCGGCCTGCGCGCGTTTGTACGCGGCGTCGAGTTCCGCGCAGCGCGACGCTCGGCTCTCCCTCATTCGCGCCGCACTCACCAACCGATCCTCCAGTTCCACTTTCTTCATGGCCGTCTCTTCACGTTCACTTCTCAGTTCATGTAACCTACAATAGCACATGTTACGATAATAAGCTTTTCATAAACATGATTATTATTTATCAGTTTCTCTGCCTGACAACTAAGTTATCTATCTGACAACTAAGTTCTCAATCTGACAAATAAGTTCCTAATAATTAATCTGCCCGGCAAATAGATTCTTTACCTGACAACTAGATTCTCTGCCACACAACTAGATTCTCTGCCTGATAACTAATTTACAAATTATGAATACCGTTTCCTAAGCGCATCGACGAGGTCCTGCGCCGTGGCTGCGGGCTGTGCGTTCGCAGCTAACAACGGTCTCAGGTAGCCGGCGGTCTCCTGGAGCTGAGGCGGAGCAGGAACCACCGCAAAAGGATTCAATTCTGCTGTGTTGTCACCTATGTGAAAACAATCCCTATTATCATTAATTTATTATTTTAAATACTACACAACTAATTTAGTAAATAAACACACTCAACCCTTCCCTGTAAAATCTAAGTAACAAAACAAAAACATAATTCAAAATTCAACATTTGTGCCTATCTCCGTAAGTATATGGCATAGTGACTAAATGGGGATACAAAAAATAGCAAAAAGAAATTATAAGTATAATTTTTAAATGGAATACTTAGAAAACTATGAGACGACTCACCTGTTATATCTATCAAAACAGGCATAGCTTTCTGCATCTGCTGCTCTTCCCACTCTTCCACGTCACTGTTCAGCTCCTCATCAGGAGACCCTAATGCGGTACCACCTGAAATGTTTACAATGATAAATGTAAAGCAATACAATTCATTCTGAAGAATTTCCTAAAAATGATCAGGACTCATAGCACCCATATACTAGCATCATAGCTACTCATATCAGAAAAAAATCTGCACCCTATACGTAGGGTCGAATTTGAAGGGTCAGACGCAGCAATCATGCTTTTTGGGAGCTTAAGTAGAAAAGTATGTGTAGGTATGTAAGTATATATGTAGGTTTCCAGTTGGACAACCCTTTTTCTGTTCCCAAATGCTACAGGCTCCGTGTAAATATGTAACAATTTTCTTTTAAAAAAAAACATTTCATAATTTTCATAACTGTTTCGTTCATTTATGGTGTTAGGGTGGCAAATCTTAAAATAAGCCACTGCACTCAGTTGCAATACCAACTGCTGCGCAATTAAAGTATATTGATTACCACGAAGATTGTTTACTCACAGGACACAACCATTGATAATAAAGAAGTGAGAGTGACATAGTCCAGGTGTGATCAAAGTAATATAATTATTGTGAATAATGGATGTAATGTAAACGACAAAATTGTATGATAAAATAATACATTACCATTTACTTGTCACAAACACAGGTTATACTAAATAAATAAAAAATGGAAAAATAATATGTAATGAATCAAGTATAAAATTAAAACTTAAATATAATAATAATGCCAAAGTATATGTTTAAGATGTGTATGTGTGTGTGTGTAGCGAATGGGCCCTGAGTCAGCATATATGTTGAGTAAGGTGAATCCTCCAGCGCTGATTATCACTCGAATTTCAATATCAATCAAGACTTACGCTTTGGCTTATCACTGGGCAAGTCGAGACCTCTGACGTGCAATCTACCTTCCTCCTCGTCGTCAGCAGAGCCGTCGTCATCTCTGATGAGGCGAGAGCCAGACGTGTTCTCCGTTTGGATCGGTATGAAATCACCACCCAGTTCGCGCGCCTGCAAATACATTTTCTGTTGGATTAAACATATTTTGATTGTATCTGCACAGCAATAAAGACGACGCTGACAAAATATCATTACAAAGTGTTTTTTTTAGACATGCTTTTAGATGAAACTACAATTTTCAGTAATTGCTTGGAATGGGACATTTTTTATTTCTTTAACAAATTTTTACTACATAATTATAATTCTTTAAGTATAAAAGAAATAAAAATTTCCTTTAGAAGCAAATACATCTTTAGGAATGTTATATAACTGAGCTGAGCAATACATATAAAGAAAGAGCTATTGTATTTGTTTTGTAGTTTTCTATGAATATGTAAAGTCAAATAATTTGTCTTGGAAATCGAATTTTAATTGTATTTAGAATAGTACTTACTCCATCTTATAACTTGATGTGTAATGGGATAATCCATTAATGACCTACAACCCTAATAATTAATTTTAAAACTTCATAAGCTATAAACAAACTAACACATAATCTATATTTATTTTGATGTCCTCAAAATTATAATCTTTAAAACTGTGAGCACAACTTCAGCATATGTATAGTTTTTTTTTAACATCCTTAAGCGTCTAGTCAATTGCTGCACAGATGTATTCCAGTTAATAATTAACAATCCAAGGGAAAAATCAAACCTTGGAGGAACTGGTCAACTGTAGTCACATGTGACAACCAATAATCGTCAATCACTAATATAGAGAAATAGACATTGGAACATATCATTTGTACATAATAATATGTGATGGTGATTCAAAATTCAATACAATTGGGCAAAGTTCACTAAAGAGTTGAAATGAACTGTAGTCCATTCACGAAGTTGGATAAAAGATGTCCATTAACTTGTCAATTTCCATAAGAGAGATTATAGAAGAAAATATGTTCAAGCAAAAATACAATTTATTCATAGATGCTCAAAATTAGTGTCCTTCGAGACGCAGATACCAAGCCATGAAGACCTGATACTCCAGTCCTAATAGGGAGTTAACATCAAAATTTGCTAGTTTTGGATTATTTCAATACTGAGAAGAATTTACAAGAGACAAACAAACCCAAAGACGAAGTGTTCCGGCCACACTAGTCCCTCACCTCTCATACCTGCTGTCGCGTCTTGCGTGCCGCGTGGATGAGCGCGGCGTCGGGTATATATCCGGGTGCACCCGCGAGCGCCGCCCTCACCGACTCCGCACGGTACTGGTGGAACCCTCTGCTGTCTTCCTCCTCCACTTCTTCTTCATCATCTGAAACGTCGCCGGCTCCATCAGCGGCTAGAGCCTCTCGCCCGGATAGTATCAGCCCCTCTAACGTCACTTTCTTCTTCACTTTAGGTCTGTCTTCATCCACAGCCATGTGGTTACCATTGTCCTATTTCATTTAATAACATGTCAAATAAATGGTAATAAAAAGGGCATTTTTGGTAGCTTGTTTATGTTTATTGGCTTGGTGCAAAGTAGTATTTTATTCTGATTATACATAAAGGATATGTGTCTAACAGAATAATTGAGCACTAGATACAGATTGCTGACATAAAGACTATTCCTAAACAGAGAAGATACCTACTTAGACAAGACAGATAAACAGAATTGGTCTTGCAAATGAAATGTTAATTTTATTTTTGTTTCATTCAAGGTTTTTCTATTTGAATTTTATAAAAATAAATGGAATTTGCATGAATAACAAGAAAATTTAATACAAGCAACTATAAAAAATTAACACTAACAACATGCTTAAGCAGTTTTAGCCTAATGATAATATTTTAATATTAATTATATATTACTTTAAACCAACAAAATCACAAACATTTTTCACAGAAATTCAAAATATTTGTCAAAACATTTCCACAAAAGGTATCTCATGCATTAGTGGGCCAGTTAATAGAATGACAATAATTTAAGGAAGGAGCACAAAACAAACTCCAGTTTTGATTTACTGATCAATAATCTACAGGATATTTAGCAGAACGATGATTGTAAGAGCGTACTCTATATATATTATCCATTCAATGCAAATAATTTGATACACTCCTATAGTTATTCATGAAAATAGCACTAAAAATCAATTGCTTTCATTTGTACAATGTATATCCAAATTTGTGTAAATGCAGATATTTATCTTAAAATACACATTTAACATCTACATTACAAATCATAAAATTGTGTGTATGATCAATAATCACATCCTATAAACTGTTATCCTTTTTTTTTATTAACTTTTGGCCTTGTCACATATTAGTTTTAATTCTTGCAACACCACATTAATAAACTGTCATAAATACAAATATACAGCAGAATATATGTAGCTATTGTAATATAAAATTCATCAGTTAATATAAGATTAATGAAGTAGTTCTAAAGCAAAACTATTTAATATTTGCTAATCTTACCAATCCTTAGAAAATTTAACAAATATTCAACCATTGAAATATTATTGAAATTTTGTTGTTCTCATTTATTTATAGAAAACCGTCTTTCTGCATATTTTTTAAATTATTTACACAGGATAAAATAATGATACCATGATACTATAGTTCATTTAAAAATTTGTAAACCATAATATGTAATTATTCGTAAATTTCTATAAACAAAACTGATAACACAACTATATACAATAGTTTGGGCATCATTGAACTTGCTATGTATACCAAAAACAGTTCTTTGGTTATAAGACACCTAATTTATACTTACCTTATACAAAGTTCACAGATTATTCCGATATATATAACATTTGGTATATGGTACTGACCAAAAAACAAGTTTTTATTAATGGTCAACTGAATCAACACTGACAGTTTAAATATATTTGACATTTATCCGTCCATACACCTCACCTCATAGGAATTATTGGGAATTATTGAATTATCACCATCAGGGATTTGGCATTGTTTCTCCTTTTCCTTGCGTTTGGCGAGGCGCTTACTCTGTGATGATTTCTTTACTTTGAATACTTCTCCTTCTTCTTCTGAAATAGATTAGTTTTGTATTTAGTTCATAAAATATATTTAATTAAACCTGATGCAAATAAATGTTATAGGATAGTTGATTGCAATTCACCTATTTAAGATCTGATGAATAATTACTAAAATTAAATTGCTTTACATATTTGTTTAATACCGTGTTGTGCATGTCATTTGAAAGTGACCACAGCATGTATGCATTATTTAAATTGATACTTTAACTCAAATCCATTTAAATGTTATGAAAATTTATCTATGGCCCCTGAAAGCCATTTTAAAAATAATAACAATTACCACATTCTAGATGCCATTACTAATAATGGTAAGAGTCACAAATGGATATCTAGACCGATAACTTTATTATTTACATGTTAGCAATAATAGAAAAATTACACACAAACCACGCAACCAACTAGAGGGGAGCTATGTCAAAACTGTAGATTATGATTTTTAGTTTTTCATCCTAACCTTCATCTACAAAGCTCAGCAGCGGTGTGCTCTTCACAGGTTTTATATCCTTTTTCTCTTGGCTTATTACTGGAGGCGGCGGGGCCTCTGGTTCGCCGTCTTCGTCATCGTCAGCGCAAAACACGCGACGCTGAATTTTTTTAGGTTTCCGAAACATTGACATATTCCTTACGCAGTATTTCCAGTCTATTTCACAATATTTTTAAAGTTATCGTACATGATCACTTCCTACATACACAAAATAGTAAAAATGGTGGAAATGGTACAAAATACACAATCCCTGTAACTTTTATTTTTATTTAGCCATCCAGAAACTCAATATTCACAATCATATATTGTATATGTATGCCATAGATAAATGTGAATAAACGGAAAATATATGCGACACGCTAGAATGGCCGTTTTGACACATTCACAGACTTCACAGAATATGTAGAGGGACAATCCAAATACATCGGATAATACAAATGGACACATTACAATTTTAGTGACGTAACCTTATACCATAAAGACCGCAAGTGTACGGTATGGGACTATCTTACTTGTCGGGACGTTATATATATATTATTATGTTATATGTGACGTGCTCCGTGAGGCGGAGCACTTGGTTCATACAATAGTGTGTGGCTCGGAAACCAAATTGCTCTGGCGGGTAAAGATTTTTGTCTACGATGACAGTCTTGAGACGGTTCAGAAGGAACCGCTGGTAAATTTTACCTAACGTGTTGAGTAAGCTAATAGTGTGATAGCTATCGGGAAGCATAGCTTTCTTGCCGGGCTTGTGTATACCTATCACTATGGCGGTTTTCCAGACGGCTGGGAAATGTCAATGTGCGATTGCTAAATTGAAGATGCAGACCAAGAGGGCTATGAGTTGCGCAAGTAGAAGTTTGAGAACTTCACTCCTGATACCGTCGGGACCCAGTGCTTTTTTAGACTTAAGATCATTATTTTATTGATGGAGCAGACCACCTCAAATGTAACCGGGATTAGTGTATTATACCGGGAGGATTGCGGCTAGAGACTATACCGAGGTTTCGATAGCGTCGATATGTGCAGTGTCTACGATTTCGCATAGCTCTCTAGACTCGCGGCAAGGCATTCCGCTTTGTCAACGCTTTCTAACGCAAACTGGAAGACCGGGGCCCCTGTCGAAGTGGGTGGGTGACCCGCGGTGGACTGATCTACTTTGAGAAATCGAACAAGTTTCCAGTATGCAAAATAGATGGTTTGATACTTTCTTAGACGTACTACTTTCTTCAAGTAATATCGCGGATTTCCTGTTATTTTTTTATCTATGTATGTTTTGGCGTAGTAGCCAATATCACACCTGATTTTAAGTGACGATGTTGCATAAGATGCACACAACACGCTAAACCTAGTGGAAGACTCGCTCTCAAGTGCTGCGACCGGAACACACCTATTGGTGCTTGGTGACACATTTTCAACTTGAAGGTGGCTAGCCAGGCAGCCATTAGAAAAAGTCCTACCACCATGCTATGGTTTCCTCACGATGTTTTCCTTCACCGAAAGCTCAGGCTCATTGCAGAGATTCGAAGTCACGTCAATCAACACGAAGTCGTACACGCTACCACTGAGCCATCATTGCTTCATTGCCTGTATACGTTTTTTAACCAATCTCTGTAGTTCGCGTAACCATTCGCTGTCTTCCCTAGTTCAGAGGTTACATTTACAGGCAGAATGCTCGTAAGACTGGCAGTTGTGACACTGCGAGGGATAGTCAGATTTACTTGGGGCTCGATAGAGATGCCGCTGAGATTGCACCCGGATTTTAAGTTGAAAATCGACTTACCTTCCGCAGTGAGGTCGAGAGTGACTAGTACCATGTCGTTTTGGTATATGGTTGGATTCTGATATATGCGATGTACATCCCTAACAGGGTAGTTCTGAGCATTGAGGGCCTCACAAACAGCCGTAGTGGAATTTTTGGCGGGATCTCTGACTGTCATGTAGTGGTTTTTGTTTTTAATTCATAAATTTGTGTTTTTAGACCAATATTGTGTAAAACAGGTGGCATTTTACATAATAAAGCTTGGTTATTGTGCACAAGTGAAGTGAATTGAAAATAATAACATAGAACATGAATTCTGATATGCCACAAAACTCCCTGGAAGGTTCTAACAAGGGAGCCGCCATTTTGTTAGGGCCCTGAATTCGACATAGGACTGGAAAATTTCCCTCGCTTTGGTTACAAATATAAAATACTTGACACTGGCCCAATGCACGAATAGTGCGAAGCCATAATTGAGAAGAAGAAGAAGAACAGCCGTAGTCGTGTCGCTTATTTAAGCTGTGGATTCTCACTTTACCTGTGGTAAATACCATAGATCAATTACCAAATTAAATATTGGTGTTCAGAGTAGAAATGGACGATATCATGAAAAACACTTGATGAATTGAAACGATGCGGCAACCGATGTAATATATTCAATGTATCGATGTTTCTAAATCAATACATCGAAATGCTAAGCCTAATTTTAATTTATAATTTGTTTGTTTAATTTGTATTTATCAAAATTTTATTTATACCATTATTTATGGTATGTGGCTTATGGTTTATTGAAGTGAAAACTTCGTTAGCACCTTTGTGTTAAAGAAGTCTCAGCAACTCGATGAAACGAAAAGTCGACAGTAAAAAGAGACAACCATATACATCTATAGGATTGAGGCTACGAGAGAATGAAATAGAATACATGGTAAATGGAAGTCCTGATTTTCATGATTGTGATCGTCGTCGGATTGGCCTTGTTGTGTGAGGTGACCAGACTTCATACGCAGAACGGACGAGCGGTCGATAGTTCAAATCCGGCTGATTTAAGATATGAAAAAACAATTTTTAAAGAACATATATTTTTTACTGAAGGTGTTACTTCTGACACGTGTGAACTGCTGCACACTTTTTTTTCTTTTTCTTTAATTAATAATAAAAGTTCTATGCTGTTGATATTTTTGTAAATATCAGATTCACGATATATCGATATTTTTAAATATATTAATATCGGAGTTGATATATCAAAAAAAAATTGCTATTTCGATATATCGAAAATATCGGCTCGAAATATTTTAACAACAACAAGACAACAACAGTGGGTAAAGTACATTTGAGTATTTCAAGATCATAGTATTTTTTTATATACAAAATTACATTTCATTTTAGGATTATATACAAAAAAATAAACTAAAAGAGGGAAAACTTTATATGGTTTAAATAAAGTACAGTAGATTAGGCTTACGATGATGTTGTATTTTAAATAATTGGCGAGAAAAAATGAAAAATTAGAACTTATTTAAAAAAAACGAACGTCGATATCTATATGTCAATATCGGACTTTCAATCTATCGTCCAAAAAAGTTCCAGTAATAACTATCGACAATTTTGAATATTAATATCGATGTTTTGATTTATCGATATTTTATCAACAGTCCTAATCTGCCATTTTTGTCCCGCGCAGAGGTCTGTGCGTTTTTGTCTTGGTAAGTAATCATAAATTTTAATCGTAATTCTTTACTCCAATCATGTTTTTAATTAATAATTCACTAAATAATACTGCATTATTAATAATTATATATTTTCGTTTCCATAATATTACTTTTGCAAAGTGATTCTTTTGGCTGACGTGATATTTACTTTGTTTTTCAGTCCTTAAATTTCTCTGAAGTCCCTACTTCACTCAATTCAAGATGGGTAGGGAGGACAAGGCTACCTGGAAGTCCAATTACTTCGTTAAAATCATCGTAAGTGTAAACTTATATTTTTGAGTCAAACCTCAGAAACCTATTGAGCAACACTTGACAACATGTGTTTGTGAAACTCTTACCTGTTTTTGAAAAATAGGTTTTTAAACTACGGCTTATTTGTAGTTAATTAAACTTTCTTTTTTATTGACGTGTATTTCCTATGATCGTTTGCGGGAGTATAATAATTTAATGCTTCTCTATAAGTATGTAAGCTGCAAGGTGAATTAATTGATAATTTTATTTTTCCACAGCAACTATTGGACGAGTACCCAAAATGTTTCATCGTGGGTGCAGACAACGTAGGGTCCCAACAGATGCAGCAGATCCGTATCTCGCTCCGTGGTCACAGCATCGTGCTCATGGGCAAGAACACTATGATGAGAAAAGCCATCAAAGATCACCTTGAAACAAACCCAGCTCTTGAGAAACTGCTTCCTCACATCAAGGGGAATGTCGGCTTTGTCTTCACTCGTGGAGACCTTGTTGATGTATGTTAAATTATCTTTCTTTAATAACACTTGAAAGATGAGGAAATTATTTAGTATGTTATATGCTTTCTTTACAAACTATTACCTTGAATATTACTTTAATATGTTTATAATATTTAGCATTAATTTTATTGATTTTGTATCTTATATAACCTACTCATGAAAATCATTAGACCACTTGAGAACTGTTGATTAAAAATATTAGTGGTTTGATTACATCAACAGTAAAAGAAAAAATGTATGAGAAATATATTTAATTTACAGTTTGAAAGTAAGATAACATTTTATAATTTATTGATTCTAATTTTGATGAATATTTGCAGGTGCGTGACAAACTGTTGGAGAACAAAGTGCAAGCCCCAGCCCGTCCTGGAGCCATTGCCCCTTTGTCTGTTGTCATTCCCGCTCATAACACTGGCCTTGGTCCTGAGAAGACTTCTTTCTTCCAGGCGCTCTCTATACCCACTAAGATTTCTAAGGGTAAGATATCAGTTTACACAATGCCAATTGTCTTGATTTGTTAATGAGATGGCAAGATGTAGTTTAATAAAGTTAACATGCATTTATTCAATATTAAAGTATAACTTTATATAATAATGAAATCCCCTGTTTACAGAAATGCTCCCATAAATGGAGAGTCAAACTTAGGAACTGATATTTAGCAATGTGGCTGTCAAGACATACTGAACTACTAAGATGCTTGAGTGATTATGAAATGTGTTGGGAACTATGCATTGTATTGACTATGTATGCAGTAATTAACTCTCTCTCTCTTAATTCTATGACATAGTTACTGCATTTTCTTTTGTTCTTTTTTATACTTCCACAGTATCTCATATGATGTTGTGACATTGTGATCAATGTAACATGTTAAGCCTAGAGATGAACTGGTTCTCAAGTGCAGTTATCAGAATACACCTATATGTGCTTGGTGATAGATTTGTAACTTATGGGTAGTAGCTAGCCAGATGGGCTTTAGAAAATGCTTTAACCAGCATGCTATAGTTTTATCACAGTAAACTCGTGTGAAACTTAATTCTAAAAATTAAATCATTCATTATTATCAAAATAAAAGAGCTATGTTATAGTTAAGTTATCCCATTGACAGAAACTTAGGAATGTCTGTTCTAATACCAGAGTGTGTAATATTAACACTTTGGCTTCGCTTTCAGACAACATAATACTCTTTAAATTTATCCTAGTGTGATTTGTTCATGTGAATATTGCACTGGCATTTTAAAGAAACAAATTTGCATATATAATGCTTTTCGAAAACGATAATGAATGTTAGATAAAATAAACAGTACCTATTGAAGAAAGTGCATTGCTTACCTAAAAGAGTTGTCAACTTCATTGATAGACTCTTTAACTATTTTTAATGGTCATCTTACTGTAACCACAATATTACCTTTGTTCTATCTTACAATGCTCTGCTTTGCCCATATTTACACACTGCTGAACTTAGGTCTTTCTTCCACATTGCCATTCTTTATGATTTTGCTGTGCTCTTAGAACCCCTAAATATTATTATAGTGGTAAATATGAATAAATAAATAAAAATTAATATAAGATTGACATTACTACTTGTTATTGTTTGTATTTTAGGTACTATTGAAATTATCAATGATGTGCATATCCTGAAGCCTGGAGACAAGGTGGGAGCTTCCGAGGCAACTCTTCTCAACATGTTGAACATCTCTCCTTTCTCGTATGGTCTTGTTGTAAAACAGGTATGTGATCTGAAGTTTTTTTAAATATACAACTAAGTTGGCAACCTAGTGTAAGGCCCACCCGATGGTATGCGGTTATCGTAGCTTATAGATGCTAGTAAACCCAAAGTTTATAGTTATGTTAATGTAAACTATTGACACAATATTAATTATGATATTATTGGATTGCACTGTGCTCAACATCAGGTAGGTACAGTGCAGTCACTTTGCCTATCTACAATAAAAAAAAGTATCACTATATAGTTGCTGACTCTGAAAACCCTTCACCACCATAGCAACACAATTGTTTTTCTTTTAAAGCATACTTAGTAATAACAATAATGGGCTCGATTTTAGAAAGAAACATCTAAATAATTTTGAATATTTGTCCTGTGTTTTTTTAAAAACTTATCCAAAGTGTTGAGTACAGATTGTATGACTTGACTGCATTCTGATAATTTACCTTTGGTAAATCATACAGCTATGAAGTGCTTAGTCCAGGATAACTTATCTGGAATAACAATTTTTATAGCTGACATATATACATATAATTTTATTACTCTCTACATGTTTGCATCAAGTATGTTATAGTTTAGAAAATATTGGAAACAAGAGATCCAAGCCTGTAATGGCTCCAGGGCCCTAATACTAGTCAGTTTAAAAAAAGGACCAGGAAACAATTTACTGCTTTGTTTAAGTGTTATTATAGTTCATTTAGTTCATCAATCAGACTTGTGTAATATCAATATTGCCATAAGAAGTATAGTTTATAGGGATTGTGCAAGTAGACTATGAAGCCATCTGCTGAGAAAAAATTCTAAGTTTATGATGGCGATGATTATAACTTTTGAATAATATTTTTCATGATTTTTTTTTTTAATAAATAAGGTCAGTTTTGTTGATGTTTAATAAAAATCTCTTATTGTATTCATGGCTGTTTGAGTATGGCATATAAGATTAGTAAATGAAATACACAAGTGTAATGTTATCATTTCCAAGAAAAATTCTTTATCATTGTGTTTTAAGTTACAAATAAAATACAAATTTAATACATATACGTACTTATACGTACGTACATATACGTATTTAATAAATACAAATTTAAGTTAAATAAAAAATCATACAATTAAAAATGAAATAGTCATCTTATGTATATTAAAATGAAATACAAAATTATAAGCTCATTGAAAATCTAATATATGATTTTAGGATAATTCTTAGGGTTGGACTTTAGATTACATAACATTAATTTTGATGGTCAAAAAAGGGTGGAATAGAAGGGCAGTGAGAGGAGGGTAATCCTCTGTTAGCAAAAAGCTTGTAAGCAATTAGTTTTTGAAAAATAAAGTTCTGAATTTTTGAGGTTATGTGCAATAAATTATACCTAAAATTTTATTATAAAAAATTAAATTTAACCAGATTGTCAATTACTTTAAAAACAATATCTGACACAATGAATTCAACATTTCTATTTTGACTCTTACTTTCTTTTTGTATATATATGCAAAAAGACATTATATACAATGTTATAATTAAATATTATTGATTAGGTTTACGACTCTGGTACCATCTTCGCGCCAGCTATCTTGGACATCAAGCCTGAAGACCTTCGTGAGAAGTTCCTTGCGGGAGTCGCTAATGTGGCTGCACTTTCACTGTCCATCGGATATCCAACGGTCGCGTCCGCGCCGCACTCCATCGCCAATGGTTTCAAGAATCTTCTCGCGATCGCTGCTGTCACCGAGGTTGAATTCAAGGAAGCTACCACCATCAAGGAGTACATTAAGGTAATTTTGGGAAATTCCACTTTGATAGTAATATTCTCAACATAAGTTAATACAATAAAACTACCATAAAAATAGGTTGAGTAATATATCTACCTAAATTTTGAGGAAGTGACTACTACATCTCTTTAAAGTCCCGGAGGGATAATTAATCCCGGGAATAAGAAATAACAATTTTTTTTTTTCACTTTAATCACATTCTAAGAAACTTACTAAGTTTTTATGGTTCCCCTAATTATTCTGATCTATGTTTATCACATTCCATAAACTTGATAGAGGTATTTTACCTATAGCTATCTCCGTCTTTGTCATGTAGATACAATAGATTTTTGTAATAGTTCATATCTCAAAAATACTACATATATTCCTATTTTTATAAGCAGCATGATACGAAAGAACTGAAGAAAAAATTGTCTGTTCTAATTCCGGAGAGTATAAATTGTGACTTCTCTTGGTTTCGCTTTCAGACTATAGAAACTCTTCATGTCTATCCTAGTACCATTATTAATACATTTATTTTGTACTGGCATTGTGAAGAAACAATTTTTTTTTTCGTTTGTTGTAATTTTTAAAACTATAAAAACAGTGTATTAATCTAAATTTAATTGTTCAGGATCCTTCTAAGTTTGCGGCTGTAGCTGCTACAGCAGCTCCGGCCGCTGCGGCTCCAGCTGAAAAGAAGGCCGAAGAGAAGAAGGAAGAAAAAGAAGACTCGGAGAGTGACGACGACATGGGCTTCGGTCTCTTTGACTAACCACATGCGTCACATGGAACGTGGCGATATCGCGCGCACCCGCGGCTGAACTGTCGTATCAACGCCGCCGGGACGGACAAACCCATATGGCGGCCGATGCGGCTGTGAAACATTGCGTGTGCTTGTAATAAATGCCACTAAATGATTTTACCAATTTGTTTTATTTTTTTATATATTAAGCTTTGGATTAATCGTCAAAACATAACATAAATGAACAAACATTTCGAGTGCAATAAATTGTAGTAGAGCCAAAAAATGTATGAATAGTAAAGGGAGTGTTTGAAAGAACCTATATTTTCTGCAAATCTTACAATGAGGCTAAGGGTTTTTTTATTTCTTCAGTTTCCTCTAACCGATCGTAAGGAGCCTTAGCTATGCGCATTTTGCATTAACAGGAAATATGTTTAATAGACTAGATTTATATGGCATCTTGTTAAGCAAGCATTTGGGCGCGTGAAACTACCTGCCCGGGATAATACTATCATTTGAGATCCTCTTATTTAACTGAATATTAATGTTACTTGAGTTTGTAAATTTGTACTTCAATAAATAGGTACCTTGTTTGGGAGCATAGCAAAACAGATTTTCTAACCTATCACAACATTCTTAACGACGAGTTATTACCTTCCATATGTTACACTTATTCTAGAAAATTAAGCATGTCTTATTGACTTTTGTTTACTTCGTACTTTCATTATACCTACAGTAATAAATGCGTAGGTGTTTTCTTTTACGATGCACAACACATTTTTAAAAATAGGATGCTGCATCCTCTACGTACTCTGTGCACAGTATATAAGTAAAAATAATGACAAATGCTTTATAATATTTTATTACACATAGTACATATGTCGTACATTATTTATAAACTGATCAAAACATTGACAACAACACCAATATTAATAATATTAGCGGATTTAAGATGGTATTTAAAATTATTACTGATTAGTACATAATTTATAGACATAAAGTGACAGCTAACAGCTCTCATAGGCTGTATCTGATATGAGATTATTTTAGACATTTAGACAGATATTTCGAGTAAACACTTAACTTTGATAGAAATATGTAACGCGAAAAGAACAAAAATTCAATACTTTTAAAAGGTCTTTAGTATCCTTCTATGAACCAACACATTGAATTGTTACAAGTTTTAAACTAAATGAATAATCCTATGCATGTTGATAGTTGCAGTGACTATAATATAAACAAAAAACTAATAAAGCTTAAAAATAATCTCATTCGTTTCGCATTACACATAACATCCAATCAATAAACTACTTACATACTATTTATCATTATTACTACAGGTGTCATGATACTATAGTAATATATGTTTTTATTTGAGCTTTACGCATTGAAAATGCATTACATATATCCACAAAGTGTACAAAATAGTTTTGAGAATGGCACAAACACATCACAATTTATTTGATCACCTACATACATAATGACTGTTTTAACAAGCGACCTATCAGGTTTGTAAATAAATAATTATAGAAATGTACATATTTAACTTATATAAGAATAATATCCCAAGTCCGACTGAAGGCTTGATCACCCTGTAATGTACCTAATAATATTATTTAATAAATCGCATATGTAGTTGCAATCTTAAAGAGATTAATTAAAGAAAACTTTGGCATCCCACAATTTAACCAAAAAAAAAAGAAAGAAGATTATGAAATGTAGCAAAATTTACTACGCGAAGCTAGGTTTATTTTGTCTGTTAATACGAGTTAAAAAAAAGTAACAGATTTAGAGAAACCATTAAAAACAAGTCGGTCCACCCGACGTACCATTTACCTAGAAAAAAAAAATTCTCCAACAAAAAAGGCTCTCATAAATTTTCTTTTCTATTCTAGGAGCGTCAAAAGACATAGTTTTCGCTCCGAGCCATGGCCCTCACGATCCTAGCCGGTAAATTTGTCCCTGTATCAATATCTGACAAAGGATGGGTAAAAAGTAGTCCAGTCGACATGAAAACTAATATAGTAAAAAATTAATAACCTTATGAAGGTTCTCGAATTGGGAACGCTATACAGCCGCCTTACTCTTGACGCGTTCGAGTTCTGAATCTAATCGAATGAAATTTGGTTTGGCGCTAGGCACAATCGTGCTGTGGTTCGAATCGGAAGTAACTTCGATTGATTTTCAATCTAGCATTTTTATGCAAAAATGTTAGAATTAAAAGAATCCAAGCAAATAATCATACTTTACGGTGACTTGTGTGTGTACTGTGACCGGATACAGATAACGACAATGATATGATTTGATTATAACTCAGTCTTGAATTCGATTCAGTTTTTTTTTTTAAACTGTCTATGTTGTTAGCCTTACCCTTGAGCCTCTGCGGCTTTTACAGCTTCACCGGGCTTGGGTTCAGTTTGGTTCAAGAGTACACTTGTAAGATAGAGTTCGAATAAAGTGAAATCGAATCGGAAACAAAAGCAAATTCGAATCAGGTTCAATAGTAACCCTCCTGGTCATCATAGAGGGGTGTAATAAACTAATTAAGTAGAACGAAACGAGCCGTAAAACAATGAGATCAGACAAGTATTTCAATTAGGCGTATTGTCAATTGTTTCTCTAACTTTCATTAAAAGGAGTATAATGTTTATAATTATACGAGAGTAATGCAACAGTGTACATAGTGCTATCTCTGAACAGTATTGTAGTGTTATACAAGTAAGTGCGTGTATAATACCTATTGTATTTAAGGACTAGTGGACAGTGTATACTGTGTTTGAATATAATCATTTCTCTCATTTCCATACCCACAGATGTTACAATATGAAAATGATTTAATCTTAGTAGACTAATCCGCCTATTAAAATATGGTTTTCTACTTTGTCAAAAGATAAATAAAATTACTAAAAATGAAAATCCTTAAGTTTTTAATCTACAATAGTTTAAAAACTTTATAGGTCGTCTGTAATCAGTTTTGCAGGTAGCAGGGCAGCAAATAAATGGAAATTTGCCAGGTAGACGACGTTTTTTAGCATTATACCTAATGATGGCATGTGTTAATTTTCCGATCGAGTCTGTTGTTACATCCGAACATGTGACACTCTTAGCCAAGCCCGGATCCAGGGGGGGGGAGGGTAACCGGGGCAACTGCCCCCGGGCGGCAGTTTCAGGTGGCGCCAAATTCATAATATAAAAAGACTTGCTTCACAAAGCGCCTGGCATCCAGCATATGTTGTTTTATCAATTATTCATTTGATTTTAAAATGCCCAGTTGGTTTTTGAACAAATCCTAAGGGTTAAAACCAATATACGCTGTAAGCAGCTGGAGCGCAGCTGATTGTTAGAAACATATAATGGCGGGAATTGAAATTTATATAATTTTATAAATAACGTTAAAAAATATTTTTTATTTGTTTTTTCTTTCAAAAAGTTTTAAATTTATTTATTCAAAAAAAATTAATATATTTCGTGAAAAAATTTATATATATAATTATCAAAAATGGTTATTATATAGTATTGGAGATATTATTATATTGATATAATATTTTTTATTATTTAATATTTTAATTTTTTTTACTCCACGGAATAGAACAAATTAAAAAAAGTTGAATCCCATTTCTACGTAAATACCAAAAAAAAAAAACAAGTAATTTAAAAAAAGTTTACTTTTAAAAATGTATATCTATTTATACTGTGTGTTTTTTAACAATTTATCTCAAACGCTGGAGAGAGGGGTTTCAAGTTTCTACCGCGGTTCGAAAAAATCGTAGATCTTTGGCTGCTCTTAGCTACTACGCCACTATCGGTAATCTCTAGTACGCATTTTTGTACTACATATATTTTTCATTATTTTTATTATTTTATTGATCGTATAGAAATTTGTAGCCTTCTCTACTTTTACATAGCTTTATAATCCCATCACAATGCATATTAATAAAAGATTTCACGTTTAGAATTGGAAAAATGAATACGGCGCTGTTTTACTTCTTTCAGTTCAAAATTATTTGAAGATAGCTGAACATTGAACATGACGTGTACATTGATAATAGACATCTAATGCCAAACATTTATAAGGATGATAAAAAACCTCCATTAATTATAGATTAAACGATTTCGGGATGATAGATAGATTACTTTAAAGTATCGACTATATACGAGTATACGAATTTAGTAGTATGTCAAAATGCAACATCCTTAAAAACACCCTACAAAAGTATCATAATATACTTTTATAACAATATGGTGCATATTGGATGTCTGGAATAAGTACCTAAGAATCTTGCGATTTATGAATATTTATTATCGCAGATGTTTATTAAATGCAATCAAATGAATTATTTGAGTTTATGAGTTATTCTAATATGGAATACTCTACCGTATCTAAACTTATTCTGGTACTTATGTAGTTATCCGACAATGTGATTGAAAAGATTCCAATTTATATTTAAAAGTTACCAAACCATATCACACGCATAAATTATGTGGGTACGGATAAATCAGCAGATATCTTTTCTTTTTTTTTAAACGAATGGATATGATTCGTCATAAACCTATTTCTTTTTAAATACACACAATTAATAACATTAAGAAACTAAACATTTTGAACATAGATATTTGATATCATAAATTAATATAAATGGAGATAATAACTTAAATACACACGTAAATTCGTAAAATTAACGTAGTAAATATTTGAACATAGACATTTGAGATCATTAATATAAATAATGTCATAATTATAGATTTAAGTAGCTTCACCATCCATCATTATCTTGAAGGATCCATCAGGATCAGTGCAACGCAGTAAATTAGTGACATTTCCACGGATAAATGGCAGCTTCTTGTTCAGCATAAAAACTGATCCATCGATAAATGCGTTTAACCGGTTTGTTGATAATTCGTTCATTTCTTCCATTAGTTCTATATTATACCAGCAGAGTATAGCATTAGCATTTCCAGTATTTACGATCGGCACGTTAGCAACTTGAGAGCGCGTCTCGCTGTCATAGGATCCAAACACGATTGGATCTGTTATACATGTAAATTCCAAATGGTTGAAGTCAATGCAAAAGTTTTGGGAAACCTGGAACTTGTTCAAGTGCTTTGCCACTTCATAATTACCAATATTTTCATCGTAAACTCTGTTGTTAATATCCAGCCAGCGACTACTAACAAGCTGTGCTACGACTTTAATATCAGACGGCATGAACAGCCCTCCTTGCAACAAATGCGATTGTTTCAAAACGTGTGAAATTTCTTTATGACGTAAATCAATGTCGCCACACAATTCGAGTATGTTACAAAATATGGCATGGTATTTTTCTTCTCCGAAAACATCAGGAGTCCAGTCATCACCAACTAAAATAGTTACTTTAGATATGGATACATTATTTGCTTCTAGTATTTTGTGAATAAAATCTTTGTCACATAATGCTTTTGCATAGCATGTTAAAGAATTAGCACCTCTCTTAAGCATCATCAGGCCAAACAGAGGGAATGGACATAAATCAACTATGTTGATTTGTGACATTTCTGCTATCTGCCCCAGGTATACAGACGCCATACCAATGCACCCTGTTATCATCTTGATGTAATCCGTGTCATTCAAAAATCTGAGTACTTCAGTAGAAATTCTGGAAATTTGTGCATTACTATCAGAGACCATGGTCAATTTACCACCATTTAATAAAAAATCGATACTAACTGTCTGATCCTGAACCACATTTCTTGGTATGTTATCAAAGAATACTGCTTGCTGCCAAGCTGTAGCTCGATTTGCTGAGCGAGGATCAGTAGTGATAGAAATCTTATCAGTCAAGTGCAAGGTGAACCAACCAACAACATTATTTAGTTCCCCATTCTCTGTTATCTTGAATTCTGCTTTGTACGGCTTAGTTCGAGACAATTTCTCTTGTAAATCTTTGATGTTATTAAAGTCCACTTTTAAAAGTAATCGAGGTTCAGCTAGATATTTTAGGTCTTTAAAGTTATGTATATCTTCACAATCATAAGGCTCATCATATGTTATCATATGTACAGGAATATCGGGAATATTAAGAAGAACTTTCACAGATGATGATAACTGGTACCTTATATTTAAATAGTCACTTTGTACAGGTGCAACATAGAAATCTGCTTTTCTAGGAAGAATTCTCCCAACATTACTGATTAAATGCTCCCAGGCATGTAATATGTTTCTCAAGATGTGCTCACCAAATAGGCCAGCATCAAACATTTCTGTAACTACCAAAGACCTCTTACCACCAATGTCACGAAAATTCAATACATTAGAATTTTTGTTCAAAATAATAATATCAATGATTCCATTATCTTGTGTAATGTCTTCACTTAGATGAGCCATAACTTCAGAACTATCAATGGCTGTGGTAGCTATTGGACAACATTCATATGCATACATTGACAAAATGCAAGTTCCTGAACCAAGATCAAGGAGTGTGTCCTTGAATGGTTTAATAGTTTCACATATAGCATCATGGTAAGCAAAATTACGCACTCTATCATTTAACATTCTGTAATGCCAACGGGGTACTAAAAGGTTCTTCACAGAATTCAAGTTTTTTTCTGCATTAACAAAACCACAGTCAAGTTTTAGAGCTTTCTGGAAGTGAGTCCAGGCTTCATTATAAAGGCCGAACTTGTAAAGATATTTTCCAATCTCGTTCAACATTAGCATGTTGTTTGGGAATAATTTTAAAGCACGTCCAAAGTTGTTGAATATTTCCTCCATTTTTTTGCTAGCGCATAAGATATCGTTCAGCCTGTTCAGCACGTTGCGAAATTCGGGCTCATGATGGTTTTTCATACCTGGACATTTCTCAAATGCCATAATATAAAGATCGAAGGCTTTGCTGTATGAGTTATTCGATACAAATTGCCTGGCATAAGTAATATATTCCCGTGCTATGTCCTCCATAGCTATTGATTTTCACTGCCCTACAAATATGAACTGTGAATTGCATAGGTATAATAAAGATATTAAAAAAAAAAAACTTACGTACCTGTATCAAATGAAAATGATTTGTACCTTGTAAAAGAAAGAACTAAATATTCTCTCACACCAACCACACAAAACTTTAAATATAAATGCGAATTGCGAAAGACCCCATCGAAACAATAGTGATACATCTATGAAATGTGTGTTATACCGTTGGCGTCTGCGTAGTAATAAAATCGTTACCAAAAACAAAATAACGTACACAAAATACAAAACAATAATAGATTTCTCCTTACTTTACGCACTTCTGTAATTCTATATAGGCGTGAGAGAGATAACTGATACACGTGAAGTTTATCCGATCAATATTTCAAGAACGTTTCATTTCATGCAGAGTATTTATTGTAAAGATGCTGGATTATTATAGTACATTTAAATTGAAATGCGTGATTTCTAATCTTTGAATTTATAATCTTTAAATGATTAACAAGTTGATTGTTAATGTTGTAGGGATCGTGCACGAAATATAGAGGCAGCACTTAGGCCGACCATCACGCTCTCTTGTATCATATTTGTACACTATTGTGAGGAAACATTAGGTACTTTATCTATATGAATAAGACTAAGAATGGCTCAACTTTACATTTTTATCGTCGAATTGAAAATCTTATTTTAGTTATATCATTTTATAGACTGAAAGTTATATTCTGAAACGGAAGACTGGTTCTTAAGTGCAGCTGCCAGAACACACCTATTGGTGCTTGGCGACAGATTTTCAACTTGAGGGTGGTAGATAGCCAGGCAATCATTAGAAAAAGACCTACCACCATGCTATGGTTTCCTCATGATGTTTTCCTTCACCGAAACCTCAGGCTCATGCTCCACGGGCCGCCTGATGGTAAACGGCTACCATAGCCCATGGACGCTTGTAATACCTTAGGTATCACTAGCATGTTGCCGACCTGTACATGACACTGTAGGAACACAACAAATGGTTATTTGGCTGCGATCTTTTGTAGGGTGGAGGTATTTATCAGTTGGGATGCCCCAAGTAAAGAGGAATCTTTTCCCATCTCTGTTTACTTTCTTACACTCTTCTTTAATTTCTATAATTATAAAAATCGTGTTTTGCAACTTTTAATAACATGATTTAGCTTTTTAATGCATTTATCCATTTTTTGCATTTATAGGCATTATGTACTCTTTTTATATAAATGTTTATAGGTTATTTACACAATGTTAAACAAGTTCTCTGGGAAACAATTGCAACTGTGTATTTAATTTATTATTCTTATATGGCATATTCGGACAGTCACAAATATAACAAGACACTTTTGTTGAAGACATTGTTCAAACTATGTAATTTTATTTATTAGAAATAAAACATGACCAATACCATAACATTGCTACTAGAATGTTATTTTTTTCAGTAGATGGCATCATTATCTGCTTGTATGATCCCTATAAAATATAGGAAGTTTAGACATATTTTTCATACCCAGCAAGATAGTATTTTAAACATATTTTATATTTATTCTTATTCTATTATTTCAGATTAACTTTTTACTACAAATAAAAAAAGGAGTTGCCTATCAGAATTTTATTTAAAAGCCTAGTACACAAAAACATTTTACTTAGAAACTATGACTGTGGTCCAGGGTCCACACATCAAGCTCGAATCTCTCTCACATTGATAAGCTTTATTAAAGTTATTCATCAAGGGATATTCTTCAGGGCAGAAACCCAATTGCCCATATTTATTCAAACCTGTGGTCCAAACGGAGTTATCTTCAAGTAAAATGGCAGAATGTCTGGAACCGCATGCAATATCTATTACATTTAAATGTACTTCTTCATTGTTATCAAAAAGTTCAACTAATGTTGGGAATGAAAAGTTGTTAAAATTCTTCCCATTCTCTTCTATACCCAACTGTCCAGTGTCATTCCAGCCCCAGGCATACAAGTCACCAAATTCACTAAGAGCCAAAGAATGCCATCCACCAGCACTGATTTTTGTTATTTTAATACCAGCCAAAGCCTCCACTTCTGTAGGAGTATCTAAGTTAGTCACATCTCCATGGCCCAGTTGCAATCTCCTGTAAACATAAAGTTTTTTTTTTTAATTATGTGGTTCTGATAAAAAAAGTTTAACTGAATTAACAAGTTTTTACCGTCCGTTACCCCAAGTATATACTCTACCAGCATCAGTTAATAGTAAAAAATGTTCATTACCACAGTCAATATCACAAACATTTCCTACACAGTGTTCAGTATTAATATAGCTAGGTAGAATACCCCTGTACACGTTTCCAACCTCCGTCAGGTAAAGACTAGTATTATTTGCTGAAGCCAATTTAGAAATAGAACCAGGCCTTTTTTTCTTATCTGCATGTTCTAATGGTGTTTCAATATTTAATGATATTTCTTTAAATTTAATTCTAGACTCAAATTTCGAAACCCAAAGAAAGTTCTCCTTTTTGCTGGCTAGCACCAAATTGTATTCATTACCAACAATTGTAAGATCTTGAGGATAGCAATCATTAGGTAACATCACTTGTTTGACACTTTCAATCCCATCCCAGGCACCCGTTATATAAAATACGTTTTTAATTTTAAATATATTATATGACCAATTAATGTCGACTAGTTCAGCATGTTTAAAATCAATATTGCAATTTGGCTTTAATGGGATGTTACGAAATTCGGAAAAGAATGGATCATTCGAAAACCACTGGTTAAATAAATTCGACCCTGCAACCAGGTACATGACTTTTATTGTGGTTTGCAAACCAATAAAAACAAACTTGATGGTTCAAATGGTTCTTCACGTTTTGTTCATTTTCGCTATAACATTGTACAGTAATTTGTCACAAGTCATTTTTATAATTAGAAGCAACGGCCTAAAGTTATAACAGCTACAGTTTAGTATTTATTCCATTTCACTGGTCAATTTATTGTTATAAGATCTATTTCGTCATTCATAGTAAAACTGAACAACAAAGGCACAAAAACAAATCAGAAAAAAAATTAATGACAAATAGTGCTTTAGTTCAGAGCACAGAGTACGTAGAGGGAGTTCAGAGTCTGAGTAGTAACCACAGACGTACTAGAGATGTAGTAACACTAGTAACGGTCTGTGGCAGTCTGTGGTGTGAGATTGCGAGTTGTGATAAAACAGCACAGGATAATAATCTTTTAGCGGTTTGCCATCACCAGCCAACAGATCCGCAATAAACATTTCTGGATAGACTTCAGAGTATGGAGGGTAGAGATAAAGAGCACTATCTCTATGAATGAAAATTGTCCGTTGAAATGCGATAAATTACGGTGGCGCCACGGTAGCAACAGGGTAAATTTTAAAGATTGCGACTAAAGTCATTTTACAGACTTTTTTATTTCTGTAGAAAATAATTACTGCGTAATAAATGCGAACGGAGCCCTACTACACAAACATTTCGCTTTATTGTTACAATTATTTTTTAATGTTACAAAGTTGAAAGTTACACAGTTTAAAGTTACAACAGTAAAAATATAAAATTATAAAAAAGTATCACTCCCCCTTGCTACGCTAGTGCCATTGTGATGTGTTTTTGAATTATAACTTATACTGCTAACAACTGGACACTTTTTTATCGTATAAACCATATAAGATAGTCCTCCTTATCTCTACCCTCCACACTTCAGAGACAAATAAAATATACATCTCAGATTATGCGATCTATGGCGTTCAAACTTTTCAGTGAAGAGTTTTAAAAAGAATACATTTTTATTATATATTAATTAATTAAAGCTCAATACAATTGACTCATCATCATCATCATTTCAGCCGAAAGACGTCCATTGCTGGACATAGGCCTCTCCCAAAGATCGCCCATATTTGGGAGGATATGCCATAATCGCCACGCTTGGCAGGCGGGTTGGCGATCGCAGTATGGTCGTGGATATATACTCGAAGGACGCTGCTGCCCGTTCTTCCTAAAAATGTACCTATTGATTTTTTTTAAGGTTATAGAAAGTATAAGTGTTTGGGATATCCAAAAATTCCTAACTTTAAATTATAAAAATAATACAACAGTTTGAGTTTATAGTATAAACTATATTATAGTTTATAGTTTATATAGTTTGACAGTTTATATTATATATAGTATATATATATATATTAACATCATTATTATTATTACAAGTATTATAATTTGCACATGTGTTGGATTCATAATATCATTTGAAAACTAGTATATTTTTAATTTCATATAATATTTAAAAAAAATTGTGATAGAAATTTATAATTATTTTTATAATGTTATAAGAAATCATTTTTTGTGTATGGAAAATATTAGTGATTAATGAAATGTTCGATACCTAAACATAACAAAGGAGTTTCCATCATTTTAGAATAATTTTTGAAGATTAGGTTAATAGTACGAAGTAAGGCTTAAAAGATGTGCATCAAATAACCTTAACAAAAAAACATCCCTTTAGCAATTTGACACCTAGCAACATCTATCTCTGTGAACATCTATCGTTATGCCGGTAATTGAGGTAGGACATATTTACTCGTTTTTATTTACAATAAAATCGTGTTGTTTTATGTTAGCGATATTACAGTATACCTTAAATGTAGATAATATGTTTTGTTCTCAAGATGTAATAAATTTGGTGTACTTTGTTAGAAAATGAAGATCTTACTGAAATGAAATTTGTAAGAAGAAATCAATATGGCCCTCAAACTTGGGAAATGCAGACTTTGCCTAAAGCTAGGAGATTTCTACTCCATTTTTACTGTGGACAATGCAGTCCAGTTGGCGGATATGGTGATGGAATGCTCCCGGGTGAAGGTGAGTGAATGTTGAAATACGACAGCCGAGTAAGATTTTTCGATTCTGAATATACTTTCCCAATAATAATTATGAATAATTTGCGTTTCGGATTATTAATTTTTATTAGATAGGTAAGTTAAACGCGAAATAGAAACTTATGGATGTCTAGCTGTAGATATTAAATCTCCTAATGTCTAAAATTACAAGATAAATAATATATCTAATTGTATTTTTATTATTTTGATTAGACTTTGAGGAAGGCCGAGTAGATTAACAAATACTAATCTAATACATAAAATAATTATTAATATTAACTTTTTGTATCCAAATCATGGTAAAAGTTTTAAGTTTTTTAAATCTACTCAAGAAATATGTCTGTTATCAAAATAACAGACTAAGCATGTAAAAATATTTAATAGGAAATTTTATTTAAAATTTTTCGGATCCATCCAAGAGGTGCAAACAGTATTCCATACACGGCCTAACTTTTGCCTTGTAAGGAAGGTATAGCTCACCTGGTGTGAAAAACTGTTGCACCCTGGTCAGGATTCCAAGTCTCCGAGATGTAGTAAAGATGACACTCCCGATGTAATCCCTGGAGTTGAGGTTGCTGTCAACCCATACCTAGGATATTGAGGCTTTCACGCATTACTAGTGAGACTTTCTGAAGAATGGGGAGGGGAAAAAGCGGAGATTTTTTTGAGGAAAATACGCACTCCCGAATTTTCTTAGCATTGAACTCAGCCAAGTTACTTGGGGAGCAAGATATAGATATAGATCCGCGGTTAGGTTCAATGACAAGTTCCTCCTGTCTCTCTTCTGTTTCTCCCCGACCACGTGAAGGCTTGCTATAATAGCATTTATGAATAGTGCTGTCATCTGCATAGCAATGAGAATTACCTAAAGGCATATCATTGATATGCAGAAGAAACAGGGAGGTGAAAGCACAGAACCTTGAGGAACTCCAGCGTTTATTGACATGAACTGTGAATCACATCCTTCTACAAGGACACAAATTCTGTGTTCATGTAGAAAGCCAGAGATCCAGTTGCAGAGGTTGTTGGGCAATCCGTACGCCGGAAGTCCATGGTGCCAGACCCTATCAAAAGCTTTCGCTATGTCAAGACTGATCACCAGAGCCTCGCCATGCTTATCAATTACCTCCTTCCCAGTGGGACAGTAAATTAGCTACTGCACTAAATCCATCCTCAGTCATAAGGACAAAAGAAATGCTTTTAAAAGCTACCCTTTTGCTCACAATCCAGTTTAACAAGTTTCTTTTCCAAATTTGATGAGTCTTCAGTATCTGTGTTTACAAAAGGATCTAACACCCAACTTTATATATTTATGTAAAAAATATCTTGGAAACACTACATAAAGCCACAAGCAGCAACACCACAGCAACTTCCAAGTGTTCACAGTAAGTAAATCTTCCGGTTTTGCAGACTCTCCTAATAATGTGGGAAAATGGTTGTATTCACCTCTACCAAGATTTTATTTGAATAGAAGTTTTCTCACAAACCAGCTATGACGTTTTTTGTTTTAATTAAATTAAATTTATTAAATCCATTTGTAAATTTAACTTGATTATATTAATTTACACAAGTCTGTCAAATAAGTTATGTCATTTTTTGTGGTAGGAATTTTGCTAATGCCCACCTGGCTAGTTACCACTCCCAAGTTGAGAATCTGTCATCTTGGGCTACATCATTACTTAAGATCTTGTGATTGTCTTGATCGTGAGATTGAGGCCATAACACTAAACCTATAAAAATTAAAAAAAAAAATCTTGCACAATTTTTCTTCTCTATCTTCAAGAAAAACTAGTACTGAGTAAAATATATTGGAAAAAACGCGAAATATAACATACGAAATAAGCAGTGACGATAATAGTGAATCAATTCGGAAAATAGACGCATTTGGGGTGCTTAAATGGAGCTTACGCTGAATACACCATACGAGATGTATCATATTACTGTTTAAAAATCAGCGATACCATATATCTATCTTCTTAGGATAACCCATTAGACCATAGACAAACATTTTTATTTAATCCACACAACCTGTGTGTCAACTTTCTGTTTTGCTTCTCTTCCATGTGAAATTCTACCCATTATTGCATCGCATGTGTTATAAATTGAATAATTTTTAACATTACATGTTTTTAACAATATTTGTCTTCTAATGAGATCTGATTTATCTTACTTTAATACTTTTTCTGTCATATCAAGGTTTCACTGACGTACAAAAAGGGTAGGTAAATGCCACCCTATGTAAGCATTATTACAGAAACCTTTAATATTTATCATTACATATTTGTGACAAGAGTTTATTTCGTATTTTTGAAAGCTACGATAAAAATTGCATAATGCAGCCAGATTTTTTTTGTATGATGCAATAACTAAGCCATGGGGTGGGAAAAATGCTGTACTTCCTATCCCCGCTGACTACACACTGCGCGTAATCCTATTCCTGTTGCCTCCAAACAGCGCCACAATCAGCCACTTAGCAATCAAACTCCCTCAGAACCCAGAAAAATAAAGCGGCGTAAACAACGTGTATTCAGTCCAAAACACTTAACACGCTCTCATTTATTGTGCCATAAACATCGTGGCGTAATTGCAATGTATATTACATCAATAAATCACCATAGGCGATTATATCGTGATTAATAAATCAGACCAGCATATGGCCACATTTGATAAAAAAAGCTTCTTTACTTTAAAAACTTGATCGAAGCCATCTTGAAAGAGAGAGTGTGGGGTTCATGAGTTTTTTCCCATACACCAATTGAAAGCGAACGAGGGAAATATCGGAATGCTTGAGAATATCACTTTTCGTGTTTTCTTTTCGTAATAGATTTAGCGTTTGGCTACAGTATCACTTAATGTGAAGTGACGATGTGGCCCAAGATGGTAACACGCCAAGCTTAGTGGAAATGACTGGGTATCGAGTGCCGCTGCCGGAACACACCTATAGGTGCTTGGCGTCAGATTTTCAACTTCAATCTAGAGTTGGCTTTCTAATCTTGTTATTAACTAAAAATTTATGATTCCGCTGACTCAAATATTTTCTATGGATATTTAGTAATAATTCGTTATGGAAAAATTTAATACGGATATCTTTATTTGCTCGCCAATCTAACACGTGACAAGGCATATTTCTGATTTGATCAAGCAAAAAGAAGATAAATCATTTTTTCTACACCCGCTACTGGTGTATCCGAACGTCTTCTTGCCAGTTCATTTGCTGCGTCATTAACCGATATAGTAAATATTGTCACATTGTTCAGTGAAAAGTAAAAATCTGATTATCTGTATTTAAAAAGTTCTCTTCACCATTGAATTTGTTCCAGGTATATGAAGGTGACGGACTACCAGATAAAGTTTGCTCAGAATGTATACAGAAACTAAGTAGCGCGTATATATTCAAGCAACAGTGTGAGAGAGCCGATCAAGAGTTAAGACGGAACTATGTCCCACCTCCAGGTATTTTTATACATATATTACATTGATTTCTATTTGCTTGTTAAGATTATTGTTCTTGTATGTGATTGTCAAGTTAGACTTAGAAAACAATTGACAGAAAAAATATATTTATCAATATGTATACTTAGATTGAATATATAAATTAGCTAGACTTCTAATACATGAATTAGCTAGATTGCGAAACTGAATGCATGGTAACAACAACCCAAACCGAAGTTCGGCAATTTTGACAGCCTTGCGCCTATTTCAATTATTCAGCTAAGTGGCCTCTGCGCTCGTCTCAAAGACCGGTTAAACTATCAAAGCTCCTCAGGCTAACAGCGTTCGTCAATTCGAGAAAAAGCCTCAAATACTCCATATATAGGTTACCCCAATAAAGAGAACTTGCAAGAATCTCTAAAAATCATGTTATTTGAATTTTTAACCGACTTCAAAAAAAGGAGGATGCTCTTAATTTGACTATATACATATATATTTTTATATTTTTATGGATATTTGGGCAAAACTTCTTTGTTTATGAACTGATATAGATTAAAAAAAAATGTTGGAAATGGGATAACTCAAAGGTGGTCCTCATTTTAGTTCATTGGCATTGGACATTTGACTTCGAAGATACACTAGAGAACTCCTCAAAATCAAATAAGAAATGTTTAGTGATTGAAATATTAGTAGGTTTATTGGTGTTGTTTTTTGTTAAAAATTATTGTTCTTATGTTTGTATGAAATGTTTTACACATACACCTACATACGTGCAGTATAGTTTATTTTGGATATGTTGGAATACTCTGCAAATAATTACTTAACAACATTCGTATATAATTACGAACTGCGTTTTGTATAACGTGATTGCAGGATCGCGGTGGAAAGCCATGCATGAATAATAATACAATTAAAGCCAAGATTAAAAGTTAAAAGTAGCTTAGAACAAATCAATAAACCCAATTAGACTTTATTTGAATAACGTTTTAATTTATTGTTTTTAGATTTAAGAAAAACACTAGATTACGGAATTATTTGTGGTCAAAGTAATAATTATATCAATAATTTTATGTATAAATGCTGAATATATAGAAATTATATTTATTTTATTCATTGTGAAATATAATATAAAAAAATATTTGCATCAAGACGATCTTTAGTTAAAAAATTCTCCTGTGAGAATCGAACAGCCAGCACCTTGACTGCTAAACTATAAAGGATTTGATAAAATTGTTCAGCATAAAATAAATCTCAAATGTGTTTAATATTTTAATAGACCATAAATCCTATATTTTTTCTTCAATTTGATCATCAGCAGATCGAAAATTCCAGGTTTCAGCATCAGTCCACCTCCACCTAACCGTCAGAGTAGCGATTCCGCCTTCTCTAATCACACCGACAGCTCCAATTTGACAAAGCCTCCATCTACCGAAGGCAAGGTCACACCAGTAAGAAGCACTCGTAAACGTAGCATTGAAAGCGATAACGCTTCCGTAAGCAGCAGAAACAACTATCCTCCTAGTACCTCCAAGCGTATCGAAGAACTTAGAAGATCTAGCAAAAGACCTCGCTTTCAATCTGGGAACGCGTCTCAACAAGATTCTGATTATGATGACGTTGGATCGAATTACTTACCGGAAAGCGCAGGGACTGACTCAGATGAACCATTAATAAAAAATGTATTCAAATGTACTAAATGTCCCAAGCAATTCCAGTCTGTTAAAAGTTTGAGTGCTCACTGCAAAGTCCATAAAAGGACTAGCTTAGGACAAAATGCAGTGGTAAACATACCGATTCCTAATGATGATGCCACAGATGCAGATGATAAAGTTAATTGTGAAAAATGTGATAAAACATTTAAACTAAAAATAATGCTAAAACGCCATCAAGAGACGTGCGGGAACACTCCCCAAATATCACCAAAGAAGGAACTGCAGGTATCGTTGGAACCAATAGACGCTGGAAATGCCGTGAAAATCGAATGTGAAATTTGTTCGACCAAATTCAAAGCTGTGGAATATCTCAAGAAACATATGAGATTGGTTCACGCGGCTGTGCCTAAGAGAAGTTTCGGTGGGGATGAAACAGGGTTGGCGCCTGTTCCGTGCCTTTACTGTCTGGAACCATTCAGTGACTATTACTCGCATAATGCTCATTTCTCATCTTGTTCGAAGAGAGATACCCGCGCTCTCGAGTGTCCATTATGCCACAAGGTGGCGACTAAGAGAAGTGCGTATATACTTCACACAAAGTGTCACTTCATGCCGCGTGCTAATGTTGAAGGTGTAGAAGTTGAGGACGAAGTGCATGAGTGTCGGATTTGCGGGAAGAAATTGCTTTCACAGGAAAAACTCATCACGCACCTGGCTGCACATGTCTCTAATATTGAAGATAGTGTAGATGAAAACGAATCCAGGTATGTTGATTGTTGATAGTTACAGTCCTTCTACACATAAACTATTGCGTTCTACTGTATATTTATATCTTTTTGCTTAAATTTCATAAATATGAAAATGTATTTGTTATCTTCAGATTTAAAATTTGTATTTATAGAATTATTTGCCTAATGAAAGTTATTTTAAATAAAAACATGTCGATTGTTTATTTTAAAAGTAGAATTTTACTTCCCATTAAATCTTTGACGCAATATTTGTTGAAGAAAAGATTATATAATAATATGAAAGAAAAGATTGGAATTATGTACTGTAGTGTTGGACTCTCCAGGTAGCCTCCCCTAGCAAAGATGGGCAACCGGTGGAATTTTTGCATTAACTAATGTTAAGCTGTAAAATTGGCATTTCCATCCCAGCAACCCTACGAATTTTATTAAAATATTTCAGAGCTAGTCCAATAGAGGAGACGGTAACTAACACGTCAAGTCAGAGCACGGCCGGTAACCTGAAGTGTGAAATCTGTGACAAGCAATTCACTTACAAGAAAGCCTTACTCACCCATCAACTGAAACATTCCGAAAGTGATGTAAAAATGGAGCCACCGGATAAAGACTCTAGTTTACCCAACGAGACCTACAAGGAGTCAGATTCAGAATCGAGTATCGAGGGTGACGACAACACGTGTGATATATGCGAAAAGCAGTTCTCGTATAAGCGTCTATTGGTGCAACACAAGCGGACCAAGCACACAATGGTCGCCGGCTTTAAGCGCTCGAAGATAACCCTGAAGGACTGCCCGGTGAGGTGTCTGATTTGCGATCTAGAGATGAAAGTGAGCGATATAAACGAGCACAACCAGAAACATATAGCACTGAACATGAAGCCGAGGAATATTTACACGTGTAAAGAATGCCGCAATAACTTCAAGAGTTGTAGCGCTTTAGCGAATCACATAAAGTTTATTCACAGGTCAGTACATAAGGGTTTAACACATCTTAATAATTAAAGCTTAATAATGTCAATATGCGTAATAATAATGTCAATTAATTTTAAATGTTTTGCGTATTGTGTGTGGAAAAATATATTTAAATAACAATTATTACGTTTTAATTGGGTTTTTATTTGGTGGCATATTAATAATCTTTAATTTTTTAATAGTATATTGTGTACATATTTACTGAATATATCATAATGCATAGCAGCTTATCTTCGATTATACTACAGGAAGTCTTAGCATGAAGTTAGCCTATCCACCTTACTCAAAAAATACGCCAAAAAAAATAATTCTTCCAATCTGACTGGTAGTTACAGAAATTAGATACAAACTATTTAGCTTTATAATCTAACTTAGCTGTGCCCGTGACACCGCTAGCGTGGCCTACAAAATGCCGCCGGAAGACAAAAATTCTTATTGTGGGTGATCCTTATAAGATATTAGATATTATATATTATAATAAGATATTTATATTATAGATTTTTAAGATCTACAATTATGTAGAACAGTAATTTAATATATCGTACGGCGTAAGTCATTTAAGCGCTCCAAATGCTTCTTTTTCCGAATTGGTTTATCATTATCGTCACTGCTTATTTAGTATGTTACTTTATCTTATAAAATATATCATATAACCTGGCCAGACAGCATACCTATGAATTAAAATAAAAAACATGTAAATCGGATAAAGAAAGAAAGAAAGAAAACATTTATTCATAATGACAAGACACAGCAATACACAATACATACAGATATTGTAAAGAAAAACAAGAAACTGTTCATAGAAGAAAAAAAACTGAATTCTACATACATATAAAAACAAATACTGACTGCAACAATACTATATATAGTCTAGCAGTGTGTCCAGTCATTATGAAAAGGCGTCCAGCTCAGCATAAATGCTGAAGTGCCACGGGACACTCGGTGCTGATTTTCAACTGGAACCCCAGAACAAATTACGGTGTGCACAAAATTTGATTAAATAAAAGGTACTAAACTAAACAAACAAATAAATAATAATAATAACTCAATACTAATGAAGGCTTTATATGTATTAGATATTAAAAATAAAATAAAACAAAAGGGATAAGTGGTTTTTCGTGAACATACAAGACAGACAGACAGAACAGATGTAGAGTTTTATCATATTTATAGAAGTTCTTGAGCTATGCTCTCTACGCTATGATTCCAAGCAGTAACTATGAACATCAAGCAATCTGGCAAGCTGTAGGCAAGTACGGAAAGTAAGAACAAGGATAGGCAACACGGGTGCATTAGCCGCAGTCCGATGGAGAAAGTTAGTCAAATAAATTTAACACGGGTAGAACCGTGTGAGGCACAGCTTATCTATATACATATTATAAACCGTAACTTCTCTCTGTCTGTCTGTGCGTTTATGTTCTTTACACGCAAAAACCACTAATCCAATTTACATCATTTTTCCTTTAACTCCTAGTTATGTTATCTGTCCAGGTTATAGGATATATTTTATTACATAAAGTATCATACGAAATAAGCAGTGACGATAATGGTGAATCAATTCGGCAAAAAGACGCTTTTGTGGCGATTAAATGGCTTACGCTGAGTAAACCATAAGAAATATTTCAAATTAATGTTCTAGATAATTGTAGACCTCAAAAAGACCTATACAAAAGTCAGCTATAGCATATAACTATCTACTAAGCATCGCCCACAATAAGCCTTTTTGAGGCAGAACAAATCGCACGTGCGCTCTATCGACAGCATTCTGTAGTCCACGCGAGCGGAGCCGAGGGCACAGCTAGTTATAATACATAACATTTGACTAATTTACATAAGAAATGAAATATATATTATAATATTGTCATTAGGTTAAAACAGCAAGAACCAAATAAGATGAAGGCGAAAGATCTCAGCACACCAGACTTGGCGGATTTTTGTGAGGTCGTTGTGACAAAGGCGGAACCGCTGGATTGGATCCAGAGTCACAACGACTTTGGTGAGGTTCCGATTGAAGACCATAACGGAGACAGCAAACCAGTGGTCGACATGGCCGGGTTCACTTGTCCCATATGCGGGAAGAAGATGCCGACGCTTATATCGCTGAAGAGGCACGTGAATTGGCATTCGAACGTTGGGAACAACGTGCAGAAGATGATCGAATGTTTCGTTTGCAAGGAGGTAAATTTTGTTGTATACTTGCATATATTTTTAGCGTATAGCCACATCTCACTTGTCTTTAAGTGACGATGAAGCCTAGTGCGAGGATTAACTCTCAAGCTCAGCTCCCGGCATACACCTAAAAGTGCTTGGCGACAGATTTTCAACTTGAGTGTGGGTATCTAATGGGGCGTAATTAATTACTTTTGTATTGTAATTACTAATTCAATGACATATACGTGGAATTATTGTAATTGTAATTACAATAATTAGTAATTTAATTATTTTTAAAAGTGTAATATTGGCGCTTACAGTCGAGGTGGTGACAGTCTTTGCTTGCTAAACCTCTTGTTTTATTGTCATGAAGATAATCACTCTCGATGTTATTGCCCATAAAACTTTGGATACTACTAGAGAGAATAGTATTCCTCACTATGGCCAGTCTGATATAAATGACAGTCAATATGGTGACAATTGAGATTAGGCCTCCATCAGTAATTTGTTTTAACCCGAGTTAATCACAACCCATAGCAAGGTGATTGAATCAAAATGTCGTCTGTTTCGTCGAATCTTTGTTCAAGGTAAAGCTAAGTAAATGCTAGGTTAACAACTATAAATATTGAATTCTGAACTTAACGCCAGAGGTAAGTCTAATGGTGTAACTATAGACTGTACATAGTACTATCTTCACTACAATAAAAATCTAATCTAATCGCTCTAATGGATTTCATCCGTAGAGTAGATTTTTTTACAACTATTATATAGAAAGAGAAATGTTTCCACCTAAATAGATGGTAATAAATAAATATACCAATAAATATTTATACTAATGGGATCATTATTGAAAAATAAAACAACTAATTATCAGTTACATTATATAACAATTAATTACACACAAACACATTACACTAAGTAATTGGGTATTACTTTTCAATAATTATAAGTTATTTGTAAATTGTAATCCCTTATTACATTTTATAATTGTGATGGGCAGCAGCTAATTTCATTTGGCCCAACACTGAATTAGAGAAATTGAGAATTAGAAAATGGCCTACAACCATGCTACTATGGTTTCATCACTATGTTTTGCTTCACCGAAAGTTCAGGCTCCTTGTAGGATTCGAACCCATTTCAATCGACGCGGTATCCGAATACGCTACCACTGAGCCATCATTGCTTATAAATGTTGAATATACGTGAAATGTAAATCATGAAGAGACTGTTCTGGTTCCAATCATCGGTCCCATATAAAATTTAAACTCAGTATTTCATTGATATTTCCAGCCACTTGCTCAATAAATAATTACAACTTACAACACAATATAAAGACGTTATTAAAAATTATTACAATTCAGTTAATTAAAAAGGTTTCTATTGGTTAGGTTAGATTCAAGATTTCAAGAAGATTTTCTTTTTTTATAATGTGTTTCTAATTCTATTTGACGTTGTTTATTTAATCTGCTTAGATGTAATGTTATATGCTCGTAATGTCAAGTCTAACAATACATCATCTCTTCCAGACATTTAGATTCCAATGTCACTACAAAATCCACATGCGCGGACACTACCAGGACAAGAATCTCGACCCGAAGCTTCTCACTTGCTCGATCTGCAACCGGAAGAGTAAGCATCTGCGCGCCGCCAGGGCGCACATGAACTACCACAAACAGACCCGTTTCCAGAACAAGGATTACCAGTGCTCAATCTGCAAACGAGTCTTCCAATTCAGAAAAGTGTATCTATCACATATGGCTATACATTATAAAAGGGGAGACAGTATCCAGAACACCGTTGTTGGCTGTGTTGGTGATAATGTTGAAAATAACGTTAACGATGGTACACATACGTGTAACATTTGCGGTAAAGTTTGCGATTCTGAAAACTCTTTAAAACATCATACTATATGGCACAAATCTAAAACATCCCTATATGGTGCTAGACACGAGTGTGACATCTGCAACCTCCAGTTCACAAGCAAAAAATGGTTAGACGTCCACACGAGGACGCATTACGAAGACGATAATGGTCCATTCAAATGCAATATTTGCGGCAAAGGGTTCATATCTGAGGAGTATCAGCGCAGGCATGTTAAGTCTCACAATTTTGATCACGAATCTCACAAAAAACGCATCGAGAGACTCAGAAAAGATAAAGTTAAATGTCCAATATGCAATCGGTATTATCCTGACCTTGTGAAACTTATTCGACATCTGAGAAGAACTCACCCGGAAAGCAAAATGATCAAAGAGGACCCGGACGCGCCTCCACAAAAATACTATGCTTGCAAATTATGCGCTAAAGTATTTCTGGATCAGAGACGGCTCCAACATCACGAGGAAGCCCACCTCAGGAAGCCAGAATTCTTCAAATGTAAGTTCTGCGGCAAGAAAACGATTTCATTGAAAAACCATAGAGTTCATATTAAAGCACATTTGACCACAAAACACACGGACAATCCTCTGAAGTGTCCACACTGTGACGAAGTGTTCGTTAAAGGTTACGATTTGCATCACCACTTACGTGATGTGCATGATATTAACGAGACTTGGATTGCAGAGCGCACTGAGCAAGTCCTAAACGGACCTCTGAAAGACCTGCAATGCTCCGTCTGCTTCAAAATCTTAGCAAGTAAGGGCAACTTTCAACGTCACATTGACTATCACAATTCTCTGAGATGCAACTACTGCTTCGATTATTTTAGTGCTTTGAGATTTTTGGAAGGGCACTTGGGGTTTGCCTGCGAGAAAAAACAGTTAATAGGCAACACTGAAATATATCCGAAGAAAGTGAAATGTCACATCTGCTACAAAGCTTTCCATCTGCAAGTCAAGTTAGATTGTCACCTGCGAACTCAGCATGACATAAAAGTGTGCCGGGAAGCGTCGTCCGAGAAAAAAGAAATCGTATGCGATTATTGTTTTAAAGTATTTGAAAACGAATACGCACTGACCAACCATAAGATATACCATAGAAGCGTAGGATACTATGGATGCATTTATTGTAAAAAGAAATTCAATACTTTGACACTTTATAGAAAACACAAGAACGCGCACTTTGCACAACTAAACGTTGACAACCCTACGAAATGCGAGCATTGCGATGAGACGTTTGTCGCTTTCAGACAATTTATATACCACATGCGGGATGTCCACGGCGATGACAAAGAATGGGTGGTTATGCCTAAAGATTCCGTTGAGGAAACTTGCCCTATCTGCAATAAAGTATTCATGAATTTACACAGACATTTAGATTACCACGAGGAGAATAAATGTAGGAAGTGCGGCGAATATTTTTACTCAACCGTCGAGTTCGATAACCATCTATGTGCCATTGAGAGTGACGATGAAGTGACCGTGAATTGTGATAACGATAAAGTACAAAAATACGAGGAATGCCCCTTTTGCTTCAAGCCTATAACGAAGAAGAATTCCAGACGGCTGCATGACCAAATACACAAGGGCTCCGGATCGATATCCTGTCGGTTCTGTCCGCTTAAATTTAAAACTATGGACGCATTCAACATACACGCTTTCTCACACCGAAGTAGAAAGTACAACAAGAGACCGATTAAATGTAGAAAATGCGGCGAGAAGTTTGTACAGTACGGGCCGTTTATGAGACATATGAAATTTGTTCACAAGTCTGTGAAGAAAGTTCACTACAGAGCGACGGTGAAGCCAGAGAAGTGTCTGGTGTGTGGCGGTGAATTCCCAAACCTTCACAACCACTACCGAGCACACCTGCTTAATCAGTGCCAACTTTGCCGAAAATATTTCACATCTTACAAACTGTTTTCGATCCACGAGTGCGATAAGGAAGATTCCGATCCCACCAAAGTGTTTGTTAGTGATGAAAATCTCACCTTCCTCATAAACACCTTCGTACCTAAAGACGAAAAAGACGATGAGAAGTTCTACGGCTACAGCGACGAAGAAGATGAAGAATGTGCGCCTGCCCCCAGTACCCAGTCGCAACCGGGGGAGAATCATGATAAGAAACCTATACACAATCTAGTTCAATCTCCGATTATATCCGACGTTTTGTCGTTGTTCCACAAAGAGGAAGTGAAGAGTCAAGACGGGGACTGCATCAGTCAAGACGGTGATTGTAAAAGCCAGAATTCAGATGTGGATGTTGTGAATCTAAGTGACGACTCAATGGATATTAACGAAGAGATCCCCATCGTTGTGATTGATGACGATTAGAAATTATCGATTTTCGATTAAAGTACGTACCGATAGTCGTAATACAGAAGTCAGTCATAGTGTTACTATTTAGGGAGTGTAGCTATTGTTCAAGGGACGCCAATTATTTACGTGAGTTTTTTTTAATCTGCTTCCTACCTCCTTGCAAAAACTAGTGTACCTTTATAAATTTTTGGACCCCTCCTATGTGAAAAGCTGTATTTATTATATAGAATGTATTTTAATAAATGGTTAAAGATAAAAATTCATTAGAAATTAAATTAGGAGGCGATTTAAAAATTACTTAAAATAGGTTAGAATTAGATTGATCGGTTTTGGTTATCCAGATTCATAGAGTCCGCAACTAATAGACTGGCATCTCATGGTTTTTTTTTTGGTACGCGTTTCCTCATCAGGGGAATGAGGTTACCCTCATGAAAAGGTCACTATGAAATTTCAATTTAATACGACATGAGCAATACGTACTATACGATGATAGAGTATATGTCGATATATCTTTTTTACATTCAATTTTTAACTGTACTTTTATGAAAAGTAAACTCGTTGAAATAAATAGAAACATTATTTATTATTTCATAATCGGTAGTAGTTATCATTTCATAATCGGTGTAGTGGTTTATTATATGAATACATTCATTTTCGCACGTCATCAAACTGAGTTCAAGTACGAAAAGCCGTACCGATGTGTACCGCAAAATGAATAGTTACAGAAGGCCGCTTTCGGTCGATCTCTATTTTAGTTAATTTAGTTCTTTACGCCGGACTGTAGCAATAGGTAGGGCTGGCTGAAATCATAATTCCACGAAAATTTCCATTTAGAAGTTTCAATGAAAACATTTAATAACATCTATAAATTGGTTACTGAAAAACGCTGGTTAAGAAATTTGAATTTTTTCGGTTTAATCTAGTATTTAAACAACAAAATACTCAAGAATTTCGATAAAATAATTTATTCATTGTCAATACAGAAGAACCTAGTGTCACATACAGAACGATAATTACGTATAACGGCAAAGCGCGGCCACTCGCTATTGGCTAAGAATGATTTGGTCCGTGATCCTCGTACGTACGCAATGACGCGTGCGTGTGCCCGTATCGGTTGCTGTACGGACCCGGACTTCTGTACTTGTTTATCTTGTGTACGTACAATCATCCGCATCGGAAGCGATGCGTCCTTTACGTGCACCGCTTGAGTGAACGCCTAAGTATGAAAATTTAATTTGATTATGAAAATAAGTAAATTTTATTAATATATAAATATGTAGGTATGTAGTGTGAAGAACATTTTAGATATTTCTTATTCAAGATCGAAAACTTATAATTAAAAAAAAATATAGTGGGTTTATCGTATGTAAGGATTAACACCAGCTACGGAACAGCCAAACTCTGTAATATATGCCATAGTTGTATATGATTATTGATTAGTATTAAGATGATGCTAGGTATAATGATACGTTTGTGTATTTATTGTTTGAGCGTATATTAGTATTTCTCGTGGACTTTTACTGATTCAATTAAGTTACGTGTTCCACAAGTAAATTACAGAAATATGATCTTACGTGTATCTCCATTTTTTAAGATAACAAGACGTTTGTTTAAGTATAGGCACGCGGGTGCTATTCGGGTGCGCTAAATAATGCCCATGTTTAATTTCAAATCGATGTCATTTTTTTTAAACACCGGATGTAAATAAAATACTGAATTCCTTCAAAACGGTACTTTATTTAGCCAGGCATTTTTGGAATGTGTATTTAAATATCTTGTTATACAACTTGTTTAATGGTATACTATTAATAGTTAAATCTTCACAAAATTTGTTGTTTTTTATTAGGTCTCTCAAGCTTGGTGTGGTCAGATGTCAGTGCAATTCTCAAGCCGTTGGAATTATACACGGCAAGCACGTTCACGATCTTATTGTGACTATAGTACCGAACTAGTTAGGTTTTCATTGCATTTTATAACTATTTTGTGTATTTTAATCTAAAGATTAAGATAAAGGTTGAATATCTTTATATTAAAATTTCTATGTCCTACGAATTCCCGTCGAAAATTTATTTTCTGTTTTCGCCGCCTTGATTAAAAAAAACGAACCAAGGAATCGTAAGAAGGTTTTAAGGCTTAAGATTTACTAATAATTATTGTACTTCGCATTTAAGTTATTAGATGCTATACTTACAATACGATCACATAATAAGAGCTTTGTTTGCGGAAAGCGAACCTTTTCTACAGTAGTTTAAATACCCTTCTACCATAGACAATTTATTACGTCTTAATTTTTTTCAACCTATTGAATAGGCGGCTCTCAATATCATTTCCTCTCTTATTTTATTCCTATTCACTGTATGTTTGATATAAGAATTTAATCAAATAAATATAAGTGAACCTGTAATCTCTAAAGTAATTGAATCTAAGATATTCCAGTAGATTGAGATTTGTAAATAATCTTATTTGAATAAGTAATATTCGCTATTGATAGAAATGAGAATAATTTAACTAATTACTATTATTTCTATCTGATTACACCTCCGACACGCCTCCAATTTACATTTGAATTGTTTTTTTTCTTAAACGGCTATTTTAAAAACCATAGCTTAATGAGTTACGACGATGTTTTTCATATTGGGTATCGATATGTTAGGCCAGGGAGTTACTTTGGTGCATCTATTGATTTTTCTTCTGTCTTTGCAGAATTTTTGTTAAGACTATATTATATTTGTATATATATATATATATATATATATATATATATTTGAATAAAACGTTTAGATAGAAAACTAGAAGGAAACGTTATGAGCATTTAGTGTCGTTTTTGTATAGTAAAAAAAATTTTCCTTTACAAAATGGCTTCAATCATCATTAGTATTTTGTGATGTAGTATTTGTATAGACGTGACTTTGTAATTGTTTATTAGTATGATTATAGTCATTGTAAATATTATATTTGTAAGATACGACACTTTTTCGAGGTTTAGATAGTTGTGAAGGACAAGGGTTACCACAATGATATCTCCAAGCCCGGTAAAGCTGTAAAAGCCGTAAAGGCTCCAGGGCCCCTAAGGCTAACAGTATAGTCAGTTCGAAAAAAAAAACAATATGAAATATTTGAAATTAGTTTTTTTTTAATCTGAAGCGGCTTAAGGTACTAGTTTTAACGAATTTACTTTCCTTAATGTCAATTTGGGCGTTACTATTGTTACTCCTTCAGATTGCCCACTTTTAGTTAATGTATAGGTTTGGTGAAATAGACATTTTCGAACACAACACAAATATGCTATTAGTTTAAGTTAGAGCTTGCTTTTGAGTAATTTAAAAAATATCATACTGGCCATACTTGTTAAACATACAAATTTGTGGTGACCCTGTAATAACCTACGTAGCAGTTTTAGGATGTTAAAAATGTAGGTTTGTTTGATATTTAAAAGTGTAATTTCTTATTTGTGGGATATTATCTAACATGTGAAAACTTAATTCTGGGTAACGCTTTTTATAACATAATTAAAATATTTTGGGCACACTCTGTATTCGTTGAATTTAAGGAGTAAGTTTAAACGCCATGGAAAAGTTGTTAAAAAACGCAAAATTGGTTTAACATACCTATCTATACACACACAGGGGCGTATTTATCCTAGGGCTATGGTTTTGGACGGTGAAGCGCTTCAAATACTACGTGCCTTGCACCTGCCACAAGAGTAAAATATATAAGGGACCCCCATACGAATGGCATTTATTTAATTAAGCCTTCCAAATCTGAAATTGCACTATTGTAAATAAAAATCTACTTTTTTCAAAATTTTAGATATTCCTTTTTTTAATCATCGGGATTTTAAAATCTTTTCACCAATACCAATATTTATCGTTTTTAAAAGTTCAAACACTTATTTTACCTGATTGTATAATATTTTTCAAGTGATATTTAAAATTGTTATAATTAACCAAAGCAAACGTGAGAAGGTAAGATTTATTTTTATTTCAGAATCGGTCTCGAGTCAAAATATTGAATTATTCTGAATTATTTTGTTTATAAGGTACTTATATAGTTTTGTATTTAAGAAACATTTTTTATATTGTGATGTTTTCTTTGATAACGTTTTGTTTATTCTTGTATCTTGAACTTTCTGTGACATAATTATGTATTACGGTGATTTTATATTAAATAATTAAGAGAATTAAACAATTTTAAAATTAATAATCAATGTTTATTTAATTCAACGTATTAATAAACCCCTCGAAAAAGATACCAAAACGAATGATGTTTGCATACACGTAGTAAACTGTAGTTGTTGAACGAGTCACGTAACAGACAATTCTTCGATCCATGTTGACTTACGGAGGATACTCCTTGTATTACTAAAACGGAAGGTTTGGAAGGATATTTACGTGTTGGGCAAGTTGACCTTGTCGTTGAACTACCATGCAAAGCTTATTACGTTCGCTGCACTATGAGATCAAGCTCTCTTATCCAGACTTACCACGTTAAACCGCACACTACATAGTGATTGTTGAAGTCTGAACATTTGTGTGGTCAAACAATAACCAATGGGATAAAACTCGATTTGACTTCAAGGGTAATACTATCAGAAACTACGTATAAATTTGAAAATATTTAATAAAAAAGGTCACCTATTTTCCCTTTCCAAACAGAACCATACGCGTTGGGCTCCGGAGTCACAGCTTTACGGTAACCTCCATCGCTGCACGAACAAAGTTCGCTACACCATATCTTTGTCGTACTATGAAGCTGTGGAATCATCTTCGGCCAGTGTGATTGTATCCTACTTCCTACAATATCGGACCATTCCAACATAATGTGAAGAGACCTATCGATGGATTATAGATCTCTCGGTTGTCGCCGTTGTTTTTAGGTTCCTCCACAAACAAAAAGTTAGTAAATATTTCTCGATACTGTCAACAGCTCATATAGTATAGTATTAAAAATGCTAAATAATATATTACTGAAAAGTAAGGGCTTTTAAGCATTTTAATTCTAACTATCATGTTGAACGACAGAAACTATTTTTATGGTATAATTAAAAAAAAAACGAACCTTGACATTACGAGACTTAATAAACGAGAAATATATCTGGAAAGCATTAAAATGAAACGCGAATGAATAAAGACAGATCATCTTTGTAAAAAAATTACACCTAGTTTGATAAAATATATGATACAAAAATACTTTATAAAGGAAACGAGAATAATAATAAATATGAACATATAATAATAATAAAACACATTTAATATTGAATAAGTAATTAAAATTGTTTATTTATTTTATTATACATTTTATTGTTACACATACTTTAGAATCACCAATGTTTTTCTTCAGTCATTTAGTTCACGAACAACTATATACAATTTATTAAAGAATAACAATAACAAAAAAGTACAATCACAAGAACAAAAAACCTAAAAATTTAATAAAATTTTCATCACGTGATTGTAGTCGAATATTGTGTAAAACATCGCTATGCGTTCGAATAGAACATTACAGACATTATTTATAGATATATATACTTAACCTCGCAGATTTGAGAAAAGGCAGATGGAGCCTTACGAACAAAAGTGGGACATGCATTTATTTGTGCATCCTTGGCAACCAGATAACAGCACGTACGATCGTGTGAATAATGTTGCCAGGGTAGTTAACATTAGTTTTACTGTTTCTTTACCACTTCAGTAGTGTAGTCGAAATAAAGGGCTCCAAGGACATTTTTTACATACCAATTTTCAAATCTTTTAATATGTAATTAATTACACACAAGACGGCATATTCTTATAGTATAATATTAAAACATGGGGGCGCTAACATTGAATGACGTAAACTTTTAAAATGACAAAATTGAATACTAAACTAAAATTATCAAGGACATTTTTGTATTGAGTTAGGCTCCATCTGGCTTTTTCTCAAATCTGTGCTTAACATTATATAATAACTATTTTCAACAACTTTACCAAATAAACATCATATTATAAGAGTCAATTTGAACACAATATCTGGGTGATATTTCATAATATATAGGATCGATATCGATAAAGATCGGTGTACATATATCGAGTTTATTACACGTTGCATAGACGCAATCAGAACAAGAGAGGTCCAAGTAACAAATTTGCAATTTGAGTTTTGTAGTGAAACTTGATTTTAAAAACACTATGTTTTCAAAGAGCAATTGCCGAAAATTAGTTTTCACAGAATATTGTAGATTCTCAAGTGTTGGCCTCATAATTATTATAATGTTTATTTATATAAAACACAAAATACGCAAACTTATCACTTAGGCCACTCTGGTTCCGATTGTCTCAAATATAGTACAAAACTATAATTCTTGACACGAGTTTCTTATCAAATCTATATAAATTTGTAATTTTGTATGTTTCGATATATAATGATTATTCATGTTATTGGTAAGTAAGTCGTATAAGATCAAAACCGACAAAGTAAGGCCGACTGATAATTTGGGAAATAATAATAAATAAATCAATTAATTTCAATTGTATCTAGTGCGAATTATTTTATAGTTAGTTTCATCTAAAGCTATGAGATATTATTTTAGTTTGCCAAATAATGGGTCAGCTCTACTTTGGAAGTTTTTGGCAGGATTTCAAACTGTCATGTAGTGGTTTTTGTTTTTTATTCGTTAATTTGTGTTATTTGACGCTATATTGTGCAATAAAAGGGAAATTTCCATTATAAAGCTTGTTTATTGTGCATAAGTGAAGTGGACTAGAAATAATAACATTCCGAGATGCCACAAAAACTCCCTAGAAAGTTCTAACATGTTGTTGGATCTTGAAATTATCATAAGACAGGACACTCTAATATTTACTAGATAATGGCAATAATGTTTTTCAATAAAGAGAACTAGTTGCCAAGTTACGAGTTACCGGTTTTTATTTTATACGACTAATGTTACTCAGTCAAGGTTGAAACTTGATTCAAAACACAGGGCGTTTTTGAAACGATCTATTTTGTACAAACTGTATCAATTTCAATCTGTCCATTTATATATATTGCCAGCTCGATAACAATTCAATTCAGAGTTAAAAACTACAAAATTAAGCAATTTGTATTAGAAAAATCGTTAATTTTCCGTGTTATGCGTATCACTTGAAAACTACTAAACCAATTTCAATGCATTTTTCAGATTAATATAGGACCGAACCCAAGGACAGATTTAGACTATATTAAATCATTACGATATTCTATAGAAGCTAAAGCAGTAATAATACAATTATAACTTAAAAAAAACATCCCACACACAAATCATATAAAACACGTTGTACCCATGGAACATCAAAAGTATAATAACACCAGCTAGTTAAGTAATAAAAATATATTTAACAAATAATTATTTTTTTCGACATATATATTCATAATTAAATTATTACCAGTAATGTTAAATACTACGTAATTGCACTTAAACGAAATTAAACTTAAAATTATTTTCAATGCAAATTAGTTAAATATAAACACAGTTTAGTAATAAATAATTGATATCAAATATATTTATAACTCTTCAACTGCCTACAAATGATAATCTTTATTATTAAAACGCCAGTTTGCAATAAAGAGTGTAACGTAATATAATCGTTTTTTCCACTGTTTTTATTGAACATTTTTTATATAACATAATTTCGTCGTCGGTCATCAAATTTATCAATAAAAAATACAAAAAATTATTCTTAGTCGGAGTCATTTTGTTTATCACTCACTTTAGTTTATCGGTATCCGGAATCATTGATACATAAAGGAAGTTGATGGCGCTCTCACAAAGTATTTTTATATACGATATAGCGTATAAACATTCGTTAAAGACATAAAAGAAAAAAATCGAACCGACTTCGTTAAAAATCACCAATTCGGGGCACGGTGCGGTAATATTTTATATACTTAAAACCTTTTCAAAAGTATATAGATCGCCCCAGTAAAAGAATCATAAACATGGGTCTTGTAATTTCTGAGGAAATTGCGCATACACAAGTACACAAGGGAAACAAGATCCTTTTCTATCGTAACCTTTTCATATTCAAGACAAAATATTGCGGACACTCCATTTAGCTCCGTTTTGGAATTGTATTATCTTTCTTCTGTATCTGATTTCTAAAGTTAGCAGCAATCCTTGTCACGATTATCGAAAAAATAAAAGTCGATTTATTATTATTTTTATTATTAGAATCCATTAAAAAAACGATTACCAAAATCCAAAGTATAACTAATAGCAATTACAAATATTAAAAAAGAACCGGTTTCGATATAAAAATCGATATATCGATACACAAAATCGTTTGGAAACAAACCCTATCCACCCTGACTAGTACACATTTACAAAACCGCACAACATACAAAGAGGCACGTTATGTAAATACGAGTACACGTTGGCACAAACAATCACTCGTCACAATAGACACACCAAGGCATACGTACAAACGTTGGACCCAACATCGATTGTTTCACAATCGAAACAAACATACATTATAATTATTTATTGGTTCAATCGTAAGAAGGCTTGCATGACACATGTTAAATGTTTATTTTAGAGATGTAGCATAATTTAAATTTGAAATTGATTTTACGATAATCGACTCTTTTTTTAAAGCTAAATATAATCGATAATACAGTTATGCTTTAAATCAATTGAGGGATGTGTAAACTAAATAACAAAATGAACTATGACAACAATTTAGAACATTATTTCTCCCAGTCAATATTCTTCGTTGTTTGTTGCTGCAGTAAAAATCTAGGAATTACGTAAATACATTTTTTTATTCGAAAAAGAAACGAATAAATTAAATGTATAACGGCGTTCGAATAATTAGATTATTTTTCGATTCCTTTATTTTGGTCTCCTTTTTTTTAAGTAACATAGAAAGTAACTATACAAGTAGCTACAAAAAAAAAGAAAATAACGAAAACGCCCCAAAACTCGTTTCATAGAGGAAGTATTTAAGGATTTTCACGTGCAAAATGTTTTTATAAAGATTAGCATTATCAAAAATTATTTAATGATAATTTGATATTCTAAATGCATGTTTTTAGGTTATGTCATAATTTGCACTTACGTTTTATGGATATGTCACGCAAACCTTTGTATGATGAACAAGGTATAGCATAAAATCTGCAAGTTGGGATCAACTTAAATTAAATGAATTAATTCCAACATTTTTCCTACTATATTACTTGTAAAAATATATTAACATATCATATCGATACTGTTTAATACAATAAGGCATCCATACTCGACATTCGGGTCCATCGAACCTTTGTAAGTAATCCAGCCATATGCCCGATCTACCAATAGTAGTTAAAAATATAATAAGCCATCTCCTATACATTACTTCTCAAAGGTGTTTTTGTGGCAACGTCATATCACCCTTAATTCTTTATCAAAATTAATGATTTTAACTTAAAATTAAAGTTTATTTTTCCCGCTATTGACGACAATTGAATATAGTTTAAACTAATGTTTTCGCTGAAAAACAATAATCTTTTATGAAAAGCGTATTTTCATTAGTAATGCAATGTAAGAGACAGCATCTATTAACAATCTATTTAACCATCATGATAGCAGTTAATACGGGTGTAATCTATTAAATTTATGGATAGTAAGAAACATTTTTTCTTTTCTTTAAATAATTCTGCGGTCCAGTTTATATTCCTGTTATGTGTATGTAGCTTCAGAAAAAAGATTGAGTATGGATGCAGTAAGTCGACTTTATTTTTTTACTTCTTCGATTGTAGTCGATATTAATAACGTCTCTATGACGGGATGGGAAACACATTTTTCATCACTCAATCTGGCAAGCGCTTAGAGAAGTCTGGGCACTCGTAACACCAGAGGTATGAAGTGGCGCGTTGCCTTTGGATCTCCTATCTTTTTTTTTTTTTTTCGAACTGACTATACTCTTAGTCTTAAGGGTTTGAGATCCCCTACCCCAAGGAGCAAATGTGGCAAACACGCATACGGCCTGCCTGATGGTAAGCCGCTACCGTAGCCTATGGCCGCTTGTAATGCCATAGGTATCACTAGCGCGTTGCCAACCTTGAACCCCCTACCCCAAGGAGCTCAGAAAACCCTACTCACCACAGGAATACAACACAAGGCTGTGATCTGTAGGGTTCAGCAGTCGGGCTGCCTTAAGTAGAGAGTAATGTCCAAAGAGACTTCTCTGCGCCCGAGTGGTGTGTGTGTGTGTGTGTGTGTTTTGTATGTGGTTTAGTCGTCCCACTCGCCGTCGCTGTTCTCGTCGTCGCTATCGTCGTCGTCGGACTCGGAGTGTATGGCCCGGCTGCGCTCCTGCAGCGCGCGCGCCAGGGCCCCGGCCAGCCCGCACGCAGGAGGCGCGGGCTTACGATCGCTCGCCGAGTTGCTGTCTGATCTGGTCACCTGGAAACACACACAGACAATAAATAACTAATACGAAATGTTTACGAAAATCTACTTAAAATAAAAGAGTAAAGAGTCGAAAATTGTAGGTACATTAAACATATTTGAGAAAAAGTACTATGGGGGCTTTAGAATCATGGACAGAAACAACATATCGAGTTTTTGAAAATTTTGCCTGTCTTTCTATTATTATTATTATTATATTATAGTCTGGAGGTACATATAGGATAGATAATTACACGTATGGTCGTTTCTATGGTTCCATAAAATGTTTTTAAGTTATGTACAAATAAAAGGAATGTATGTAAATGTAATTCTGTGATATATTTAGTAAAATAAAGTGAAATGATACCAAATTAATCCAAATATTTTATCTTCACGTAATTTTCAATAAAAACGATAAATGAAAACGTATGTGTTTCCCAGGGGTATTCATAGATGGCGCTATACAGCTTGGTTTATTAGTTTTAAATATTCAGAGACATTACAAAGAAAAAAGTTGATACTAATAACACTATACAATTACGAAATATTTTTTAGAGAGATTATCATTTTACAGATATGTCTGTTTCGAATTTCTACGAAAGATGTCGTATTTTGGTGTTTTTTGCGCTATCTAAATTTTTATAAATTACACTAAACATACATACTATTCACATTATTCGTCATTATTCACTGGATATTAACGGTTAATAAAAATAAAGTTATTAAACAAACTAAGCTCTTCCTAAAGGATTACAAAACATAAAATTTTTATATAGAACTACTCAGCCCTTATGTCTTTTGAATAATATCCGGTAATATTTAAAATGATTTTACTTGGGTATTCTCGAACTCGTACCGGTCAAATACTGACAAGTGAGACTGATGTGAGATTTTTTGTTACTTGTTGTTGCTCATACACGAAATATACCACGCGGACAAAGTCGCAGGCACAAGTAATATCATAAAGGAAGAATGCTAAAATATATCCAGGATGTCTATGAACGATATAAATATATTTAAGAAACTGGAAGAAAATGTTAAATATCAGTATATATATTTATAAAAATCATGGCGAACACCAGAGCAGCTGGCCGCGATGCGCGTACCTCACTACGGATACCATAGATAGTCTCCAAAAACGAATCGATTAACGATAAACATAAATATGTACTTACAGATTTGAGTTCGATGCCCTGTCGTATTTCACTGAGCAAGTTACTCCTGCTGTCCGGCTCGACTGTTGCCGATTTGCTCACTTCGACGCGCTGCCGATTCAAATACGACAAATGTGAGCGACTCATTTTTGTTATATTTGCAATAAACACGACAGTTCCTTTACATATACCAGGTAACACCAGTACCAGGTATATTCTAGCCATTATTCAGGAAACATCTATTGTATATAGATTAATTGATAGTCATTTGCACTATCATATAATCGATAATCGTTTAAACTATCGATAGTACACATTTGCTATATTTTAAAATAAAGGTTAACAACCCGTCGTGACTACAACAAATCTTAAGAATTAAATACAATCCTAAAACACAATCAATGTTTAATGAACACTGTGTACATATTAGTTTTTTTTGTCCCTTTATTCATGAAGGGAAAAGGCAAAGGTATCTATGACCTTGCAGCCAAGAACACAACTAGTTCGGTACACAGAGTGTATTTATTTATTTTTTAATTTCTTAAGGCCACTGGATACACGCCCTTTAATTCTAACCTTAATAGTGGCCTCCTTGGTTAGGATTCAGGACGGATTGACATTTGAGATTTCATGTTTATTACTATTATTTGAACTCAACTTTGGCTCGTGCACAATAAGTTAGAAATAAAAACATGGATCGTGAATTCTGAGATGTCATATAAAATTCCCCTGAGAAATTTTAACAAAGAAGCCACCACTTGCTAGGACATTAAAGTCACCAAAAGACATTAACTTTATAATACGAAACAATTACGCACTTGATAATGGCAATAATGAGAGGATCGATTTCAAATATAAAAAAGTTAATTATTAGACAATTCTTAGATTCATTAAAATAGAAGAAGCTCACCTTTAAAGTCTTACTACCGTTGCGTATACTCTCCATAAGAGCTGCTCTAGCGTCTGTACCGCCGGCGGCGTCTGTAGGCATCGGGGGCGCGGGGGGCGGAGGCGGTGCAGCCGGCGCGGCAGGAGGCGCTGGGGGCGGCGGCGGCGGAGGGGGCGGCGCCAATCCAGGCGGCGGGGGCGGGGGCACCGACGGCGGCGCTGTCGTTGGAGCTACAATCACCGACCACATTAATTTCCACCTTCTTGTATGGCAGAGGAACGTCAAGCATATATATCATTATTTAGCACACATTTATTATATCGAAGATGGAAAGGTTAATTGCCTAACCTGCATTTAACAAACTTTACACATTTATCAATTAGTCGATAAATAGGTAAATACAAATCAACGTGACTGCTGACTCAGTGGTAGCGTGTTTGGACACCGACTTGATGGACATAGGTTGGAATCCTACAACAGGTAAAGGAAGACATTATGCTGAAACCATAATATGGTGATAATTCCTGTTCTAATGCACACTTGGCTAGTTACCACCGTCAAGTTAAAAACCTATCGCCAAGCACCCACAGCCGTGTTCCTGTAATTGCACTTGTGAGTACAACTAGGTTTAGCGTGTTACCATCTCAAGCTACATTGTAACTTAACATCAGGTGAGATTGTTGCCAAATGTTAAACCTATACAGATAAAAAAATGCATATAAGAAATGACAGTACTTTGATTTAAAAAAAAAAGTTTTATCCTGCATCCCAACAACAAGCCATCACTTGTAACTTTCTACTAGACATGCAAAAACAAGGATAACTTAAAAAAAACTGCACATAACCGATACATGGGCAGCAGTTTTCATAACTATTATAACACATAAAAATTGCGCGTGCAGCACCGTACACTTGGTAGAAGTGAAACTTATTAAAAAGGGAAACGCGGATAGCCTAAAATGTGTATTAGATACACAATGTACAGCTCTCTTTCTCCTTCTTTCTAAGTTATGTCTTTCTTCTCTCTCTCTCGTGTAACGAAATGTGCCTAAACGTGACGCGTCCTTGAAATGTCACTCTCATTTCTCGTCCATTTATCGAATCGGCACCTAAGAAATTTCACTACAAAAAACGTGAGAAAGAGACAAAAATTTCTGTAACATATTTATAAATTGTATATTTTTATGTTGATTGATAATAATGATTGTATGACTTACGCATTAGAGGTCTCGGTGGCGGCGGGTTCTTGGGCGCGGCGAGAGGCGGCGGCGGGGGCGGGACGGCTCGCGACGGCGGCGGGGGAGGGGCCCGCGACGCTGCACGTCACACACACACACACGCACGCACGTTAAACACAAAAATCATCAAAATACTATGTTTCACGTTAAAGAGAATTCTATATAAATAAAATTATTGAGGTTTACCGTTGTGCGCACATCATGTAAAAACTACTGCATGGATGATATTGTTTTTTTTTGTTATACTCCTTAGTTACTGGGCCCTTATAAAAATAAAAACACAATATCCTTACTTCAATATAAAGTTATTAAAGTTTTAATAAACTACGATTTTTACAAGCAATGCGCGTTCAACGATGTGCATAAAATATATTGTTAATAAAATAAACAACGCAGATGAAGTCGCAGGTACCAGCTAGTAATAAATATTTTAATTGTTTCATTGACGCATTTATAATACTGCTCTCAAATTGAATGACTTTCTATTCGGATATAACATTTATTTAGGCCTTAATGAAATGGTCTCGTAAGAGTCCATAGGCAACGGTAGGCGCTTACCATCAGGCGGGCCATATGCTTTTTTTGCCACCTTTATAGTACTCCAAAAAAAATCGTCTTCACGTGTGCACAATAACCAAACCAATATGCGGTCAAATACCGTAACTTTATAAATGACAAAAAAATAAAATACAGATAAAGATTCCATTAAAAGTTGCTCGTTCTGTGTTGCATTGTTACTGTTAGCTCGACAGGAAAATGTATTCCCCTGTTTGATTTCGGTTTTATCATTCATATGTGTTGCAATTAAACAAAATATAGTTCTTACTTTGGACTCATGACATTTATTTCTAAGTTTAAAACAATACTAGCTGACCCGTTCGAATTATTCACACATTATAGAATGTAAACAATCTTAAATAACAGCAGTCATGTTAGTTAAACAGAATGTATATAGGTGGCGCCTCATACATATAAACAGTTGAATATATTTTTATAACATTTTTTTTGCAAATACAATATTTTTAAATTACACGTCTATATTTCGTCAATTGCGGGGAATATAAGCAACGAAATAGTGTTTGAATCATTAATTTTATTAAAGAATTAAGGAACATATGCAGTTGCCACAATAAACACCTTTGAGAAACACATATAGAGATAATTGTCAACAAAAGCGTCCGACAGTGTGCGGTACGTACGTGGTGCGGGCGGGTGCGCGGGTGCGGGGCTGCGCTGCGGCACAGGTGGCGCCGGTGTCGAGGGCGGCGCGGGGGTAGCGGGCGGTGCGGGCGGCGCGGGGGGACTCGTCGTCGGCGCAGGTGGTGCTCCGCTTCGACTACCACCTGTCAACATTCAACGATACTCGACGTCATTATAGTACAAGTGCAGCTCATCTTGGATTGGTGGAATGTACCACCAAAATATTTTTGATAATCTCCCGTAACATTGATTGACTATGGAGTATACATATATCAAACTATTAATGACAATCCAGATTACCTGAGATACACAGGTGCTCCATAAATTCTGGCAAATTTATATTTTCAGTAAAGCATCCAATAGACTACAAACTATTTGATTTACAATTTTATGTGTATTTTATTAAAATAAAATAAATAAACCAGAAGCCTCCATAAAGTTTCTTGTTGGTTCGTTTCGATGACCCAACATTAACTAAAAAAATTAAATCTGGCTCATGAAACAGTTAAGCTTCAGTTTGTGATAAACTCACTCCGGACTGGCTTAGCATGGCTGGTATGTAAGTCCTCCTTAACGGCGTCGATTCCACCATTCTTCTCGATGAAGCTATAGATGAATTCTCGAGTTTCGTCATCCTGCAGCTGCTTCTCCGAAACGCCGGCCATGTTGAAAAATGATAACAATTCCTCGTTCGGCTGTGAAGTCTCGACGTCAAAACCTGTCAAGAATTAAAAAAATAATAATCTGCGAATTGATAATACGTTTGAAAATTGAAGTTAATTATTTAATAATATTGGTCTATTGTTAAAAAGCTTAAATCAATACAAATCTGCAGGAAAAAATAATTGTTCATTTATATTGATTTCCCTTACAAAAATCAAGAATTTTAGTTTGTCTGTCAGTCACGTGATTGGAAACGTCAATCAGAAAAGATGACGTCTTTGATCAGTAAATATACAGAGTTGAGTGAAATTCTTATTAGATTATGTTGTAAGTGATTCTAAAATTATTACGCCGGGTGAGTGCCGTTTTTTGAGGATCAAAATCTACCATAAATAAAATAAAACTCAGACAAACCATCACAATGTTTTTTTTGTGCATAATAAAAGAGGTAAATGTTGAAAAAAAACACCAAAAAAGGTAAGTAATCCATCTAGCATATCCCATATTTTACTTTTCTGTTTTAACCAGCCCCGATGTTGTGATTTGCCGTCCTTCGCCCTTTTTTTGGCACTTCAACTTGGTTATTTTTCTTTGACGTATAATTTTGTTACAATGAAATTGTAACAATTAGGCCGATAGACTTCAAACATTGTGCTTTGTAGAATTCCCTGTGTGATTTTTATTAATGTGTCAGTGAAAACAAATTACCTTTATGAGCATCCCAGCCGACGTGGGAAATATGCTTAAAGTCTTGCGGCATGCCGATATCAGCTTTCGTCAATTTCCGAGTCTTCTGTTTCTTGCTGGAGTTCTTCAGGGTATTATACGTGCCTGAAAGATCATATTATATTCGTTTAGTTGTACAGCTTATTTTATAAGAAAGCTTATTTTTTTCGCTTAGAATAGGTCGACAGCACAAAATTAAATAGGTTTGTAGTAAAAAGTATTTTTAAACAAAAATTCTTTGTGTAGCAACACATTACAATGCATTTACGGGTTAAGAGATTATGTAACTCGACAACGTTAGACTACTGGTCATAAGTTTATTATAGGTGGAGCATTACGCGAATGACAGTAATGTCTAGAAGTGACTCCTTCTCTGTATATTCACAAAAATATTAACATAATTTTACCTATTGTTATATATATATATTTTTTTTTATTGATATACCCGATCGAGTTTCGTGCCAGCTCTTATCGATTACTGGGATGTTTTTCGAACCAGTGGTAGTGTTCTGACGTGTACCTTCTTATAGCCTAAAATTAATAAAATATTTTTGTTTTCGAATTTTTATATAAGAGTTAAATATGAAGCGGTAAAAGGTAGATGAAAATTACGGAGCAAGGTTGAAATCCAGATAATCCAAGATCTTCAATGATCATGATTTATATTCGAGATGAGAAAGAAAGAGATACCTGGCAGAGTTGATTTGGGCGGTAGTACCGGCGCCGGTTCCGGCTCGGGGACGGGCGGCGTCGGTAGAACACCATTCTGCCTACTCGCTCCGCTGGAGTTGCTCGCCCGGTTAGCAGTCAGAGCACGTTGCCGCCGCTCTACAATTAAATACCGTAAAATATTGATCTTACATCGTAAGAGAAATTCGATCTCTCACTTATCTATTCTTGACATGACTAATCATTGTTGTAACGTGAAACTGTGCAACCAACTCCCGGCTAATGTGTTCCCTCCTCCTTACGACATCGGGTTCTTCAAGCGTAACGTGAAGAGATATTTATGCAGGCCGGTATGACAGCGGTGACCACCGATGGATTTAGATCTCTCGGTAGTCGCCGTTGTGCTTGGATTGTACTGCTTACCATCAGGGAAGGTACCGTCAATGTGCCGAGCTAGTATAAAAAATAACCGCAAGGCTTGGTGTTTGTCACCTTCTTAGGCCACATCGTCAGATAGAGATTGTGGTCGAGCTGTGAAACCTATAATATCCGATAGTATTGTCGATGCATCTACTCGAACCGTACCTACACAAGCTTATAAAAAGTTTTCTCACGTTTATTGACCATTATGACTAATACTATAATTTTTCATTCTTATTGCTCCTGTGACACTGGAAATGTCAACATGTAATACAAAAAATGTAGTACATTAGTTTGTTATATCTATCTAACGGTTTACTCAGCGTAAGTCGTCCAAAAGACCAAAGACCAAAAGCGTCTTTTTGCCGAATTGATTCACCATTATCGTCACTGCTTATTTTGTATGTCACTTTATCTAACAAAATATATCCTATAACTTGCCAGATAACATAGCTATGAATTAAATTAAAAAACATGTAAATCGGATGAGTCGTATCCACGTGAAACGAACATAAACGGACAGACAGAGAGACGTTGAGTTTTATAATATGTATAGATGTAGTATGTATGTATATGTATAGATAACGCATCGTTCATTGGAATTAAGCGAATACTTAATTCTATGTAATGACTAGCCGAGCGCCCAATTGGATTTCCTATAAGAAACCAAAATTATTATAGTATCTCGGTAAACTGACGGCACAGTCCTTGATGTAGCACAGTAGGTACAATTTAAAAACTACGGCGATCACCGAGTGATCATGCAATCCATCGGCGATCGTCGCTGTCATACCGGCCTGCATTAATATTTATTCACGGCCAGATATCCTAAGGAGGGAACATAATGACCCGGATATGGTTCCACAGTTTCACATTACGGCAAATATAAGGCATAAAGAACTTTTTAGTTCGTGACGTGATGGAGGTCACTGTAAAACTGTGGTTCTGTTGTGTATTAGCGGAGGAGGGAATTAGATTGAACAGCCCTTCAGAACACTCGCCATGATACAATCAGCAACAATACGTTAAGTGTAACAGTAGAGTAATAATACTTTGAGTTGTTTTTATGTTTATATACAATACATATTGAAAATTGGTATGCAGCCGATATGTTTTCGCAGCGAGATCTCTTGTTAGTAAACAGCTAAGTATTGCAGACTGAATGCAGTCATTTTTCAATATCATAATCTACAACAAACATCCATTAGCGTATACGAGGGCAGGGGGTTTAAAACACAAGGTTTAAGCATGGGGTTCAGGGGCCAGGCTCTCCTTGAAAAATAACCCTTATACCAATGCAATTTTCTTAAATAAATAGTATATTTTGATTTATTAACTAACTCCTTACTCATAACATCAGCTATTTCTGCTAGTGAAAGCGCCGTCAAAATTGATTTAACCGTTTCGGAGATTATCCGGAACAAACGGACAGACAAAATTTTAAAAATTTTGTTCTTTATGATATAGGTACCGTGTACCATACTTTCATATGCATTAGTAAAAAGTTGTTATTTTGACATTACAAACAGACACATCAAATTTATTATATGTATAGATAAAATACATTTAGCAAAAATGTATAAACACTACTTAATTAAATGTTTATAAAAAAATTGCATTAATAAATTATTTTCCATTTTAGTTTACCTTCTCGACGAATTTTCCTAAGCTCGATCTTCTCGATGAGTATTTTCCTTAGGATGTAAGCTTCATCTTCATTAGCGAAGTTAAACGCAGTCATGTACTCCTGGAAAAAAGAATTCTCTTTTTATACAATACTAGCTAAGTCCGCGGATGCGCTCGCGTGGACTACAGGAATGCCGTCGGTCGAGCGCACGCGCGAATTGTGTTGCCTCAAAAATGCTTATTGTGGGTGATCCTTAGTTAGATCTAACGCAGACTTTTTTGTAGGTCCTTTTAAGATCTATAATTATGTAGTACATCATTTGATATATCTCTTATGGTTTACTCAGCGTAAACCATTTAAGTGCCCAAAAAGTGTCTTATTTCCGAATTCATTTATCATTATCGTGACTGTTTATTTGGTATATTACTTTATGTCACAAAATATATCGTATAACCTGGACAGATAACATATCTATGGATTAAAGAAAAATAATAGGATAGATAATCTAATGATGTGCCGAGTTGCTCGCTCATGGCATGGACATAATATATTCCTTATAATGTTTTTTTTTTGTATACATGACACTGGCAGTCAACATAGTTAAAATCTCGTAAAAAAAGTGTAACAGATTTTTATTTTTCTCGTATCTTCTACTGAGATTGCTAAATCTCGTGAAGGTACATACATTTACATAACCTTTCTCGTACATCTGGCAACATCATTTTACTAATACTCATAAATTGTTTTTTTTTTAACTGACTTATTGTTAGCCTCAGGGACCCTGGAACCTTGCGGCTTTTACAGCTTCACCGGGCTTGGGGCATAAATTGAAAATGTATGCTGAAACCTGGCGGTGCGTTTCGAGAACCGCACTTGAGAACCACTCCTGTTTTGTCTGCTACCTCGATATAGAGATCATCGTCACTTAAGATTATTAAAACGTTACTTTTCATATCGTAAAAAAATCGCTCAATATTCCGCATCACTTTTATGGTTTTTTGAGGTGTAAGGGGTGTCGAACAGGGGTGTACGAATAGCATTGGAATTGAATTAAATAATTCGAATTATTCATGAATGTTCATATATTCTATTCCAATTTCTCTTGACTATAAAAAATGCCATTTCATAATACTAAATATTTTTTTTAAATAACTAAATATTTAGATGCTAATGCTTTAACCTCAGCTTTTTCTAATTATTTCAAGCTTTTAGAAATAACACTTTGGAACTTACAAATTATTCGAAAATTCAAATTATAATTCGAATATAACTAATCAATTCGGTCCGAACAATTCTTAAGTTCGAATTATTCGCAGACCCCTAGTGTAGTATAACTTAAGAATCGAGACAATCAAGGCAACCTAACCTGCAGTTTATGCATCCTTTTCAATAACGAACGAGGAAATGGCGATAGGGCTAGGGATAGGTTAGGGCTGTAATATGTCGAAAAGGCCATCATAGTGATTCTTTTATGCGCATCGCATTTAGGGATCAGCCGGTACATATCCAGTTTTTATTTACGCACGCCTGCGAGAAGAAAGGGAAGAATGCTGGGAAGCAATGATGGCTCAGTGGTAGCGTGTACGACTTCGTGTCGATTGACGTGAGTTCGAATCCCTGTAATGAGCCTGAGCTTTCGGTAAAGGAAAACATAGCTTGGTGGTAGGGCTTTTTTTAATGGCCGTCTGGCTAGCTACCACCCTCAAATTGAAAATCGGTCGCCAAGCACCAATAGGTGTGTTCCGGTAGCTGCACGTGAGAGCCAGTCTTCCAACTAGGTTTAGCGTGTTATCATCTTGGGCCACATCGTCACTTAACATCAGGTGAAATTGTGGCCACTACACCAAACCTAACGATAAAAAAAATACATCAGCGACTGGCGATGGATTGATTTGATCTCTCGGTGATCGCCAATTATTTAAGATTGCACTGGGCTTACCATCGGATACAGTTAAGTCCCTTTGCTATAAAGCTCTTAACTTCGAACGTAAAATATTACAAATCTTTTTATAATTGAAATTTAAATTATAAAGTGTATGGCTGAATTTGGAATTCTGAGACGCCTCGTGACTGCTTCGCGGACACAACAGCATTTATTTGTTCAATGACAAGACGTGATCTATGACGTTGTATGCCCATTCTCTTATTTCGCAATGATGTAACTGCGCGGTATTAAAGTACAATTGAATGTTGAATAACTAACATAAATAGTCCATTATTTTAATTATACAATACGAGTACTACTGAAACCAAATTATGGAAGTATCTAAGCGTGTCAGTTTCAGTAGTAGCGTGTAGTCTTAGAGTTATTATAACATTATACGATCAATATACCACTTGTACTATTTTTATTTACCCGATAAGCAAAAATGCATTAATGCTATCTTCTTCTATATCTCCTATACATATTATAAACCTCAGCGTCTCTTTGTCTGTCTGTCCGTTTATGTTCATTTCACACGAAAACCACTAATCCGATTTACATGGTTATTCCTTTAATTCATATATGTGTTATCTGACCAGGTTATAGGATATATTTTGATAGATAAAGTAAAATCTAAATAAGCAGTGACGATAATGGTGAATCAATTCGGATAAAAGACGTATTTAAGGCGCTTAAATGGCTTACGCTGAGTGAACCATACGAGACATACCAAATTAATGTACAACATAATTGTAGATCTTAAAACGACAAACAAAAAAGTCAGCGATAGTATATATCTATCTTCTATAAGCATTTTTATCTTCTGTCTTTCAAGCTGGGGAAGCACGATTCGCGTATGCTTGACCAACGGAATTCTGTAGTCCACGCGAGCGGAGCCGCGGTCGCATCTAGTCTTGTATAAACGTAATGCAAAAATTACAATTTGAAATATCACGCACCTAGTAACATAGATTTCCACAATAGGCTAGAAAATCAATACAATATTGCATAGAGGTCCTATTTATTTTTTTATAATGTCATAGTGACGCACTGAGTCTGATAGCAAACACAGTTTAATACAAAAAAACGTCGACCAGCCGCGAGAGATCAGAGATCCATCGACGATCATCGCTGTTATGCCAGCCTGCTAGCCTCCTTACAGCTTTTATATCGTTATAGGTTTGACATATTTGCTACAATCTCACCTAATGTGTAGTGATAATGTGGCCCAAGATGATAGCACGCTAAACCTAGTGGAAGACTGGCTCTCAAGTGCAGCTGCCAGAACATACCTATTGACGCTTGGATTTTCAACTTGAGGGTGGTAGCTAATCAGGCGGGAATTAGAAAATGCCCTTCTACCATACTCTGCTTTCCTCACGATGTTTTCCTTCACCGAAAGCTCAAGTTCATTGCAGGGATTCGAACTCACGTCAATCGAGGCGAAATCGTACACGCTACCACTGAGCCATCATTGCTTCATAACACTGGCTGATATTGAATCGCGCCAAACCAAAAAAGAGTCACGGTCAAGGGTTTATAATGTTCATGAAGGTCATAACCTAGTCGGGTATATAGAGATCTCTACGACCCCGCCTGATTACTGGACATGCATACATTTATTTTATCTTAGTGTAATTACGATTCATAGAAAAATTACCCTCATTTGGTGATCTTAACGTGATTGATAAGCAAAGCGAATCCCCTAATGTCATCATTAATTAATTAATTAGCTAAAATTGACAACTACTGCGCCGCAAGAGCATTAAAAATAAGTATCATCCGTTTTACATATGAATCATGAAGAAAACAAAACATGAAGTTTATAAATTGTTTAAATGTCACTACGAAAACGAAGGTTTGATCATTAAACTCATTAAACTTTAATGAGTTACGAATACAATGTATTTAATATTGACATAATTTTCGCTCTAGTTTGCTTAAAGTAGTAATTTTATTTTCCAAGTCCATAAACCGTAAAATTTCGTATAAAGTGTATATGTTCCCCTCGGATCAAAGGCACAGGTCGAAGCTTTCGTCACAAGCTATAAAAACATCAAAGTCCATTAACCCGTATAATCAGAACGTGGGTCACTTCATAATCAATATGGAACCGTTTTTCAGTCGACTACATTTTGTACACACTGGTTAACTAATATAAACGCGTAATAGTCCAAGAGCCGGCACATCATAGACGACAAGAGCAAATTTTTATACTACCATTATCTCACCACCGCCACATCTATTTCTGACGCATAGTAAGTGCTTATTTCTGTTTTGTTCAGGTCAGAAAGTAAAACCTACTGCCTAAGCTGTTTCAACTCGGTCCTCGGGAGTGACAACCTATCTGTCACTGCATTTAGGACTGTAGTCCTTTTAAGTTTAATTTTATATAGGTATAAGCTACAGTGATCATTTACAGTACTACTTAATAAAATTCTTAAAAATTACGGACATAAAACGCACAACTTAGACAATCTTTACTTTTATACATAAAATAAATTGAAGTGTCTGTTTGTAATTTCAAAATAACAAATTTTTACTAAATACGTATGAAAGTATACACGATACCTATAACAAAAAATCTATTTTTAATATTTTTGTCTGTCTGTTTGTCCAGATAATCTCCGAAACGGTTGGACCGATTTTGACGGAACTTTCACTGGTAGGTAGCTGATGTTATAAGGAATAATATAGGCTACTTTTATTTTAGTAAAACAGAGTTACGTACAAAAAGTATAAAAATATTTTTAGTAGTCCACGCCAGCGGAGCCGCGGACACAGCTAGAAGCAATAATTCAATTCAAATACAATGTGCCCGAGCTTTCGATGGAGGAAAACATCGTAATAAAACTATAGTATGATGGAAGGACGTTTTCTAATGTCCACCTGGCTAGCTACCACTCTCAAGTTCTGTCGCCAAGCATCTATAGGTGTGTCCCAGCAGTTGTACTTGAGAGCCAGTCCATATAGGTGAGAATACAGCCAAACGCTAAAACTTATAAAAGCAGAGTCCATCCTGGAACAGGTGTCTAGCAAGCCCGACTTCAACATCATTGGTGACTTTCTTAAACCTACTCTATAATTTCTATTGAATTGTGTTATTCTCATAACTACCCGGTTCGATACCGCATTCCCTATATTATATAATAAACAGCACAAAAAAACAATGGAATAGGCTAGTTGTATTTTAAAGTAGGTCTTAAATTATTAATTATTGTCCGATTAGTGGAAAAAAAATATTACCATAGTTTTTAGGTCCTAGAAAACCGGAAAACGTTATTTTAAAAGTTTACTTTTCGTAAACAGGCGAAACGCTGTCAGCCATGTCAGTCTATATATTATATTATCTTTAAAGTGACGTCATACGGGTCGAAAACAAACATTTGCCATTTAGCAAACGTACATCATTGTAAAAAGCTCGATACTTTTTATTAGAGTTCTATATATTATATAGTTCTTGTTTTCAGATATCAAAATTTAAAAAACAATTTTTATATTGAAAATATGTAGCCATCTTACATTTTTAATATCTGAAATCGATAAATATTAATTTCTTAAGTCAAATACTATAAAAAATATTTATTTATTGCGGCAAATTTGATATGAGGCAAGTAGCCAATTGAATAATAATTAAAAGATTTGATAGTGTGTGACGCACGGCATTTGTTTGATCGTGTCTCACACAACTTCCCGTGATTTATTGACGACTGACTCAGGCTCTGACAATTTGTTGACCACGCACTCATAATGCCGGATTTACTACTTTGATTGATAACATTCAAAATGTTAATTTATACTTAAAGCGTAACTATGAAATTATATGTATTTCCCGTGTAGGAAGTTACATAAAAAAGCGAGTTGAGTTTTTTTTTTCGATCTCTAAAAGTATTATTGACAATTCTTATAACCTATCAATTATATAATGACATAAGCTTCCCGTGTACCCAATTACATAAAAATTGGTCAAGCCGTTTTTGAGTTAAATCTGGACATACAAACAGTAAAAAAAAAATATTTGTGACCACTTTATAACAGTTGTCTATAAGGAATTATAAAAATTTATACAACAAAACAGAATATATATTTTACTCATTAATGCCTTAATCCTTGCTCTCCTAGTCTTTTCTCACGCATTATAACATTTTGGATACAATTTCAGTTATCAGTTTATCACTAAATATGTAAGTATACAGAAATACCTTGGATTTTTTAATTTTGCTATATACTGGCATTTACGAAAAATGATTAAATATTTACGACATCGTCTAGTTTATGAGATAGGCCGAATCTAATTGGCTAATAAATTGAATTGTAATCATAAATGGTACATACAGTAACGGTATAATATGATTAAAATCATAGTATGGTGATAGGCATTTTATAATTCCCCCCTGACTAGCTTACTACCCATGACTAATTAAATTAAATCCTTTATAGATTAAAAAATATAACTGTACCAACCTCCGCTTCGAAAGTGTGTAAATACGGCCGCGGACTTTTATACTCGATCTGCAGGTAAACCTCGTGCTCCCATATCATCGCTCTCCTATATAAACAGTATATCCGAAAGAAGTAGGATCGCTTCCCGTTATCTTTGACAAGGCACAGGACGCCCGTGTCTTTTTTCTTCCATTCCGAGTGTGCCGGTCCTTCTGTCGTGAACAGCTGTACTACCGCCGTCGCCAGACTCTATAAACAAATGTTATTTTTAACTTTAAATAGTTTGACTTTAAACATATCTATTTAATAAAATTCTTAAGTCTTACTGACGGACAAAGCACAACTTAAACGGATGGATCGAGAAACATTAAATCTCAGCAAAAACTTAAATGTGAAAGGCAAAGTTGGGTAGAAACGACGTTCGAGGTAGTCTTTGTCACCGATAAAAGAGCTGAGATCTAACGGGTGCCAAGTTTCATAGTTGTTCTTTTAATTATAGCTGTAAGAATGTACGTTGTTCAAATCATTTACAAAACAATTTGTTACTTTCTTTGATATGGGATTTCTAACTTGGCAAGTTTTAATTGTTTTTTAATTATCACATATCTGATTCATACATTTAATTAGTGTACAAGAATTCTAAAAAATAGTTCCGTCGTCTAAATCAGGTTATAGAAGTATTCTTGGAAGTTATAGAGTTACTTCTGAAGTTCCTTCGATAAGTAAGATTTTAGAGAAAAAATATGCTTAAGCTGCTAGTAGAACATTTAAAATTTACTTTATATTGGATGGCGATACTTATACTAAAAAAAAAGAAAACAAAAAAAAACAAGAATATGTTGATAAGCCGAATCAAGTTTCTTGTTGGGCTTCTCGATGACTGGGATGTGTTTTCCGAACCGGTTGTAGTGTTTTGATATTCATAAATATGCTTTCTTAGGGACTAAATTGAATAAGGTAATTTTGATTTTTAGTGTTACGAAGTCGACAAGCAATCCTTATAGTTTCCTTATTTATTGTAATCACAAAAGTACAATTATGTATATTGGAAATAAGCGTTTTAACCCAACTATCGATTGTTCTAATGACTATTGAATAATGCATACTTATCGATATTTGACCAACATTAGCTACGTCTTCATCTACGTCACGACCAACACATGTTTTAAAATGTGCTGAAACAATATGCACATCGAAAATAAGAATCATCGTCTGATGAGCTGTTTAATAAATCGAAAAGTAAAGCCCTCTTACTCGTATGTAATCATCCTGTAAATAGAATTGTGACAAAAAATATGTGTGATACCTAAGTAGACTCTCAACAGACTGAAATGATTTCATATATTAACGTATCTTACCCGATGATGATACCTATGTTACGGTATCGTAACACAAAATATTATAGTAACTCCATCGTGTGTGACGCGCTTAAGGCTTATTGTAATTGTTGCGTCAGAATACAAATAAATCCAAAGCTGACGTTTAAAGCAATTTTTTATTTCATTAGGATACGCCTGTTATCCATTTGAGTAGAAGCGAAGAGACACGCAAAATTTAATTGTTATTTTTAACTTTTCTTGCGAAAAATATTCATTACCTAACACAATGTTAGACGCAGTTCTCACGAAGTTGAAAAAACTAAATAGGTCATTGAAGCTATTGTAAAACAATACCGAACTCAGTTCAGTTATCTACAGTTTTTGTTAATCTAGCAGTTAAGATGTCCGAGTTATATATACGTATAATAAAACTCATTGTCTCTCTGTCTGTTTGTTTATGTTCTTTTCACGCGAAAACCACTTATTCGATTTACATGTTTTTTAATTCTAAATTTGACCAAATTATAGGATATATTTTGTAAGATAAAGTAACATATAAAATAGTGACGATAATTTTCAGAAATTCAGAATCAATTCTGAAAAAGAACGTAGTTCGCTTAAAAACTTACGCTGAGTAAACCATCCCCATCAAGAACATAAATGTGAAGTGAGAGCCAATTTCAATATTATTATAATAATAATTATATATGCCTTGGTTGTTGACTTCAACGACAAAAGAAATGAGATCTAAATAGGTGCCAAGTTCAACAGTCAGTCCTGAAATGTATTTATAACAACATAAAGTATTTTATAACAACTTAAAATATCATTTCTTCTTATAACTTAGGATAATATATTGAAGCCTAAAGTCTGACTTGATTAGTACGAATATACGAATTATATTATAGCCTTCGCAAGTTGGGTGGAAAGGGGACCATTGAAATATAACTTCGGTCTTCTGTCGAACCGCTCGCTACTGTCTCGTGAAGGGTAAAAAACTTAAGTAAGACACTAAATCGTATACTTCTGTATGAGCGTGGATGACTCAGTAGTGGCTGCGTATTCGGACACTGCGCCGATGGACGTGGGTTTCATCTTTTGAGCCCGAGTTTTCAGCGATGGAAAACATTGTGATGATTGTCAAGTTTGGTAAGGCATTTTTCGTATTGAAAATTTGTCACCAAACGCATATAGAGAGTTTCAGCAGCTACACTTGAGTGGCAGTCCATCTAGGCGTATCATCTAAGACCGCATCGTACTTAAAATCAGGTGAGATTGTCATTAAAATGTATAAGCGAATTAAAACAGAAAAACCAATAACATAAAATCAATATTATAAGTTGCGGAGGAAAAACTGTGTCAGTAGAATAAAGTTACCGTAAATATTAATGGCGTGTACACAGGGGGAATATCGAAACACTGAAGTGGATCAAGTCACGCGATTTCATGTCGTGACAACAAATTACTACAGCTGTAAAAAAAATCGGTACAATTAATTTCTAGCCGGTAACTACTAGTGGCGAAAGGTTTTTATTTAGTAGCACGGCAAAGTGACTGAACTGGATCTGACGGTGAGCACCTTCGATCAATAATACACAATGCCATGCAAAAGTTCTCTTAAAACTGTCACCAATTGTGTTTACGTAATTCTAGTTGAAATAAATACACATTAATGTAAATTAAACCTTAAACGCAATGCTTAAAGTCGCATTCACGATGTCAGTGTCTGCAGTGATATTCAGTCGATGTTTGTTACAATAGTTAGCGCTTTATCGCAAACGTTGGTTAAACAATCATAATATTTGCTAATAGATTCACATTTACTATTTAATTATGTTTTTAATTTATGAAAAACACTTAATAATATAAACTTACCGAAAAAAATATATTCCTTTCAAAATCTGGTGTTACGATGGTTATTTGCATAATTTTTGAACGCACACTGCAGTATTTTGATGTCTTAACGTTGGCTATGATTGGATTATACTCATTTGAAATAAGACCACAACCGCGTTTGTGCTCTAATTTTTCGAGCCGTTTATTAAGCGTTTACCGAGAATCTAGTCTGTATTATTGATCGAAGGTGAGCACTTTACAAACCAAAAATAACGATGATCACCGACAGATCGACAATTTATCGCCGATAATACTTTTAGAAAATGTTAAATTAAATCTACAAGCTTTATTTTTATTTTTACTCAACTGATTTCTTTGTAATTTTACGCAATTTTTTGCAATATATTCCATATGTAATTTCAAAATAGAGTACCTTATCAATAATGCTTTTAGTAATCATTAAAAGTTAATATCTCAAACGAATTTTAATGACATGAATTCACGCATGCGGAATCGAAGGCACAGCTGATAGACCTACCAACAGCCACTAGTTAGCTCGATATATGATATTGTTTGACCTCACGCAAAAATATGATATGATACCATAATATGCCATGTCACCTCGTTTTCGCCATTTTGCTAGGTAGTTTGATGATGTATTGTTGATAGGAAATTGATAATTTTTATTGTCTATCAATTACGTAATGTGATATAATTCCCGTGTATACAATTTCATAAAAATCGATTAAGCTGTGTTTTTTCGAGTTAATCATTCCGACATAAAAACAGAAAAAATTTCAGACCAAAAAAGTCAAATTCAACATCAAGGCCTATAAAATAGCTATCTATCACAAAATTTATAAAATAATAACACAACACACCTATTGGCGCTTGGCGAGAGATTGTTAACATGAGGGTGGTAGCTAGCCAGGTAGGCATTAGAAAACACTACCGCCATGCTATGTTTCTTCGTGCTATGGTTTCCTCGAAACGAAAATAATTACAGCTATAAAATATAGCGCCGACGTAACATTACCGAGCAAGCTGTATTGGGGTCTTGGTTTTGTACGTAGAGTGAACGAATTCGTAATCCGTCTGTGTTGACAGACTATTCAAATAGTTGGTATGTTAATACGTGACGATATGCGTGCAGATTTGAAAGTGTACCGGGCCGTTATAAACCGGCAGTGATCAAAATCAAGTAACCACATTTGCATATAATTATGACTTTATTACAATGTTTACCCCTAATGTGGTTAGGGATGAGATAATCTTAACATCAATATTACGTGATGTAGATCCCCGCGATATATCGAAGCGATAATGGCTCCAGATCAGTGGTGGCGTGTTTTGATACCGCGGCGACAAAGGTAGGTTTGAATGCTACAATAAGTTTCAGCTTTCGATTAAGGAAAACGACGTGACGAAACCATAGCACTGTCATAGGGCATTTATTAATGCTGATCTGGCTAGCTACTACATTGAACTTGAAAAATCAGTCGCTAAACATCTATAGATGTGTTTCGAAAACTGCACTCGAGAGCCAATCCATCTAGGCTGTGGGTTGCCATCTTAGGTTACATCGTCACTTAACATTAGGTGAAAGATTATGGTCAAACGCTAAGCTATAAAATGCTGATACAATGGTTCATTTGGCTTCAGTACTTTTTGGTGAATTAGTTTAGTACTAGCTGTACCCGCGGCTCTGCTCGCGTGGACTACACAATGCCGTCGGTCGAGCGCACGCGACCAGATCAAAAGACGGAAGGCAAAAAGGCTTGCCAAAAATAGCAACGCGCTAGTTAAAATACTAAATAAATAAAAAATGTATATAAAAAGAGTACAACAAACAAAAATACGAAGAGTGTATTACAGTGAAACATTTGTACAAAAAATATTTAACAATATGCTAAATTAAAAGAGGCATCCCTGTGATCGCGTTCTTTCAAAACAACGTGTGTTGCCACTAGTCGCATAAATTGAGACGCGACTGTAAGTGTTAACATGTATTCGTATCATTTGTATGCTGTATGCATCGTCGTGCGAGGAATTTTTCGGTTGTTAGGCTGTCGCTCCTTTTTTACATGGGAAACAAAGGAATAGGGTTAACCCACCAAGAAATATGGAGCGAGTTAGAAAAAACGCCCCTAGTAAACGTGCAACGATTATGTATGTGAAGCATCTGCGCCAGAGATGCGAGACCGTTAGACAGGCGGATGTTTTCAATCCTGTTATTTGTCGAGCAGATTGGAACAGAATTAGTTGGAGTAGGTTTTCAAAAGAAATCTTGTAAAAAATATTTTGACAATTATATTTCTTTTTTTTATAGTAGCTCAGTAAAGTGATGGCTAAATGTCTGATGATAAACACAGCATAATTCAAAAACAATGCCGACCACCGAGAAAAGTTGATCCATCACCAGGCGCTGCTGTCATGTCGGCCTGCAAGCTTTTCTGGCTGATCCCGGAATGCGACATGCCTAAGCGAGCTACTATATCGGGTTTACGCAATTTACGCCCGCACTTATAAGCTAATTATAAACAGAGTTTTTAAAGTAAACAATAACAACTATAATGACGTCAAAAACTGACGTGAAATGTAATCGCATTGTGCTGCTTCAGTTACAGTAAATTAACATACATAATTATTAAAGTATTTGTAAATGTTTATTAAAGATATTTATAAAAAAACATCATTATTTATTTAGCAGCTGTGTCCGCAAATAAGCACGCGTTTCTTACAGAGTAATTATTTTTGTCTCTCAATTTTATTTTTACTCTATTTCATTATTTCTAAAGTATGTATTACTGTTAATTTTCACATTTCGTAACCTTTCGATTGAGATATGGGTATATTGTATACTAGCGGACCTCCCCGGCTTCGCACGGGTATTTAACAAAAAAATAAAAAATTATAAATTTTCATAGGGACCCCTAACTTTTTATTCTATCATCTATGTCTACCAAGGGTAATGTAGGATTCTAATGGTGAAATAATTTTTCAAATCGGTCCAGTAGTTTCAGAGCCTATTCAATGCAAACAAACAATCAAATTTTTCCTCTTTATAATTTTAGTTTAGATTTCACGTGTACAAAATTTCATTAAAATCGGTCAAGCTATTTTCCACTTAGGTAAATTAATACATATAAAGGGTTTTTTAATGTACATTTGTTATAGTTTTGTAATTTACATTTGTAACTAAGATATTTGAATGATATTTTCAGTGTGTGTGATGTGCGCGAGATTTGACCCTTAATTACCATCAGCTTCTTTAGATGCCTATTAAATTTTCTTTTGCTTTTATAAAACAGCTCAATCTATACAACAGTTGCAAACCTCTTATTAAACATGTCCTTGATCTGTACATAGACAGAGAAGGAAATAGACAAACAAAACATGTAGCTTGGGTGTGAGACAGTGTTATTTTACGTTAGTGTTATCATTTTATTCAATTTCCTTAAAATTTACCATTGTACCATGCACAAAGTGTGTTTAAAGTAATATGTATAACAAAATGCTTATTCACTTTATTATCATTTCAAAAAAAACAACATGACTAATTTGACAGTTTTGAGTTACAGTGCTTTAAGCTGCAAATACCAGACTTCATAGAGACAACAAAGGTGTAAAAAAATATATCAGTGTTTACTACACTTCCATAAAAGTGAAACAGGCTCACAACTTCATATAGGATCCAGTATAGTTATCAAGATGTACATACTCACTTAAAACTTTCACCCCATAAATGTTTCATATGGAGAAAATTTCATGTAACAACAACAGGCTTGGTGAGCCTACCTTTCTACTTATATGGTAACTTTGTAATTTACTACAGCATGAATTTTGTTATATAATAATTTATTGGGGGATCAATTTTTTACAGTTCTAATCTATCTATACATATTATAAAATAAAGGTACAGTGCTGCGTCTGTCTGTCTGAACACAATAAAGTCAAAAAGTACTGAATGAATTTTCATACAGTTTTCATCAATGGATGGAATGATAGGTGAGGAAACTTTAGGTGTATAATTTATTAACGTTTTGTGTAAATTGGCTGAAATATGGATCACCCACAATAAGCATTTTTTATTTAAACTAGCAGGTGCTCGCCGTGGTGTATTATACCAGGGGCAGCATGATTCACGCGTGTGCTCAACCATGTAGTAACCATGAACATCAAGCAATCTGACAAGCTATGGGTAAGTACAGGAAGTGAGAACAACAATAGGCTACACAGATGCGTTTTCAGCAGCATGGTGAACAGTTTCTAGAATAAATTTAACAGGGGTGAAATTGTGAGACACAACTAGTTTAGTAGATATTCCCAATATAACACACATCATTCAAGAACAATGGTGTCTAATAAACTAACTAATTATTTAAGCCAAGGAGTTTCTTATTGTGACCAAAAAATCTGAGATTGTTACATAAGTGATTATTCGCATAGGAAAAAGTATCTAATAGAATTTTGTTTGAAACCACATTAAAATTGGTAAAACAGATTAAAAACTTCATTTCAAAATCATAAACAATACAAATTCTGAATAACTGATTGGTACATGTCAAGATTGAACCTGCACATACTAGATGAATATTCTGATTGTTTTATTCAACTCCCATAACTTTTTTAAATTCACAAGATAATTCAGTATCATACATGTTCAAAATCCAAATTTTTATCCTTTAATAAAACATTTAGGAATGTCACCATGCATTTACCTAGAAAAGTATAACTTTCAAAATTCATAACTAAAAACTAAAACTTTTTTACATAAAAGTATATAGAATTTCTTACTTATTTTTTGAAGAAAATAACTATTTAGAATTTTCAATTATGTCATGTCTCTTTAGGTAATACAGTTTAAAAGTGGAATATTGTTATGTTAACTGTACTGTTAATATCTGTTAATGTCTGTTAATAACTGTATCAATTAATTAAGAACTAAATGGTTTATTTTAAATTTCCAATAAAAATGTTATATTTTTAATACTTCCAATAATTCATAAATATAAAATAAATATTAATTGCATTACTATATAGATTGTAAGAACAGAAGCATACTATTTACTTACTTCCTTAATCGGTTGAGAAAATGACAAAAGAAAAAAATTATTTTGCCTCCAAATTCGGCATATCTACCAAATAAGATTGCGGACAGATTAATCACTCAAGGATGTTCAGACAACTGTGACACATTATATATAATACTGATTTTTCACCAGTTTAAAAATTTCTAAATTGGGTTTTTTTTTTAATTATCTACATAATAAACAGAAGTCAATGTTATTTAGTAAATTTTTATTCCATACTCCATAAGCTATATTAATTTTATTTCATTGCATTGTTCACAGGTATAAGAATTCTGGGACCTTATCACGCCGATATCGGATGATAATCCGTTGATAGACAGCAAAGATATGTAATCTGAGTGCGATTGAATCACGCGGATCAAATCAGAAGTTTTAACTCACCTGGCATTTTGGCCCTATGAGACTGAACACCTGTTCATTCTCTTCCCTGGAGAGCAGGATGCTCGGCCTGTTTTCACACCTTGGCATCCTGCCTGCTATATCACTGAATCATACATACAATCCACTTCAAACACATGAGAACTGATGTGTCAAACACAACGATTTGCCAACATAATTGCAACACTATAAATATTTAATTGTCCGAAATGAATATTTAACAAAACTAGGAGCATTTCCCCACAAAGTGGAAATGTTCATTTCACTGTTGCGATTAAAATATAGTTGGCAAACTTCGTTTTTGCAATTTGCTTTCTCTCCGTAACCGAACGAAACGAAGTACTTTGATAATCACCACAGATAATCACAGATCACAGAGAAGCAGACAAGTATGTCACAGACATGGTTGGTAGGTCGAATTTCTGAATTTTCCCCATATTCATATTTTCTTTTCCCCAAAACGATATGTTTTGAAACTTTTCCCCATTTTTTTTTTAAGGAAAATATAAAAATGGAAAGATATACAAGTAGTTTATTCATTTTTTTTTTAATAAATGTGTATTTAATAAAATGATATTAGAAATGTTAAAAAATATATATTAAAAAAGATGTATCGATTGTATTCAATAACTCCGTTTGTACCTACTTCTCTTCTTTATTTAAGGTCAAAATAATTACAATTTAAAATAACGGCTGAAGCCGAAACTTATTGCATTTTTATTACAATATGTAAATTGCTTTGTTAGTATGGGTCCAATCTTGCAACTGAATTGTAACAGTTATCCTCAACCAATTGAGATGAAACTTTGCATAAACGTTTAGTTTAGATTACAATGCATGTTTCTCTAAGTGAGGACATTCTAAATCCAGCATGGTAGATTGACTCACTTTTTTTAATGTAACATCCTTCATATTGATTTTCTTGGCATAAAATTTAGCGTATGTGACCTGGACCATAATACGTATCAACTGACATCTTCATCAAAATCGGAGGAGTTTAGGGGCTACGGTGGAACATACATAAAATTTGTGAAAGATAAAAAAAGGCTTTTTTTTCTGTATAATACTTACTGTTGCGAAAATATTTAAATATCTTATCTAGTTACTATTTTATAACTTAGAAATTTTAAAATTATACTATACTTTTTCCATGTAAAGGAATATGTCGTCCATTTCAAGTCCGCAGGGGCTCTAGGCAGGTTTCTCGCGTGGTGTTATAGTAAAGATGGAACTGAGTTTTTATAATTAAAAAGTCTTATATTGTAAGCAGTTTTTATACACCTAAAGTTACCCGAACGATACGAAATAATGTACAAACACTGAGTTTCAGTGCAACCCAAGGGTTCGGCCGAAACTGAAACTTTGGCCGAACCTAGAATTTTTAGCCGAAACTATACTTACTAACTATAATTACAAGTAACAGTTTGTAAATGTTGTCTGTAAATTGAAAAAGCTGTTACTAAATATTACGTACCTGTTCCACATACTAGGGTGTGACACAAAAGTAAACTGTTTCAATTTGGAACGTGACCTGCTCTATTCAAGCTTAAAGATCTTTACTTTGTTAGAGAGAAATACAAACAAATATAACTTGGAACAATTTTCTTTCCTTTCTTTACTCTTTTCAATTATTATAATAGAAAGAGTTGGCATCATGTCATAGGCTGTTATTTTAGTCAGGTTTATGGAATTGTTATTTCTCTGGAACAAGAACAAGTAGTTTACCAGGTAAATCTTAACTCTACTGTCTAGAGATGAGTAGTTACGGATCAAATTAATATCCCCTACTGGAGCTCAACTCAGATAGTTCAATATATTCGGTATGAGATTGAGCAGCATTCGTCATAATTATTTTATTATAGAATATCTCTGAAATTATATTTTAACTAGCGAGTATGTAAAATTAAATCGATATGTTCAAAAAACTCCAAAATTCCCCATACTTGATTTTCAATTTCCCGAAATTTTCACCAAGGATTGCAGTTCCCCAAAATTAAGCAAAGCACTGATTTTTTCCCCAAAATGGGAAAGAAACCCCCAATCTACCAACCATAGCCACAGACTTCGATGAATTAGTCTTCAGGGCTGCCAGTATATATAATGCTATTTTATACTGCTGAGTTTCTAAATTTATACAAAATCAAATATTATTCAAAACCTAAAAAACTTTTTCATTAACGTTAAGAAACACTCGATCTCCCTTTTCTTCTATCTTTCACTAAACAACATACTGAGTAAATGGTATCAGTTGTGTTTCAATTATATAAAAAAGTTTACTTTCCATTAAATTCCTATTTTCTAATTTTCATCCATTTTTAATGCAAAGCAATCTGCTTTACAACAAATTATACAATTTTTATATCTATATAAACAACTGGCAGCGTGATAATGAATTTTTTTAATGTTGCCACAATATATGTCAAAATATACTGGGAAGTATCCTACCAAATCACCTACCTATATCAATTGATTTCAGTGGATTCAGGGTTGTATTTTCGTCTTTAGTATTTCAAAAACCAATTAAATGTCGTAGCTTTCTTACATAAGGAAACATATACTATATAAACAATTTGATAATAATGAACTATAATTATTATAGTATATACTAAAAGTAATATACATATATGTATATTTTTCAGAATATCATATAGCAATTGTCTTTCCTCCTTTTTCCTATTATGCTTCTGCTACACCTGAGTTAATCTTCCCATAATATTGGGCCCTTCAAACGAGGCTTGAAGTGGCACTTCAATAGGCCGGCATAGCATATACGTCTGCCGATGAGATCGCCGTTTATTGTGGACTATAATAATTATGGTACATACATGACTTTGCAAAGGTAGTATAAATAAAAAGAACACCTAAAAGAAAACCTAAAGAACAACAAAAAGAGTCGAAAAAGTAACGTAAATAAAATATTTTCCAGATTATTCTTGTAATCTTCAAACAGGTCTAACAAGATGGCGGCTTCTTTATTAAAACTGTCCAACGAGTCTTTATGGAAACTGTAAATTTTATTTTTTAATCTACAATAACCAAACTATATTAAAATTAAATTAAAACTAATACGTGACAGATCAAGATATTGCCAAAAACTATCGGATGATCATTAAAGAAACTGGTTATAGGTAAAAAAAACAATATATTTTTTTAACTTTTATTTGTTTCATCTGTTTGTTCCACAACAAACCAGATACAAAACGTTACAAAATCGTTAAACCTAAATTCCCGCTAAATAACTAAGTTGATCTTATTTGCACCATTAACATTATACGACAGTGAATATTATTCTGGTACTTAATAATTTTAGGCTCGTTTATATTTTTCTCTACACAAATAAACAATGAATGCAATCCGTGTGTCCTTGAGATAGCGAGCTTATTATTCAAACAAAAATCTACATAATTTACATTCAACAATAATACATATTGTAAAATTTTTGACATCAGATTATATAACTAATAAATGATACTTTCTAACAATGACTTCAATATTTAACAAGGGAATTCGCAAAGTTCATTATTTGAATTATGACATTTATTAATTATGCAATATGGACGCTAAAGATTAGACGCACTAGACGGAACTGAACTGCAGCGAAACTGCGCGGCACTAGACGGCGCATAGTGCGGTATACCCATAGCTTCATATAAAGAATATTAAATTTGTCCGCGACATGCCGCGCCGTTCTGCTGCAGTTCAGTTCCGCCTAGTGCGGTCTAATCTTAGAACTGAATATTTGAAAACATATTGTGTATTCGCGAACATAATAATACAAACGAGAAAGAAAAGTTTAGATATGATTAATAGAATGTTTAACTCCAAGAGCTAAAACTATACGCAAAATAGCTCAGTAAAATAATTTATGAAAAATATTAAGATTAAAATAAATATTTACACAGCCAGTTAAACAAAAACTAAATACTACATCGTCGACCACGACTGTTCGATGGTCTAAATCTAATTATTAAAATAATTATAATGAGATCTAATAGATTTTATGATTAGTCCTGTACTATAGAATCATAACAAACTACTCGTAGTACCAATTTACTCCTTTTAAGGTACAGATTGATTAAAAGAGCTTACATGAAAAAAGCGTTTTAATAGAATAAAGGCCAAATAATTCATCTATTGAACCAAGGCATAGAAATTATAGCTATTTTAATATTATAACTGTGAAATAAAATTTTTCATCATAGCTATTTCACAAGTGATATATGAAAACCGTACATTTTAAGGTTATTGCGCATAGCATTTTTTTTAATCATATGAAATGCAGCATATGTAAATCCATTCATAATGATAATTAATTCGTCATATATGAAAAATACCCAAATTCATAAATAACAAATGACAATGTTTATGTTTTATATGAAAAATACAAAAGATGCATGAAATGCTCCATGTCTAATTGAAAATTCATTTCACAAACGCATTGTATTATTTAACTTTAATTCCGATCATCTCATTTTACACGTTAATAGCAAAAAAAAGATAAAAAAAATCTATTAAACTTTACCGCCTTTATCTACAATACTTTTTGAAATATTTATAACCTATAGGCTTTCCCCAATCCAGCGCATTCCCGCGCAGTTTGCATCCAGCGGATTCCCGCAACCTTCACGTTTATTATGATTAAATACAAATCCTAGACTGTGAAACGCAACGTTTTTTAACGACAGTGCTAATAGATACTTATTGTTTTATAACTGTGTATTATAATTTAAAACTATTTTATACAATACAGTATTAAAATGGTTTTGTTCGCTGTATAAATAAATTACATTAACCCATCTACCCCTTCAAAATTATCAATCGATGTCTATTCATTATCATGAAATTATAATCTGTCTGTTAATACCAAATTGCGTTATACTATTCCAAAATAATGTTCGTAACAGTGGGCTTATTTAACAGGCAAAATAATTAAACGATTCAATGACAAAGTAACTGTAAATGATTTACGGAACCCACTTTAGAGATCGCTATACACTATACTAAAGTCCTAACACTATAACCTGAGATAATCAAGGAAAAGCACTTTACGGATTTTAATTTGCATATTTTATTACCGATTTGAAAAAAAAGGAGGGTGCTCTCAATTCGAATGTTTTTTTTAGTGGATGTTCAGCCATTACTTCTTTGTTTATGGAGATTTAGATATTTTTTTTAAGGGAATAAAAATAAAAACCTCAAGAGTGGTCTCATTTTAATTTCATTGGCATTGGACCTTCGACTTCGAAGATACACCAGGGAACTACTCAAGATAATTGAAGTTTTCTTTTTTATTAAAAATTGTCTTGTGCCTTATTAATTTGGGTTTTCAAATACATGTTTGTCTCTGTTTTTTTTTGAATACATAATCGTTCTTTTTAATAACATAGTATAAAATACTATTATATTATAATAGTACGACTACGATTTTTTCCAAAAATTAGTTAACTTACATTCAGTCAAAAAGTGTCGGGAGTGGATGAATTATTTAGTGTTCCAAAATGATTTTTCTTTTGTTGCTAGTTTGGTATAACTGTTTTTCATTTCTGCGTGGATTTCAGTTGCATCTGTCACTTAGATTAAATACAGTGCTGTTTTTAGTTAGATCATATCTAGTGTGTATTGCGAATTTCATAATGGACAAAAACATCAAAGAGTTTGTGTTCAATTTTGCATCGCAAATGGAATTTCGTGTTCCGAGACACTGAAAATGTTACAGAAGGGTTAAGGTGAATCGACTTTATCAAAAACACGTGCTTATGAGTGGTCAAAAGCGGTCGAGATATGCTAGAAGACTTGTCTCACCCTGGTAGGCCATCAACGTCTTCAACTAACGTTAACATCGCAAAAGTGAAGGAAATAGGACTGAAAATCCTCATTAAAATTTGAGAGAATCTTCACTGTTCGATGAATTTTCACACTAGGCTATCATTGTGAACGAATTTTTGACCAAAAACTCAACAAATTCCATCGAGCAACCACCTTATTCACCAGATATGGCTCCAGCTGACTTCTTTTCATTCGGAACCCGTTTCATTCGGTAGAAGACATAAAGGAGAACTCGCGAAGAGAACTAAACTCAATTCCGGAAAAAGCATTTAAAAAATGTTTTGATGATTGGATTACTCGTTGGCGTAAGTGTATCGTTTATGAAGGAGCATACTTTGAAGACGATAAAATAAATTTAGATGAATAACTAACATTTTGTGTATTATTGATCTTTTACCGGTACTTTTTTGACAGAGTAGTCTACCGTTTTCGCTTCTCGTGGCCAGAATTTTTAATTTGAGGTCACAAAAAATTCTAAGGCAAAGGCTCCCAAACTCTTTCAGTTTAAGGCGCACTTACAGGTTTAGTATTTTATAACGGAACAAATGAAACAGACATGTACAGAAACAGAAATGAAAACAACTTTTTAGTTAAATCTCACAATCTGTGGCTCACTTAAATAAAATTTATATTTTTTTTAGTTTCTACCCTTTTCTGTTTCTATTCAGTTCAGAAGAGAAAAAAGGAGCGCCTTCTAGAGCACCCAAAGAGGCCGCAGCGTACACTTTAGGAACTCCTGCGCTAAGGTAAAAACCTTTGTTGCACTGTTACAAATTTCTAACCAGAAATAGATAACAGCTACGTGATTTATAATTGGTATAACGAGTACTTTACATAATAATCTCAAAAGACCTAAACTAGTTTACAGAAATTCGATGTTACACTTAGAAAAATAAGTAGCATCAAGGCATATTTACACAGTTCAATGTTATTCAAACATTTCAATACATTGTAATTTTTTTTTTTCTACTTATACTTCTTTAGGCGCATTACGTAATAGTTCAGTGAATTTTTACTACGCGCGCGTACTACCAAAGTCTACACTATGACATAACTTGAAAACCCTCTTAATGTGATGAAGAATGAATATAGTCACACTTGATGTTATGCTGTTATCTATACTATAAGATAATAATAAAGCTAAAGAGTTTTTGTTTGTTTGTTTGTTCGTTTAAACGCTCTGGAACTATTAGTCAGATTCGAAAAATATCTAACGCGCGTACAAAATAGTACCTACACGTATAATTTTTTTCCTAGAGTAAGGTAGTGAGTAGTACTTTACGTTTCTATTATATAATATAATTTATATAATAATATGATAAATTGAAGAAAAAAATAATACTACAAGCATTATCAATTGGCATAATTGAAATATACACGAAATTCATAGAATCTTCGACCATAGGACCCTACAAACTACGCTCTAATACTTAGCGTAGAATTCATCTAGAAATTTCAATTCGAAGTGATCAGAATCAAACTGGAAACCTAACATCTCTCAATTACAATATAAACTAATTAAAAAGCAAACGCTGATTAAACATTCGGAGAGAAAGCTATTTTTCATGATTAGAAAAATTCAACTAGGTAAGTAACAAAAGATATTAATCACTTCGATCATAAGTACGTATATGAAATACAAATTATACGAGATTCGAACACTTATTAATGTAATTTGTTCTATTAACTTAATAATGTTAGTCTGAAAGTAAATTATTCAGAAAACGTATGTCATAATCTATAGGGAGACCCCACAATGTATGAAATGACGTGGTAATTTATCAAATTACAAAAGAATTAACTCCATAAAATGTTTGTATTTAGCTTTATCTTACGAATTAAACCATTTTGTTATTAATTTTAGAAACCTTACACACGTGTTTCATACAATTTTCTACTACGTCTGGCAGTCCACACTTTTGCACAGTTGCTTACGTCATATACTACGTGTAAAATAAAAAAAATATTCAGAGGCAACGATAACTATTCTTTATATGCCAAGACTCTGTGTTACCGACATATCGCGAACGCATAAAGATAAAACATAAAAATCTTTAAAGGTTTTAATCCTCTGCGACGAACTGTATAAGCTACGTACTAAAATTTACTCGACACTATAATTATTTAAAATATAATAATAAATAATTACCTAACATTGTGTACTAACAGCCTCGAATGTACAACAGCGTTAATAATTGACTGTTCTTTTACTTTCTTCAACAAGTCATAGTCACTTCAAGTGTGAGAAAGATAAATATAAATAACACTGCATGAAATATAATAAAACAGTGCGCAATGAAAACCTGGCAATTTGTTTAAAAATAATTTCGCTTATCTATGATTATATCCCTCAAAATAATAGAGACACAGTATCTATATATTATTTCATGAAATGAAAAAACCTTAGTCACTTATTAATGCCTAATTTGAGTGCTAAACTTAATTTAATACCGATAACAAAACGACAAAAAATAAAGATTCGTTTGGCATCCAATACATCTAAGGGTTTTACTAAAATCTCATTCCATATATACTGTTAGCTGACACGATTTTTATAGTACAGCCTTGACGTTGATTAGCTGAATCCATCGATATAACAAATTGATACAGTAAGAATAATTTAAGCAAAATTTAGTGAATTTTAGGTATCTATTGAATACTACCCCGTTCGGTGATAGTTCAAAATTGCAATTATAACTTTGACAGCAATGAATACCAAACGATAGATAATATTAAAACAAAAATACTTCCCCATTATTATTATAAATATCAACCGTTCCTATGTGAAAATAATTAAATAGTGTATCACCGACTTGAGAACTCTTTCATCCTGCTAAATCTTATAATAACACTAATTTAATAGAATTGTCGCTAATATTACATGATATACAAAATCTACTAAGTCACTCAGTATCTTCGGAACAACGTATGAAAAGTTTATTTCATGTTTAAAACTGCTTTTTTTGAATAATTACTACTTCAGTTACAATCGTGAAGACATTTACAAAACTCAAAGTTCCAAAAAATATGACTATATTACTGCTGTATCTAATAACATAATTCATATTAAAAAATCTGGGCCTTTTAAAAACAAAACTTGTGCTCTGACAAAAAAAAAAGCAACTATGAAATGTTTTCTTCACATTTCAAAGGCAAATCACATTATCAAGAAAAACAATAACCATTCCACAAAGAAATAAAACAGTCTATTATAATGTCATTACACTAAATATTTATTATAAACGGTTTTATGAATAAATATCCTACGACATACTTGGCTTTAGATAACCTAAGAAATTTACTACACTTAAATATTCACATGTATACAACATTAAATAACACAGATAATCTTGACAGATAAGCACATGTTTATCACATGTTATAAACATCTACTACGAGCTGCCAGCCCCCCAAGCCCGGTAAAGCTGTAAAAGCCCTAAGGCTCCAGGGCCCCTATGGCTAACAAAATAATCAGTTCGAAAAAAAAAATAGCAACCAGCCAGCTGTATAAAAAAACTAAACTATTTAGTACCGAATAATGTCGTCATACTGTATTTACATACTTTCACCGTTTTTATGTCTATCTTGAAATGTGACTCTTGATCATATTAATGTCACCGGATAATTTTACGAACTGTTAGTTTATAAACAATCTAGTCAGATTGTAAACTGTCAGTAGATTGTGAATGGACACTAATATTGGCAATCTAATGGTTACATTTTCGTAAGTTTACAAGCTGTATCTGGATTAATTATTAGGTTGAAAAAGTGATCATACCGCACGACTCACGAGCTGAGTGAGCGAGCCGAGGTAGCGCCCGAAGAGTGCCAGAAACAAATTAATAGTTGAAAATTCACATTTTACATGTCCTAGTCTGATGATTTTGCTTATTTAATAGACCCACCTAACCTCAAAAATTCAAAATTATTATTGTCGTTTCACAATCTACCGACTGTTTACAATCTCACTAGATTGTTTATAAACTAACGATTCGCACAAATATCAGGTTACATATATATAATACTAAATGTGCCCGCGGCTCCGCTCGCGTGGACTACAGAATTCTGTCGGTCGAGCGCACGCACGATTTGTGCTGCCTCAAAAATGCTTATTGTGGGTGATCCTAAGAAGATGGACATATGCTATCGCTGACTTTTTGTAGGTTTTTTTTAAGATCTACAATGGTGTAGAACATTACTTTGATATCTCTTATGGTTTACTCAGCATAAGGCATTTAAGCGCGCCAAATGCGTCTTCTTTCCGAATTGATTCTCCATTATCGTCACTGCTTATTTTGTAAGTTACTTTATCTTGCAAAATATATCATATAACCTGGCCAGACAGCATACCTATGAATTAAAATAAAAAACATGTAAATCGGATAAGTGGTTTTCGCGTGAAAAGAACATATACGGACAGAGAGACGCTAAACGTTGAGTTTTATAATATGTATAGATAGATAAATCAATGTTTGTTTCAAATCATACATCCGGTTACTTGCACCAAAAACAATACTTATAAAGAACCATGGATAATAAAAGTATTAAATAATTTAAATTTAGGAAGATACAATAAATGTCAAATATTATGTGAACAAATCATTTGCAAAAAACCTATTATTTCCTATTTTTGCAAAAGAAATACCAACAGTGAGAATACATATAATAATTATTATCATCAATGTAATCGTCATGAAATAATAAAGTGTATTTACTTTGAGTCTAATATTACGAGCTCTCGAGCTGTGAAATTGGTATAATTTTTACTAATATCACTATTTATTCCGACTAACCTTGGATATAATGGAAAAATCCTCAAATTGCCAATCTTTCTACGATGATCTCGTGTTATTCCTTAACTTATTAAACCGTCGATACGATCATACATGTTTTACTTCATATCAAACGCTACTGTATAAAAATTTAGCTGCATTTAAATCTATAACATACTTAGAAATATCGACTTTTAAAAAAGTATTATTTTTAAATGTCTAAGTGGTTATTTCGATTGCAATTTTGTTATCGATACAAATAAAAATGAAATGCTGTTCCTTAGTAAGCGCATCACTTACGAACGGCTCCACCACTTTGGCGAATTATTTCTTTCAAATTTTAGCAATAGACCGAATAAGGTTTTAGGGTAAAAACAATTTAAAGTTACCCGGAAAATCGAATAAATTTTGTAATAATTGAAATTGTTTTTTATATTATTTTTTATGAACTCAAGTCCCTCTCACGATTAGAACGATATATATATGCATAATTAGTATTTTGGTTTGTTTGTTATCGTCCTGAAATAGTTTTCAGAAAAAATAAATCGTGAAAGGTATATAGGTATGGTCGAGCTATAGGAAAGGATACAACGTTTGCCGGGCTAGCTAGTTAACAATATTTCCTTATTCAGTCAACTGAATGCAATACATATTATATTATACATACTTCTCATTAAAAAAAATCGAAACGCATCCAATGAGTAAAAAAATAAAGATTATTTAAAAAAAAACATTAAATTACATACTGGCAATTTAATCTATACAATGGTGCTCCAGAGTTCCAAATTTGAATATATTTTTTTACTCATAACATTTTTTTTTAAATGTGTATTTAGTGACAGCACATTGATGCTCTGGACCGGCTTTAGGAGGGTCGCTCCGGGCACCAGGATCGAAAAGTAAACGCATATGATTAAATAGTAATAACTAAAGATAAATTAGAACAAAATAACATATTAATTTTTGTATAGGTACCAAAAAGAAAAACATTAAAATTCTATCTTAACGAGGTGTCTCGATATTTTTCATAAGAAGTACATATGATTCTTATATAGACTGATAACAAATAATTATACTATAATCGATTACAACATTGTTATGCGGTCCATATTCGAGCTACCGTTGACAACATAGATAGAAGAAAAAAAAAACAATTAATTTAATAGCGAACCATAGCCAAACGCTGCATAAAGGTTTCAATATTAAACATACACGGTCTTATTACAAAAACAAAAATAAACTCGTGTTGAACATGAGTTTTACTAAACAGTGTCTAAGATTTAAAACCGTGTTGAACGTGAGTTTAAAATGCTTTATTACAAAAGCTTGTCTAACCGATGTCTAGCTAAACATCTGGTTTAATTTTTTTATGCAAGCAACTCTGAATAACTTTCACTCAATACGATCTCGCCATTCAAAAGCGTTCCATTGTATTCAGATATTTTGCAAGTAGTTTGTTTTAACAATTATATTTTTGTTTAGATCATCATCATAAAAAATAATGATATTGTAAAGAAGATATTAATTATTATTTTTTTGATATTTTCTCCTAAGCGAGTATAATTGTTAAAATACGAAATATATAAATTTAATGTACGACAAAGTTCGTAAAGTGAAATCTGAGTTCGTGCGTACACCTACATCACATTATTGCATTATTATTTGTCGTCAAATCGCAATACATGAAATTATTACGAAATAGTTTTATTAATTATTCATATATTAAGGGAAATCAAAGTTAAAAAAAATTGATGAAATAATACATAAGAACTCACGTCAGTTTAAATAACCTCTTGACGAACCCAACACTGTAGCGCACATGCTACTTGTATTTTTCTGGCTCTATAGACAAAGTGTTATTATTCTGTGCTAAAGAACCCCACGAGAAGTACATGTAAGCTCATGTTTTTTTTATTACAATCTCACCTGATGTTAAGTGACGATGTGAAGATGATAACACGCTAAACCTAGTGGAAAACTGGCTCTCCAGTGCACACACCTATTGGTGCTTAGCAACAGATTTTCAACTTGAGGATAGTAGCCAGCCAGGTTTAACTAATTCTACTATTATTCAGGCAAAACCTTGGCTAAACCTATATTTATTTTAAATACAAAGTCATTATAAGCTTAGAATGGCATAACAGGAACACGATTTACTTGTGAATAACAGAAACTGTTCAATTAATTGACATATTCGAAATCAATAAAATCCAGAAAATCTATGATATCCATAATTTATAACCAAATATATTATACCGCCAACAAATACAACTACAATAAAATAAGAATTGTCAGTTTAGACAAGCGTTAGACAACGCTTCCTTTGTGTTTAAATTTTAGACGCGTTTAAAGCGTGGTTATCTTTAAACAACGCCAAAACACTCTTTTGTAATACAAAATTTTTTAAACATGTGTTCAACGCGTGGTTATCTTTTTTGTAATAAGACCGACAATGTTTTACAACACAACTGAAATTTATGCAACCATTGACATCTTACGTCACACCATTTTTACCTGCCAAGAGCAATCGAATGCGCAACTCACACAAACATTTTAAATTCTACATACGGCCCATTACAAAAATCTTATATTTACGCAATAACCTACCTTCGCATATTATAAATATGAACTACATTTGTACACTATACCTCGCCTATATTAGAGGTGGGGCTACGTCTCAGCGCTTATTACGTAATACAATACCTGATTGAGATTACTTTAGCTTTGGGCAAGTCCAGTGTAGTCCGCTTGGACTGTGAGTGATAGAGATAGCTCAACTGCAGCTGTCCTTCTTTGACGGCGGCTCGTCCGCTTTCTTCGGGTCGAGATCGGTTTTCGAAGAACCCGGTTGAGGGTTGTCCGGATCTGGAAATATAAATTTCTATAATTAATAAAAACCTGTCATACTGGCCACGTATAAGGTAGTTGTCACTTTTGATCAGCCTTTGTAAAATAGCGTCATTAAGGGTTGGCAACCACCATAATTTATACACTGTATTATGTGAATCCGAAGTTTGCAATTTTTTTTTCTTCCCAATCAAGATATAATTATGGATGCACACTTGACCGAAGGTCTCAGTTCGATTAAAAAAGGATTAAAATTTTAGAAAAGAAAAATAACTCCAATGAATTTCCGAAGTCAACAAGATAACAAGTAATAGTCGACTAACTTATAAAATGGACTTGAAGAAGTAATTTCGTACAAGTCCTATTGATAACTACTTAACGCTATACTAAAAGTTTATTCTAAGGGTCTGTTGTTTCATCAGTAGTTATAGTTAAAAACAGCTTGTTAAATTGACTATTTGTTAATTTTGACAAAAGTCTGTTGTTTGATAGCTAGTTACCCTAACAGGTAGTTATTTTTTTAACAATAGTCAAATAATTTTAACTACTGCCTTCTGGTGTAGTTAACTAATATGGCGGATAGTTAATGTTAATCTTGACAGCTGTATTGTTTCATTCAGACGTTGCTTCGCAATTTATGCATAAGTTTTATCTTTCTCGAATACTAATAAAAATTAATTTAAATATTCAAAGATTTTTGATTTGCACGATGATAGTTCATCTGAAAGCGACGACGAAATAATTGTAGATTATGTACTATTGCGGAAGCCAAAAACTATTAGGCCACGTTTTTCGCAAATGGAAATATGGGCGATTCTGAATATATATTTCTCGTTATCGAATGTCAAAGGAAAGTGTTACGTGGGTTGTTAGTGAAATTGGCAGATACATTCGATTTCCTACATCTAGTTAAATGTTTATTACTAATATTATCTTGTTTGTTTATTACTTGTTTATATATTGTACATGTGCAAAAATCGACTAATATTTATGTTACATACTTTTTTTGTAGAAATAACGCTGTTTCTCCGTTAGAGCAAATCCAATTAACCCTAAGATTCTATGCCACTGGAAATATTCAGCAATGTTCAGGAACCTATTTGGGTTGTATAAATCGACTGCATGTCGAATTATCCATAACGTTTCAAGAACAATATGTACAAAATTGAAACAATTTATATCAATGCCTAGAGGAACAAGAGAAATCAGAGAAACAGTAAAAAAAAATACAATGTCGCAAAATAACCAAGTGTTGTTGGAGCAATAGATTGCACACATGTCCCTATATACAGCCGTCACCGAATAGATATCTTTGACAACTACGGCGGTGTTGCGATGAAAAAAACAATTGCTTATTTTAAAATAGCTTCCCGAGGGGTCATTTCAGTCTTTTACAATGGCAACATATTTGACAATTGTTAACTTTGACTATTGTTAAAAGTGATATTGAAAAACGTAATCTCTCTCTGTGTGATAGTTAACGCTCTAACCTCGGTCAACCAACAATAGTTAATTTAACTAACAATCTATTTTTGACTATGTCTCAAACAACAGACCCTAAGTTCATTGCGACGGGTAACTACGGAACTCTACACAGAGAGTGGTCCGGCATGCAATTTGCAATATATTTTACACGATACAATTTGTTGTATTATTAAGGATTTCATTCAAATTGAGGTATTTTTCTCTTTAGTCTTCGCCCTTTGGCACCAATTAAACATAATTTGTACGTATTTACACATGTATGTAAAAGGGTACCTAGAGTTAACACGAATTCAAATTACACTGTCGTCACTCGGTCCCACCTATCGCGTAAGTTCGGGGTAAAACTATATCGACGGTGGAAAAGCTAATTAACTAATGTGCATTTGAAAGACTACACGTTAATCAATTAGCCTTACCGCCGTTGAATTATGTAAAATGCTAATTCAATCAATCGCACTAATGCTGATTAGGAAGGGAACAAAAGTCTTCCTTGCGTTTCTGATAGGTGAAAACCGCATTGCATATGATTGTATCTTACAATGATAATACAAATCGTGATTTCCAGTGTCACACGAGCAATAAGAACGAAACATTATAGTAATAGTCAATAAATGTGAGAAAACATGTTAGCTTGTGTTGGTACGGGTCGAGTAGATGCATCGATAATACTATAGGTTTGACACAGTTTGACCACAATCTCTATATGACGATGTGGCCTAAGAAGGTAACAAACACCTTAAGCCTTGAGGTTTTTTTATACTAGCTCGGCAGATTGACGGTACTGTCCCTGATGGTAAGCACAGCATAATCCAAACAGAACGGTGAACACCAAGAGATCTAAATCCATCGGGGGTTACCGCTGTCATATCGCCCTGCATAAATATCTTTTCACGTTACGCTTAAAGAACCCTTTGTCGTAAGAAGGAGAGAACAAATTAGCAGGGAGATGGTTCTACAGTTTAACGGTACGACAAAGATAAGTCATAGAGAACTTTTTAGTTGTACTTGTTAGGTGGACTGGCTCTCAGGTGCACCTCTACCGGAACACATCTACAGGTGCTTGGCGATAGATTTTGAACGTGAGTGTAGTAGCTATTCAGGAGGGCTTTTGAAAAAGCCCTAACAGCATGCTATGGTTTCATCACGATGTTTCTTTGCAACGAAAGTTCGAATTTAAGTCGATCAAAATGATGTTCGAACACGCTACCACCGAGCCATCGACGCTTCAAAATCATACGGATCACTATAGCTACATACAATTTTAGAGAAATCACGTACAAGGGAACTACTTCCTAAAATAGCACCTATATACCTTAATTTTGGAGACAGTGAAATGGTGTGCTGAAGATACTTTAGGGGACACGAATTCGAAACAATTGAGACAAATATCAATAATATGATGAAAGTTTTATAAGTTATATTTCCTTTAGGAGTACCCACGTATGTTGCAATTAACTAACTTGAAATATTTTAATATGTTTAGGTAAGATGTATATTTTTCCATTACCAAATAGAGCAAAATAGATGCCAAGATAAAAAACAATTCTAATATTTTATTACAAAACCATTAAACATAATGCCGATGACCAAGCTCGGTATATATGGTGTATATGATTGACCAGTGACGTTAAATATTTAGTAAATTAACAGAATTAACAATAATCCAGAATAATCTCTATATAACAAGACAAAAGGAACCATAAACTGAATAATCAGTGTACATTTGCTCGAAACAACTTTTAACTATTTCAAATGTTTGCAATTTAAATCGTGACATTATTAAAATCATGTGACTTTTTTACGAGCATATTAACACACGAAGAGTGACGTCACGCGTGTTGAAAATCGTAAGAGAATCATTGTACAAAGACGTGCAATAAAGTGAATACATTGCTCTGCTACAATAGAATATTCCAAGATTTTTCTTAGCGATAAAATCTATTACATATTATAAAACTCAACGTCTCTCTGTCTATCTGTCCGTTTGTGTTTTTTTCACGCGAAAACCACGAATCCATAAATTTCCATGTTTTTTTCTTTAATTGATAGCTATGTTATCTGACTAGTTTATAGGATATATTTTGTTACATAAAGTAACATACGAAAAAAGCAGTGACGATAATGGTGAATTAATTCGGAAAAAGACGCATTTGGGGCGCTTAAATGGCTTACGCTCAATAAACAATACGAACTATATCAAATTAATGTTCTACATAATTGTAAATCTTAAGAAAACTTACAAAAAAGTCAGCGATAGCATATGTCTATCTTCTAATGATCACCCACAATAAACATTTTTGGGACAGCACAACTCGCGCGTGCTCTCGACTGATAGCATTCTGTACTCTACGTGAACGGAGCCGCGGGAACAACTAGTAATCAATAAATATATTTTCTTGTTTAAATAATGAATAATTTAATACAAGTAATAAATCATAGGCATAAATCATAGGCTTATCATCTCGTTAATCAAAGAACCTATTTGCGAACTGGGCGTTTCCCAACAATTCTTAGTTTATTTTCCCACTCGATGGCGTTACATCAGGAACGCGTCCAGGATTGCTATCGTTGTCTTTCTTCACTGTCCACCATATATAACAATAAACACTATATATAAGTAAAACCAGCAGAGCACCTAACCAGTGTAGGAACCTTTTGGTGACACACGGTAAGCAAAACCACGATTAGTTTTTGGAGATGTAACGAATTAATCTTAGATTAATTGCCTATAATTGAATATTTATCAGTTTCGTAACATATTTGCAGTTTTAAAGGGCTAAATAAAGGCCTACAGCTATGTTCTTCCCTTAGTCTAAGTCCAAACTAACTAGCCAAAAACAGAAACCGATATTTACAGAACCTATGCACCTGAGTGTTGTGCATGTTTTTAGAGATGCAGTGTAATGATTGTGTGTTGGTAGTTAGTGAATACAGTGTCACTGTATCGTGCGAGTCTTAGAGCTATGTCAGTTACTCTGGTTTTTATGCAGATCTCCTCATTCCTGATTTGATCAGGTAAAAAAATTTCGAGCATAGTTCGTACCGATGCTTTGTGAGTGACTTTGTCTTTGTTTGTATACCAATTTTGATTTCGTTCTGACATCGAATTCGAAGTCTTCGACATAGTGTCATAGCTATGAGAGGGCTAGGGGAGTTCGCCCCAGTTGTCACTAATTTGTGGGGTAGCACCAATCGGAATGTTTTTCAAATATAGCAGATATTGCAAACCTAGGAGATCCTAGGTTTTTTTGAGAACGCGATAATAATAAAAGAAGTACGTAAATGTAGAGAAACCACAAAAAAAGTCGTCCACCTCGAAGGCTATTAAATATTTTACCTTTTCTGCTCTAGATGCCTCAGACGCCACCCATACCATCTACGCCACCGCTTCGGAAAGCATATACGATATAACGCCCCATCGTAGGCATCTAAAGAATTATAAGTAGATATAGATAACACCAGTAATTGACGTCAATACAACTATTACGACATTTATCTATATAGTAGTATATGTAGGTCGCATGCTAATTATGTATTAGCGGTAATACCCATCAGTAGCCACGATAAGCCCTAAAACACAGTATCGACCCATCGAAACGTGAAACCGGTGCTCACACTGACCCTGTAATGCGACTGAATTTCTTCGTACCGACCACATTAAAAAATTACACGTTTTAACATTATTGTGTTTTTTTTTATTGTCTTTTATTGTAAGTTTATCATTTCTGCTTGGCTTCCGTTTGATAGCATAATGATATGTAGTGTGGATTCTTCCTTGTATTCGATCCTATAAATATTGGTCTTCAAATTGCAATACGTTGCATGAAACATGTTTTTTTTTATCCATAAAAAAATATATTTTTTTTACTTCAATTAAACGATTCAATATTTTTAATGTATTCTACAAATACGCGAAACGGTGCCGCCATGATGGATCCCTGTGTAACGTCTTCTTCTTCTTCTTATTAATTATGGCTCGGCACCATTCGTGCATTAGGCCAGTGTCAAGTATTTTACATTTTGTCAACAAAGCGAAGGAAATATTCTGTAATCTTTAAACATCGCTCCAACAAGATGGCGGCACCCTTGTTAAAACTTTCCAGGGAGCCTTTGTAGCAACTTAAAATGCATGTTCCTAGTTATTTATTGTAATCCACTTCACTTATCAACAACAACCACACTACATCACGTAAAATGCCGCCAAAATTACATAATATAGGGCCAAATGACATAAATTTATGAATTAAAACAAAAACCACCACATGACACTTTAAGTTACCGCCAAAAACTCCCCTGCGTAACGTCAACTTAAATTATTTCCTGTTTTTTTTTTTTCAATTTCAAAGCACGCTCTCTGTTTTGTTTACTTTTGACAGTTGTCTAGTGACGTCAGGAACCAAAGCATCATGCCGAGCGAGGGAATTTAAAATTTAAATACCCTTTTAAGGACACTAATTTATTACGTAATAGTGGAATAAAAAATCTAGTGACCTATTACAAAAGTATCAAATTCCTAAACCACATTTGAAAAATTGTTTAATACCTTATTATTACAAACGGCTTCAAGGATAATTTAGGTATAACAAAATGGTAAATTCAAGCCCTGACCCTAGTGTTTGCTAATAGGGTGAAACTCTTGTTATATATTTATTGACGCAGTTATCCATACCCCTTCTCGACGCATAGATACGAGATTTGGGTCATAGCTCAATGACTTGAATGTGACCCGCCACAGCGATAGACACACCACAAGACGAGGGTATATTATTTTGTTCTATAACATTATTTACTTTGATGATACATTTTATTACATACACATTCACATACATACATCGACATCCACAGACAAAGATATTATTGTACAGTCATAAAAGGAACATTAAAGACAAAACTGTAATTCACTTTTACTTGCCAATTGACAAGTGATCGTACACTCTATTGATTGGCGGAAGCTTGTTAATTAGAGTATATAAATCACAAAAATATACCGACTTGTAAATAATGACGTAATAAATCTTTGTCAACTAAAACGACTGAAAGAAGATCAGATTTATTTTTTCGGACGGATTAAGTTTTTAATTACTTGCTACATAATTGTATTCCTGTGGAATATTCTAAAATTTACGTCAATATTTTTTTTACAGATATGTTATTTGGTTTAACTATACTAACTACAGGAAAATGTTAGAGAAATCATACGACCCGTGTTTTTACGACACGTAATGAGTGAAAATACAAAATCTTATCAAGATTGAGACATCTTTTAATATTGTCTTCAATACTTATTCCTCAATGACTGTCAACCTGCATGACACATGCATTTACACTGTATATAATAACTAGCTGTACCCCACGGTTTCAACCGTGTTAAATTTCTTCGACCATCTCTCCAACGCGCCACCGCTTACGGTTATGATCATCTCCCGTATGCCTACAGTCTGCCAGTTCCTGGTTACTGCTCCTGGTTAGGGTTGTACCGTGAAATTATATAGCCTATACCTTTCCTCAATAAATCTATACTAAATATATATAATAAAACGGAAGACATTTTTGTTTGTTTGATTGTTGGTTTAAACACGATAATCTCTAAAACAACCATGCGGATTCGAAAATTTATTTTTGTTTATGATAACCAGACTCAGCTAGTCTTAAATATTGATTTTGTTAAGCAAGACGGAATAAATAGCGTTCCCTAATTGCTTTATCCGCGTGCGCTGGCGTAATGGTTAGTGATACGTAAATACAATCTTCTACAAAAATATTGCTCCTTGGTACATCTAAAAAAAAAGTGTACTCCATATACTCATCTCTTATACATAAGCCACAATAATATACGTTGTGGCAAAGTTTTATTGAAAATTTAAAAGTATTATGAGCATTATTATTAGGCATGACATATTAATCCTTACGAAGGAAAGTTAGTAACCATCAAGACAATTTTATGTAATCCACACCTAGGATATTGAGGCTGTCACGCATTGCTAGTGAGACGTTCTGAAGAGTGGGGAGGGGAGAAAACGGAGACTTTTTTGAGGAAAACGCGCACACCTGAGTTTTCTTGGCACTGAACTCAACCAAGTTACTTGCTCCCCATGTAGATACGTTACAAGTATTGGTTAAGTTCAATGACAAGTTCCTCCCGTCTCTTTTCTGTTTCTTCCCGACCACATGAAGGCTTGCTATAATACCACCCATGAATGGTGCTGTCACCTGCATAGCAATGAGTATGACCTAAAGGTAACATATAATTGATATGCAGAAGAAACAGAATGGGCGAAAGCACAGAGCCTTGAGGAACTACAGCGTTTATCGACATGAACTGCGAATCACATCCTTCTACAAGCATCGTCTATACTTTCTTATATAGTCTACTCTTACTTTACTCTTAGTTCCTTGTCTTTCTTATATAGTCTTTGTATTATAAATCATCACTCAGCGTTTTATTTTGATTATATGCGAGTGAAACCTCGGGGCACAGCTACTTGCCTATAGAATGCAAATAAAAATTCAAATCTGACGGTAGTTCCACAAATTAGCGCGTTATTATAGATGTATCATTTGCAATGTAATATCGATACATAAACTTTCGTCAGGGTCATCATCATCATCAAACATACATTTAACTATCACAATTACTGTTGCAGTCTCACCTCTTATTAAGTGATATTAAGTGACTATGTGGTTCAAGATGGTATCACGCTAAAGCTAGAGAGACTGGCCATCAAGTGCAGTTGCCGGAACACATATTATAGGCGCTTAGCCACAGATTTTCAACTTGAGGATAGTAGATCGCCAGGTTAGCATTTGAAAATGCTCGACAACTATGCTATGGTTTTAGCACGATGTTTTCCTTCACTCGCGGTGACCGGACACCCTCTCACTAAGCCATTAACGTTTCATACCCAACTACCAAAATTATAAAATTTTAAAACATTCATTACTTCTTCTTCATATAAAAACAAGTCTTAAATTCACAAATATTGTTTTCAAAACAAGCTGTTATCGTTAAAACGGGCTAATATATATAATGATATTATATGCGCATACAAAATGTCATGTTGGTGCTGCTGATCGTTGAAGAGCTACCTCGTCGAAAGCCAACCCTGGTGCAGCAGCTAGGCTATGGTGCAATTTAAAACGAGTAACAAAATTAAATGTGTACACAATTTCGGGTCTTAGCATTTGCCCCTTTAAGGAGTTATTCCGTCTGGAGCCAATCCTGGGTGTAAAATCAGATCACGCTTACAATAAAATCCAATGTCATCGGAACTGAATCAATGCATTCAACTCCGTAGGATAAGAGGAAGATGTGGGTTAAATTTAATTTGCAAGATTTGATTACAGACAAATATAGGGACAGTTGAAACTAAATAAAAGCTTATAAATATAGATTGGAAAATATCCAGAGAACAAGGGAAAACATACAGGTATCTATTTTATGTCAATGGTATTGTATTCTGAGCAGCTTCACTTATAGTAAACGCCCGGGTGAAGCTGTAAAAGCCGTTTGAGGCTTCAGGGCCCTTATGGCTAACAGTATAGACAGTACGAAAAAAAAACTTATAGTAAACATATGGTATCAATTAATTCATTGATATTATATCATTCTTGTCACTTACAACAATACAGATTATTTTACTGATGACTTCGTATTTTAGTTCTATTAAACTTTATGTGTACCTATTTTTCTAACAGGGATTGGGTTTCATCTTTATATGATAAATAAAATGCAACGAGACAAGTGCAATTAAAACACATCGTTGAATTTAATTGGAATCAAGAACTTACGTATTAAATGACCACAAGGATACATAAACACAACGAAGATCATCACATGAAGAAAGATATAACAAAAACAAATTGACATAATAATGAGTCCAATTATGGTCCTTTAATTACATAATTTACTTTAAATATGACACCGCATAATATATTATAGTCCAAGCAAAATAAACAAAGGTGTGATTCTGAAGGCAATGAAAAGGTATATCCTCGGTTTCCACCGTTTTGAGTTCATACTCCACCTGTTTTTACTATTACTATGGCAGAAATCCTATATACAGCAAATATATTGATCAAAGTCAAATATATTTGACAAAGGTCACATTATCTGGAAAAGCAGATGTTAACAGGAAAACGGCCTAGTGGAAGATGGGAAGATAGTGGGCGAACAACTGGCGCTACCCATAAGTGAAGCCATCCATCGAGCTGAAGACCGTTATCGATGGAGGCAATTCTCTAAAAGCGATAAATGGAATTATAAGTGTAATTAATTATAAGTATAAATAGAATTATAAGTGGATAAGTGTAAAATAAAAATACCAAACATAGTTGAAACTATGGTAATTTCCTTTGTTTTGAAACTCCTACACAACCCAAGCTAGATATTAGAAAAAAAAAAGAATAAAGGAGAGAGCCGAGTACAAAAAACGATTAAAACAGACTGTCGATAAATCAAGAGTCACCGTAATTCATCATATCGCGCGTGTCAACAACAGATAAGCGCGCATTATCGGCGCATTACTGCCGCGCACAAACGACGTCATCACCTACCTCTCAATAACAGAACAGTGTGACAGGTGTATTCTGATAGCCGAACCCTACAACCGGTAGCTACCCATTTTACCACATCAAACTGTAATTCAATGCACTAAGGTTTAAAATTTTGCAATGTACTTGTTGCTGACAATGTCACTAAATATGCAAGTAGTAGCAGTCGAATCGCTCATTTAATTGCTTTGCGGAAAGGCCGTTTTACTGTTAACCGTGGTTTCTAATTACTTAGTCTAGATAATAAGAGAATAGCTGTAATGAAATTATGCTGGATTAACGTAAACAGGCAAATAATTTACTCTTAAAGCTTTCGGTAAAAATATTCAAGACCTAAACGCGAAATAAACATATTACATAACAAATCTAATTTGAGAATATGAGAAAAGAAAGAAATGTAATCTAATATTATACGAAAGCCGTAAACACTTTTATAGCCATTTTCTAGCTTTTATTTGAAAACAACGTACAGATGAATATGTCTGTAACAGATGGATTATTGAATTAGACATAAATATGATTACGATGGATTGCGATAATATTATTCGTTTAAGATACAAAGATAAACAGAATTTACGTCAATTGCAATTTGAAGATAACACACATTTTTATACAATACGTTACTCACACTAAAATTTGTACTTTGTTACGATGGAATTGTAAAATTATAAATCGTTTTGGCAACTGATATAATGAATCTCTTGTTTTGAGAATGAGGAGATCGCCTAAAGAACCAAAGTCACCGATATAGCCCTCAGAATTGCTAGATATTGCTCGTAGAACGGATGACCGACGGGGCCGAAGAGTTCTAGATTGGCGACCACGCACCAAAAATCGCAGTACGGACAGAACCGCCACAAGGTAGACCGACAACCAGGAGAAGATTATGGGAACCCGATGGATGTCAAGGGACCAGTAGTTATGACGATACTTGGGGCAGGCTTATATCCAGCAGTGAATGTCTTTCAGCTGAATTGATGGATTGCTTGGGAAACCATGTGTATACATCAGAACGCCAACGTATAATCACACAGTTCTTGACAGTATCTGATTGGATGAATACAGAGTTAAACAGTTCAAAAGTACGTAAAAGCCTACTGACGTTATTCATTATTCTTATCAAGCGAAGATTATCAATGGTGAAGTGCAAGTCGTTGACATATTCGCAATATTATAAGGCAAATGAAGAAATAATTAATGCATCGCTTGATGCAATTGACCGGTTATCAGTTATAAATATTCCACCTTCACCGTGTAATGTATGTCATCGTGTACTTTTAAAACTTAACAGTTTTACTTTTATGACATTACGTGCCGATTTTTCAATCAACAGATAACTCTATTTGAGGAATCATATTTAATTTTTAACAGGTTTTCAATTATTCGGGGAAAATCGGCCCTTAAACCAAAAACGGTGAGGTTACGAAAATTGGATTTTTTATTTAGAGGCGAAAATTTGATTTTTTTATATGTGAACACACGGCCGCTTGATTTTAAGCGAAGCATAATATGTACTAATAGCAAACAAATTATGTTCAACAATGAATATTCATCAAATATAGAAGGGCTATGCAGGGATCTTAACAGAAATCACTCAAGCCAAAGTAGAGCTAGTACGTCATGTTTGAGAAAATAATAAAACAGTCCGACAAAAGAAAATAATGTCTAAACATGTAGTTTTGTGTAAGTATATTTAATATTATAAACAATGAATTAGACAGCTTTCATAAAGCATACAGATAAATAAATTTCCCAATGTGAAAAAACAATTTACTGGATAGATATTTTAACTACTACGGGCTGATTTTTCAATCAAAGGATAACTTTATTTAAGGAATAATTTTTAAATCTTGTCAGGTTTCCCATACATTATCTGTCAAAACGTCAAAATTATTCCTCGTATCAAATTATCTGACGACTGAAAAATCGGCCCTAAGTGTTGTAACTTGGTTTTAACGGGGAACATAAGTATTTACATTGAAATCGTAACAAATCCATTTGAAAAAACATGAGTATAATAAATAGTAAATTTTACTAAACAGTTTTTGTAATTGATTTCAATAGTTAACATTTGAGCATTTAACAATGTAAAATATTATATAAGAACCGTTACTAAATGCAGTTGATGTATGCGATTAGTTTTTTTGAATAAACTTAATGGAAATACCTAACTTTAAAAATCTCTGTGAACGAATTTAAAGTCAACTTTGATGTAGTTAACAACAATGTAATTACGCATAGACATAAAAATATAATTGCTTACACAAACATGTAAGCTGTTAATGGTAAATCATATCATATCAGGACATTTAGCAGATGACCTTGTATTACATTGTATTGCAAGCATCAAAGAGCTTTGCAATATTAGACTACCAAGAAAACCAATCGCTGTTGCTGAATTAAAAAAATGTAATGGGCGCTATGTGATTAAAATTTCATAGCCAGGATTTTAATGCAACATTTCTGAATGAGATGGGAAGAAAAACAGGTACATGGCTAGAGAGATAAAAATAAATAATTATGCTATAACCCGAGAGTACATTTGTACGCATACGCGCAGACAAGCGACAAAAACGAGTAAAGTATTTGAAAAACAGAAAGTGAACAAACACACTTTGTGATTGATTAATTAAGAATTGTTTATATAATAATCCAATATTTTACAGTGACATGTGTATTATTTATTCATTTATAAGTTTTATAACGTCGTACATGGAAAACTTTAGATGACAGATATAATTTTCAATTTATGTGAGAATAATTACTTAATTTAAAATCAGTTATAATAGGTACTTGACGTGCTTCAATGTTCGACGCAAAGAATATAATTATCTAAGTGACAGTCCATACTGATTACTTACTATGTGTAATTATAGTAATTAAATTAATTTCTCAATTATTTCACACATATAATATTGCCGCTACATTCTACTAAGCCATTGAAAAAACTCCTAAACAAATAGGATCAATTGAAAATTAACTTTGATCTAGTCTATTCAGTCATTTAGATTATAGCCAGACTACATATATATTAAATACTCCTAATGCGCAAATAGATACTTATAAAAGGTATACTATTCAGCAAAATGCGTACACTACACTTCATTTTTAATACTTAAGTGGGAACAGAACAGTAGTTCAAGAACATCGCTAAAATACAAACAGTTACCCGCAGATAATAGGACGAAAACTTCTAGATAACTAAATATAATAATATATAGATATATTATTTTCCCTGAACACAAGAACGATCAAGATATTGACGGACTTGAGTTTCAGATTGTCATATTCGACCTTTATAGTAATAACGTAAATGAAACAAAAATCAATAATTTCTTAAACGATATAAAAAGGTTACTCCACAGAAATTTTTGCCTAAAATGCGAATCGAATAGACACACATAAGTTTGGTGACTTAAGTTGATTAATGATGAGTCTACCTCTACGAGATAATGTCAATGCCAATTTCAGAAAGAATGACTCATACGATCCTCCACAACTGATTAAAGATAATCATTAAATTTTTCTGGTTTAAATGATTACAGCGTATAATAATAGTCTCCATGACCATTGACCATCAGTCCGATAATCCGCCGATATATTAACGATGGTAGGTAAGATGATGAAAGATGGCGTGAGGTAGAGGTGCTCTATACTTAGCACTTAGTAAATGTGGGCTGATTGGATGGCAAAATAACAAGAATATTAATGGAGTCAATAATGGTCCTAAAGTTTTAAATTGTGGCCGAATTATAAAAAGTTTTCAAGTTACTTTAAAGTTTAATGTAGTTACACCAAAATATGTGGTGCTTCTAGACTTATCTCCATTCGAAAGGGTGATCAATTTAATTGTATTAATAATAAATATGGAAACGGAAAAACCTTATGTATACATTGCGAATAAAAAATGTTTCGGTACTAATTATTAAACAAAGTAGAATAGAATAAAAATTTAAAATACGATAACTGCCTTTTGGACGTACATTATACAAAAAATGTGTAACAGATCGATCCGACCAGGTTTTATTTTTAGAGTCTCTTGACAAACTGAGATTCAAAAAGTTTATAACTTTTGTCTATTATGAAGGCCAGATTTAGTGTTGTTTTATTTTTTAAGTAATAAATTTCAAAAAACTAACGATATTAAGAGCTTACGTTTAAAGAGAAGTATATTTTAAGAGATAAGCTAATAAAAAAGATATGATATTAGCAAGCTTAAGAAGATTGGTCAAAGGAAGTAAAAGTGAAAGGCCAACTTGAAAATCGTACAAAACAAACATGACATAATATCCAAATGTTCTTTGATGACAAAAATTTATAAAAAGCTTACCAGTGGTAACCAGTTGCTGTAGCCTCGATGGCAGGTCAGCGGTGGTGACCTCGGAACCCTGCGGATGTAGTATGTCAGGCATCGCGTTCCTCCTCCCCGTCCGCCCGGTTTCGAGGAATTCCTTCGGCACTTCCTCACTTTTTCTGTCCTGCATTATTGCCATCATTCTTAGCACTGAAAACGTTTACATATTAATTTGAAGACACATCATAGAATTAGTAAAAGCCTCATGATGTCTCACTGGTAAACCATAACTTTTTGTTTGACACAAAAATAAATTGATATTCGATTTGTGTTAATATTACCTATTTAATTTTGTTCTCTCATTAAATAATTTCTAACGCAAAATATACGTTTTGAGCCTTAAAACTCCGGGGCACTAACGTAATACAGAAAAATAGAAAATCATTGCCTTATCATAATAATATGGAAAAAATGCTACACTCGATGGAATGAATTGGGGTAAATACGTCATTAGGCTACGCAGTTTGCCTAACATAGCTATTTGTAATGTCGTAAATAATGGTTGCCCTTCGAGATCCTCAGGATAGAGTGTGCTATGAATAGAACTTCAAGGCCTTTCTTTTTGGCTATGATTACAGCTTATATGTTTTGAATACACATATAGATAATTTATTATTAGAATTAACGATAATAATGTAATGCCTTTTCATTAATATAACAGATTTTTTATTTTCCAATTTTTTAGTTACTCTGTCGGATGATAGATTAGTTAGATAACATTTTTGTTTTCCTTTTTTTATGTATCGGTTCCTTCGATAGTATTTTTCGATTTGTGGATAAATCACACTATTTCACAAAAATATTTCTACTTTTCTTGAAAACCAAAATAGAAGCCATTCAGAAATAGGATTATATCATCTTAGCCTGAATAAATATCTGCATTTGCAAGTATAAAATGCAATACAGATAAAACACAGTAACCGCGTACATAATGAATATAATATCGATCAACCAAGGGCGCTTTAACATAGATAGTGACCTAAATTGAACCTGTTTTCAGAATACTTAATAGCTTTCCTAGCTTTAGTACGTGAACTAAATGACCACTTCAGCGTCTATTTAAATAATATGTTTATCCTTATAAATTACAATATATTCTGAAAAACATTTTTTATGGTAATCGGGCATACGCTTGACCTAAAACACAAATGATGAAAATTGAACACGAGGCAGGAGATATAGTGCATTTATTCAGTAAATATTAATACATACTACGTGTCAAGAAACTCATGCGTTGCCGAAAAACGAGAGCATTTAGGAAATGTCTGAAGTTTTTTTTGGGATGATACTAGAACTATATTAAATACTTGTTTGCCTCCTGCCTCCTGCCTTGTATATTAAAAAAATGAGTAGAGGAACACCGAAGAAAGTATAGATGGACTGTGTGAGGAATTATGTGTTTAAAAGGTATGCATACTGAGATGACAGTTGACAGTGGGGAGTGGAAGGGGAACACATGTTGTGCAAATCCTACTTAAGTCCCTTATCCCAACAAGGGCAAGAAGAAGTAGTTCGGCATAGTGACTAATGACAAGTCCCTGTCATGCGGCCAGAAAGCCTCTGGACAGCTGGATATACACTGGCTGATCCAGAAACACGACAAATCAAAAGAGAATAATTGCGACGCGTTTATCTCCATGTGTATGATGGTCGCGACCCAGTCAGTCCACACAAATCTCAGAAGCCAAGTAAATTGTAATTTATACTGATAATAAAATAAAACATTTTATGTGACAGCAAAATAATTCACATTAAATTTTATCATCATCATCATCAACCTATAGCAGTCCACTGCTGGACATAGGCCTCCTCTAATGAGCGCCATAGCGCCCTGTCTTCAGCTTGCCGCATCCGCATCCTGCAGTTTTTCGTAGATCATATAATCCCATCTGGCCGGAATTGTGTGCATTGTAATGAAATAAGTGTCACATACCTAGTACGGTTAATTTTACGTTTATCAGATTACTAGCTGTACCCACAGCTCCGCTTGCGTGAACTACAGAATGTCGTCGGTTGAGCGCAAGCGTGAATCATGCTGCTCAAAACACGACAGAAAAAAATGCTTATTTTGAGTGACCCCTACAATTTATATATACATGCTAACGCTGACTTTTTGTAGGTCTGTTAAAGATCTACAATTATGTAGAACATTAATTTGATATAGTTCGTATGGCTTACTCAGCGTAAGCCACTTAATCGCCCAAAATGGGCCTTTTTTCCGAGTTAATTCACTATTATCGTCAATGTATATTTCGTATGTTACTTTACCTTACAAAATATATCCTATAACCTGACCAGATAACATGAATCAAAATAAAAAACATTTAATCGAATAAGTAGTTTTCGCGTGAAAAGGACATAAAAGGACAGACAGAGAGATAGACGTTGAGTATTATAATATGTTTAGATATAGATATCTATATAATAAAACGGAACTTTTTGTTTGATTGTTTAAATACGCTAATCTTTGAAACTACCAGTCGTATTCGAAAAAATATTATATTAATTGTTTATGATAGCTAGATTCACGATGAATAGTATAGGCTATCTAGCATTAGGCTACATCTCTCATCTAGCCTTAAATATTGATTTTAGTTAAGTAAGTCGGAAGAAATAGCGCACCCTAACTGCTTTATTCGCGTGTGGTGGTGTAATGGTTAGTGATACGTAAATACAATGTTCTACAAAATTATTGCTCCTTAGTACAACTAAAAAAGTCAGCGATATCATATGCCTATCTCTTATGCATAAAACACAATAAGGTATTTTGTAACAAAGTTTTGTTGAAAATTGAAATGGCATATTAATCTTTACGAACGAAAGTTACTTCATCATCAAGACAATTTTATGTAGATAAACTTTGCCCCTTTATAGCGTGTTATTTAGACGAATAGTTTGGGAGATAATGTAAAATTAAAATAATTGAACACTCAGCTCGGGTCTTTGACTTTTTTTTTCAGTTGCCAAAAAACGCCCTGCTCAGTTTCAACAAGGGAGCCACCATCTTGTTGCAGGATTGTTTGAACTTAGATGAAATAGAAAAATGTTGTTTCAACATGACATTGGCAAAATTGTGTATAAAACTATAAATACCATTAAGTGTCGGCCTAATGTGTTAACCTGCTAAGTCCATTTTCAACAAAAATACTTTTGAACTTAGATTAAAAGTGTGTTAAAATTGTAGAGCAATATCGACCGAACAATGTAAGAATAAAGACTCTATGTTAGTTCAATAAAGCACTTCATTACTAAATTGCACTGCTCGGTCAATACTGGCCTAAAGTTTTAATCTGATTTCGAAAGTAGTTAACAGAAAAAGAAAGAAAATTTGCCGGTTTAAATTTATATAATGTTACGCAACCGAAAATATAAATAATAAAAAAAACAATTACGTGAAATAAAAAAAAAAAACCTACGTAGCGATTACCAAATAATCTTACAAAGCATACAAAGTCAGGATGTTTATCTAGCTATTTAAAAATTAGTAGTGAACCAACGTAGAATTTTACGTTCTATAAATTAGGTGATAACAGTAGTAAAACGTGTTACAGTGGTATAGACAACGTCACACGTCAAGTGCGACGTGTTCCGATGACGCAAAACGGATGTTTGCATTGCCAAATGTTAAGGGGTTTTTTTTTCAGTAAGGTAGATTTGGCACGCTTTCCGTTTTAACTACATTTCGATGATTCGGAACACCATGTCTCATTTCATTTCAGAGTAACTTTTTATATGAAATTATTTAAAATGGCTTTTTTATTGTGCCTTGGTACAGTAAGCAATCTATACTATAATATTATGAAGCTCAAGAGATTGATTGTTTGTATGTTTGAAGGCGCTAATCTCTGGAACTACTATTAAACGATACCAAGTTACGGCCTGTTACGGATGTGAGATTCGGGTCTAGATATGGATATGAAATTATTTCAGATATCGGATAATTTCGGTTATAGATATTAAATTTTTCAAAGAGTTGTTTATAGAAGTAAAATAGGTATTATTTGAACATTTCTAATATGAACAATCATCATCATATATACATATTACTAGCTGACCCCAGGGTTTCAAACTTTCCACGACGCTGCCGCCAACGCACCCTCGTTGCCCTATCGTTACATAATTTCCTGTGCTTGCCTACAGCTTACCAGATTGCTTGAAGTTCATAGTTACTGCTCCGGTCCTTAGAGTCGTAGCGTGAAGATATGTAGCCTAGGAATACTATTCCTCATGAATCTGGCTATCATATACAAAAAATAATAATCAAATCCGACTGTTAGTTCCAGATCTGCGTCTAAACAAACAAACAATCAAACAAAAAACTATTCAGCTTTATTATATTACTATAGAGTTTTTGTATTCGACAATGACTCATTCGCCTTACTTCATTCCTATTCGAAGTTATTCGAAACGTATACAGGATGTCCCAGAAAGAATGGATAATCCTAAAACATCTCATAGTAGAGCTATTGGGGACTCAAAATAAAATATAAAAAAAAATATTTCTTAGGTAGTAACAAAGTTACGTATTCAAAGAAAAAAGTTGATATTTTCCATACTGTTGTGCGTTTCTGGAATATACAACAGCAACAAATAAATGAAATCCATAGGCTTTTTGGTGTTATAATATTCTACATGGACTATACTAAGGAATATGCAGGAAATCGTATGAGTAGCTAGTGTAATTTTTTGTAAAAATTAATCCGAACTTAAATTTTAATCATGAAATTTGGTATTTTTTCTTTACATATTTTTAAAGTTTAACCGTACTTGGTGAAAAAAAGATGTATGAAAGCCTAAGTGGCCAACTATTTAAATAATATGTGCGTTAAATACAGATTTTAAAATGGTATATTACATATTTTTATCAGTATGGAAAATATCAATTTTTTTTAGTACGTAATTTTGTTACTACCTAAGAAATATATTTTTTTTATATTTTATTTTGAGTCCCCAATAGCTCTACTATGAGGTGTTTCAGGATTATCCATTCTTTGTGGGACATGCTGTATATCGGTTACTGTTAAGGTTTCGAACATTTTTTAATTCGGATATCCGATGTTTTCGATTACGATTACGAACACCCCTGGTACTAACTGTAAATGGGAATACATTGACTTCGTAAATACGTCTATTAATGATCCTCACTCATACAGTACGGACTATCTGCGTGGATTACAGTAATATATATCCCCGGGACTTACTCTTTAATACCGCCTCATACTCATACCGCCTCGAACACGATAAATATTTAAAACCCATATAATTCACCGTGCCTTACGTAATCATGTCTATCCTATGGTTTAATAGATACAATTGTACAAGCATCAATTGTTATGTTAATTGAAAACTCGCTTCAAAGACGAAACGTTCTTTCATCTAGTCTCATTGCAATCCGCTTCAACTGGGCTGAGCTATGACGTCACAATATTATCGAAACGTTACGATACATTTACAGGCAGTAAACCGCTACAAAATGACACAAACCGTGAGCCGAAACAAATACCAAAAAAAATGTGTGCAGCAGTTCATATGTATCAGAACTGAAACCTTACTTGTCGTCTTACAACATTAGGTCAATCCGACGACGATCATAATCATGAAAATCAGGACTTCATTTATATGGTTGTATCTTTTTACTGTCGCTTTTTCGTTTCATCGAGTTTCAAATCACAACGGTTCTAAAGAAGTTTTTACTTCAAAAATTGACAGTTTGTGCAGTTCTGTGCAAGAATCAACTACGGTTATACAACCGATATGTACGTTGTATTACATACAAGAAATAGGTTGACGTGATAGGCAGTCATACAAATACAGGCTCACCTACATTCATTCTCATATTCATATTTATACAAATAAATAGAATTAATATTTACCTACTTTGACAGGTAGAGGACTTTTCAACAAGTATTACGCTAATCCCAAAGGAGCTAAGCACTAATGATAGAATGACTATGAAATAAAAATTAAGCAAAACATAGCTCTCATCCATAATAAATCATATGTTTTTATTGATATAAGACAGACACTTCAAGACATCACTTGGCTTTAAATAAATTATTGTAACTTATTTTTTTAAGTATTACATATGATGTAAGAAAAACCCTTCCAACCATACCGGACATGCAATTCTAATTGAAATAAAAAATAAAAACCTTATGCATGCATATGTATAAAACCAACAAAGATTGGTATAATAGATCACATAATTTTACGTAGAAATGAACTTAAATTCACCGCAAACATACTTATTTCTCCCCAAACGGTTCGAAAACAAGAGCAAATAGAATGACAATAAAATGAAAATAATTTCTTAAGATTTGTATAACATAATGCTTAGGTGACAACCATCCGGAAGGGAATTGGTCATGGTATAACGCAAGGTTGTTCAAACTAATGCCTCAGACCTGCCAGACCTTTTAAATTATCCTGCTAACAGCAGTGGTCGGAGGCCGCCAAGCAAATGATCACACCTTTTTTAATTTTCCAACTAGTATTCAACTAAGGGTAACTGAAAGTTTTGTTCATTTTTAAATATCTATTTATATCATGACTGTAAACAAGTATTATTCAATATGTGGTCCACAGAATAATAATACTCCTAGTAAGCTGACAAGGAATCGAAATAATAGCACACTTCCAAAATGAATTGAGCAGCCTTGGTATAGCGTTTCACACACAACTCCATCCAATTTGGGGTAAAACATGTTGGGAATGCAGAGATCTTTATGTTATATGATAAGACAGATAAAGACAACTCACCTTTGTCACAACACTATCTTGGAATTTTAACTTTATAAAAAATATAGATATATTTTAAAACTTTCCAAACATATTTTTTCTATAACCACATGCAATTTATTTATTATTAATTTCTGATAAAGTTAAAACTTCAATAATGAAGTTAATTTTTTTAATATAATTTGTGATGATAAATGAAGTACCATTTCATCCCAAAATCAAAGTCCTGCAGCAGACAGGTTGACTCGTTGTTGCAAGTAAAGCCTATGTCACTGTACACACATCATGCTCCTCACAATCCTGGATCAATGCAGAAGTGTTAGTATTGAAAAGTGTGGTACATGTTATTCAGAATAAACTTTAGTTCTATTTAAACTACTAAATTTATATGCAAGGTGAAAAATAGTGTAATATAACAGTGTATCAATCAGTTTGAATTGGATATTCAAGATATAAATTATTGGATCAAAGATTTTAAATTGAGAAAGGTGACCATGTATTATATTTTTGTATTTTCTAACCAAACTCTACAAAATAACTACACTTCAAGTTATGGTAAGTAGAATACATTATAAAAACAGCAGCAATTTTTAAGACAGGAGGATTTATTAACAGTATCCAATGTCATACCAGCTTATAGTGACATAAGCAACAGGCTGCACTGATAACGTACACATAATGGGGACTCTTTTTGCCATTTATAGAGAGACCACCAACATGAATCTTCTTTTAAAGACAAATATATAATTTTAATGCAGGGTGACCTTTTTTTTTTGCTTTTATTTATTATAAGTATTATCAACAAGTTGTTTATGACAAGAGTATAAGCACTGGTAGGTTCTGAAATAAAATAAAAAATACCTCTATCCCAGGAACTGAGACAAAGGTGCTTTACAAGAGTTTCTCTCCCTGATCTGTTGCACCCATTTCCTCAATAAATGTTGTACGTTATGTTTACGATTAGGCAAAACTAAAAATTAATCATTAAACAAAAAGTGATTTTATGCCTTCACAGCTATTTCACACCTTCCATATATTAAAGTGAATTTTCTTTGGTCTTTATATGTGTCACATCAAAACTGAATTTTTGGGATTTATTAGTTTTTTAATTACATTTTTTATTGTACAAACAGAGTGTTGTTCTAATGAAGAAATTAGCAAAATACTGGCATGTCTTACGACTTAAGACAATATAGAATTACTTGTACTTGTATAAAAACCATAGAACATACAATGAAAAATTTCCATGAAATGGGTGAAATATATCTAAAGATAGTTTTCTATTAGGTAATCTAATTTACATAACTACTGAAGTTTATTTTATAATATTAAATATAAACTATAATATTAATTGCAGTGCTAAAATGAATGCCTTATCAACTATAAATAATTTTATTTTTGTTAATACAATTTTTCTTTAAGTATCTCAGGTAACTCAAGCAAAAACATACAAATATTTCCCCAACCAAGCTTGTTTTATTTTATAGTTTTAAATCAACATTATGATAAAATAATATACCTTTGATTGCACATAAATATTTCATGTGTAGGTGTGAAATAAGTCAATCCTATTTTATTAATTTGATCAAAAAGGTTATCGATTATCATAAATTGCTTGAGTTAACAATTGAAATCATAAAATAATTTACTTTGTCATTATCGACATATTTTTTTTTTCAAAATTAACATTAATATAATATTGTACCTGAATTAATAAATTCAAATAATGAGGCGCAAATGATAATAATCAAACTAAATTAGAGAAATGTTGAAAGAAAGCAAATTTATAATTAATAATCTCCATGCAATAACCAAACTCTTTGCTTAGAGCTGCACCACCAAGCTTCTAGCCTACCTGAACGATTCCTAATGCGACGGCCTCTCCTATGCTTTGATACGTGGCCAGAAAGAACTCCAGACATACTTTACAATAACTTATTTATTACACAAACTGAAGACAAATATTACACAACGAATCTATCGGTTTCGAATCATTAAAACCGTACTCACAAATTCACGATCATCATAACTTTTAAGAATTCTTTCAATTGTCACGAGTTAACAAATACAAAATTTGCAAAAAAAATATTGAAATCGTTCTGGCCGCAGAAAAAAATTACGGTTTTTTTCAATTATCAACTAACTTCTAATTTCCTTTACACTACAATTAGAGCGTGCACAAAAATCACAGTAATACACAATAAAAACTCGAAAGAAAATCCTGAAAGTCGATGTCAGTTTTGACATTATTGACAGTTTTAATAAATTTATTATTTTTAATAGCGACGCAAAATGATTAGCCACTAGCCAGCGTCAACGTTTGTTTTATTTTCTTGATTTTAGACCTCTTTAGGGAAATATAAATGAAAATTGAAATAGATATAATTATAATTGTAAACTTTATTTTAACATTATTTAATAATAATTTTAACTCATAAGTTTAATTTGTACATAACAATAAACGATGATGTCTCAGTATAAATAGCGTATTTGGACACCGCATCGATCGACGTGAATTGGAACCCTACTGTGAGGCTAAGAGCCTGAGCCAGCCTGAGCTTACGATGCCGCGATGTAAGGAAACTGTTAAAATAAAATAAATAATTTATAATACCATGTACTTATGTAGTTTTATTAAAATTAGGACAATTTAAAAAGACATATCTTAACACGCATTTGAGAAAAAGGCAGATTGAGCCTGACAGAACACGAAAATGTCCTTAACATTTTTATTTATTTATAGAAGACGGGTTTAATTATACAAATGGCAACATTTTCTAGTTTTCAAATGTCAACCAGATAACCACCAGCTGATTTGATAAAATTCATTCGATTATTCACTCACTCTTTCCATATTATAACATTTATTTTGTAGGTTCTTCTTATTTACGTAGGTAGTATTTATGTAATTATACCGAGCGAAATTTCACTAGAGGTAATAAGGTTTTTATGTTTTTCTTATTTATTGTTTATAATAACCAATCGATGTATTTAATTTCAATACACTTTATTTTCTTAAAAGATGCTACGTAAAGTAGTGTTAGGTTCTATGGGAGCTGCAGCTCTGGTGCCTACTATCCACGCTGCTACACCATTGCCAGAAGATCCAAACGGACCAACAAAACCGGCTCTGATCAGACCGTCTGAACTTCCGATATATGAAGCACCACACGCTGAATACGGGGAGTAAGTGATTTTATATCTTTTATGGCCCCTTAAATAGAAGTTTCGCATATTATCTATATTTTGTCATTTTTCATTACAGGGTTAGGCAGAAAGGATTGAATACTACTTTTCTCGATCCTTAGATTATAGTTTTAGCTTTCTTCAAATTCATTAAATCTTTACATGCAAAGCAAGTTAAGCTTATGTTTTTTTTAAATAAATACTTTAATATTATTTCTTACTACTATTAGTTATCTAAGTACTAAATAAATTATTGTTGTAAAAATCTGGTAAGTATATTCACAAATTAATATCATAATAATGGTTTTCAGGTATACACAGTCGAAGGCTTTAGAGGAGAGTAAAAGTTACATAAAGTCAGCCCTTCTTTCTCCAGTGAGTGCAGTCCGTGAACAAGTTCAAAATGTATTGGAACAAACGGAATCCATAAAGTACACAGCACAAGATCATTACCATGTGCTTCAAGATAAAACGGATTGTAAGACATACTATCTTCATTTTTATTTTTATTTTTGTATTATAGGTTAATATTAACACAATATCACCTGATGGTAAAAAATGGTCAGCTGAAGATGATAACATGCCAAATAAAATAAAACACATGTACAGTGGGTATTCATTCTTTAGTGTAGTTCTGAGAACTTGTTGGTGACAGATTTTCTATTTAAGGGTAGTAGCTTGCTGTATGAGCAACAAAATGTCTTAATGTCTTACAAGTTATATATAACAATGTTGGTTTTCAATGAATCTTAAATTCTTAATCTACTTTTGATATGTTGTCTCTAAATGCTCTAGGCCTTTAGTGCAATTGCATTTTTAAAGAGCAAAAATAAATAAGCACTTGAACTCTTAGATCAAGTTAACATACAAACATATGTAAACACATTGGTTTAGCCAAAGATGATTTCAATATTAGTACAAAAATTTTGTCTGTAACTCTAACAAAACAAAACAAATTTATATATAACTTGATAATAATAAAATTAACAAGACTCTGAACAAAATAACAAAATTAAATAAATTATTATTGTAAAACTAAGCTGTGTCAGTTTGTGTTGTGATGTGACAGGATGTTATCTGTTTCAATAATTTAGTATGGCTAGATTCACATCAATGTGATGCATTATACTGGGGTCGCTTCTGTTGTGACGTCAATTGTTCGACACCCGGTCGATCGCACAACATTGATGAGGAGGCATCTGGTATGCAACAACACGCCATACTAATGTGAATCTCATAGTATGACTTGTTACCCCGGTAAATGCAGTCCCCTACTGTCATTCTACTTTGTAAAAATATAAGATGACTAATTGAGTTACTACTGCAATATAAAGTACTAATATAATATAAATGATATTAAATCCTAGGATTCTAAAGACGATTGGTCTTCTATCAGGAATGCTGTTAATAACAAAATAATAATGTCAAGAAAGTTTGTATTCTTGAATAAGAGGGTTAAATGCACCCCCATTCTTAATCTATTTACTGGATGAACCCATAGTCTTTTTTCTTGCTTAACAAGATCCGCCAATACAAGAAAGTAAACATCTTCATCTGTTGATATCAGATGGTTTTGAGAAATAACACAATACCCAAACTATTTAATGATTTGAAAACGCGCCACAGTGAAACACGACACGTCACATGTATGATCACTCCCTGACATAACAGATAGCACGCAAACACTTCACATGCCACTGATATGAACCAAGCTATAGTTTCTTATGTCAAAATTCTTTACAATAATCAATCATTTTGTGTGTAATAGAAGTTGGTAAGTATAGTTTGAATGTATTTGCAGGGATTTTTAAATATCTGCGTGAAGAAGAAAACAAAGATGTGCGGTATGGGGCTGTAGCTATGGGAGGCCTTACTGGTTTCATTTTTGGATTGAGAGGTGGAATAATAAGAGTGAGTAATAATATGTTTAGTAATATGACAGTATGTAAAATAAGTTCTATAAATTCCATAGTTCTTAAAAATCCATCATTTATAATTAATACCAAAATATTTGATACATATTGGACAATATTTATATAATAAAAGATGCAACTTTCATTTTGTGTAATTCAATATGTATGTTAAAAAAAAATTAATTGATTATTTAATATATTTTGATGTAAAATTAACAAAAAAATTAATAATCAGTGTTAGGTAATTTCTTGACAAGTTAATTATTGTACAGAAAAGATTTTATGTACGTACATGTTTGTTATTACAGAGGTTATTTTATGCCGGAGCAGGCACAACAGCTATGGGAATGGTATGTTTCCCTGAAGAGACAAAAGATGTCTACAAAAATAATTCAATTTTAGCCAAGAAGTACATAAATATTGCATACAACTTCTTATATGGAGGTAACTAAAGATTTAGAAATTCTATTTTAATACATTTTCTCATAAAATAATATGTATTTATTAAATATTGAATAAACTCTGCAGTCTACATTTGCAGTCTAGTATAATCTTAAGGGAATTATTATTTACTGTAGAAGTTCATTACAGTTACTATTTAATCTATACATTTAAAAAACTCAACGTCTCTCTGTCTGTTTATGTTCTTTTCACGCGAAAACCATTTATCCGATTTACATATTTTTTTATTTAAATTCATAGCTATGTTATCTGGACAAATTGTAGGATATAATTTGTTAGATAAAGTAACATACGTAATGAGCAGTGTTGATAATGGTGAATTAATTTGGAAAAAAGACGCATTTGGTGCGCAAATGGCTTATGCTCAGTAAACCATACGAGATATATCAAATTAATGTTCTACATAATTGTAGATCTTAAAAAGGCGTACAAAAAAGTCAGTAATAGCATATATCTATCATCCAAGGATCAACAACAATAAGTATTTTTGTCTTCCGTCTTAACAGCACGATTCGTGCGTGCGCTCGACCGACAGCATTCGTAGACCACGCGAACGGAGCCACGGGCTCAACTAATATAACTTAAAAATATGTCGTATGTAATAACATAAAAAAACTATTATTTCTATTTAGTGAAAATTAATATATTACTTTGTGACTGGAAGTACCTATAAACTGTAAAATGCATTTAAATCTATGTAAAAAAAATTATACATTGTTTTCAATTTATAGTGAAACCGGGTGACCCTCAGCTAGAAGTGAAATTCCCTGAGTTGTCTTTCCCAAAAGACTTCTCAGAGTTCCTTGACATGAGTATTTCATTAGCATCTACAGTTAAGCAGGCAGTCATGCCTCCACCGAAAGATGCATCCCCGGCTGTAGTATCGACCAACTCTAAACCATCAGACAAGCAGGATTAGGTAGAATTTTGATTGCGTCAATGTTGCATGCTATGCTTTGTGTCTGCGCGATTGCTGCTTCTGTTTCATAAATTATTATTGCAATTAATAAAAATAATTATTACAGTTCAATTACTTATTGAAGTTACTCGCTTCACGTGACGTATGTGCGACATAATAAAGTTATCTATCAATGATAATAAAGTAAATACATCCTACTAAAATTTTTAAATTCTTTAAAAATATTTTATCCTTGTGTTTATTTATTCAAGCATAAATTATTTTTACATAATCAAAAACAAATTAAAACTCAGTAAAATGAATTTACATTACTATCATTGCTGGCTATCTTCATCATGTTGTTGGCATGTGGGCTAATTCTTTTGGATTTATTTTCGTTTTGTTACGAAAAATAATATAAGTGCACACATTGTTTTTTTTGTACAATAATAATGTAAAAAAATAGTTTTTGGTTATTTCTGTGCTATCATCGGACATGTTTGTTTATCTTTTTATTAAATTGGATTGAAGCAAAAAATAGTTTCAGAGCTGGTAACAAAATACAAACATAAATAATGTTCAACATTTGTTGCTAAATAATGAAACAGTACTAACACATTAATGTTTTTTACTGCTCAGAAATTCTAATCATACAAAATTGAAAAATTATTTAATTGGTAATCGGTAACATATTGCTAAATTTTAAATAACACAGTATGTTTGTGTATATACTCTGCACTTCTACTGCTTACCTTTATCTCGTCTATAAGTAAGATCGACATAACAGATTTGCCTTCACTCTCCTCTATCAACTGTTATCTCAGTCTTCACATCTTTTACACACATATCATTCATCTCACAATCCATTCATACCTTCTCTGGTCTTCTTCTACTCCTGTATCCTATATGTGTTTATTCTGTACGTTCCTTTAAATATTACAATGTATTATTTATATTTAACTTCCAGATTATGTATTAACTGATGAAGTAGACGACTATACAGTGCCCAGTAAGTTCTTTTATATGACAACTATCAAAGTCGAATTTTCCTGTATTTGCTTCAGCACCTTATCATATGTATCCTATAAGAAATGTAGTAGGAACAGAAATTGTCACAAAATGGAAGGGCATTGGACCTACTGACTGATGTGACGATACTGCTCATACTAATTTATTGTTGTGAAAAATAAGCGAGATATATATACCAAGATGTCTCTGTGGTAACTCCACACTTTTATTTTAAATGTATTGGTTTTTTAAATATATATAACTAAGGTGGTTAATAAGCGTACGGCCCGCCTGATGGTAAGCAGCTATCGTAGCCTATGGACACCCCTACCCCAAGGAGCTCTGGAAACCCTACTCAGCACAGGAACACTTTTATAATTCTTACTCTCCTTTTAACACATTCATGCAGTAATATTATTATTCTATCTCTTATTCCGTTTTAATTAATTAATTTTAATTTTATTTCAGCGCCATGATCATGAAACTGCAAGCAGTAATTTTATAGGATACCGTGTTAGTGAAATATAGTATTTATTATAAAATATGTAGCATTATAACTGTAAAATGGACTTACATAATTGTTACCAAATAAATTAATTGAAGAGTATTTTATTGTTTGTACTTATTACTATTATTATAACTATCAATACACTCCAGCCACCACTACTGGGTTTGCTCAATAGTTTAACGTTTTATAAAAAAAGTAATGCCATATTTTCCATAGTTATACTTATTTTATGTATCAATTGTCTGCGACTTCGTTCGCGGGGTATTTCGTGTATAAAAAGCAACGATAAAAAAGCAGCTGTACTGAAATGCAACATTGACGATTTAACCGTGTTTCGTGTTCTACAGCGAGTCTCACTTGACGATATTCCCCTCGTTTCCTGTGACCGAACGGCTCTTACTCTAAAATTTCCATTGTAATACAATCCGGAAATGAAAATCAATAGTTCAATCACAAAATTTAATTTAATTCCAAATCGTAACGCAATCAATCTAAAGCCCTTTGAGGATACTCAAGTAAAATGATTTTAGATATTAACTGATAATATTCAGAAGACATAAGAGCTGAGTAGTCCATTATAAAAATTTTAAGTATTGCAGTCCTTTATGAAAAACAAAATTGATCTGTATTTTAGTATAATTAAAAATCTTGATAGGACAAGAAATACTTGTCTAATCTAGAAATAGACCAAACTCTGAAGTGAATAAATAACAGAGACATTATAATTAATTGTACATTAAAAATGAACAATATAATCTAATAAAACAATTAGTTCAATGCACTGCCTTAAATTATTACTACACGCCCTTATGGAAATCAAGTATAATAATTTGCATAAACCAAACATAAAAATTATTTCATAATTATGTATATCTGACTACTGTATTTCTGATCTGTAATTATGACTACAGATTTCGACTCCTTACTGTTTTATTGTGAGTATAGATTTCTGGACCGTTTCCTTATGATTATTTGCTTCATAGGTAGTCGGGAAATAAAATATTAAGAAATAATTTATAAAAATTAACAAGTACTAATCAGGGTACATTGAATGTGTATTCCATTGGTATTGTATCCATGTGTATTACTAAAATGACAAAACTCCTAGATTAGATAGATACTTGATAGCATGAATGTAAGATAATTTTTTAAACTAAAAAATGACCATTAACGTTTTCTAAAGATCCCAGTCATCAGACTAATTAGCTAGAAAGAAACTTGACCAGAAATATAAACATTTTGTTTATAATTAATAAGACTTGATGATTGCTTATTTTTTATGTGTCAGTGCAGGTATAATAGTAGGTAATACATTATTTATAAAAAAATGGAAATTAGTCAAACAATTATTTGCGACAACTGACTGTATATGAGTATGTCGACGGATTATAATATAATACATGGGCAAAAAATACCTATATAAAGAGTGCTAGGCACACCTGCATCATATTAGTAGTGTAGAAAAAAAATGTTGGTAAAAAAACATTTACTTCATTAATTGTTATATAAAATTTTATATTTCTATGCAAATATCATTTCTTCTCTCCTCTTCTTGGTAACCACTGTACCAGGCTTGTGCTGAGCTTCAGGATGATTCATCAGTTCAGGTGGACACGTTGATACAGAACTAGCAAGAAGTACTTGTTTCAAATCATAGAACAAAGCAGAGTCTTCCTTCGTAACAAACGATATTGCTTTACCAGTCTTACCTGCACGACCGGTACGACCTATACGATGTGTATAATCCTCTATAGTTTTAGCCATATCGTAGTTAATTACAATACTTACGTCTTTGATATCAATACCACGACCAGCAACATCAGTTGCCACCAATATGTCTTTGGAACCATTTTTAAGACTAGCTAATGCAAAGTCACGCTGCTCCTGACCTTTACCACCATGTAATGTACAAGCGTTGAATCCAAGCTTCTCCAAACCTTTAGCGAGCACGTCTGCACCTTTCTTTTGATTGACGAAAATAATTATTGGTGGTTCAACATTGCGCTGAAGTGTTTCTGTTAATTTCCTACGTTTCTCATTCTCACCTATCATGTACACAATTTGTTCTGTTCGGTCAACAGGTTTACCAACAGATCCAATGTATACTATGGCTGGTCTTCTGAGGTAACTTCTTGCTAAACGTTCCACTGCAGGGGGCATCGTTGCAGTAAACATCACAGTTTGTCTGTATTTCTTTTTGGTATTATAATTAGCAAGTAAAACAGAAGCATCCTCTGCTGCGTCTGTGTCAGGTTTGACATTTGATACAGGCATGAATTCTAGAATTTTCTGTACATCAGGTTCAAAACCCATGTCAATCATTCTATCTGCTTCATCAAGTACAACATAAGTGCAACGATTAAGAACTAAATACCTGTTCTCTAAAACATCAATGAGACGACCCGGGGTAGCAATTACAATTTCACATCCTAACCTCAACTTGAAACCTTGTTCTTCTCTTGAAAGACCACCAACAACTACGACTGAGGTTATCCCTAAAGGAATACCAAACTTATTTGTTTCTTCCTCTATTTGCTGGGCTAACTCACGGGTTGGAGCCAAGATAATGGCATAGGGACCTTGATCAGCATCTTCCATACGTTCACTCTTTGGCAGTGATTGAATCCAAGTCAATAGAGGAATGAGGAAAGCTAAGGTCTTACCAGATCCAGTTTCAGCTACACCAATAATATCCCTATTCTGTAAGCCTATAGGTATAGCTTGCCTTTGAATTGGAGTTGGACTTTTGTAACCGACTTTGTTGATAATTTCCATTATGTCCTGATGGAAGCCAGCTTCCTTCCATGAACGTATAGGATTTGGTATTTTTCCACCCTTGATTGTAATATTATAATCTTCCCTGAAAATTCTCCAATCTCTTTCAGTCATCTCATCCATATCTTTTTCAGACCAATGTCGGTCATCCCACTTCTGCTTGTCTTCCTTTCTTTTAACTTTCTTTAAACGTAATTTCTCTTGTTCCTTCTCTAATTCAGTTCTACGTTTTTCTAAAAGGTTCCCATAAAATTTGCTATGGTCTTTTTTCTGTGCTTTGATATCTATCCCTGCAATATGACCACGACCAAAGAATTGTACTTGGTGTCTATCTTTGTATAGAATATTGTAGTCATTTGATGTATCTTCAGATGCATCCCAGTCAAAAACAAACTTTCTATCATTCAATCTTCTTACTCTTCGTTTTTTTTTCACTATCCCAAGGTACCTAGCTTTGATAGCTTCTTCTTCTCTCTCCTTATCTTTAGTCTTTGATGATTCGTCATTATTATCCTTCTTGCTTTCTCTTCGATCTAAATTGGCTTTCCTCTCTTCATATTTGCGATCCCTATCTTCACGCCTTTCACGTTCTTTCTCTCTATCACGATCTTCCCTGTATTTTTTATCTTCATCCTTTTTAGAAGGACCTGTAAGATCTATTGTGGTAATACCAGGTCTATCAACATTAGCCCTCATGGCTTCCACCTGTTCCTTACGTCTTTCTAAAGCTAAAGCTGCTCTTTGTTCTTTTGTTAAAAATACAGGTTTACTTCTAGCTTCTTCTTCAGCTTTTTTCTTTGCCAGTAACTCTTCCAGACTTAATGGTTCTTTCTTTACTGGTTTCTTTTCCATATTATCTATCTTTTCCTGTTCTTCTTCATCACCCTTAGCATCATCCTCTTTTTTACCTTTACCCTTTTCTTTCTCGTCGTTACGTCGCTCTTTTTCTTTGACGTCGCGTTTCTTGGGGCTCCGAGAACGAGCGCGTTCTTTACGCAAAGGGCTTTTGGATCGTTCTCTATCCTTTTTAGAAGGGCTACGAGACCGGTCTCTTTCTTTCCTGGGGCTTCTCGACCGTTCTCTACGTTTCATTTTGTCCCTGTGGGATTCACGGTCATCGTAACGATCTCTATCGCGTCTCTCTCTGGAACGTGATCGTCTTCTCTCAGGACTTCTGTCTCGAGCCATAGCACGTAACAAAGGCAAAAATGGATAATAGTAATTACAATATAAACAGAACAGAAACTGACCACAATTACGTACTGCACAAAACTAAAAACAGTAAAAGCCAGTGTTGCCAGGTACATCATGTCGAAAGTTACGTTTCGTGCCCTGAAATATTGGATTGTTCCTGTAAAAATTACGTATTTGTAATTTTACTGTACAAAAAGCCTACATTTTTCGCCATTTATGCCGACTTTCAAAAAGTAAGAGATTATCAATTCGATATATTCTTTTTTTTGTGTATATGTAAGCAGTAGAGGTGAGATATACTTGGTAAAATAACTTCATATTCCAGAGAAATAAAAAGGTGTGTGTGCGATTCACACACGATAGAAGTGAAACTTCATTTTAAAAGATATTTTATAATTTATTTAAACAGTGTGCAATATACATACACACCGACATTTGCTCTCTCGCTCTGGCTCACACAAAGAGGAGAAACCGATAATATATTGCTCTCTCGCTCTGGCTCACACAAAAAGGAGAGACCGATAATGTGCGTTAAAAGTTTAACGCTTTGGAAGTCGCATAAGAAGTTTCACTTCAATAAATCTATTCCAAAATAACAACCAGCTACATGATGCCAACTCTTTCTCCTGTTTGAAAATAACAGGAGGTTACATGATGCCAAGTCTTTCTATTACTATAATTGAAAAGAGTAAAGAGCTTGTTCCAAGTCATATTTGTTTGTATCACTCTCTATCAAAGCAATGTTCTTCAGCATGAATAGAGAAGATCACGTTCCAAGCTGAAACAGTTTACTGGTGTGTCACATCCTAGTATGTGGAACATGTACATACGTAGTATTTAGTTACAGCTTTTTCAGTGTACTGATTACAGTTACAAACAGAACTGTTTCTTGTAATTACCTACCTCTTTTTTAAACTGAAATTATTTTGACCTTAAATGAAGAAGAAGTGCAGACGGAGATACTGAATACAATATTTTTGAAGTGAAAACTTCTTTAGCACCATTCTGATTTGAAACTCGACGAAACAAAAAAGCGACAGTAAAAAGGGACAACCATATACATCTATAGGATTTAGCCTATGAAAGAATGAGGTAGAATACATTTACATTATGCACGGTTAATGCAAATCCTGAATTTCTTTATTATGATCGTTGTCAGCTTGGCCTAGTGGTGTGAGATGACCTAACTTCATACGCAGTACAACATTTTTTTTCTGAAGGATTCACTTCTGACACTTGTGAACTACTTCACACATTTCTTTTTTAATAAACATATATTTTATCTTTAGCATTATATACAAACGGAGGTATTGAATACAATCAATACATTTTTTTAATAAACATTTTAAGCTTTAACATTTTTGAATATCATTTTTAAATACACATTTAAAAAATAACATTTTTTTAAATAAACGTACTTTTATGTCTTTCCATTTGTTATACTTTCTGTTTGAAAAAAAAGGGAAAGAAGTTGCAAAACATAAAATATTGGGAAAAAGAAAATTTGAATAAGGGGAAAATATAGAAAATCGACCTACCAATCATAGAAGATATCCTGACATTCCTCGTCAGTATATAAATTAATGCTCTCTGTTTTTTTAGTGCTTTTTTTATTATCTGTCAGCTGAGTCTGTGGTCAGCTGTCAGCTGTCTTCACTATTATAAAGATTTATATTCACAGTTTGTTTGCACAGAACATAATATAACCCTAACGGGCACTAACGGGTGTGTTTGTTTGATTCACACTAAATGCATAGTTGTTGTGAAATAAAACTTATACAATAACAACGTTTACCCTATTTTCCCTTCCAAAATATGCTTAGTGCTATGGAGACAAATGATAAATATAAAATTTACTTCATGACCGCCGCTGTAGCTGTAGGTTGTGCGTGTGTAACATATTTTGTGAAAAAGCATAAATACGGAATATGTAATGCAGTGGATGCCTTTAATTATTTAACTATTAAAACGGTGAATACAGAAAAGGCTTGTGATGAAGTTGTTGGTGAATTACGAGGGTAAGTACGCTCTCTTCACTATTGAAAAAGTTGTTTACAAACAACATCAGTTGCTACGGTCATCGACTTCTTTATTTTGGCAATAAATTCTTTTGATTGAAGCGTATTAATCTTATCTGCCATCATCAAGTGATAATTTTTTTTAGTGTAAATGTTATTTTCTAAGGATCATCTACAGTAAGCATTATTGTCTTCATCTGTAGAGCGGGTGCAGCACGATTCACGCGTTTTTTCGACCGATGGCATTTTGTAGTCCACACAAATGGACCCGCAGTCACAGCTAGTGTGTTATACATTATTCAATTAACGTAGCTAAAATCTTGCATTTATTATGTAGTAAAATTATTGACATTTCTAATAAAAGAAAAAAAAAATTCTAAATTTCACTAATAAAAAGGATAGAAAAGTTTTACCTGAAGCTTAGTGATATCCAATAGTGATCCAATAGCAAATAGAAGAAACAACCTAAGGGTGGGATGAGTGTGTTAGGTTTCTTGTGAGGATTAAAAACATGAGCGGAGGGATGTAAGCATGTTGTGGTAGTGCCAGGTCCAAATTTTATTATTTATTTGTTATCCTAAGTTAAATTTCCTAGAAATTTCAAATTTGACCTTCTAATAATTCTGGCCAGAGCAAATGCATGAGATGTATGCCCAGATAAATTTTATATTTCGAATATTTTTGCCCCATTTTTCAAACAAAACATTATTCGTAAATTAGCTTCTACAGCGATTGCTGGTCAACAACAAGGAGACATCTTTTATTCTCTCTAAACAACCTTAACTCAAGTATTAATCTTAGATTGCTGCCCCTTGTCTAAAGTGCTGAAATACTGATGCTATACTTCTGAAAAATAAAAGGCTCCTACTCCTGCAAAAATCATGGCTTTCATACATATATTTAAAGCAACTTTTTATTCGGTCATATTTTTCAGATTTCTAATTAAGTAGTTGTATCCTACACCTAATTACACATTACCTATTAGTGGGCTCTAAAAAACATTACTAATTTAAAATAATTATTTATTGCATTATGTTTTTTAATTTTACATTCAGGTTTGCCCCTTAATTTTTTTTCCTCATTCATCATAATATATGTTGAAGATAGTTGAGCAGATATCGCCTCACAACTAATTATATAGAGCTTTTTAATGCTTACAAGTTTAAGACATAGTTGTGATCCTTAATAGTTTGTGTATTTACCAATGTCTTTTATTCAATGTCTTTTTAGGAATATTTACATATAATGTGTTAATGACATCTTATTGTACATGTTTCATAGTTCACAGCCTTATCTGGATTAGAAATGGTTATTGTCACATATATGTTCAATATCTTGTGTATAATATGTAGTTTAGTGAACTTTAGTGTTATAATAGGGAACTTTATGCAATGATTTATGATTAAGGTTTGTATCTTTCTATGTTATGATAAGAATTATGTTTCTTTATGTGTTATTTGTATGGTTATTTACTTGTTATATAATATGTTATTTATGTAATATGGACCTCTTATGTAGAATTATAAGCATTGCCTATATATATATATTCTCCAAGGAAGCACAATAAAGAATTTGTATTGGTATGTGTTTCACTAGAAGGTAAGTATTACATATTTTGACGAAAATTTCGTGTCTCTTATGTATGCCTGTTATATACAACTGTGCCCGCGGCGCGGACTAAAGATGCCATCATTCGAGCGCACGCACGAATCGTACTGCCCCCGCTTAAAAGACGAAAGACAAAAAGCTTATTGTAGGAGATATTTAGAAGATGGATGTATGCTATCACAGACTTTTTTGTAGGTCTTTGTAAGATACAATTATGTAGAACATTAATTTAATATATCTTAGCGAAAGTCATTTAAGCGCCCCAAATTCGTCTTTTTCACGAATTGATTCACCATTATTGTCGCTGCTTATTTCCTATGTTACTTTATCTTACAAAGTATATCTTATAACCTGGACGGATAACATAGATATGATTGAAAATATAAACATGTAATTCGGATAATTATAATTCGGTAATTCGAAAAGGACATACACGGACAGACAGACAGATGTTGAGTTCTATAATATGTATATAGATATAAGAAGAAGCAATTGTGTTTATGGCTTAATTATTATTATTAACCATACATAAACATACATTATTGAATGTAAGACCTATGATAGTTGATTCATTTTTATATACACCAATCCATGTAATAGTTGTAAGCACATGGACAGTTTTAAATATGGTGCCAAATTGTAAACAATATAATTTTCTTAATTTAAATCTAAAACCTAATGGACATGCAAGTATAAAATAAAAAGTTTTATGGGTGGAGTTTCTATTTTCTTTATTGTAAGTAGTATAGCAAAAAAAATATTCCAGAATTTAAAATATAATGATATTGCTTGAGAATATGTACATTTCAATAAATGTTTATAACTGTAACAGGTATCTTTGTATCTACAAATACAATAAATCAAATATTCAAATAAATCATATTGCTAGAGGTATAATAATGTGTAGACTATGAAACATTAACACATTAATCATCAGCATTCAAGGCAAGTAAGATGACCTTCAAATTGGTATATTGTAAATATGTGAGCATTTACACACCTTCTTGAACTTACCCTCATGTTTGAATAGATCGTACAGCTACGTCACCCGCTTCATAAATTCAGTGCGCGTAGGTAACAACACACCCTATAATTAATATAAATTAACTTTGGAAAGCTCGGTTCTCGATGTCCGCTTCAAGACTAGACATCATTGTTTAAGCTGGCTTAAACTGATTTTTAACATAAATATTACCGACTAGATGTGCCCCACGTTTTCACTCGTGTTCAATTTATTCGAAAAACTCTTCACGTGTAGTTTATTGTTTAGATTGCTTAACGTTCATGGTTACTGCTCCGCTCCTCTGGGCCGTAGCCTACATAATACAGTGGTTTTCCGTTATAACGACTAGGTCCGATCCATCGGTATGGAACCCTTTAGCCAAGCAGCCGCTCGCGCGATACAGTGACTCTACATTCACTAGCTTTCTCAGCCACACATGACACTGCATTATACACACATGCATGTACAGTGGTACAGTGCAGTGCAGTACATAGGTTCTGTAAGGTACTTTTTTTTCTTTTTTTGCCTAGTTAGTTAGATAAAAAATTTCAGACCACTAAATACACATACACATGTTCCTTCCCTCCTCCCAGGGGGAAGGAACATGTATATATGTATAGTTAGTTTCGATCGAATGATAGGGAATTAGTCAGATCGCGACTTAATTGCATACGCGCAACAGTCCGAGCCGAGGTTCGGCCACTTTGGCACCCTCGGATGTTGTTGCAAAGCTTTCGTGGCTGAGTGCCTTAAGCGCTCGCCCCCAAGCCCGGTAAAGCTGTAAAAGCCGTAAAGGCTCCAGGGCCACTTAGGTATAGTCAGTATAGTATAGTAGTAAGTTCGAAAAAAAAAGTTATAACGACGATGAAGGAACAACTATAATTCGTCTGTATATCCGGAAGTCGCTATATGTATAGGTAAAAAGAAAAAACAAGCAAGAAAACAATATTTATTGTCAGATGATACAATCACACAATGCACATATATCTAAATCTAATCATTTTATTCTATCGCCCCAAAATTTTCGTTCGTCTATCGCATGTCGCATTACAGCTGGCCGTGGAGTAGGGATAAATTGAAAGGTGCATGGCAGATATATATTTAAAGCACATATATTAAGTATATCTAAATTCTTAGATTTAACTTTACCTACCTGAAAATTTATATACAAAAGCGTATTATTACAAAATGATTACAACTGCTGATCATCTGTGAACATAAACAAAGGCTAAGGAAACTTTATGGAATATCTGCAAGGGATTTCTAGGAACTCGTTACAAACAGTTCATTAAAAGTAGTCGCTATACCCGAAATCGGCGTTACATCCGAAGTCGCTATAGTCAAGTTAATTTCCTCTAAAAGTATTGTTTACGTCGCTATAGCCAAAAAGTCGTTACAACGAGGTCGTTATAAATGACATACATTGTATTAGGAAATGAGTATTATTATTTGCCATCGGAAGAACTAGCTAAGATAATGCTAAAATATTTTTACCCTTCTAAAATGACACCGTCTAAGCGGGTATATGGGTATAAAATAAAATTTTCTAGGAGGTGTGGTGAACACAGAGCCCTTGGTTTTGACTGCGAGTGGGTGACAGAAAATGGAAGACGTAAACCTGTTGCTTTGGTGCAGTTGTCCTCCCTCGACGGTCTCTGCGGTTTGTTCAGATTGGCTGACATGAAGACGCTGCCTAATTCTCTGAAAGTAAGTTATAATTATTCTATGTTACACAGACACAATACTTATGGGTTATCGTTTATTACGATCGCACTTGATGTTAAGTGTAGATGTGAGCTTAGTCTAGAGGGAGACTGAATCTTAGTGCAGCTAGAACACCTCACCAGGAAGTGCTTTGCGAAAATTTCGCAGTTTCAAGATGGTAGTTAGCCATGACAATGAACTTAGTGGCGAATGATTTTGTAGAATCTCCGCGAACGTGTACGTAGAGTTATAACGTAAAAAAAACTTTACTGCTTCCTCTCTGCTATTTCTTTTGTAGTAAGACAGAATAATTAAACTACTAAGAAAACAATTAGCATCTAACTACTAAGTTAAGCATCATGACGAAATTACATTTAGTACGAGTGACACAACATGACGAAATTACGTTTAGTATGAGTCATATGCTAAAGAAACATATTTTCCCGACTCTTGTTTTTTTTTCTGTTCTGTAATGATCTAAAATGACTACACTTCTAAGAACAAGTCATAGAGTTAGTGTAACAAGCCACCTTATTATACCTTATTATTTATTATGACGGGTTAGGAGTTGGAAGTCAGTCAATGGTTAAAACGCACGTTGTCGACAGTAGTAGTATAGTCACCAATACTACGATTTAGTAATAATTGCACAATGCAAGCTCCTTACGCCACAAAGTGAAAATAAATTACTATTACTTATTAATAAAGGATAACGTCATTATATCCAGTTAATTTCATAAGATTTACATGTCGTGTAGTACACGTATTTTGCAAATATTAATGTTAATATAACGAAATTTGATTTCTTAGATAGAATGTTTTTTTTTTCGAACCGACTATTTTGTTAGCCTTAAGGGCTCTGGAGCCATTAGGGCGTTTAACCAGCTTCACCGGGCTTTGGGGCGAACGCGGATGGCATTCAGCCGCGAAAGCGAAGCAACAAGCTCAAGGGTGCCAAAGTAACTGAACCTCAGTTTGGGCTGTTGTCGTACATAAGCTTCAAAATCGGAACAACAATTTTTTAATTCGGATAATGTCAGAATCTTCTTCTTCTTATTTAGTGACAACACAATAACCAAACATTAACACATAAATTTCCACCAATATTACCTAATATAGGGCCAAATAACATAAGTTTATGAAGTATGTGCTGTACGTTGATATCTCAGCATAAATGTGTAGAGTGCACGGCTTAATGCCATCACGTCGAATCACAAAAGTCTGAAAGCTCAGGGTCACTCAAAGGGCAATAGAGAGGACTATACTCGGAGTATCTCTGCATGATCAAATAAGAAATGAGGAAATCCGTAGGAGAACCAAATTAACCGACATAGCCCTAAGAATAGTTGACTTAAGTGGCGGTGGGCGGGCCACGTAGCTTGTAGAACGGGTGACCGATGGGGCCAAAGAGTTTTCGAGTGGCGGCCGGGTACTAGAAAACGCAACGTGGGCAGATCAGCCACCAGGTGGTCCGACGACCTGGTAAAGGTTGCGGAAAGCTGCTGGATGCGGGCAGCACAGGACTGGTCGTTGTGGTGATCTTTGGGGGAGACCCAGAAGAGGACTTCTTTTTGCTGAAATAATGATTATGATGATTATTGAACTATCATATTATACTGGAATCCACAATATCACATACACATACACAATAATAATAAATATTGATTCGTTTTTAACAATATAAACGTCATTTTTAGATTAGTTTGAACATTTTCCTTTTTTTCTTTTTTCCTAAGTCTCGAATGTTTTTTGTTTTTCGTATATGCGTTCTTAAACCAGTCATCCGATTACGTTGAAATCTTGGCAAGTCGTTGTGCGTACAACCCGCAAAGGTTAGTAAAACCATTTTACAATAAATGGCACGCGAGTTGTTTTATTTCGAATATAACGGGAAAGAAGTTGTCGGGAAAAGATATATGTATACATATATGTGAAATCCCCAATGGAGATCGACCCAACGTTGCGAATCAACATTTCCTTATACAACAATACCTGAGACCGCGATCGTGCACGCTTAACCTATTCACAGAATTATTATTTACTAGCTGTGCCCCACGGCTTTACCCGAGTTAAATTTATTCGAACTTTACCGCGCCACCGCGACGCACACGTGAAGCCTATCATCGTTGTTATCACTTCCCGTACTTGCTTACAGGTTGCCAGATTCCTTTTTTTATATTATAAAGGTGGCAAACAGGCATAGGGCCCGCCTGATGGTAAGCGGCTACCGTAGCCTATGAACGCTTGCAATACCATAGGTATCACAAGCGCGTTGCCGACCTTGAACCTCCCTAACCCAAGGAGCTCTGGAAACCCTACTCACCGCAGAAACACAACACTAGGTCATTTGGCTGCGATCTTCTATATGGTGGAGGTATTCCACCAGTCTGGCTGCCCCTAAGTAGAGAGAAATTATCCAAAGAAATTTCTCTGTGCCTTACCTCTCTTTGAACCCACCCTTCCCCAAGGAGCTCTGGAAATCCTATTCACCGCAGGTATACAACACTAGGGTCATTTGCCTGCGATCTTCTGCTGGACGTTTATGGTTACTGCGCTGTTCCGTAGGGTCGTAGCGTGAAGTGATATAGCCTATAAACTTCAGAAATAATTAGGCTATAAAATATAACAAGATTTTTTCAATTCTAACTGGTTGTTCCAAAGGTTAGCGTGTTCAAACTAAAAATATCGTGAGCTTTACAATATTACTATAGATAATGGAGAAATCGCGTAAATCGGGTAAGTAGTTTTCGGGTAATAACTACAATAACGGACAAAAAAAAAATGGTTCCGTTTGATAATGATGAATAATCATTACGTCATAGGTAATAAATAGGTTAGTTTGCGACATAATGGGATATGATTACAATAACATGACATCATTATGCAGATTTCATCATCTTTTTCTCCCTTTCGTTTGTATTGGGCACGTGACCCGTGGGTAATAATGTTGTTTGTTGCTATGTAACCACAATTACTGATTACAATACACGCACTGGGTATTGGATATTATTTGTTCGTAGGAACTTATTGTCATTATGATGGTATACGTTAAAGTGTCATAACTTAGCAGTTATTTGTCATAATGGATATTGTTACGTGTAATTCAATAGTTGAACGTTTTTATCAGTAATACTAGCTGTTCCTGTGGCTGTGCTCGCGTGGACCACAGAATTCCGTCGCTCGGGCACGCGTACGAATCTTGCTACACTCGCTCCCGGTTATTTTAAAGACAAAAATGTTTATTATGGTTAACTTTAGAAGATATACGTATGTTCTCGCTGACTTTTTTGTAAGGATTTTTTAAATTCTACACTTATGTACTACATTCATTTGATATATCTCATATGTTTTAATCAGCGTAAGCCATTACCGAGAGATCGAAATCCATTAGCGGTCGCTGCTGTCATGCCGAACTGCAAGCCTCTTGGCAACTGAATATGCATTGGTTGACCTCGAAACGCGACAACACAAAAATGATTCACTGTCCCATGCTTATCACCCTACTTGATTATTGGATATATATATATACACCGGCTGTCGTGAACCAAAACTTATGATGATATCGCATTCCTAATAGTCAGATGATATTTTATTTTCTTAATGGAAATGAATAATAAACGCGAATGCGGTCGCCTGATGTTAAGTTGTAATCCTACATCCTACCTGAAGTTCACAGGTTCACATTCACAGTCGTTGCTGGTCAGGTTTCAAGTGAAATACAACTTGTGTCAGTACGTGTTGCCAACAAAACTATTAAGTATGAGAAGGTTATTTTTTAAATCTTTATTTAATTAAGGGAGTCGGGTGCAAAAATAACATGTCTGTACCATCATGACATAAACTTGGTACTTAGTATTTACACAGCGAACTTAGTGAACTAATAAAAAACTTCCATAAATTCTTGGCTCCCTCACTCGCAGGTGCACTTGTTGGTGCCGTGTCCACTGCGGCTTTATAGAAAAAGTAGCTGTGCTTTGCGGTTTATCTCGCTTATAATTTAAAAGAAATCACTGGAGTTGAATTTCTACGCCCGATAAGCTGTAAAAGCCGTCTGAGGCTTCATGAACCTTTTTGGCTAACAATGTAGTGAGATCAAAAAAAGTTTTGAATTATTTTAATTTTACATTATCTCCCAAACTATGCGTCCAAATAACATGCTATAAAGGGAAAAGTTTATCTTCATAAAATTGTCTTGATGATGAAGTACCTTTCTTTTGCAAGGGTTAAAGCAGTTAGGGAACGATATTTATACCGTCTTACTTAACAAAAATCAATATTTAAGGCTAGCCGAGAGGTGTAGCCTAATGCTAGATAACCTATACTATTCATCATGAATAGGGTTATCATATACAAAAATAATTTTTCGAACCCGACTGGTAGTTCCAGAGGCTAGCGTGTATAAACAAACAAATAAAAACTCTTCCGATGTATTATATTAGTATCTGGCGGTATTCGAACTCCGACATATTTTTTTTCGAACTGACTATTCTGTTAGCCTTAGTAGCCCTGGAGCCTTTGCGGCTTTTACAACTTCACCGGGCTTGGGGGCGAGCGCTTAAGGCACTCAGCCGCGAAAGCAAGGCAACAAGTTCCGAGGGTGCCAAAATGACCTCAGACTATTGCAGCGTATGCAATGAATTCGCGATCTGTTTAATTCCCTATCATTCGATCTAAACTAACTATACATATATTACATGTTTCTTCCCCCTGGGAGGAGGAAAGGAGAATGTGTATGTATATCTAGTAATTTGAATTTTTTTGTGTAATTTAAATAGGCAAAAAAAGAAAATAGGTCCCTTACAGAACCTATGTACCTGTGTGGCGTGCATTGTGTATGATGCAGTGTAATGTATGGCTGTGATAGGTAGTGAATGTAGAGTCACTGTATCGCACGAGCGGCTGCTTGCCTCAAGGGCTCCATGCCGATGGATTGGACCTAGGCTTGAGTTGCCGCCATGGCGGGTTTCTCCGATATGTAAACCGCCTTGAGCATTACATGTTAATTCGTACACACAAACACGCACACAGGGTTAATTTTCATGACCCTTATCATTATTGAAAATTAGTATGTTTATTTAACTCTGGAGAAGCATTATCTACGAGACTTAATAATATGTACAGTATAAAAGCACGCATGAGGTTTCGACCTCCTGCCACTACAGTGAACTTATTTCAACAGTGAGTAATGAATCTTATTTTTTCCAGGAATTACTTGAGGACGAGACTATTTACAAAGTCGGTGTAGCCGCCGGAGATGATGGTAAATATTTATTTAAGGACTACTCCGTGGTACTGAGGTCCACGTTGGACGTAAGGTATATCGCGGAGCAGTGCGGCTACGAAACCGCCGGGTTGGCCTCCCTATCGAAAACTTTTTTGGGCGTTGAACTGGATAAGAGTTGGAGAGTGAGTCGGATTTTTTGAAAAAAACCTTTTTATTTATCCTTACTACAATATAAATTTAAGAGAGGTGGTGTACAGAAATTTCTCTTTTCTTGGGTTAGCCCGACTGGTGAAATACGTCTACTACACTACAGACGAAGATCGCAGCCAAAATAACCTTGTGTTTTGCTTCTGCAGTGAATAGGGTTTCCAGAGCTCCTTAGGGAAGGGTTTCAGAGTCGGCAACGCGATCGTGATACCTTAGGCGTTACAAGCGTCCATAGGCTACGGTAACCGTTTACTATCAGGCAAGCCGTACGCTTGCTTGCCATCTTAGTTGTAAAAATTTTTTTTTGTCCAATGTTGAGTGGTGATGCACTCAAATATAATTGAATGGAGGACAGCTTCTCAAATGCAGCTACCGGAACCCACATATAGATGGTTGACGACAGATTTTCCACTTGATAAAAGTGATATTAGACCTCCGTATAATGGCGGCAAAATGATATTTTTTTTAATTAAATCTCAGGCTTATTGTAGGATTGGAACACAATATTGGAACAAGAACGTACTTGCACGCTTAGGTGTAGGTATACACATAATGGTACAATAACAAAAAAATTAAATTTTTATTTATCTATCAATTTAAAAAAAATCGTGGTCGTCATTTATCCGAATTTTAGTAGACTCTTAATAATTATTTTAGTTAGTTAGTCATTAAGCCTCCACGTTTACATGGGTGTTATTAACTCTTCCGTTGCCATTTGCATAATAATTTCAGGGTAGTACAATTCATTTGCTTGCAATCTTTTGAGTTTAGCGTTATTTTGTCTCTCAATACATACGAATATTATCAAAGTGCCTTGTGCTCACAAACCTACGCTTCTCATCCACTCTTATTCGGCATTTTCGACTGCAAGCAAGTTTTTTATTACAATTTAACGGTAAATATGTTTCCAGTCCACATAATTTTGAGTGGTAGTTGTATCCTATAGCTATGTTTGACCATTCTCAAATAGACTTTAGTCCTGAGGCTAGTAATAATATAATAGTTTGCGCTTCTACTGAAGGCTGTGGACAAACTGGACAAACACCGGCTGATTGCGCAATGTGACACGCCTTAGCGTGCCACTATTTCAACGCTTAATAGTTATAATTTTAGAAACATTTACCACAAGATAACTCTCAAATGTGTATATTCATTGAACGATGACGTCACAGTTTCTATTTGGGTTTCTAATCACGTGACTCTGACAAAAAAATATTTTTTTCCAGTTTGTTATTGTTTTATGCTTTTTATCAATAGATGAATATTATAAAATAATTAAATTAAATTTTTGAACATACTGTCACCTCGCGGTTTGTCGTTTTCGACCCCCTAGCTTTGTTTTTTTTTTGAAACCTTTCTTGGTTTTATAGCACAGAGCTTTCTATAACCAACTAAAACTTTGCCGTTCTAAATGAGGTCAATCACTAATATATTACATCTTGTGAGGACTGGGTTAGAATTGCTCGTATGCCGTCGCGATTTGCCAACCACAGCCTTCGGACCGGAGCACAACAGCGCGACCCTCATGAATATTTTTGTAATTAGTGTTCCTATCTTAATCATACTATCAAGATGGTGGCTCCCTTGTTAAAACACTCGAGGGAGTTTATGTAGCAATTTAAAAATGCATGTTCCTAATTATTATTTATAATCCACTTCACTTGAACACAACAACCAAACTACATCATGTAAAATGCCGTCAAAGTTACCTAATATAGGGACAAATCACCTAAGTTTATGAGTTAAAATATAAAACACCATGTTACAGGTTAAGATCCCGCCAAAAACTCCCATAAGTGAAGTTATTCGATACTACTTCTTATGATTTTATTAGTTTTTCTTGTCGGGACTCAGGTACGTTGCAGTGACTGGGAAGCGGAGGAGCTGACCGCGAGGCAAACACGATACGCCGCTGCTGACGCCCACGTTGCTGTTAAGATTTTCCACCGTCTCCGCAGCATTTACGATAGGAAGAGGACATTAGCGTGGCTCCTCAGGAGCAGTGATCAGTGCAGGTCGCTCGATTTTGAAAACATCTGTCGGAGATACGCTGACGTTAACTACAAACACCATGTGAAACATAAGGGCATGTCGTAAGTGTCACGTTCGTTTCTTAACTCACATATGACTGGTAGTTCCAGACATTAGTGCGTTCAAACAAAAAATCTCTATCCAATCAAACAATATTAGTATAGTTTTAATATTAAACTTCAATATAATATTTGTTGTAAAATGATAAACACTTTCTAAACTAAGCAACCAATTATTTCACTACACACGGTATTTAATTAGCTACGGATAACAGTGTTAACTGCTCGGTTAGCATTTAAAACAATTTATTCCTATACAAAAACAAAAGTAAAACAAACTTACTATCATTGTTATCGAGTTACTGTCAAGTCGAAAGTTACATTTCGTTTCTTGAAAAGTTACATTATTCCTGCATTTTTTTTTAAACAAAGTAGTTTCGCCATTTTGAACCGTCTTAAATAAACGTGGATAAGCCCTATGACGTAATGACGTATTTCACAAGATCAAAGCGATAGCAGAAATCGCTAAACAACGATCGATTCAAAATTCGATAGTGTCGATTGTTTTATATACAGACTATCAATTAATAGATTATCATTCGATTGTTTCTTACTGTATCTAACATCCAGGTGACTGGCGACGACGACGAAAAACATTTTGCGCAAATCTCTTACATTCACAAAATAAATGCCCAATTATTTATCTTCATATTTGTACTATCGATTGTTCGATAGTGCTAATGACTATCAATTAATGGATAGGCCTCAAAACGGCAAATTCTTATGATTTCCCAGTATTAAATATAATCTGAAGGTTTACCATCACCATAAATATCTGTTTAAATTGGCGTAAGAAATAAATACATACTGGATTTAGTGACGATTATAAGTGTCTCGTAAGAATTCATGGCATATATTTATTTCATAAATAAGTTAGTATTAAGACCATTGTACACCGCGCGTTAATAAACAGAAAAACTACAAGGCGTGGTGTATCAGTTAAAAAGTGCCTCACTTTTAAATGCTTATATTAATTAATTGAGCTTTAACAGAGAAATTGTAAAGTAATTTCGAGTACTTATATTGATATTTGTTTTTTTTTCAGACCGAAAATGCCGAAAGTAAATAAAGATGTAGTAATCATAACCAAGAAGTACCCGAACGCGACGAGAAGCAAACCTCTCTACCACAATTGTTTCCTGGAAGCGCCCGACGGGGAACTTCTATGCACTTGTGACAATAAGAAAGCTTTATGGTTAGTTTTTTTTTATTAATCTGTCACCCGCCACGACCGCCCTCTGCGGCAACTCAAGCCTAGGTCCGATCCATCGGCATGGAGCCCTTGAGACAAGCAGCCGCTCGCGCGATACAAGTGACTCTACAATCACTAGCTTTCACAGCCATACATGACACTGCATTATACACACATGCACAACACACATAGGTACATAGGTTCTGTAAGGGACCTTTTTTTTTGCCTAGTTAGAGTAGACAAAAATTTCAGACCACTAAATACACATACACATGTTCCTTCCCTCCTCCCAGGGGGCAGAAACGTGTATATATGTATAGTTAGTTTAGATCGAATTACGGATAGGGATTAGTCAGATCGCGACTTAATTGCATACGCGCAACAGTCCGAGCCGAAGTTCGGCCACTTTGGCACCCTCGGATGTTGTTGCTTAGCTTTCGTGGCTGAGTGCCCTAAGCGCTCGCCCCCAAGCTCGGTAAAGCTGTAAAAGCCGTAAAGGCTCCAGGGCCCTTAAGGCTAACAGTATAGTCAGTTCGAAAATAATAATAATAATAATAATCTTTCAACCCTATCACTGTAAACGACGTAGGTAGAACAATTAGCGTCAAGGGTGTGAGAATGTGCTTTACAAGGATAGAGTGCTCTGGTATTTCTGCTTATCCCAGTTAAAATTGAAAAGTAAGCTCTGCCTCTTCAACCTCTTACTGACAATTTCTTTGGGTATCATGTTATTTTTTAAATTTTATATGTCTAATAAGTTTGGTGAATGTCTAATAAAGGCGGTATTTTTAGAATTTTATAACAATTAATTTATGGAACAAATGAAAACATATTATGGTAGTGATTGAAATAACTGGTATGACATAAAGAAAAATTGTCTGATGCAATTGTCCAGAAATAAAACAAAGGGATATGTTTATATAGACTGAACGCTATCCGCATTTTTCTTCCTATATTTATTTACCAAATATTATTCATGACAAAAAAGTCCGTACCGTGCGGTAATCGATTCCACGATATTTCGTCTGAATAGCATAATTTACTATACAACCACCATATTACGAGGACTATCAATTTACCAGCATAACGTTGAAAATTAACAGGTACGTGGAAAAGAAACTGGCCGATGTTATGACTGAAGAACCTTTGACTGTCCGTCTCAGGTTCGAGCCGGCCGGACGCTCGGTCGGCGACGTCGGCCGCTACTACAAGCTCGTGAAGGAGAACAAGTGCGTGATCTGCGGCGGTGACAACTCATACATTCGCAAGAACGTCGTACCTAGGGAATACAGGAAATATTTCCCAGGTAATTTATTCATCATTATTTGAACGTAAAGGCTTCATTTACATTTTGCTAATTAGGAAGTGCAGGTGACAATATTGATTAGTGAACATGTTTTGATGATGTAAAGTATCAAGCTTTAGCCAAACGTTCACACAGTGCTTAGCGGTTTTTGTTTGCTAAGTAGAAAGTGCAGGTGACAACTAATTAGTTAAAAAATTTTATGGTGTAAAGTGTTAAGTTTTAACATAACGTTCACACAGTGCATTAGTGCTCTTTGCTTGCTAAGTGGAAACTGCAAATGCAACTGATTAGTAAACATGTTAGTGTGGTGTAAACTGATAAGTGTTAACATAACATTCACACAGTGCATTAGTGCTCTTTGCTTGCTAAGTGGAAAGTGCAAATGCAACTGATTAGTAAACATGTTAGTGTGGTGTAAACTGTTAAGTATTAACATAACATTCACACAGTGCATTAGTGCTCTTTGCTTGCTAAGTGGAAAGTGCAAATGCAACTGATTAGTAAAAATGTTAGTGTGGTGTAAACTATTAAGTGTTAACATAACATTCACACAGTGCATTAGTGCTCTTTGCTTGCTAAGTGAAAAGTGCAGGTGACAACTGTTAAGGGGTGATTATATAAAAACATCCAGATACCGCATTAACGATCATGATCCATTACTCAGCGATGGTATTTAGCTAGGTAATTACAATAGATGCACGCTTTGCAGAGATAATGAAGGACCACTCGTCTCACGATGTGGTACTGCTATGCGGCGAGTGCCACCAGCTGAGCAACATGCGCGACCAGACGGTGCGCGACCGTCTCGCCGGCTTGTGCGACGCGCCTCTCGTCGCGCACCTCAACGGCAAGAGTAAAGAGGACGCGACTTGCAAGTCAGTTGTACGCCCTTATTACCTATATACAATCTATTTATCTATGAACAAAGCTTGGAACCTTTTTTTTTTCGATTTGTCTATACTATTAGCTTTAGAGGCCAACGAGCCTTACGGCTTTTACAGCTTCACCGGGCTTCGGGGCGAGCGCTTGAGGCACTCACTCAGCTGCGAAAGCAAGGCTACAAATTTCAAGGGTGCCAAAGTGGCCGAACCTCGGCTTGGACTGTTGCCGCGTAAACAAAGAAGTCGCGATCTGACTATTTTCTTTTCCGTAATTCGATGTAAACTAACGATACATAAATACATGTTTCTTCCCCCAGAAAAGTCACAATGTATGGAATTCTTCTTCTTTTTACTTAAAAGCAACTATTTTTTTCTAATGATTATTCTTGTAATCTTAAACATAGGTCCAACAAGATGGCGGCTCCTTTGTTAAAACCGCCCAAGGAGTTATTGTAGAAATTTAAAATGCATGTACCTAATTATGATTCATAATCCACTTCACTTGTGTATAATAATCAAACTACATCACGTAAAATGCCGCCTTAATTACATAATATAGGCTCTAATAATATGAGTGTAAGAATTAAAAGACAAACCAGCACATGCCAGATCAAGATCTAGTCAAAGAATCAGCGTATGATATTGGTTGGAGATAATGGGCTAAAGGAGCGTTCACGTAGCAGCAAAACTGACTGGCGTCTATATCTGTTGCTTGCACGGTGTGGACGCGTCTCTTGTTCTTTATTTTATTGTTCCGCTATACCCTACGACTCTGCGTTTCTCGGATTAATACCTTAATATCTCAAAATGAATCCAACCGTTACGGAGATTACTCGGAACAAACAGACAGACCCACAGACAAAAATTTTAAAATTGGGTTTTTTGCTATAGGTGCCGTGTATAATTTCATATGTGTATTTTTTCACTAAATAGTGAATACCTGTTATTTTGACATTACAAACAGACACTTCAATTTTAATACATGTATAGATAGTAAAGTGTCGGGAGCGGTGCCGAGGGTTTTTAAAACTTATGTACAAGTGAATCTTAAGAGATTTTACTACAGAATGAATGACAGGTTTACTTCGTCTAATCTAAACAACAGGTGGTTATCGGCAGTCGTAGTCACAATATACAAGTAAATATGTAACATCAGCGTCTTTTACTTATGTACCGATTAATACGTCGTAATAAGAGGGGTACAACCTGCATAACTGGATAGATAAAAGTAGGTATAATATTATTCCCGTAAAGTAAACCATGTAAACGCATGCTTACATTTTTGCCAATATTTGACACTCACTGACCTCGAAATCGAAATCGTCTGTCTCTTTCATTTGCATGCAAAAGTGCAAAAGAAAGAATGCTACATTAATTCTGTTCATTGAATAGAGTATAAAAATCCTTTTTTAGCTGCATTACAGTAATGACGTCATATGTCATTTTAGAAAAATCAGGTCAGCGGCTCGAGCGTTACTCTACCAGTCGCGTAAGCACGTATTGCCTGAAGACAGGCGCAAAGAGCTGGAGGATATTCTCTTGCAGTACTACCCTCTGCACACTGAGGTCACGGAGGAACTGCTCCAAGAAGCTGCGGAGGTGCAGGTGGTGTATGTATCGACATTTTATTGTAAAGTGAACCAATTAAGTCGCTATTATGATGTGTCTTATATATATATATATATATATATATATATATATATTATAGTAGCATGGTAGAGTGACGTGACTGCCAAGAGATTAGCAGTCTAACTTGATATACACAAGCTGATCCTGAAACGGGATAAACAAAAAAAGGGTCACTATGACTGGTTTATTACCATGTGCATGGTGGTCACTACCCAGTCAGGTACAGATACCCTAAATTCTTCTTGATTCTTATATACACGAGCTGATCCCTGAACGCGTCATACCTAAGCATGTCACTATAACACTAACGACTATACAGGCTTTCTTTTAAAACATTTAAGTTTTGTCATGATTGACTAAGTTAAAATAAGAAGCTTCCAGTTAAATAAGGTAAGCTATTTGTACATAAAGTGAAAAGTTTTTACTATAATTAGGGTCACTAAACCTCCTGTACGTTCTCAAGTCCTGGACGCTCAGAATTTAAAGCCCTGGTTCAAGTTACGGATGCCATCCATCCGGTTTTTCCTGGATTTGCACTAGATTGTAAAATGTCTAGGGAGCGTCTGAAATGGGTCGTAAAAAAATGTCCGGGTGAAATTTGACTTGATCTTGTATTGAGCCAGTTCCTCGTACTACAAGGATATATGTGTGGCTGTTTCTTCTTTAAACGGGGTAAGTTTCCTCAACTCGACGCCTATGTTCCATGATGGTGGCTGACTTTACGTCATATCAATCTAGTTCCTCCAGGATGTCTACCAGTCGCCTGATGTTGTGAAAGATTTCTTGGAGAGTCCTAAGTGTACCAAAGTTTTTAACCCGATATTGGGTAAGCTCTTTGCACTCTAAGAACATATGCCTGATAAAATCAAAAATAAAAGAGGTCAAGCGTGAAATGGCTTTACAGATTTTTGTATTGGCAGATGGTAGTGAATCTCTGACCTGTTCCATTCCGTGTCTCTAAGTTGTCTCATCTGTGAACGTATTTGTAATTTGACTTAGCAAAAGATAGAGGAATAATTGGTTCTTGGCCCGATACTTTCTTCGTCACTTCGTGATCCGCTGTCTTCAAGAGGCTTTATGCAAAAGTTAGGTTTAAGAGATGTTTGTTGAAATATCCGGTTCTGTTAGGGCACAGATGAATATTTGAGTCTGAAAGTCGTCTCACGTATCAGTATCATAAGGAGCTTAAGAAAATATTCAATTTGTTATCAGGTACGATAATGAAAACTACGAATCTCATGGTTTGAAGGTGGTGGAATACTTCTTGAAGCGCGAAGATGGCTTACTCCGACTCGAGGAGGTTTGGAGAGAGCATTTCTTAAATATCATGCAACCGAAATACATGCCGGAACTGTGGTCCGTCAAACACAATGAAGAAAGGCGAGTATAATGATACTGGTTTTCTGGGTCTACAGTTATTAGATTTTTTTACTATGATATGTGTAATTTAGAATTTCAGATGAATAATCAGCTATATCCATTGTCAATACACAAAACAAGTACAAAATATAATAAGTGTTATATGTAGAGATAACAATATTATTATTGTCACATTTACTGAAGAACAAAACTCCTGCATGAATCCCTGATATGCATAAAAATGGGATTTATTTAAATAATAACATTTTAATTTAAAAAAAAATCCCGAGGTTTTTTCAATTTTTTTCTCTTCATTGAACTTTTTAAATCGGACAATTACGAACATTCTAAAACAAAAGTAGCGAAATAGGTCCAGTCGTTTTCAAGTGATGCAATTACAGACGAACACCATTTCATTTTTATTTATATAAATTGGTTAGGACAATAGACTATCCAGAACTTTTTATGGTTTTAAATGACAAACAACCACTCGACTTACATATTTTATGTTCTATGAATCTGACTACAACAGTGTTTATGATTTAATTATTTTCTATTTTGAACATTAACTAAAATGTAAATGATTTGTCAACATCATGAATAACGAACACACAACACATCACGAATGATTGTGACGTTCTTTTTTTCTTAATTGTTATTGGTTTGCTATGTGTTTATTTTATACATTTCTGAGTAATGTATGGTAAATTATGGGATATCTTGAATAACACAAAATATTTCAATAAATAAATAAAAGCCAGTATTTAAAATATTACCATTCAAATAATTGTACCGTAAAATATAGGGTAGCACAACACTACAAAAATAAATGTGGCAACATTATTTTCTAGTTTGACTTTAGTGATTGTCAATTTATTGTGTGGGATTAAAAAACGCATCATAATTAGTAAATTACCTATTACATGTTCTGAGGAGTATATAATATATTAAAGGGTTTTATGAATTTTCTTCAATAATTTAATAGGTCTTGGATAACTTATAGATGATTTAATAGCCAAAATAAAGGATTTTAACTTTTGTATATTTATAAAAGTAAATCAATCTGAAATAAGGCTTAATAATTTTTTATTTAAATTTTAATTATTTATAATGATTTAATAAAGGTAACGTCAACAGCGCGCATATTATGCATAACCTATTTTATATTTTTTATATTAAATCTAATAAAGGTATGCGAACCTATTATAGGCGTCTACTACATTTACAAAACATAAAATCATAATTGTAATAATAATAACATAAAATAACATACTGAATGTTACTATTTTGTATAAATGTACTTTATAGTAAAGTATATATTCAATTTCTAGGTTACGAGTTAAATGGAAGGAGGGTCGCTTGACTGCTGAAGACCTCAAGACAATTGGAGTATACTGGTCTTAACCATCATACAAATAGTCTAAGAATAAGATTTGTATATTGTTTTATAATATACAAAAATATTAATGAATAAAAATTGTTTTTAATTTTTTTATTTATTGTTTAATTACTATTTCGTTATCATAATAATTTTAAAAGAAAACTGACACATTATTTGTGCGGAACCCTAATTATTTTTCTAAAATAAAAGTTGCCTAAGTTATTCCTTATAACATCAGCTATAGCAGTGAAAGTCCCATCAAAATCAGTCCAACCGTTTCGGAGATTACCCGAAACAGACAGACACACAAAAAAAATTAAAAAAATGTTTTATTATAGGTATGTACCATGTTTACCTCATATGTATAAATTCTATCACGTAAGAGATGTTGATTGATAGTCTATAAGTTGACAGCTGCACCAAAAGTGTGGCCAGAGGAAAATGAGTAAAAGTTACACATTCTTCCTTTTATACTTTGGATATACCTATCTTGAAAAAGAAGTGATACAAAGAAGCAATCTATATAAAATTGTGCCGGTTGCATGAGTCCGATAGCTAACGAGAATTTTTTCTGTTGTGTATACTGCAAAAAATGGTATCATGCTTTTTGCTTAAACTTTACATCGTCGCAAAGTAAATTAGCAGAAGCTTTAAGAAACTTCTGGGCATGTCTTCACTGCAAAATTTCTAAAGTGCTTGGCGGTGATAATTCCAACACCCAAAGGTCTGTGGGGTCCTCCCAGTCAGGAATATGATACTATGAAACTATTTGTAGGAACTATACTAATTCTCTTGGGAACCAGATGCTAAAGATGATATTAGAATCATTATCCAAGAAGTCTTTGATAGTATGTTTCTGACAATTATCGAGTGCATCAAAACAGAACGGTACAACGGTAAAAGAGGAATTAAAATGTATGAAGGAAGAACTATGTCCGATGGAACGGTCAGTTGAAGCTTTGAATGAACAATATGAGCTGAGTAAGATAGAATGTAGTAAACACAGTACATGAACTTAAATGTGAGTGCGAACAACTACAATTAACGTCAAAACTAAATACTAAGGAGCAATATAATAGGACATCAAATATTGAAATACAATGTATACCCGAGCACAAGAGTGAAAATTTGATCTCGACCACTGATATATGTACATCATTGTACTAAAGTAGCCAAATTAAATAGTAATAACAGTAGACCCCACTCCATAGTCATAAAGTTTGCTACGCCAAGAGTAAGAGACACCTTTCTAGCTAAGACAATTATGTGTAACAAACGTTATCCAGAGGACAAATTAAAAACGAAACTGATCGGCATAGCGGGTGACAGCAAGCCCATTTACGTAGTGGAACATCTGTCTCGGGCCAACAAATCCCTGCATCCTATATAGCCAGTCACAAGTCAGTACACCGATACATTTGAATACCAGAGTTTGAGTTGTGAGAAATAAAAAAGTGTAAAAAATAACAATTGTTTGATTTTCAAGTTAGCAGAAAATGACAGCAAATATGTACATAATAGTCAAATGTATCGACAAAATAAAGAATAATTTTAGTAGTATTTTGAAATTTTAGTCTGGCAATACTGAATTTCAATAACGGTGTAACAGTAACAATGAACAAATTTCAAAGAACTTGTGACCGTTGATTGCTTTGCTGTTCCTATTTGTTGACAAATTGACATCGAAGTTTATTTATGTATGAACTTGTCGATCTAGTTTCAGTATGAATATCACAAACAGTCAATCAAAAATCCCACATATGTTTCGGAGGAAAGGTGTGCATAAAATTATTATGAAATAGTTGTACTAACTGTCCTAAGTATGTATGTATGTCAATGAATTTAATTTGAATTTCTATTTCCTAACAGTGTTTTTTTTTTCAATTTTATTGTCAGTGGCAATTTCTCAGGTATTGTAGACAACAGCTGTCGTTTTTATGAACTTCCTCAAAGCCTATGTTTGATTCGTTTCTGTCTTTTAGTTCCTACTACTTTGCTTTGTTATTAGGTTGATTTGACTTATATTTCTTTTTTTCAGCAAGGGAACTTCCTGGTCATTGTGAAGATCTTCAAAAAAAGATAGAGGTGTTAGAAAATGAGCTCAGACAGAAGAAAAATGAATGTTTTCAGCTGCAAAGAGAAAGTTTAAAATCCAAAATGTCAGCGCCTAAACAAAGTAAACATAAAACGGACCCTTTTATTAGACCAGAGGTGCTATTTTTTTTTTATTCAAACCTAATTTTTTAATTAATATAATAATATTTTCCCTTACTTATCTATGGAAATAGAAAACCCATTTAGTCAAGAAAACTACCAATTTTTTTTTAAAGCCTGTGTTTTTTCTGTTGTCATTGCTAAATCCTCTCTCAAATAATTTTATACACAGAAATCTAGTTTGTTTATTAATTTGACTTGTTTAGATTGAACTTAAGTTATTTGATATGGATGATGATCATTCCACCTGATATTCATTGAAAGCAATGCTTACCATCAAGCACAGTACAATCCAAACACCGTGGCCACCACGGCGGTCGTTGCTGTCATACTGACCTGCATAAATATACTGATGTCTAAGTAGGAAGGAACGAACACGCTGGTCAGCAGATGATTCCACAGTTTTATAGTATGATAAATATAAGATTTAGAGATCTGTTTAGTTTATGTGGTTCAGTTGTGGAAAAGAGAGCATGGAATTAAATTGAATAGCTTTTCACAGCACTCATGATGATACAGACAGTAGAACAGTGTTCCTGTGCAGTTGAAGTGGCTCAATGTATATGGTAACTTCTACATCAATGCAGGCAGACCTTCTCTGCAATCTCTCAAGAGGAGGTATTTTGCGAATACATCCTAGAGATGCGAACAGTATTCCATACATGGCAGAACTTGTGCCTTGTACAGAAGATTCAGTTGACCGGTCGTGAAAAAACGTTTATACAATTGTGTGCAACTGGATTGTGACCACCATTCACCAGGTCTCACAGCTGGCATAATGCCATGCTTAGGAGTGTCGCATTCCCGTTTCAGCCTATGTATATTCAGCTGCAGAGAGGTATACAACAGCTGACATGACAAAAGCAACAGTCAGTAGATTTCTGATCTCTCGTTGTCACCCTTGCTTTGCATAATTTTAGTTTAAAAAAAATTCAGGGAGTGCGAGTTTAGTTAATGATAAATTATTTTATTTACAGAAAATTATATTATCTAATGATTTAGAAAAAATGAAAAATGATTTGAACTTGATGTCCATGCTGACTGGTGTGGAGGTGAAGTCATACGTAGTGGGAGAACATTGCTCCATACTGTTCCACATGCAGAATGATTCTGATCATGTAGTGAAGCATGGCTTGCGGATAGAAATGCATTCAGGTTGGTTTAGTCACCTCAGTGCATTTTTGTCAGTCCACCATTGATTACATTTAACAAAAACAAAGCTTTATTTTAATGGTTTCTTTTTTCAGGAACAAATGTGGTGTCCAAATCTTCTCTTCCACTGGGTTTCAACATCAAAGCAGTAACTGATGATTATGATAATATTATGATGCCAGAATGCCTGGACGCCATCTGGGGAGCACTGGCTTCTTATTATGACCGATTGGATCAATTGGAAAAACTCAAAGTAAGATTTATGCTTACATTAGTTCTTGTTTTGGGGCGTACCCTTTAAGCTCAGCCTCGAGCTTATCTGAGGGTAAGTAAAGATGAGGCCTATGATGGATCACACTTGCCTATTCACTCTTCGCTTCAAGATTCCCTAAGTTATACGTGAGCGGGAAGACATATGCCCATAGTTTATACCAGCCTTTAGCCTTCCATAATAAATGTGAAGTGAAACACTATGTGAACTGGGGGAATGTCTACCATATAAGGGTGGAAACATATTAAGTAGCATATTATTTTTTCCAGTGATGTAGTGGAAAATAGTAATATACTAAGCACAGATAAGTACTGAATTTTATTTGCAATTGTTAGAAACTTCATCTAAATATTTTTCTTTTGGTTTGCTTGCTACCGAGTGAGGGTATTTCAGTATGTTTGTTGTTTAACTTCACTTTAAAAGTAATAAAAAATTACAAGGACAAACACTACATTGGTTAAACTACAATGCTAACTAACAAAAAAACTAAAACATACAAATTACAAGTAGCTAAATAAATTAAAAAGACTTCATGATACATAATATTAATAACAATATAGGGGCACATATTTCACACACAGCCATGTAATTAGAAGCTAAGCATAGCTTGTATTATTGATCGATTTTATCAAATGTCTTTTTAAGATCTACAATTATGTGGTACATTTATATGATATATCTCTTATGGTTTACTCAGCGTAAGTCATTTAATTGCTGCAAAAATGTCTTTTTTCCGAATTGATTCACCATTATTGTCACTGCTTATTTCATATGTTATTCCATGTAACAAAATATATCCTATAACCTGGACAGATAACATATCTATGAATTAAAGGACAAACCACGTAAACCCGTCAAGTGGTTTTCGCGTGAAAAGAACATAAACGGACAGACAGACAAAGAGACGTTGAGTTTTACAATATGTATAAAAGTCTAATCAATTGTTGTTTATCGAGAACATTAATTTTAAACTATTTGCCTATTTTTCGTCAATACCTGGAAACAAGCTTTTGAATGATGTTTGAATAGTTTATTTTGATGAAGAATTAAGGAATATATTGCTTAAAAAAACACCTTTGAGAAATAATACATGAGAATTTTGTCTATTACAGAGAATGTTACAAATGGAAGCCGAGGTGTTCAAGGTACTGGACGGTTCTCATATAGAGATAACATTCACAGCTTCTAGTGATATGGATCCGGCAGGAGGAGAAATTGAATTAGTGCTGTTACTAGACTACAGGGTCTATGACATCAGACCTAAACAATACACCTTTAAGGAACTCGGTACGTTATTATTCACAGTTTCAAAGCAATTAGATTCTATTGAATATAATAATAAGACATAAGGTAAAAGCACCAGTAGTGTGTTAGTTTTTTAATTCCTACTCTTTACTTATACCTGAATTAAATAGCTGAATGTTTTGTAAAAATTGCTGATCTATGTTAATTAAATACGATAATAATAAATAAAAGTTTAAGTTAAAGATATATTGATTAAAAGAAAAATACAATTTAGCACTCAAGATTTTTGAGTTAGTAGTTGACCATCTAAAAAACATGAAAATCTAGTAGTTGACCATATTTTGCATCAGTAGTTACCCATCCAAATTAGTTAAGTTAACAGGCAAATTACAATTTTGTAGTTAGTTTATTTGTTATATAAAATACTAGAGCTTGTCGAAAACTTACACTTTGGAATAAAAAATGCATTCAACGTTAAGCTTTTTGGCTTCACTATATGAGTTATTACATGATTCTCATGGGTCTTATATGTATTTCTTTGAGATTTTTTTTAATGGCAACGACATATCTCCCTTAGCGCTTATAAAAAAATAATTATTCAAACATTATTTTAAAGCTTATGTTCTACACTATTGAAGCAAAATAGACATTCTTTAAAATTAATATTTTCGCTAATAATATTAATAAACTTTTATAAAAAGTGTATGTTTATTAGAAATGCCATCTGTTGGTGGATGACGTTTAACTAACGTGAGAGCTGTTAGATTATTTACATTCTCTATTGATAATGGTGCTAGTTTTACTTAAAAATAAAACTTGTATTATTAAGCATTGACGATGCATGAGTCAGCTAGTATTAGTATATATTCCGGCCATTTCTACAATTTACCATTCGCTTTCGTGTATTAAATTTTAGCTGTTCTACATAACCTTTAGCACTTTCCTTCAGTAAAATTTATTTTGGGATAATTACGACAAAGTTATCCGAGTATTTTTTGCTACAAACACAACATTAGATTTCGCTTTAGTTCAATATATTAATACCATTATTACGAACGTAGTATATAAACAAACAAAAAAGGTGTGTGTGCGATTCACACACGATAGAAGTGAAACTTCATTTTAAAAGACATTTTCTATTTTATTTAAACAGTGTGCAATATACATATACACCAACATTTACTCTCTTGCTCTGGCTCACACAAAGAGGAGAGACCGATAATGTGCGTTAAACGTTTAACATTTAACGCTTGGAAGTCGCATAAGAAGTTTCACTTCAAAAAAAAAACTTATAGTTATTCTACGTGCATAATTACGTCATTATAATTAATATATTTTAATGTTACATATTATTATGTACTATATATAGACTTTTATCATTTTCTTATACATATGTTTAGACAGTATAGATAATTAAATATAAGTACATATTTCTTTCCAGATCTTCCCGAGGGTTCTGTAGAGGCTCTCAAGTATCAATGCCTGGCTTTTAAAAAGAAACCTCTATATAAAGCCTTCAAAGAAGCTTTTATCACTGGCATTGGGCCATACAAGTTAGTTAAAAGAGTAAGTTTATAATCCTATGTTTGTTAGCAACCTTGAGTTACTACAGAGATACGCAGAGTAGTTTAACTTTATTCCAAAAATGCTTAATAAAAACATAAAAAATGTACAACAGTATTGAAAATTTCAAAGACTAAAATTTAAGTAACTGTGGAATAAGTAATTTAATTTATTATTAAGCTTCAAGAGAATATAGTTCAAGAATATGCTTTAAAATAAATGACTGGATTTTTTATAATTCTGGGGTATTGTTTACTATAGAATTAAACTGTAACTTTCAATTGGTTGATTTTATAAGCGTTCAATTTATGCTTCGCTTTTTATATCGCGAAGAAGTTTTAGGAAAAAACTAGGTTACCTTTGTGCATTTTGGAAACGCTCCATTTGAAAGCTAAAAAACTACGCCTATAATACGAAAATGATTTATTTTCTTTTAGTTGGGCGCTGCGGAAACGGAGGTCGTCCGCAAACATAGGGTATTTAAGCGGAACAAACACACTTACAACAATGATGATACATTCCATCCAGAAGATTGTTCCGGTGAGAGTGAAGATGATGAGATGGACGGAAATATGTTATAACATCGGGCTGTATGTTGACCACTATTATCATACGATGGTATGTCCATATAGACAATTCTGCTTATAACAGTTTCAAATTGTATAGAAATATTACATTTTCGGTGTTAGATGATACTTTTGTATACTTGCCAAGTTCTTTCTGGCGTGATGATTAGTGCTCGGTGTGAGCTGAGGAGCCTGTTTTACCTGGAAGCCTGTTTCGGAAGAGACTGTTTTACCCAGCATTGCGGAGGCACTGCAGGCACCTCATGTCAGCTGTCCGAGTGGTTGTTGGTAGTATAGCACACAGTTATACACGAGGTAGTAGCCTCCGGAGTAGCAACCTATATATTTATATTTAACCTAATCTAAATCGCAATAAATACTAAAGTTTTATGTCACCTGTAAGTGTGAATGCTTGCTCAACCTATTATTTATATAATATGAAGAAAACTAAACTTGTATTTCAAGTGTTTCATATTAGCATAGCAATAGCACATACGTAGCATGCTAATCTATACATATAATAAAATTGAAGTGTCTGTTTGTAATGTCAAAATAACAGCTTTTTATTAAATGCATAATATATGAAATATATAAGTATTAATGGTACCTTAAAAAAAACTTATTAATTTTGTGTCTGTTTGTTCCAGGTAATCTCCGAAACGGTTGGACCGATTTTAACGGGACTTTCACTGGCAGATAGCGGATGTTACAAGAAATAACTTAGGCAAGCTAACTAAACAAAAATACGGTTCCACGCAAAAAATAATAGATTTTTTAGTAGTCCACGTGTGCGAAACCGTGGGCACAGCTAGTGAAATATTTTTGATGGGGTAATAAACATGTACATAAAGACATCTCGTAAGCATTTTCTTAATATGTATTATAATAGGTGATACAGAATTAACAACACAATAGATTTTAATAAAATTTATTTGAAATGTATTAAAAATTTCGTTTTACAATTCCGTTTGTATTCATAAATGTCATTAAATAACCGAACCAATTATAGATTTTCGTTAATTATTTTGAACTGTAAATTAAATAGACGTGCTAACAAAGTTGTGCGAAGTTTCCTATGACGTTTACGTGACATTCAATAGTTTATTTTTTTCAAAACAGTTTAAAAACAATATCATTAACATTCATTTTAAATTAAATTATCCAATTTATGAAAATTGGAAAATAAAGGTTATGTTGCACCATAAATAATGCATTAACTACAGTGCAAAGACAAGTCTGTGGTAACCATTATTAAATAATATATGTTTTTATAGAAATTTATTGATTGTTATTTAAATGTGACAATACATAATAAGTACTTTATTAAGCAGTTCATTAGTATTGACTTCCAATAGTTTTATTAATTATTCAAACATTTTAAATTTAAAATTAATAATTCTTGATAGGATCATGTTTATTTAATAATATCTGTTAATAAAAGTCATTTTATATATTTTAATAAATTCGCTTTATACATATATCGTTTGGAACCTAAATATAAACAAAAACGTATGCAATCACTTGACTTGACAGTAAGAAATTTTTAAAATTAATTTGAAGTTTATCTAAGTTTAATTTTTTGACCTACTATCAAGCCGAAATACCTATTCTATGTTGAAATATAAAACACATCACATTAATCATTCTTAGAAAATAAAAAAAATAAAATTGTTCATAGCATATGCATACAAAAATAAAATATATTAAAATATACTTATTGTAGAGGAGAACTGATATGAACACTTCTAGTATATTTATGTATGCTATGAATTAAATATTAAAACATACCCATAAAGTTCCCTGTGTAGTCGTTGGACGCTCACTTCAAAAGTTTATAAAAAAGTAATACATAAAATACAAGTACACAGTTATACAGTATCGCAAAAATAATTCTTTTTAATATTGAGACAAAAACCAGGGCCCCTTTGATAAGAATTCTATCTCCTGATATCTCGGGAAAAAGATTGTCGATATATGCAGTCCCTTCCCAAAGTTCGTAACTCGAACACAAGACGACTGCAAATTGTACCTTTCTTCATTATAATCTTTCTGCGTGTTTTATATTACGCAGGCTGTACGCACTACCGGAGAGGTTTACCTGTGCAGATCAACCACGTACAGGATCTCTGTACCTTGTCACCAAAAAAAAAAAGAATTTGGATTTTGCAAATTGAATTTAGATTTTGCGCCAGTCAAGTGTACAGGTCCATTCTAATGTACGCCTCGGCTCCGGTCTACCTGCGCGGGTACACCTGTACAGGTAGACCGTAACGTGTATAGCCGGCATTAGCTATAACGATGTTCAAGTATCTTTAAAATATTTTTTTCTCGATACTCAATATACGCGTTGCACTAGAAACCAGGAGACAAAAGCCTGAACATTATATATAAGAAATATGTTTATTTAAATTAATGTTACAAGAAAGTACATACAAGCAAACTTAACAACTGTCATAGGTTTGTAAGAAGTGAGCTTGAAACACTTCCTATAGAACACTGTATAGTCGGTGATGAGTATGAACTCAGACACCCCGGTTGGGTAGCGGTTTCACTTTGTAGATGCGCACGAGCCAGTGCTCCGTCGTATAAGCTTCTTCGAGTACGTCGAGGTTGAAGTCCTTGTTGCCGATCTCCGCGCCGCGCACGCGATCGAAACCCGGCGGCCGGCCTGCCAATCAATCTTACTATATTTTTCAAGCCCGGTAAAGCTGTAAAAGCCGCAAAGGCTCCGGGGCCCCTAAGGCTAACAGTATAGTCAGTTCGACAAAAAAAAATCTTACTATATGGGTCAAAATCACCAAGGTGGAAAATTAGCTTTGCCTGCAAATAAATGCCTAAGTTCAGATTTTTTTAAACAAATTTTCAATTGTAAATTCTTAACTGTGTTCATATCAACTATACATAAAAAATATGCTTTAAAAGAGAAACATATTCATTATTATTTGAAAAATACCTAAAAAAAAATCATTTCGAGAACGTGTCCTAAGTAGCAATCTTTAAAAACTAACACCGAAAACATTAAAAAAATAAAATAAATTAAACAGTTTTTCTTACTTATTGGCCATTAATTTTATCTTACATCAAGTAATTGTATGCATTATTATAGAAAGAAAATAAATAAAAGAAAACCAAGTCCTAATATTATGTCCGACAATATGAGCGTCATTTGAGGGAACGAAGTTTTAATTGCCCGAAAAAATTGTATTGTTGAACGCAGCCTTTAGATATATATGGTGTAGTGTAGTGGAAGATGTAAACAAAGTGGCTGTCAAGAGAGTGTTTCGCCAAAGTAATTGAAAAATAAGTGGTAAGTACGTTTCCATTCATTATTTACAAAGCGTACATCAATAGGTCATCATATCGGGAATGCGTTTATTAACTCGGAATATTGAAAAAATACATTTTATATTGTTTATTAGGAATAGTATCCTTAATTTTTTAACATTAACCATGCCTAACATGACATCAAAGATGGCTGCCGTCTAAAAAGGGCGCGTTTATTTGAAAACGTCATTTCGAGAACGGTCATTTCGAGAACGTTCCCGGACTGAAGGACTGTTCTCGGAATGATGATGCCGTCCCGGAAATGACTATTTAATTACCAAAGTGATATCTGTTTTAACTATTGACTAATTAATTTAGTGTATTATGTTGTACTAACATAGTTTATAATCAATTGGTTTTTTTAGCAATATGAAGTCTCACGAGGCTGAAAAAAATTTACCGTTCGAAAAACATCTTCAAAAAAAGTAGTTCTGCTTACTTGCGCCGACGAGAAAAAGCTAATGCAAGAAAAAGGAAATTTTTAGATAAAATGACAGAGGAAGAGATAGAGATTAAAACGGCGAAGGATATAGCATACTATCAGAAAAAAAAGTTGAAAAGAAAGTTAAAAACATTGCTGAGATGACTGAGAGAGAAAAGCGAAAGCATTGAAAAATCTGGAAAGAAACATAAAAAAATACAGAGAAAAAAAGAAGACATTATCAAATATAGTAAACAATCCTCCACTAAATTCCGATGATAATTTTAGCTGCAACACCTTCTTCAGTAAGAAAAACAGTGGGAAGAAAAATTGTGCGGAAGGATAGAGCCAAAGCATACCGTAAAATAAAACAATTGCTACAATTAAACGTAAATATTAAACTTTAAAGAAAAGAGAACAGGAGAAAGCTCAGGTACCGACAACTCCTAACAGCAAAGTTGACTCGTTGTTAAAAAAAGTCAACGTAACTCCTGAATGCGCAAGAATCTTTTACTTAACGAAGTACTGACTACGCAATAAAAAAAGGGAGACCGATCACGACCGCCGGCGGGAACGGACGTGTTCACGACCGCTCTCTGCCGCCTTTGTGAAGTTTTACAACCGACCGGCTTTGCTGCACACCTGCTTCGCACCTGCATCGCACCTGCGTCGCACCTGCGTATCGCCGTCTCGCTCGCACCCATTGTGTCGCGTACTTTCAGTACGCTACACAATAACAAACTGCACTTTTAAGTGCAATTGTTGTTTCTATTCGACGAAATCCACACTTTAGTGGTCGCTTGCCGGAAACCTCTCGGTGTCAACAGAAGGCAAGTGGGTGCGTGACCCAAGCGCCCCTCGGTTGCCTCCTTCAGAGGCAAACGATAGTACTTGGTCGGGCTCAGGAACCTTGGCCCTTGATAGAGTCATAGTCAAGCCCTGAGTGTCTCCTTCCCACCCTTCCGATCCTGCTACATATCCATCCCCGAGTGTCTGTTTGGGCGTAGCTAGGTATTTATACCGGCTGCGTTCTCTGCCTCGGGCTTGATAGGGACCTCCACGTAGGGCCCGGTAGGTTCTTTTCCTGCGAGTCATTACACCGTGACCCGCAGGTCCCTTTACACGGCTCGGGATAGCCGTTTAAATTCACTCGGCGCACCCCCCTGCCTCTCCGGCAGGGAGGTTTAACTTCACCCCCGCCCGCCCAACCGCCACCGCCGGAATGGCAAACCCTGAATTAGAACGCTTCAAAGCGTTCGCAATGAGCCTCCATCCGTCGCTCTGGACGGACTATAATAGGGCCATCGCGGCCGAGCAACCCGCCGTTGCCATTGCCATCGCTCAGGGCACCGAGCCCACCAGCGACCCCGCCGCGCCACACGCGACGAACAAGAAGTCCGTCCCGCGCTCCCGCTCAACGGCACCCCGCGCTCACCGTCAAACGCCGTACAAACGGCCATCGTCGCGCTCACGTTCCCCGGGCATTCAAGCCCCGACCCCAGCGCCCTCTGCGCTGCCGATAAACAATTCTTTCGCGTCGCTAGTTCCCGAAGCGGACACGCCGACGCTAGTAGCTACAAACATTAGCTACTCGCCCGCCAGTCCGGATCCCAAACCCGAGTCCGACGAAATGGACACGGCGATAGTCAAGGATAACGAGGGCTTCACCCTCGTTCAAAAAAACAAGCCCGCCAAACGTGCATCGCGTTCGCGTCCCGAGTCTCCGGAGACTCAGTCCCGCCCTCAAAAGGCACAAAAGACCGGGCTTAATAGCCACGCCCCCCGCTCCGCAGCGCCCTCAGCGCCCGCCGGTACCTTTGCCGGCAGAAAGGCGCGTCGTCCTCCGCCGGTTGTAGTCCAAGACAAGTCGGTCTGGACTAATCTATCGAAAAAACTGAATGAGATGAAAATCAACTATACCTCGGCCACTAACACGGCCAACGGTATCCGAGTTCAATTAACTACCTCTGACGAACACCGTCAGTTCACAAAGTTGCTCCGAGCAAGCAACCTACATTACTACTCGTACACCCTAGAGGATGAGCGTCACCTCCGGGTTGTAATCCGCCGCATCCCGGTGGAAATCACGCCCGAGGAGGTCAAAACTGACCTCTTAGCGAAGGCCCTCCCTGTCCGCGAAGTGCACAGAATGCACGGCGGACAATCCAAAAACCGACCATTAGATATGGTCGTAGTTATCTTGGATCTGACCCCCGAGGGCAGAGCCATCTTTAATGTGAGGAAAGTGTGTGAGCTCTCCGGAATAGCCGTAGAGCCCCCACACAAAAACCGCAGCCCTCCGCAGTGCCACAACTGCCAGTTGTACGGGCATTCGGCCCGCAACTGCCATCTCCGTCCCAGGTGCGTTAAGTGCCTCGGGGACCACGCGACGAGCGAGTGCACGCGCACTCGGGAGTCGTCTACCCCTCCGAGCTGCGTGCTATGCGGCAACGCGGGTCACCCCGCGAACTATCGCGGCTGTCCCCGTGCCCCGCGTCCTACGCGCCCTACGCGCCCTAGGCAAGAGCGACACATCCCTCCTCAAAGGGCACGTCCCGCCGCCACCAGTCAGCCCATGCCTCTGCTCACGCCAGAAGCTTTCCCCAGCCTCCCGGGCGCTTCCCGCGTCCCGGTGGCGGCCACCCCCGCGCCCCGCGCACCCCCTCCGCCCATGCGAGACCCTCAGGCAGCATGGGTTCCCACTCCCCGTCCCCAGCCTCCTAAGGCTCAGGCCCCCCCGCCCGCTAGCACGCGCCGCGGCGTAGACTACATGGTCATGCTCTTCCGCGAGCATGACCCTCAGGAAGTATTGGCATACGACCAGTGCGTCGCTGAGTACGGCCCCGCTGAATCCATCAGGCGTTTTCCCCTGATGACAGCGACGCTACTGCGTCTGTCCCGTGCTGGGAAATAGATACCGGTAATAAATGGCTCGAATTAAACCCAGGAGTCTTAACATATCTTTCTTTAACGCGCGGAACCTCTTTCCCCAACGGGACCTCGTAGCCACCTTTCTTAGGGAACGGGAGATAGACGTGTTTCTAGTACAAGAAACACTTCTAAAACCCAGTAGGCGCGACCCTAAGATAGCGAATTATAACATAGTTAGAAATGACCGTGCCACCCGAGGCGGCGGCACGCTCATCTACTACAAGCGTTCCCTCTACTGCATGCCAATAGACCCTCCCGCACTTACCAATATGGAAGTGTCAGTTTGTAGAATAGGCATGACTGGCCATCCGTCAATCACGCTTGTCTCTGCATATCTCTCCCCGAGTAAAAGACTACTTCAGTCCGACCTGGAGGCGCTCCTTTCACTCGGACAATCCGTCATAATAGCAGGCGACCTCAATAGTGGTCACACTCACTTCAACAACTCGCGTAACACCCCTAACGGGGTTATACTCGATCTGCTATGCGATGTGCTCGGCTTTGACGTTATAGCCCCGCTAGAACCCACGCACTTTCAAGATAACTGTCACCCGACAGTACTTGACATAGCCCTCCTCAAAGGTGTCTCGCTTCGGTTACGACTTATAGAAGTCGTACACGAACTAGACTCCGATCACCGCCCGGTTATTTTACAACTCGGGCAACCATTCGACCCCAGTCCGCCAAAAGTCAAAGTAGTTGACTACGCGATCTTAAATCGCTACTTAACGGATAACGCGACCCCGTCCAGCTTAGCTAGGATCCCCGACGTATTAGAATCAACAGCAGACGCCGACTTAGCGATCGATTCCCTGGTCGACTACCTCCAAACCGGTGTAAGGGAAGCCTCGAGAGAGGTGCAAGCGGCGAACGATCGCCGCTTTATACTCCCCCCCGGCTTACGAGCGTTAATCACGGAAAAGAACGCCGCGACACGTGCACACGATTCTTATCCAACGAGGGATAACACCCGTAGGTTACGACGACTTCAGAGAGAGGTCAGAACTCGCATCGACGAGTTCAGAGGTCACCGGTGGGATAACCTCTTAGAGGGTCTCAAGCCGTCCCATCTGGCTTACTGGAACCTCGCCCGCTCTCTGAAGTTAGAAGCTACAGCCCTAATGCCGCCCCTCGAAAGGGGCCCCGATCTCCCACCCGCGTTCGATAGCGACGATAAGGCAGAATGCCTTGCCGCAAGCTTGGAGAGCCAGTGCTCTCCAAACTGCGACAACGTAGATACTGCCCACATCGAAACTATCGAGACCGCCGTTCAGGAACTAACGACGATTCCCCCCGCGGAAACGTTAACCCCGGTCACGCATGACGAGATTTGTTCTGTTATTAAAGGCCTTAAGCCTAGAAAGTCCCCTGGCCCCGACGGTATCAGAAATGAAGTACTTAAACTTCTTCCTGATCACCTCATAGCTCTTTTGGTTTGCATCTTCAATGTAGCCATAGCCCACTGCTATTTTCCAGCCGTCTGGAAAAAAGCTATAGTTGTAGGTATTCACAAGCCCGGCAAAAAAGCTTCGCTTCCCGATAGCTATCGCCCGATCAGCCTTTTAAACACACTAGGGAAACTTTACGAGCGGCTCCTTCTGAACCGTCTCAAAACTGTTATAGATATTAAAAATCTATACCCTCCCGAACAGTTTGGTTTTCGCGCCCGGCACTCGTGTACACATCAAGTGCACCGCCTCACGGAGCACATCACGAGCAACTTTGCCAAAAGTAGTATCGCCCCCGCCCGTACGCTTGCGGTCTTTTTCGACGTAGCTAAGGCCTTCGATAAGGTCTGGCATGCCGGATTAGTCCACAAGCTACATCAATTAGAAGTCCCGGATAGGTTAGTTCACCTAGTTCATGATTTTCTACGCGACCGCACCTTCCACTACCGAGTGGAAGGAGTACTATCTACCGCCCACCGTATACGCTCAGGCGTCCCACAAGGTTCCATTCTGGCGCCTTGCCTTTTCAATCTGTACGTCAGCGACCTCCCGAAGCCCCCCGGGGTCGAGGTAGGGCTCTACGCTGACGACACAGTCATATACGCGTCAAACAGACACAGAAAAAATCTCGCCTGCGCAGTCCAACGTGCCGTAACCACTCTCGGGGAGTGGTTTCGAACGTGGCGAATAGCTATTAATCCGGTAAAGAGCGCCGCGATTATGTTTGAACCGCATACATGCAAACTACCACGCACGGTAAGACCCCTCTCTTTATTCGGTACGAATATCCCTTGGGCCACCAAGACTAAATATCTGGGTGTCACCCTCGACTCGAAGCTTAACTTCAACGCACACGTTACTATAGTCAGGAATAGGGCCATCTGGATCCTTTCCCGCTTGCGACCCTTGCTTAGTTCGGTAAGCAAAATGTCCTTAAGACATAAGCTCACACTCTACAAGATGTGCGTACGTCCGATCTTGACATATAGCTGCGCCGCGTTCGCACATATGTCCAAACATAACTTTGCCCGCATGCAAAGAGTCCAAAATCGGTTTCTCCGTCGCCTGCTTGACCCTCCAGCCTTCGTTAGGAACATGGACCTGCACAGGGACATGAGGCTTCCCTCGATAGAAGCCTATGTGAAATATCTCACCAGGAGATACTTCGATAGCGCTTCGAATCATCCCAACCCGCTCGTAAAATCCACCGTGAACTACGTCCCAGACAACTCGATCCCCGTTGCCAAACGTTATAAACGCCGTCCGCGAAATCTCTTTGTCGATCCCGATGACGACATCGAGAAAGCTAACAATTTCTACGCGTCCGCTCCCGCAACATATGCGTGCTCGCGCCCACGCCCGCGAAACCACCGTTCCCTCCGCAGGGGACGTACGGTTAACTTCGCTCCCGCACACCCGCCACGACCACCCTCCTCTGCGGCAACTCAAGCCTAGGTCCGATCCATCGGCATGGAGCCCTTGAGCCAAGCATCCGCTCGCGCGATACAAGTGACTGTACAATCACTAACTTTCACAGCCATACATGACACTGCATTATACACACATGCACAACACACAGGTACATAGGTTCTGTAAGGGACCTTTTTTTTTTCTTTTTTTGCCTAGTTAGATTAGACAAAAAATTTCAGACCACTAAATACACATACACATGTTCCTTCCCTCCTCCCAGGGGGCAGAAACATGTATATATGTATAGTTAGTTTAGATCGAATTACGGATAGGGAATTAGTCAGATCGCGACTTAATTGCATACGCGCAACAGTCCGAGCCGAGGTTCGGCCACTTTGGCACCCTTGGATGTTGTTGCTTAGCTTTCGTGGCTGAGTGCCCTAAGCGCTCGCCCCCAAGCCCGGTAAAGCTGTAAAAGCCGTAAAGGCTCCAGGGCCCCTAAGGCTAACAGTATAGTCAGTTCGAAAAAAAAAAAAAAAAAAAAAAAAAAAAAAAAGCAATAAAAAAAGCTAGTACTTTAAAAAAATCCAAAGAGAGGGAAGTCTGCCCTCAGACTCATTTTGGAAAAAAACAATTGTCTATTCATACAGGCGTATATTATATAAGAAAGGGTGACACTGATTTAGCTGGTATATCTTACAATCAAGGCAAGGAAAACCTATAGCCAAATATAATATTTTCTGGAATATTTATATTAATTTAAGTACCTACACAAAAGAAAACTGTAAGACAGGTGTCCATAAAGATGATGGGGAAATCCTAGTAACCTTCTTGAATTCGGTACGTAACAGTGCCAAAAAATTTAAAATAGATTCGAATGATGTATTCTACATTGCATTTAAGCAAATAATTAGTATTATTCCAACGCCATTGCTGAAAAAAGAAAATAATCCAGAGTATTATTACTTTGATACAGATATTGATGTTTGCGAAAAATTCGAAGGTTTGTTTCTTTTAACATAATATAATAAATTCTTCTGTTTAATTAATATGATTAAGAGAACATGTTTTAATTTAAACTTACTATAGAACTATATACATGTTTGAATGGTTTGATTAATGCCATCAAGAAAACTGTTTAATATGATTATTAAGAATTTGTACTTGACTGTGCACATCGATTATAATACTGTAAAAAAGTGATTTAAGTTACATTTATGTTAGGAATAAACCTTATGCCAAATAAATAAATAAGTATGACATCCAATATTTATTCTTTTGATTTTATAAACTTGTAAACCTAAATTGTATTTATATCGTCATTTAGAGAACACACGCATCATTCCGTGAACATCCCATTATTTCCGGGAACATCACTAAAATCACAAATATGACATTATTATTTTAGATAATTAAGAAACGCCTTGGTAATATTAAACTAAAGCGGACTTCTTATACCAACAGCTTATTTATTTATATATAAGTCAGCGATATTGGCATATTTAGATAATTTAATACTAAGAAATAGTCATATAGCTCAATTTGAAGCGATATTTTGATTCAAAAAGTTTTTATTTATAATTTTATCACAGTTTTTTTATTTATTATTATTCATTACATACTCTGGCTATTGATCAGTGTAAAAAAGAAATACTAATGTAATATTTTTATATTTTTATAAACCTCACAAAAACGTTCACGGAATGATTGATTTCAGCAAAAACTCACTTTAAAAATTAAATTACAAGAGTAGTAAATTAAGTCTTGCTCTGCCAACGTAAATATTGTTTAAACACAAGTTTAGTTATCATTTAAGCTGATCATCAAAGTAATAGCTGTTAGGTATATTCATCATAAAACAGAATTTGGAATTTGCGACCTTGGTGATTTTGACCCATATACACTCAACTGACTAATTTTGTACCTGGATAAATGGTACCTGGATGAGCAATACTGGATAAGTAATGCACGGATAATTGGTACTTAGATAACTGGTATATGAGTAAATGATACCTAGATAAGTGGTATCTTGACAAGTAAGCATTGATAAGTAACCTTGATAAGCAGTACTTGAATAAGCGATACCTGGATAAACAATACTGGTTAAGTGGTACCCTGATAAGGGGTATTTGGATAATATTTTGTATTAAGATACTAGCAACCCCAGATTCGCACGGGTAGCAGAGAGGTCCCAATCGGTATAATTTTGTCCGAAATTTTCAACATTCATCGTAATATTGTAGCTAATTTACACTAAATTATAATGAATTATACACCTAAACCTTCCCCATGAATCACTCCATCCACTAATAAAAACTGTATGAAAATCCGTTCAATAGTTTTTGAGTTTATTGCAATCAGGCAGACAAATGCTGCGGTACCTTTGTTTTATAACATGTAATGCAATGTTAGATGTGGTTTCAAAATAACATTTAAATGGAACATTGATTGAATGAATTTTTAAAAGTTTTGTTTTACGATGTTGTCTAGTGGTTTTTATTTTTATTCGTAAATTTGCGTTATTTGACCCTGTATTGTGAATTGGCTGCGTGATATGTTGAGTGATATAGTATTCTTGTGCGCAAATGGATTTGATTATAAATAATAAGAAAGGACCTGATCCTGATATGACACAAAAACCATTTTAGAACACATTAGAAAATAGTACGAGCCTTAAAAGACGTGTATCCACTGGATACACTGGATACATTTAATAAATTAAAATAACAATAAGTGTATTCTTAGAACAATAAGGACTTGTTCAATTGAGACACTAACCTCCCTCTGTGTAGACAAGGCCGAATTTATAGTAGCTCATCTTGTACATGAGACAGTTGAGGAGGGTCGAGGAACCGTCCGCGTCGACGCGGAACTCCCCTGAGGGCGTGTAGTAGTCCGCCTCCCGGATGTGTGCACCTCGCTCCGTACTGCCACCGATGCGGACCATCCATAGGAACTTGTTTATATCTTAAAGTTACAATGCAAGGAAGCAATTTAGAAACTTAGTATAAAATCACAATCGTAATTCAGAGTCGATTCCTTATTTTTGGTTATTAAAATCTCTAAATCTTTTCATAAATTTTTTTTAATCATAGAGTTTATTAATTAGGTTAATTTCATGCAAAAACAGTACTCAAACTACAATAATGATTTTGTATTTTATTACAATTGTATGTAAACTACATTATCGTCGAACCTTTGTTTTGATGGTAAAACCGTGTTACGAAATGGGTGGATGCACAGAGAGGGAGTCACTTCCAGGCATCAATATCATTCACATAGTGATTACCCTATAATAAATAACCTGCTTGACATGGTCTTTGAACTCATTGTCTAGCAAATCAGTAATGTGCTTCGGAATGTTATTATTTTATTATTATTATTAAGCCTTTATTGCTGCTACTAATTACACATATAAAATAAAATTTTCTTAATCTTTACACATCAGGTGTCCCGTTATAAGTGGTCAGTGTGTCATGTGACACGTAGGCCTCTTCCAGCTGTTTCCATAACATCCTATCGTTTGCCTTTCTTGGCCATATTGTACCTGTTGTAATGTTATTATACTATTACCCAAAAAACTTTTATTAGTCTTACTAAGTCTAAAACACAGTACGAATAATTTCTAGTATTAAATCTGTGTTGGTTTTTGACAAAATTAAGCCTGTAAAAGTTTTTACGAATACACATTAAATTATCAAGAATATATTGGGAGGGTAAAGTTAAGAGATTAGATTAGGTAGGTCAAATAACATCTTAAGCTTTTAGGACAGTGTGACCATGCAGCAGGTTCCTGCTATTTGGGCAGGATTGCTCTTTTCATTTGAACTCAGACAAATTCCACTGTCGTTTTATGAAATTTGGCTGTATGTGGCAGAATTGTGCTAAAGTAACAATTTTGTTAATATTTACAATGAAATAACACGGAATGTGAACTTTGAATTATCTTAAAATCATCGTACAGAATTTTATTAAAACGACCGTTATTTTTTAAATAAACCCAAACCTGATATTTGCGTATTAATTTCAAACAAAAAATAAGGCCATTGAAGAATTTATGAACAATTCCTATGTAGGCACTTTCGCCAATTTCAAGTGAAACAAATAGAGTAGAGTATAGCAGCCAAATGATCGGTCACAAATTTAAAAATAATATTGTCTTATGGGATCTGCAGGGATATTATAGTTACTATCTAAAGCAATGACACTGGCAAATGCGCAAACCGCATATTGCTGAAGAGAAAAAGAATACTCACCGTCAGAGGAATATCCAACGAGTCCACCAAATATGACAAGCACGTAGTCGACGTCCAGTTCTCGCATGATCTCGTAAGCCCGATCCTCGGTGGACGCCATGGCCTGACCGACGCGCGATATGTGCGTGTTGTTCCACGTGTTGTTATCAACGATCACCGTCCGATTCGCCATCGCCGTTATCTGGTACCCGTAGTCCCACCACGACATCACTTTGGCGTCCTGATTAAACATTATCAAATTTGATTCTTCTTGTTTTTTTTTTTTTTATGGGAAACACAGTACAATCCAAAAACAGCTTTTGGCCTCTGAGCTGGATCGACACTGGCTGATCTCCAAACGCGAAAAACCAAAATAGAGTCACTATGACGGAGTTTATCATACTTAGTCGGGTACTAACTAATCTCAACCAGCCCGTATATTGCATGTATTGCAGTATGAATGCACACCGGGTGGTCCCAGAAAGCGATACGTCTAAGCGCGTCACTATGGAGAGTGTTACACCTTGTGTATCATGTTCGCGATCCAGTCACTGTGTCCCACCGGCCAGGCGCTCTTCAGTGCCCCGGAGTTCTTATATGTTACGTTCATACCTGTATGTAGTTTCACTAGTGTTAAGACTAAATTCATACGTTTAAGGTTATAGCCCTACTCTTTAGGGTCATAGCATGATGTCATACATTCTAAAATCTAGAACATTCCGCAATTAACTGATAATACATACCTCAGGAGTGTTCATCTTGAGCCAGGTGTACGCCTCGCGGAAGTCGTCGAATATTATCCTGGCGCCGTCGTGCGCACGCGCAGACAGCACTATAGAGGGGGAAGAGTACGCCTCTGACGTCACCCACGTGCAGTGGAACACGTATGACAGCAGCAGGCAGCCGAGCACGCACACGAACAATGCGCCGACCTGTACATTCACCATAATATACCTCTACATTGTTTCCCTTTTATTTTTTCTTTACTACAAATGACAAACTTTGCCCTTTATAGCATGTTATTTGGACTTATAGATTGGGAGATAAAGTAAAATTAAAATAATTCAACACTCTGCTCGGGTCTATGACTACAGGTGTAGTGGCGCGAACGAGTCGTGTGAGTTGTGACGCATCATAACCTTAGTCGCCTGATAAAAATATTGTTTATACTGAAGTATTATAAATCATCAATCAGCGATTTCTTTTAAATCAGACGCGGGTGAAACTGCTGGGCACAGCTAGTTGGATATAAAAAGCGTGTTAATGATAAAATTAATGGCAGTAGTACATATAACGAACTTTAAAAACTATAACAGCTAAGTAGGCTTTACAAGTTAACGAGTAATAGTCCACCAACTTACAAACTTAACAACAAATAACTTAAAGCCCTTATAAGTCTGCATATTCTGACGGAAAGAATCTTGCAGTTTTTGTTTGTATTTAACTTTACTACATACCTCCGAACGAAAAACCAAATTGTTCTCGTGTTTCTTCTTCTTCTCGTGCTTGTCAACTTTCGGCTCAATATCCTTCACGTGAAGACTTAAAAGGCTCGAGGCGGCCACTCCTGATACGATGCACATTACTGGAGCGAGAACCAACATAAGACGAACCATCACGCCCTGTTGGAAACAAGCAGTGAGAGGTCAGTGTATTCTTGATGATGATAGAGAGCTGAAGAATTTAACGAGGTAGTCAGCGATCAAAGTGTAAAAGGTCACTGAGCGGAGTCAATGGAGTTAACTCAACATGTCTCAACGCTCTCAAGCTTCACTTTTCATCATTATTGTATCTATTGCATTTTGTTAGGAAGAAAATAAGATCCATCGAGCTGTGTTTATTCCTTAAGTAGGCAGTGACGCAATATTTTCATATATCATATATAGATATATCAATATTATTTATTTTATAAAAAAATATCTTTTCGCATAATAAAAACTTTCAAAATTAGAGAACAAGGATTTCAATATTCTAAGTGAATAATGAAAAATACAGCAATAAGGGTATTTGGTCATTTATTTATAGACAAAAATATATTTTCTATCCACACTTTGGCTATGTGTCTTTTCGGCACCGAGTGCAAATGGATTTAGGCTTAGAGGTAGTACGGGACCTGGAGAAGGACATAGCAAAGAAAAAACTACTCTAGTATAAAACTGCAACACAAATCACAATGTTTACAATGTATAGGAGTAAAATAATAAATTGACTCACAGCGAAATAAATGCTGAGTACTCCATATAGTATGATGAATATATTAGCGTCTGTGAGCTTGCTGAAGCAGAAGTAGAGGCCGGCGGGGAACAGGAACACCAACACTTGCAAGTCGAAGTAGAACGAGGACCACGAGGTGGGCTGATGCTCTGATACAGACGCTGTACAAATAAAGGAACATAATAAATAAATAATTACCACTGCTAGGTTAGTCTACTTCGCTTACTACCACAGTTGAATTTCCTTCGGTATTTTGCTGTAGGATTCAGCGGCTGAGGTAGATACAATATTTGTATTATAAAAACGGGTAGTTCGAGCTATTTATAACATGTGACCTCGTGAATCACTGAAGAACAAGTTTCAAGGATTTAGTATCTTAACTTTGCCCTTCCAATACATCTTGGATAGTTAGATGTATGTTTGAACAAAATTAGATAACTGATGTACTTTATGTATATATAGATGTACTTGTAAGTGACAGACACACTTTTAATAGTAGAAGTAAAAATTAAATAGTTATTCCATGGTTTGGACTTAGTAGAGTAATAAATGTTTTTTAGGTAATTCTGTTAGGTTCTACACTAAACTTCCTAAGCACATGACCGATTTGTCGTATAATAAGTTCGAGAATCATATTAAGCAAGTTTCAATGTCCAAAGGATATTACAGGATCTTTACGTGAATGACTTCTGGGAGTGATTCTCTTTCTGTACATCCATGAAAAAGGTTTTTTTTTCTAATGGATTATAGGAATGCGCTTGGCCTCGATTTCATCTGATGGTAAGTAACGATAAGGCCGACGATGGATCGAGCATACCTATAAAATTAATAATTGTAAACAATACAAATATTGTAATAACAATAAAAATAATATTATTGTATTTTGTATTTAGGTTACTTTTACCGTACACCGAACGATTGGCAACTAAACTTCAAAACGTGTATTTTATAATTTGATAATGAGTATTGCAATTTTATTATATTGACGTCATACAATAACTGACTAATATTTTTTTAATTATATATATGTATAGCATTCGTGTTATTTTTATTGACACTTACCAATAATAGGAATGTGGTTTTTAGCATAGGAGGGGTCCAAGAGAGAGTAGAATCTGCCTGTCCATGGAGAAATTTTTCCTGCAAACAAGATAACCCTTTTTTAATATATGTACATATATTATTTATAAAAGGCGCTTTTTCCTGGCAACGCCATATATCTCTCATTTCTTCACCAAATTAATGATTCAAACATTATTTTCAATTTATGGACCCCGTTATTCAGCTTCGCAGGAACATCACCTCGCTGAGCGTGTCTTACCGTCTGTATCATGGTCAGTGTTCTGAAGAGCTGTTCAATCTAATTCCCTCCTCTCCTTTCTACAATAGAACCACACGCGCTGGTCTTCAGAATCACAGTTTTACGGTAACCTCCATCACGGCATGAACTTAAAAGTTATCTACGTGTTATCTTTGTTGTGCTTTTGTCCCTGCTTCTTACGACATCGGGTCCTTCAACGTTAAGACATGTTTATGCAGGCCGGCATGACAGCGGCGACCGCCGATGGATTCCGATTGCCCGGTGGTCGCCGTTGTATTTGGATTGTACTGTGCTTACCATCAGGGACAGTACCGTCAATTTATCGAACTACTATAGTACATTTTGGAATTTTAAACTGACAGTGTGCTTAAAAATAGTAAAATGTCCTATACCAACAACAGTAAGTGGTTCTCAAGAGAATTTGCCGAGCCACACTGATTGGTGTTTGGCAATTTAAGTGAGCACTACAAAATGCCCCATATACTATCTGGTATTTTTTATATATATTACTATTGCAAAATGACGACAATGACTGATGGTAAACACAGTATAATTCACAACGCAAATTAAACATTAAAGAAATCCCAGACCTATTCATTGAGACCATTCCAATGAGCCCGAATACGATATCTGTGCTGTAAGTTGGTGACGAGTTACGTATCCTACAGATCTCAGATGATGCTATAGAATCAAGTCAAGGTCATGTTCTTCTAATATCATTCATCATCATCGTTTCAGCTGAAACAAGTCCACTGCTGGGCATAGGCCTCCCCCAAAGATCGACACAACGACCGGTCCTGTGCTGCCCGCATCCAGCTACTTCCTGCAACTTTTACCAGGTCGTCGGAGCACCTTGTGACCGGGTCTGCCCGCGCCGCGACAACTCTCTGACCCATCGGCCATCCGTTCTACGAGCTACGCGGTCCGCCCACTGCCACTTAAGTCTAGCTATTCTTCTAACATCATTGATGTAACAGAATACCAAATTCCGACTCCATCACACCTATGGAAGATGCTGAAATCCATTTATCAACTAGAAAAGAACTGATAATTTTTTAACAGATTTTCTTGATTCATAGCTAAGGACACACTCGACCAAGTTATTTCTCAAACACAGTTCAGCCTTTGGGAGATACTATACCACAGATATACAGGATACATGGGTACACAGATACACACATTGAACTTATAACATCCCTGTTTGCGTTGGGGGTCATAAAACAACAGCGATCACCGAGAGATCGGGAATCTATGGGCAGTCGTCGCTGTCATGCCGTCCTGCAAGCCTCTCTACGACGTGTTTATCGCCATGTGTATGGTGTCCGATTGTGAATCTGAACGGATGATAACAATATACAAACCGGTGATAGAGAGCGCGACGACTGCGGTACCGAGCGTCGCGAGCAGCGTGGTAAGCAGCGCCCTGAACAACAGTTCGAAGTTCGCAGGCGAGAGGCGCTCCCTTAGGTACTGCGCGAACGCGTACAACTGACACAGTCCAAAAGTACCCAAGGCCTGTCGACAACACGTACCGTTTCTCAAACATGTTCAAGATCAGTTGCAATTTTACAAGTTATCTTAAACTACTAATATTATAAATGCCCGGTGGAGCTCTAAAGGCCGTAAGGCTTAAGGGCCCTTAAGGCTAACAGTAAAAAAAAACTTAATATTATAAATGTCAAACTTTCGATGTTTGTTATTTAATCACGCAAAAACGGCTCAACGAATTTCGATATAATTTGGCATACAGACAGTTTATAACCTGAATTAACACATAGGATAGTTTGTATTCTGGTAAGACCCAATTCTGAAATTCACGCAGACAAAATCGCAGGAAGAAGCTAGTACATATTAAATGCGCTCTATTTTTACTGTCATATCCATTCAGCATATTTCATCTTTGGCTAATTCACTCGTACATATTTATGATACATTCCTTCACATGGGAAGTGTTTAGCGGGATCTTGAATAATTAGAAAAATATTCTATTCACGTGACATTGACAGAATTATGGGTGAACACAGTAGCTATTAAATAAAAAGAAGAAAGTATTCCACTCACCAACATATGTTCGGAGCTCTGTACCGGTTGGAAGCCGACAAACGATATCTGCATGGAGAGTATCGTTCCGACGCAGTAGAGCGTGCTGTACGCGACGTATACACGCGCCGAGAAACGACCGAGCATCATCAGTGCGAGCACGTGCAGCGGTATCAGGTTGATTAGAAATACGTAGCCACCCCATGACGATACCTGTTGTTATATATAAAAATAATAATCTTGTGTGCGTCTGTTAATGATTGTGTAACTTCTTAACGAATTGACCGATTGGGAATTGATATTCACGTAATATATTCGCTTTATCGAAACTATGGTTCATAGCTATGTTAGGATCTGATAGGTGGTAGTGTGGTCGAGTCATTAACAGCCGTAAAGTGCAAACAAAATCTACCGGGGTAGCTACTAAGCTAAACTTAATATTATAAAGTTCAAGAAATTGTTTGTTTGAAAGCGCTAATCTCTGGAACTACTACCAGTCAATTATATCAATCTGGAAAGTACAGTTAGTGATAACAACGATAAGCTTAAATGGGTGATTTGGCGTCGACGCGGTGGTAAATTGGTCGAATAAAAATGGGTGAAGCCTTAAGGAACATTTAGGAATACAAAGTTAAAAATAGTCCATTGTTAGATAAAGTTCCAGAAGGAACGCACGGGCTAAAACTCTACGATGACGTATTGATGATTTCCAAATTAGTGGTATTACATTATTTCATACTTAAATAGTGGGACTTTGAAGTCTCGCGAAACGCCGTTTCCGCCTAGAAGTTTAGATGTCCGTAATAACGCTCGGATTATCATATTTTATTTTCTTACTTAGTCTATTGGTTAAGGGATCTACATCGGATTTCCATATCTCTCTATCGGTGGTGTTACAAAATTATTTATCTGAAATGGTAACACAAAATTATGAAGGGCGCTCTTGACGGCATTTTGTCGAACTTTCAACGACGACTAACGAGAATCTTTGTGTTAACATAATGACCCTTTGGCTTCCATCGTCAAATAAAATGCACATAAAAATGGCATTAATGCCATCCATGGAAGTGACGATATTGAGATTCACTTGAAATTGTTTTAAATATAATCACTTATACTAGATTTCATTGACCCTTAGTAACAGTAGTGATAATATCAAATAAAATAAATCCTGATGAAAGGTCATGTCACACTCAGTTTTATAGCACGTGTGAGTAGGGTCCAGGGATATAATTAAAAAATCGATATATGATCAACAAAAATAGTAATAAAAGGAAATAATTTTTCAAAAAAGAATGGTATGTGATTAATATAGGTACTAACAAACATTTTAAATGCTATTTATTTGATAACTTATTTTTTATAGTAGCTCGGTAAATTAACGGTACTGTTCATGATGGTAAGCACAGTACAATCCAAACACAACGGCAACCATCGAGAGATCAAAATCCATCGGCGGTCGCCGCTGTCATGTCGTCCTGCATAATCTCTTCACGTTACACTTGAAGGATCCGATGTCGCAAGAAGGAGGGAACACATTGGCCGGGAGATTGTTCCACAGTTTCACGGCACGACGAATACATAAAAAGGTTCCCATAAAGAGGTTTTTCGAAAGGCTTATGCAAATTGAAAACGAGTTCCGGTTAATTGCAAACGAAATAGTTAAAGTAATAAAATGCGTCAATCTGTAATTGCATGTACGAATCGATTGTATGGCAGCTCGGGCTCGCACTCGCCCCGCATTCTCTATTTAGACATTACATTAGACATGTATTAGTTAACTGTAGTAGAACCTTAGACTTTGGTTGTATTATGTAATAGATCTAGACAATGTTCGGCATAAAAAGTTAAAAGGATCAAGTCGACGATTTCCTTTAGAGACACCTAAGACAAGAGATTTACCAGTGCACAAACACAGTAGCCATGTGTGCATGCACACTAATTGCCATGTTTTGGCAAGCGTATTATTTATAAAGCTGCGCAAACATTGATACAATCAGCCAATTGAGTTAATAAATATATATACAATAAAGAATTTCCACCTATTTAAACATAAATAAAATCTTTAGGCATAATTTTATTTATAAATTAATATATAAAATTTGTACGAAGGCGCAAAAACATGCAAGCTATTTAATTGAACTTGTATGTGTGAAACTTTCATATTAATTTTCTATGATTGATTTCTAAGACATAGTCATTTATCATAATACTAAAATGTATTATGGACATACACCATAATGAAAAAATCAATCAAACATATGAATATAAATTTAAATTAAACTACACATCATTATTTGATTTGAGATTATCTTTCAATAGGTGGTGTGGTCGAGTTATTGGCTACCGAAACGGGATGAACAATGTTTGTATGGCTAGCTAGTTTAACCTACATATATAAAAGCGAAATACCATTCATCACGAGATCTCCAAAACTATAGGTCAGTTTGACTTGAAATTTAGCATAGTTACACCTTTCGCGATGAACGGATTTTAAGCAAATCCTATGCAAAATGGATTTTTCATCCACCATCACATATACTTACTTTCCATTTGACTATTGCAAGTTACTGTCCCAATTTACTGTTGCTATGGTAACCGCTGCCATTGTTTTAAATAATAACCGATACTACATGAGTTGCAATTTGATGAATAACAATTTCTGTTGCATAGTTTAGAGTTAATATTATAATAAATACTACAATGAACATTTGTAATCACTAACGAAGGTACTTTAACCTGTTTTGCCAATATATTTGAGATACAGATTTACAGTAATGAGTTTTGGTAGGTTTGATATTAACAGTAGGTACATAGTGTTACAAGGACTGGTTTTCTTTACCAAAACGGCATGTATATTAATATATATATATACTTCTGTCTGTACATATAATTGTTTCCATATGTCTCGCTAGACATTCCATATAAAGGACACTGATCACAAATATGCCCTTAATATTTTTGTCTGTCTGTTCGTATCTCCGGATTTAAATCAAAAACAGTTTGACTAATTCTTTTGAATTTTGTACACGGGAAACTTATGGCATTTGTCAACATTTCATTACATTTTCATTAATTCTAAACCGATTCCAATCAAATTTTGTAGAAGAAAAAAAATCGTCATTATATAATTGCTAGGCTATATGAATCGTCAATAACATGTGTAGAAATTAAATTACGGGACGAAAATAATTACTTCGTAATAAACGCATGCGGAGCCGCGGCCACATCGCTAGTAATAAATATAACAGCATACCATGTAGAAGTAGGCGAGCGCTGTTAACGTAGCCCACAGTATAGTTCCGGTGTTGACAGCTTTAATCCAGAAATAGTATGTGAGCAGCATGCAGAAAATAGCAATGCCTTCATTATCGTAACTGCCAGCCACTGAGCGACTTATGTATCCGGGGACTATAGCTATCATTGCAGCAGCCACCAGTCCAGCGCCTTCATCCTGTTAATTAATATTAATTATCTCTCTGTGGATCTAGTGTCTGAATAAGCCTTAGGTTGTCCCTTGTACTATATTCTATTATTGGTAAACCAGGATTTTAAAATAAGATCCTTTAAAATTAAAAACTTACCTTAAGTTCCTTGGTAAGCAGATAAGTAACAATTGTTGTGAGAGAAGAGAAGAATGGTGCCAAGAACACACAAACATTTCTAATATCTATTGTGATGTTCAGGAACTGCATGACATTGTATAATGTTGCAGAGGTCACCATCAGTCCAGGGTAGATAGTACCTGAAATAAATATAATTACTAGATACTCTATGAAGATGAAGAGTTATGTAGAGTTGGTTAAGTTTACTGTAGAATAAATTTGACATGTTTGGTGTACATAAGACCTGGACACTACGGGAGCATAGAAGAACAATAGCAGAGAAACTATTCTTATTTTATCTATAGCCTGTGGTGCTGCACGGTTATTAAAGCTTTAGTGCAAATTATATAAACTATTCAGAGACTTCTACTTGTTCATTTTGAGATACGAGAATAAAATAAATATTCTTGATATATCACAAAGTCAAAAATACATTAATAAATTTAGGCCCTAAGAAGGCACTTATGAACATCAACACTGCTACTGGTTCGGAAAACATCCCATTCATAGAGAAAAACCAGCAAGAAACTTGTTTGGGCTTATCTTTTATTAATTATTTTTCCCATCTTTATAAATAAAATTTACAGTCAATAATCATATTTATAATTTAGTGGATGCACAGAAAGGGAGGCACTTCCGGACATCACTATCAAGAATATATTGGGGAGGGCAAAGTCAAGATATTACAGTAAAGTACATTAGAAAGTATTGGATATCAATGTCACAGGTTGTTCAAATTACAATAAAATGCCTATCACCTATCCCCTAAACTAGGAAAACCTGTATTTCGGACGGCAGTACTGAAATTTTGCCAGTGCTGTTGTCATCGTAAGCAAACAGCAGTGTATAAGAATTTTGTGATTTATGATGAGTAATCTAACGAATTTAATAATAATTAAAGATTAAAAGTTATATATAAAGGAATTTAGAGTACAAATAATAAGTAATACTTACATTACATACATAGAAATAAATTATGTATTTATTTATAATATATTCCTACAAAAAGATAAATAAATACTAAACAATACATAATTCTATCTTGAAATACTACTATAAATGTATCAAATATATTTATGTTTCATAGCTAAGCTTATCATTCAAAACCTTGATGTGTACTGTGATTGCACTACTGATTTCACAACTAATTGTGTTAAACTTGGTTATTTGGCTGGGATCTTCTGTAGGGTGGTTCCACCACTGGTTCCACCAGTCATACTGCCTCCAGTAGAGATAAATCTACAAAGAAAATTCATCTGTGCCCTACCTCTCTCTCAACCTGATTGAAATGTTAACACAACTTTTTATGTTATTGTTTAAAAGTAAAAAATATCAAAAAACAAACTTAACTAAAGTAGCAAAAAAATCATAAGTGTTTACCAATTTACCTAGCTGACCCTATAACATTCCACAGAATGGAGATTAGTTATTTTAATGTCTCACCTCCAATAATACGTCCCAGAGGATACCATGCTCTGTCATCAAACCAATTGTGGAAGTTATAGAATCCCTCTTCAGTAAGATACCTAGTTGTTCTATAATTAAAGTAGGGATCAAACTCGTGGATAACACTTTCGAAACGTAGCACTGAGAAAAGGCGAGTTGCAAATGCTGAAATAAATTCACAAACTAAATTATTTTATTCTCTATAATAACATATATTATTTATTATAAATCTAATTAATCAGAGGGTTTTAAAAGAGGTAAGATAACTAAGTATTAAACATAATTAGGATTTTAAATCTAATCTTATATCCACTACGTATAACATTTGTCTTGAATGTCTATAAAGTGTTTCATTTCAGGTGTAGGTACTAAGAATGGAAATATTTATAACCAATTTTGAAATAATATATAATTGTTTTTGTACTACACCTACTTCAATTTTAATAATTTTAAAATCTTAGTAACCGTACCACTGACCAATTAATGTATACCATGGTTACCACGCTAAGACCACGTAAGTAAATAAAAAACATATTACAATACAGTTGTAAAAACCATATAACCGAAAGTATATGATTCAAAATGTTGTAGAAATAGAAATTATAAGCCTTTGATGTATATAATCAAAGTTAGAAGCTAATAACTCACATAAAATTGCTGCCATTGATAAAACAGCCAATTTTATAAATGTTAGTTGTTTATCTGAAGAGAGATAAAGCAGTTTTCCCCTGTTTTGAACTTCCGCGGTCATCTTGGTTTTGTGTATTTCCACGCGTTTATGAAAACTTTACATAAATATTAGCCTTAAAAATTACGAGTACAAAATAAAAAATACAAAGCACCGGCAACCTCCTTCGCTTTTTCATCGGCGACGTGATTGACAGTTCACGATCGGCGTGGCAAAATTTTATTGCCATCTATAAATTAATTAATAAAAATTGTTGAAACTTTAGATTTTATCATAATACACTTATCATATCTCTGCATATCATCTTATAAAAAGACCCTGATTTATGAAAAACAGATGTCATATAATTATTATAATATTACGTATTATACAACTAATTTAAACACCTGGCACAATAAATTATTACACACTATTAACCCTACTAATACATAAAAATTGGTCTTTTCTAATAAAATATAAATTTAAAGAAAGTAAAAGTGGCATTCTTAAGCTTTGTCTCGGTACAACGAAGATTAGTGCCAATATTGGTGCTCTAAAATATGCTCACAGACTAAAATTATACAGTATCAGATTAAGATCACAAATGTCATAATCCCAAAATAAGTTTGTGTTATTTGACATAAATAAATAATATTGTGTAATACAGGTGGCATTTTGCATAATAAAGCTAGGTTATTGTGCACAAGTGAAGTGGATTGGAAATAAAAACATGGATCATGAATTCTTAGATGCCACAAAAACTTCCTAGAAAGTTCTAACAAGGGTCCCACAATTTTGTTACTCTAGACTAGTCCTGAACTCGTCATAATACTGGAAACTATATTCACTCGATAATTGTAATAATGGTTTTCAATAAAGAGGACCGGTTGCCAAAATAGGAAGAAAAGGAAAGAAGAAGAGTAATTGTTTGTGATAGTAATATTGTCATTTGTCAATTGGCAACTTGTAACTGTCATTAATTTCATTTCTTATAGGGGTATTCACTACTAAAATACATCTACATTTCTATTCGATATAAACTGCTACGACATTTTTCAATGCATCGCTAAAAAAATCGTATCATTAACAGTATTCATAGTAACAGCTTATTCAGTTTACAAATAAAAGTTCCAAACTGTTACTTGTAAATACCTGTTATTTTAAACTGTTCCGATAAATATTCCTCACTCCTATGTATCAGTGAGATATAGCTTTGTAAGTGAAACAAAATTATTAAATATTAATAGAAATGTTTTATTTACAATACCACTACAATAAAATAAAACATATATTAAATACTAAAGTCTAAATCTGCTAAGAGAACATTAAGTGTGAAGTTCTTAACTACTTAACACCAGTGGTGCTTAGGTAAACTTTGCCGATACAAAATTTTACTCAATTATTTTATTTTTAATCTACTCCTATGCCCTTTGACTATTTGAGCAGCCTTTGAAAATAAACGTTCAGATGGAACAGAAGTCCAGACAATAGTCAAGTATTTGGAACAAGGAAACTGTACTTTTAGACCGCTCCAGATTTCTAAAGGATTCTTATTGAGAATTTGGAAGCATTGATGGCTCAGTGGTAGCGTGTACAACTTAGCGTAGATTGACGTGAGTTCGAATCCCTGCAATGAGCCTGAGCTTACGGTGAAGGAAAACAGCGTGAGAAAACCAGAGCATGGTAGTAAGGCATTTTATAATGCCTGCCTGGCTAGCTACCACCCTCAAGTTGAAAATCTGTCACGAAGCACCAATAGGTGTGTTCCGGCAGCTGCACTTGAGAGCCAGTCTTCCACTAGGTTTAGTGTGTTATCATCTTGGGCTACATCGTCACTTAACATCTACGCCAAACCTATAAATATAAAAAAAAGTGTCTTCCTGCGCTAGTAAATATACAATTCATCAGAAACTGCACCCTCAGATTGTGTTAATTTTCAGTAATAAGTTCGAAAAAAATACAATTAATCAATTATCATATTGAAATATAGTATCAATTCGACGTTATCGTGAGAAATCATTGAATGGATGCGATAAATCGATGTTTAAATAATATCCCTAATTTCACTAATTCATATTTTACTTCAACTGTTGGTCAAATGTCATTATAGTCAATCATTCGAAAAGGCCTTTTTGTTGTCTTGATTTCGCTCTCACGTTCCGAATTCTATTTCTTCCGAATTGTTCTTCCTCCAAGATATAAATTGTATATTCTTTGATAATCAAAATATTGTAGGTGTCATAAAATAACGGTATTCACTGCGGAGTGTACATTTGCTAGCATTTAGTGCGCGAACCAAGCAGATAAATCTTACCATTGTTCCGTGGTGACTAATCTTGAAAGGAAGACCGTGTGTTAAGAGTTACAAGTCTTTCAATAATTGGCGGCGTTTTATGTAATGTCCGACGGGGATCCATCGCTCGAGGAAGACATACCGAAGCCACTGCTAAAGAAAGCCGAAGAAAATGTTTTTACTCCTAAGATAACTACACCGATATATGCAGGCGGTGTAAAATTGCAGCACAAAAGGTCGGACGTTGCTGAGAGCGAGGCCTTCCTTCTGTCGGACTCTCAACGTAATGATCTTGCGTTCCAACAGCTATTCGAAGATGGAACTGGAACATTTCACGAAGTAAGTTCTAATTTGTTCATCTGTGCTTGATAAGAAGCTCGATTTTTTTTACTTGATAATTTTTTTAGCCTAGTAATTATCCAACTGAAGACTTGGTCTGCCATATAACTAAGCCTTGACTTGGTCTTTTTGAGTTTGGTGGTTAATATGTGGATATATTTCTTACTTACTTTACTAATTAAATTTATCCTTGAGTCGACTTTAAATATCTAATTTATACTTATTTATTAGCATGTTGAGATCATTTCCTAATGTATTAGTCACATGTATTCAAATATAATTACTTATTGTATATACAAAGGTCATCAGTTCTTGTAAACATTTCAAGTCTATCAGAAATATAAGTTCAATATAGATATTTTAAATTTCTATTTGATTTTTAGATTTATAGTGCAAAGGTCCCTTGGTAGAATCCCACAAATATTAATAATAATTTAACTATAAACTACATTACTGTTTCTGAACATAAGTTTGTTAAAAAATAATAGATATATTTGAAGTTGGTACATACTTTATCTAGAAACTATGTTGATCTTGTCTATCTAGATTTCCGTAAAATAAATGAAAGAGATGTAAATTTATGAAAACCATATAAAGGCTAAAATTGAAAATGAAATGTAAGTTTCCCAAATAGCTATATTAGATGGATTACATCCAGTGTTGTCTTAATGAGCTGTATATACATAAAGATAAACATGACATAATAAATTTATTAATTATTTAAATAATTATTGTAGTTGATAAGAACTGGTTGCATGATAATGGTGTTTTGTTTACTTATATTGTTAAGTTTATAAAGTTTATTATTGACCAACTGCACCAAGCTGAGCTGAGATGAATTGCATTAATTCTCTTATCAATATTTTCCATGGAACTGTCTTGATTGTAATGGAGTGCTTTATTTAACACCCACATATATTAGGATGATATGCTTCTTACCAGGTAAACTATGTTGAATTTGAAATGTTATATTATTTGGGATCTAATTTAGTAATAGTACAGGATCCATAGTTAGATCGTCCTTCACCCATATTTTTACCAGACAAAAAGTCTATTTTATCAAATATTATATATAAAAAAGTATATCGCTATTGTATTGCCAATAAAAATAGTTAATGGCTATCCATAATAAAAAAATATACAATTAAAATTTTATGTAACACATTTATTAGACATCGAAATTATAAAGCATAATTGTATTGCATACTTTTTTCTGTTCACTATTAGCTTTCTTTTGTTTTTATAGTAGGTTAGCAATTTGTCTGTACTGTCCCTGTTGGTAAGCACAGTACAATCCAAATACAACAGCAACCACTGAGAGATCAAAATCCATCAATCCAGCATTTTATTGCAAATGGGATAGTATAAAATTGCCTACAAAAACTGTTAATGAATTGCTATTGCCAGACTTTGTAGTTTAATAATCAGAGCAATAAAAGACATCCAGTAGAGAGGCATTGAGCATACTGTTCCATACAATAGACAAAGACATATACTTCCCGTGTACAAAATTTCATCGAAATCAGTTAAGAATGAATAAAAATGTATCTTTATTTTACAATTTCTAAAAGTATTATTGACAATTCTTATAGCCTATCAATTGACCAATGACATAAGCCTCCCATCTAAAAAAATTAATAAGAATTGGTCAAGCCATTTTTGAGTTAAATCTTGATATACATACATACAGATTTAAAATAAATTAAGGGTATATCCGTGAATAAAGATATATGTGTGAATGTATTTCTCTTTTTCAGTGAATATTTTTTATTTTAATGCTGTTATGCATAAATACGAGTACATACTCTGGCTAAAACTTTTGATGGATATGTTACAGGGAATGTATGAAACGCCAGCATTCTATAGAAAGCCAAATGCTATTTAGGAAAAGTGTGAAATACATATCTGATTCATTTCGAATATCACGTGGGAGTTTTTGGCAGGATCTCAAAGTGACATGTGATGGTTTTTGTTTTAAATTCATAAACTTATGTTATTTTTCCCTATAATATGTAATTTTGGCGGTATTATTGTCATACAGTTTGGTTTTTATGCCAAATGCTGCCAAAGTATGTAAAAAGGTCCTGATTTGGCGATCGTGCTCGTCCGACTCGGTCTCTGACTAGTCGTTCTCGGAGTAGCGATCATGAGACTGTGGCGCTTGCCGGCCCTGCTCGCTAATACTTGTTCGCAAATTCAAACTAACCTAACCGAGCAACGTTGGTAATAATGACACTCTTCATATATATTTATAACAAATTTTGTATATTTTAGGATTGCACGTGATTTATAACATTTCCTAGACATTCTATAGATTGTACGTTACAAAATACCGAAGATGCTCGGTTAAGTTAGGTTGGAATTGCGAACAAATACAAGCGAGTCGGCTCATATTTTGTCTGTTTCTCATATTGAGGTATTATGTACTACGTACTATAGCAGCTATTACAAACAAAAATTGTGCAACACTTAAATCGAGCGCAATAGCTAATAGAGCGCAAATTAGTGATATGAACCGATTAATTAAAAAAAAAAACGATTTTATTTTGTTATTATTTAAAAATAAAATAAAATTAAGTGCGATTATATTTAAAGGTATTAAGTGATTATTTCAATATAGATCGCAAGCTTGAAGCGGTTCCGTCGGACGAAGTTGTTTGTAACAATTGTGACTATATTTTACTATGATAAGGGATTCTAACAATAAAGTAAACATAAAATAACTAACTAATAAATATAACTAATAATATAAATATGAATCATTTCATATATCGCCGGCTAGCTTCCGCCATTCTATACATTTGCCTATAACATATATGTCGGCGCGATTAGTCAAAACATATTTGGATAACGTGTTCGGCTTGTTTCGGAAACACTCGACTACTTTCGAAGAAATCCATATAAATACGATCGACATTTGCGGCAAGAGACTCCAAGCCCGGGTGAAACGGTAAAAGCCGTCTGAGGCTCCAGGGTCTTTATGGCTAACAGTATAGTCTGATGGAAAAAAAATAAAGCGTTAAGAGATATTCTCGCTCGAGCTGTCGGACAGCGAAGACCTCAGTTATTATTTTGGTATCTTGAGATTTCTCGAGGCTGGAAAAATAACCAGCTCATTCTATCGAAGCTCAGAAGAATAATAAATATGGAGCCGTCCTAGTCCAGGTGTCGCCTGGTCCAAGTACTGCCCAAGTTTAGGCGCCGCCCAGGTCTATGTGCCGCCCTGGTCCATGTCATTGCCTTTCCCAAGTTCATCGGCCGCCATAGATCACGACCGTCCTAAATGGCGGTACTAGGAATCACAATATATCATTGTGATACATGTGCCATATTATATAAAAACAAAAAACTTGTTAGATAAATAATAAGAAACATACGCGGAAACATCGCGAGAAAAATTAGAATAAATAAAAGAATGTAATATTAAAAAATAGTTCTGTGGATAAACTGTCTTATATTATATCTTAGCCTGTTCTTCCATAGCTTTGCATTTATTATATAATACTAGCTTTCCCATACAAACTATTTAATCCCTTTTAAATTTTGAAAAAAAAAAAAACACGCCGATATACGTGTTTCATTAATAGCGTGGAAGAGTACGATATGTAGTACGAGTGGATAAGTACAAATTTGGTGGTAATAAATCCGAGCCAAAAAATATTATTTTTCATGTATCCGAACACCTAATTACATACCCTTAGCGTTTGAATTATATGAAATGCCTTCTTAAACTATGTCTACAATATAAAATCAACACCAACCCCAATTGTCACATTTATATTTTTAGTAGTTTGGGCTAGGCGATGGTGAGTTGGTCAGGACAAAGCCTTTTATATTTGACTTGGCAGAAATTTATATGTACTAAATAATTAAGTCTTGAAATTTTCTACTTTTTTTTTCTTTTTTTTTTCGAACTGACTATACTGTTAGCCTTAGGGGCCCTGGAGCCTTTACGGCTTTTACAGCTTTACCGGGCTTGGGGGCGAGCGCTTAGGGCACTCAGCCACGAAAGCTAAGCAACAACATCCGAGGGTGCCAAAGTGGCTGAACCTCGGCTCGGACTGTTGCGCGTATGCAATTAAGTCGCGATCTGACTAAATCCCTATCATTCGATCTAAACTAACTATACATATATACATGTTTCTGCCCCCTGGGAGGAGGGAAGGAACATGTGTATGTATATTTAGTGGTCTGAAAATTTTTGTCTAATCTAACTAGGCAAAAAAAGAAAAAAAAAAAGGTCCCTTACAGAACCTATGTACCTATGTGTGTTGTGCATGTGTGTATAATGCAGTGTCATGTATGGCTGTGAAAGCTAGTGAATGTAGAGTCACTGTATCGCGCGAACGGCTGCTTGACTCAAGGGCTCCATGCCGATGGATCGGACCTAGGCTTGAGTTGCCGCAGAGGAGGGCGTGGCGGGAAAATTTTCAACTCATATCAATCTGTGATGGTGGAATTATCATGTTATTATAATAGGAATTACTTAGTTACCAATTTGTTTAATTTTTTAAATTGAAAACTTCTTTAGTACCGTTGTGATTTGAAACTTGATGAAATGAAATAGCAACACTAAAAAGAGACAAACGCATACATCTATAGAATTTAGCCTGCAAGAAAATGAGATAGAAAACATTATACAATTTTTACTATCAATATCTCTTATGATTTACTCAGCGTTCCAATAGCGTCTTTTTCCGAATTGATTCACCATTATCGTCCCTGGTTATTTAGTATGTTTACCATATCTACTAAAATATAACCTATAAGCTTTTTAAAGGAGGACTTAGAATAATAAATAAATGTTTATTCTTTTGACTCGTGTCCTATGTAACATTGGTGTGATTATAAGTAATATTTTTAAATAAATATATATATATATATATATTAAGCGAAACATGTTGGTACCATTAGTAAATTTAATTTTGTTGAATATGTCGATTCCCTGAAGTGGTTAGTTAATTATTACAAGTGGTAATTATAAAACTCGTTCACACATACCGATAATGGAAATAATTAAACACGGGATCATACTATAATAATTATTAACACATATTATACAGTACATAAATATATACATATAATATATACATATAATATATACTAGATGACACTCATAAAAAATTGTTAAATACATTGTAATACAATAAGTGAATGCGCCAAAAAAATTAAATTTAATAAGTAAAAATCGCGTGTACAACAAAAACATCGTACAGTGTAAACTTATCATTACAAGTATTTAATTTATGTGAGGGCTTACCCGCTTACCCTCGTTTGTACGAATTAACATTGTATAATGAGTATTCAAACAGTACAGCCGTCATATTTATTAAAGTGCGCGTCGTGTAAACGTTAAGACATTGGAGAAAAGTGACAAGCGAATACTTATCAATTCATTATATAATCAAAATCTAAGGTGTCTTGTAAGAGCAGCGTTATCTGTGGTACCGACATCGTTAATCTTAGGAAACTAGCTATTCAGTATTGTGCGGAGAGATCTAGTCAAGGTCAGATACGTTTCTCTTAGTTGTATGCCGTTTTTTTTGTACATTTTCGTGTAATGTACAGGTATTTGATTGAAGTTTTGTGTTATTTAATATACGATGCGGCGTTATTGAAAATGAAAAAGAACAATTTGCGACCGTGTGAACAACCGCGACGTAAAGTATGATATTAGAAATGTAACGTTTTCAAATAAGCATTTTTATCTTCTCTCGTTTTGTTTGAATAAAGCGATAAAGTAGTTCTGGTGTGTCTTGCGAGGAAAATGTTAAGTGGGGTGTTGTTCTTTCGGTCAGACGGAGAAGGAGGAGCAGGGCAGGATCGGTGACATCCAGGCTATGTCCGTCCTCAGCACGTATCAAGACAACCTGTCCCAGGACATGAACACTGATCGGTGAGTTCAGGATAACTACATCGCTCTGCATTTGTCGCATAATAAATTTTGCACTGTTGTATATGTTATCTATGTAGGTATACATATAACAAACGAAATGACTCATTGTTAATTCTGTTAACACTTGGTTTATAAGCATAACACCTACTCGTGATGGGATTTTGTATAAATAATAAACTAATGTATATTAAAAACTTATTCACAGAAAATAACTTGCGTATATATTTTTGATATAAATTCTACAGATAGTTTAATTTTTTTAGCTTATGATTTCTTTATTGAGTTAAAGCAATGAGGGCTCAGTGGTAGCATGTACGACTTCGCGTTGATTGACGTGATTTCGAATCCCTGCAATGAGCCTGAGCTTTCGGTGAAGGAAAATATCGCGAGGGAACCATAGCATGGTGGTAGGGCTTTTTCTAACGCCCGCCTGGCTAGCTACCACCCTAAAGTTGAAAATCTGTTGCCAAGCACCAATAGGTGTGTTCCGGCAGCTGCACTTGAGAGCCAGTCTTCCACTAGGTTTAGCGTGTTATCATCTTGGGCCACATCGTCACTTAACATCAGGTGAGATTGTGGCCACTACGCCAAACCTATAACGATAAAAAAATCTATACAACTTTTAAAAAGAAATCAAGGGTTAGTTTGCTGACGGTCCGTATTTTTATCAATGAAATTATCAGTCGATATTTATAGGAAGTCTAATAAGTCTTTTGTTTACAAATAGTTTAAATACTATATTCTGATCTGATTTTAAAAAGTGCTTTCTTTTGTTCTACTATTTGGTTTTGGTGAATGCTTCTTATGTCTTGAATATATAACATACTTCTTCTGAACTATTATGTTAGTTTTCTCTGACAAATTCGTAAGCAGGTACGCTGGTGTGAGTCTGAATCGACAAGCATTTTGTTTTTGTTTTGTGTTGTTCAATCTTGTAAGTGGTTATTTGTGAATAAAAACTGAGGGATAGACAGTTGCATACCGCTTTATCACAATACAAAATAATACTAATAATTGGTTAATAAAACCTAGGGGATAGACCGTTACATACCACTTTACCACAATACTTTATTAATAATGATTAGTGAATAGAACGTTATACGTCTGTGATTCGCTTTTAGATCGAATTTTTTTTTTCTTTTTATTTTATTTGTTATCTAAATTTGTTTTGTCCAAATTTTAGTTTTTACTTTCGTGCCTAAAAAGTGAATATTAAAAGTCGGTAACGGAATTAATTTATTTAGGAATACTTGTTAGAATAATGTCATTGTATTTTACGCTAGTTTATCGTCTATTAGTTACTTAATTTATCGTTTTTGATGGTCAATTCGTGTACAATAAACTTCTAATAATAATAAATATCTTCTTTTGTGCAGTGCAATATTCTAATTGTATGAAATCATTGCCCACGCTTTGTTGTGTTCACGATAAACCAATTGATGCGTTGCCAATATCTAATGCATAGTCTACACAGTTAACAGAATAGTAACACTAGTAAATGAATGCGAAGGCTGGGAAATCGAACTTTTTTCAGGTAGTTTTTACCCCCAAGTATTAATGCAGTATATTGGCCGCATGGTACCACCCGAGAGAATCGAGATACATCCCCTTGATTTTTCGACTGGAAATAGTTTGTTTACAAAGATGAAATCGTAAGTTAGTATTTCTGACATCTGTCAAACTGTCTTTACAGTAAAATAACACAAATATTTTTGACAGATGGCAGTGTTTGAGTGTGATTGTGGAATGTCTACGAATAAATTCAAAATAAGAACGTGGCATGACGTTTCCAAATTATAACAAAAATGGATTTTGGCCAGTATTTTCAGTATTTCAATTTATAATTTTGCATGGTCGTATCGTCACGTGTGTACGTGGTTAATATATTAATTGCTTTAGACATTTCTTATTTTGCTAAATCTCGTGGGATGATGTTCGTAAAAAACACAAGCGTAAAAATACAAATGTCCCGAGTGAAGAATAATTACAGGGACAACGGTAGCGATGCGTCGACGCGCGCCGCCGAGGAGTGTGGTTGCGGCGATTCCTCGCCAACCCAACCAATTGGGCCAAACGGCGATACTAAACCAATGGCCAACCATTGCTCGTGAGTAATTACATCAAAGTTTTGATCAAACATCATAAGTAGTAACTGACACGTTGACTACAAACTTATCTGATTTTGTTATTCTACCATAAGGACATGAGTAAAAAAGATAAATAATGTTATCTCTCCTTTTAATATGTATTATATGATATGGGTGAATAATATGTGCATGTATTTGTTTGTTCGTCATGAATCATGCATTTCTTGTCCGTGTATATGTGTATAATACATTCTTCAAGTTTGGGGATTGCATGCGGTTCGAATTTCTTAAAAGTTATTTTAATTATATTAACTTCCACTGACATATAGCATTTATTATTAATGTTAATCTTTTTCTCACTTTGATAATAAATATTACCATTTGAAACCGCTTCTAATTTACCGTACAGACATCGTTGGTATAATATGGTTTTCTGTAGCATGCAAAGATTCCAGTATATTGGGCCAAAAACCCAAAAATAAATTTCTTAGTGCTAGTTGGTCCTAGTGGGATTATAGTTAGTGACTTTTGTTGTATTTCAATGCGAATGAGGAAGCCGCTTAAGGGGAAGCTGTGTCCTATATTTATATACCGGCAATCAAATCCCCCCTGCATTTAATGATATATGAGAACGTCACGTTCTCACGGGCGCCTTTGGCTCACATTTAAAGAGAGCGACTATAAAATTTAAAAACATAAATTGAAATAGTATATACGGTTTAAATACATCTTATTTCGTTCTCGTTGTCAATTAAAATGCGCAGTCTAATGTTACCTTGTTATTATTTATAGCGGGTCTAATACGCGTCTTACTTTATAATTATTCAAAAAACCGATTAACCCATAAGTTGAATTGAACTACATGAGCCAAAAGTTCTCTTCACACATAGCTTCTACTATGCTAGGATAGTAAGAGAGGCAATTAAAATTAAAAAGTACAAAACTTTAAATCAGGATGATGGAGTAAAATTAACATTGGCATGGTATCCGGTTATAGTCAAACTTGAACATCGGTCATACTTGAACATACGATCGACGGATGTTACAGTAGATACAGTGAGTGTAGTGTGCCGGAATATCTCTAGTAACAATAAGCAGATGAGGGTAGTCGCTAGAAACTGCCGTCGTTAACAAAGATACCGCAAGTCGTTCTTTTATCTGATGAATAAACGTTCTTCGCCTAATTGTGAAAACTGCGATAAAGTTCAAGATATGCATCACGTTTTGATGGAACGTTTGGAACAAAACAGTGAGAGACAGTCTGGTAGGGCTCCTTGGTCTCAATATGTGGGATCAGGGTGCCTTTCATGCTATATTATCTAAACCTGGTAGTTCTGATGCCTTTTCGGTATACAACTTCATTGTTTGTTATTTTAATTATTCACTAGGCCGACATAACCCCAAGGGTTCAAGGCCTTAAAAAAACAAAAAAAAAACAACAACAACAAAAAAACAACAACAACAACAACAAAAAAACAACAACAATATTATACAAGGCCGAAACGTCGAGTAATAAAAATTGATACGCGTTCTAGATCTGCTTTAAATATACATATATTCATAGTTATGTTTTAATTTGAACGCTTTGGTATTTATAACATCAATCATTCAACAGGATTATAATGGGTGGTATATTAAACAACCCATCACTGATGTTCAACGACGGGATCCGTTCTATAGATTACGTCCTTGTTTGGGAGTCGGAGAAGGAAGATGCGAATACCCCTGAAGCTCACAAGCGGAGACGCATCTTCGAGGAGAATCTCATAATGGACGGTCTCGATCTAGAGCGAGACCAGCCCGAAGGCCTGTACGGATTGAATTTCGTTAAGGTAATTTTTGGTAACATCTGTATTTTTTTATGTGTAGTTTTTATTGTTTTTGTCATACCTTTTCAATATTGTGAAGTTGTTGAACTGTCTCCCGGCGATTGTGTTCCCTTCTTCCTGAAACATGGAGTCCTTCAAACATAACGTGCAGAGACATTTGGGCAGGCCGGCATGACAGCGATGACTGACGATGTCTCGGTCCCTCGGTAGACATCGGTGTTGTTGGATTGCACTGTGCTTACCATCAGATACAGTGAAGACATTTTGCCGTGCTACGATAAAAAATTTCGAATACCAGATCAGTGTTGCCAACTTTACAGTTCAGATTTGGGAGAAATCATAGAATTCAAATTTGAGAGATGGTGCTGAAAAAAGCGGGACAAATAATTTTTTTTGCACAAATAAGAATTACGAACTAAAGACCATTTTAAAATATCGATCTTAATTAAGTCACCCAGAGCTTTTTTATAAAAGGTTCTTAAACTATAGTGTGTGATATTTTATGTTGCATCTAATATAATATATCTAAGAGTGGCCGTACACGTTGAGCCGGTTGCACGAACCGTCCCACAAACTTTGGTCGTATGCGACAAGTTCGATTGTGAGTGGATAAGTTGTAAAGCAGACTTGACGACCAAGGTCATGTCGCAGGTCTGTTGAAATAGTCATCGAACCTTTCGACACAAGCACATGTACACCCAATAGCACATTAATTTACAGAGTATTAGGCTTGGTCCGTCTTAAAAATATACACTCACGTTACGATCATTTCGTTGCGACAGTTCCACTGACCGTCTCAACATGTATAGCCATTCTAAATCCAGTGAAGCTGTAAAAGCCGTCTGAGGCTTCATGGCCCTTATGGCTAACAGTACAGTATGATCAAAAAAGGCCTCTCTAATTTAGAAATATAGTGTCATATGTTAGTAGATGTGTCCATATCGTTTACGGCATTGTGGATAAAGATAACAATGCTAATCGTCGAAATAATTACTTGCTAATTACGAGGGGCTCAGTTAAGGATAGAAAAAAAGAAACGATAATATTTTTAATTGTGTTTTTAATATGCATTGAGTTATGTTTGGTTTATAATATAGTTTTTTTAAATTAATTATGAGTAAAATGTCTGATCGTTCGAAGGTCGGAGTAATGCTATGACACTAACGTTGACACTAGGGAGTCCAATTGATCTAATGGTAGTGTACTTAATGGAAGATGATGTTACTAAATTATTGTACACTAGATGTGTCAAATACAATCCACAGTGTGATAACAGTGATGCAACTGATGCAATTTGTTTTATTAGTTTTCTAAAGGCTCTAGACGTGGTCGTTGGCCGACTGTAGTTCATTAGACTGTGTACTGTGTAGTTTTTTTTTATCGTTATTGGTTTTGGCGTAGTGGTCACAATCTCACCTGATGTTAAGTGACGATGTGGCCCAAGACGATATCACGCTAAACCTAGTGGAAGACTGGCTCTCAAGTGCAGCTGCCGGATCACACCTATTGGTGCTTGGAGACAGGTTTTCAACTTGAGGGTGGTAGCTAGCCAGGCGGGCATTAGAAAATACTCTACCACCATGTTATGGTTTCCTCACGATGTTTTCCTTCACCGAAAGCTCAGGCTCATTGCAGGGATTCGAATTCACTTCAATCGACGCGAAGTCGTACACGCTACCACTGAGCCATCATTGCTTCAAACAATTTCATGACGAAGGTTAGGTCCGATCCATCGGCATGGAGCCCTTGACCCAAGCAGCCGCTCGCGCGATACAAGTGACTCTACAATCACTAGCTTTCACAGCCATACATGACACTGCATTATACACACATGCACAACACACATAGGTACATAGGTTCTGTAAGGGACCTTTTTTTTCTTTTTTTGCCTAGTTAGAGTAGACAAAAATTTCAGACCACTAAATACACATACACATGTTCCTTCCCTCCTCCCAGGGGGCAGAAACATGTATATATGTATAGTTAGTTTAGATCAAATTACGGATAGGGATTAGTCAGATCGCGACTTAATTGCATACGCGCAACAGTCCGAGCCGAGGTTCGGCCACTTTGGGACCCTCGGATGTTGTTGCTTAGCTTTCGTGGCTGAGTGCCCTAAGCGCTCGCCCCCAAGCCCGGTAAAGCTGTAAAAGCCGTAAAGGCTTCAGGGCCCCTAAGGCTAACAGTATAGTCAGTTCGAAAAAAAAAAAAAAATAACGAAGGCACCGCTCGCCGTATACGATATTTGCTCGATTTTTTCGCTATGTTGATCCACACGGGAGTCTCGATATGTCAAGGTTTATTTGCGAACAACATACTGTTTTTTTTACTTGTTTGTGTTCATCTGAATTTATATAAAATAGTATTATATGCAGTATTTTGAGAAACACTGGTTATGTTAGGTCAAGAATGCCTGTAAATATTCAATAGTTGCGGTCAGATGACTACATACTTATGAATACTTATGCTTCCTTGAATAGTCACATTCGATGTTATGTGACGCATACGAGTGTGATTATCTTCACCTCAATAAAACAAGAGGTTTAGCAAACAACTTCATAGTGTAGACTTTTTGTAATAGAATGTTATAATCCATCTTTAAAAAAAAATTTGGCGGTTATTAACAAGAATATGATAAATTATCTAATCACCCGTTCGATATTCCCACAGATACATGCTCCGTTTCAAGTTTTAAGGGATTACAGTGAGATATTAAAACTACGGATGCCGATGAAGGTACGTAAATTTTATTATTAGTATACTAATAGACTGATAATAATTACCCAACTCGCAGGACTCGTGTTATGGCTTTGTTATTGGTTTCGTATAATCCTAGGGGCTTTTCGCTTATATATTGAATTTAATAATTTATTTATATTTTATACCTTCTCGTACGGTTAAGGGATTATTCGATGTACGCTGTTTAGAATACGAGTAAACAATAAAAATTGTGTACATTTTAAATGATAATCGTATCTATTTATTTGGTAAATAATTTATATTTGCTTTATTAGGTACTTAATGTATAACAAGAAATGTTAGTAAAGTTTAGATTTATATTACTTAAATATGCTCAAAACTTGTATAAGATAGGAGGTATTGTTCAATTAAAAAATATGTGTGTCCATGTACAAGCACGTAAGAAATTATACTTTTTTGGCGTTATGTAACAAAACGTTTTATTCCGCGTGCCAGCAACATGATGAAGTTAGCCATAAATGATATTAATGTGAATTTATTTAATTATTTATTTTATTTTATTTTGTAAAAATAGTTTAATGGTGTATAAAGAAACAATATTTTAGTAGTAAAATGAATTTTGTAATGATTTTTTTATCATATATTCTACTATGTATTTAGGCTATGTAGGCAATTTCGCCAACGTCAAGTGTGACAAATACACGTTTTAGAGTCTAGTAGCCAAATGATCGGTGTACTTTCTGTAGAATAATCTAAAAACAAAATATATAACGACACAATATTAAACAGTCACTTTATTAAAAAAATGATATGCAGGGATATTATAAAATGATATATGTGAAAACATATAAACAGAAAACATAAATATATAGACACAAACAAAGTACATAATACAAATTGGTGTGGGATGGTGTGTAGAAAAACATATTCTCCAGGGTTTTATAATGACAATGACAAAATGACTTCGTATAGTAACAATTACTGAAGAACAAAATTCTTCACCAAAAAAACACGCCCTCACTTCTCTATAGTCGTCACACAACTCCCCCGTCGTCCATCTTCCTGTTTCCTACCCCATAAGATCATCTTTGTCACTCATACGCTTGGCTCGTTCATACCGTCTTATCATCTCTTTCACAATATCATTCACTCTACAACAAAATATAAAACACAACATAGAAAAATATTCGTAACTTTTTCATGCAAAGGTCATTCTATCATACATCCTACATACATATTATTACGGTAAATAAAGACAGTAAATATTTCAAAACAGGTGGAATACATATAATATGTATGGTAGGAAATAATATATTGACATTAGATGGCTAACTTCATCGTGACGCACTTCCGTAAATTTTACCCTCTACTAAACGCGCCAAAAATCGTATAACTTCAAAAGATAAATATGTGTGTATAAATAGTGTTTTTGATTGACAAAACATAATATTTAATTTATTATCACACGCACTAGAACAAGTTATACGTACATTAATTTACTTATATTATGTTTATGAAATGTATTTGATATATTCGTCTGTAATTTCCTTATTTTGTAACATAACAAGGCATTCGCACAATTATTCATACATCACGCTTATATTCTGTGTCCGTCCTGCATAAGTGTAAGTAATAATTTAGAAAAATAAAACTATTTAGGTGAGGTTTATTATTTTGGAAAACCTTAATCACATAGGTATTTAAATAAACATTCTAATTTCAATTTAATATAATTTTATTGGATGGTAGGCCGACTGGATCGCGACCACCATACACAGGTTGTAAACACTAGCTGTAGTTGCAAGCTTAGGTGTCGGGTTTAGCGATCAGCTATTGTATATCCAACTGCCGAGAGGTTATAGGACGATGACAGCGGCTACCGACGATGTATAGCCGCTATTTCTGCCGTCTCCGGCGTCGTCGCGGACAGTGACGTCACTTTGCAGTGATTTCATACTACGTGTAACAGTTTAGTTGTTATGAGTTCTTGTGAATATTGTGCGCACTGTCGAGTTTTTAACAAAGTAATTATGCACATGTAATACTGAACATATATAACACACGGTTCAGTGTATTTTTTTCGCTCAATTATTTTCTTTAGACTTTAGATAACCACTTTAAAATCTTTATCACGCCAAAAATTGGGTGGTAAAAAGTGGGTTGAGCGTAAATGTCACCAGGATTCTGCAAATCACTTAATTTGTAATTTTAATTTAATTTTGAAATCATATTTCTTATCGTACTTTCATGATTTTACATGACGTGATTGAATAACAAACAAACTCACTTTCGTATTTATAATATTAGTAAGGATGTCATTTAATGATAAGTAGCAAAATATAAAAAAAGATTTGTTGAGTGTTCCGTAGCTTTAAAAGTTATTGATATCAATGAATTATTGATTTATTGCCAAAAAATCATTTTCAAAATACATTTGAAACATTAAATAAGTCTACATACAGAATTTGACAACATGACATACTCGCCTGATGTTATGTGGCGCGTGGTATTGCCACACGGCGCTAGTTTTCACTCTGCCCTTGACCTTTATTAATAGGCAAAATTACGTGCATTTAGCAGCTCTGCTTCTCACATGATATTACAATATTTAAAAATGTCAATGTAGGTAATGTAAGTTTTGAAACGTAACCTCGTAACCGTAAATCGTAACCTATTAAACGTTTTTTTTATATACTACAAAGGTGGCAAATAAGGATACGGCTCGCCTGATTGTAAGGGGCTATCGTAGCCGATGGACGCTTGTAATACCATAGGTTGCTGACCTTGAATCCCTCTATTCTAAGGAGCTCTTGAAACCTTACTCACGGCAGATAACAACACAAGGTTATTTGACTGCGATCTTCTGTAGTGTGGAGTTATTTTACAATAAAATTAGGCTTGGAAGGGATCCGCCAGATTTTTTAAATGTTGCTAGTGGTCCGTTACTACAAAAAGGTTAAGACACCCTACAGTCTTATATATTTAATAATTTGTTTGCCTACTCATTCGTTGTACACGTATGCAATTTGCGAGTTTGTGCCTGTCGAGTGTCGAAAACATTCGTTGTTCGTCCATAAAGCCCAGTAACATGTTTGTGTACGTTTGTAGGAATGCAGTAAGATAAGGAAAAGTGGGCGGACGAATGCGTTACTGAATGCTGCGTTATATATGTCTAAGGTATGCAAATGTCTGTGATTATGGCTGCGCTAATGCATGACCCGCTTGGCTAACGTAAAGGGCGCTTTATCTTACCTGTCTCCACCCTTGTACATGTTATGTGTTTGTGTTGGTGTTTGGTACCCACTCTTGATAGCTGCATAATGTACATTGTAATATTTTTGTTATAAATACTGGTGTTAGCGACGCATAACATAGGGTTAGGGCTTGGTAATTATTAAGTTTAGTTTTAATATATGTTCATAGCAAATAAGTAGCGATAGCGGTTAGAATTAATAATAGATTGTTTTAAGAATAATATTAAAAGATGTGATCGCATTTTTATAGTAAGGATTACAAGTAGTACTCATTCAATATTTGATTGTGTAACTTAATAGCCAATAGGATTCGAATAGTGTGGTGTCTAATGTGCTAATGTAAGAGTGAGACAGGAACAATGTAAATAACGATTCTTTGTTTTGGATATTTTGTTAGCTCATATTTTAATTGTTTTTTGTCATTTTTGTGAAGTTCATGTATAATAAGATAATTCTTACGTTTTAGAATAGGTTTGAACAAGATTTGCGTGATTCTAATTAGAATTTAAGTAGCAATGCGCGCGCAGCTCTTCAATTTTACCCTCTGTTGAATGCGCCAAAAGAAGTAAAACTTCAAAAAACATGCCTGCAAGAATCTGAAGTCATTTAGGTTCGTTGAAATTTCACCACAAAAACTAGAATCAATAAAGTAGATAATATATTGTCAGTTGTATTTTTAGTGATCATTATTTTTTATTTCTCCACATTCTATGAATCAACATAATAATTTGATAACCTTGACTCGAGACATTTTTTTGTGCTTCGCTACTAACTATTGTAACAAAGTATATTACTAATTCTCTAATATAATCATAGTTTTCATTTAGTACTGTTTTTTTTAATAAAAAAATACAGTTTTTTTAACTTGGTTAAAGTTCAACAATGGTAAGAATGGTACTTGAATATTTTATATGCTAAGTGTTAAGGATCAAAAGAATACAGATTAACTCATTAAAACAATTCACATGGTTGTTGATCTTTATAGACGAAAAGTAGCATTTAGAGATTTTTTTTATACTCGCCCTCAGCAATACAAATGTATCGAATTTTTAGAAGTAGAGTACAGATCAATGACGGTACGGACAATGTAGAGAAGAGAAAGCAATGATGGCTCAGTGGTAGCGTGTACGAACGCTGCACCGATCGACGGGAGTTCGAATCCCTCCAATGAGCCTGAACTTTCCGTGAAGGAAAACATCGTTGGGCATTTTTAACGCCCGTCTAGCTAGCTTGGTCCCATCTCTCGCCAAGCACCTATAGGTCTGTTAAATGGACCGTGTACCTATAGTATTTGTTAAGTTTACTGGTCTACGGAGCCACAGCTACCAGGGTAGCGTCCATTACGGCATGAACAAAGAAGTTCGCAGTTTTTTATTTTTGCCGTACCATGCTGATGTGGAATGGTCTCTTTCCTGTAATATTTGGTCTTTCAAATGAAGCGTGATGAGGCATTGTAGCAGGCCAGAATGACTTAAAGTGCCGTTGAAATTTATCACCGATGGTCGCCTTTTTGTTAAATACCTACTGTACAGTTGCTATATATTTGCCGGGGTACATAGATTACGTAGCCATGCCGATATGCAAAGTTTCCAGGTTAATAAACTTTTAGAAGTAGTGTGAATTTGCCCTCCATATTGCTATAAATAACTTGATAATGATGAGACGGTCTGGTGTTAAATGGCAGTGTAAACTGCTCGCCCGTCGACTTCTGTAATAACTATACCTACCTATCGTATCATAGTTATGTATGTAACGATCGCTCATTATTTCGATGGTCATATTAATTTGTGTGTTTGTACATTGTAATTGTTTTAAATCATACTCATTTCAACGGACTATTATCAGAGCATGCATATTATAGTTATCCTAAAAAATATTTGAATTTAAAATTTATAACGATAACAGTATAAATATTTGTATGTTATGTTATGGTAATCGCAGAGTTTTATTTGTAAATTTCTTATCTTTGCCGTACTGTGAAGCCATGGAACCGTCTCCCGGCCAGTGTGTTCCCTCCAAATGAAGTCGGGTTTTTCGAGTGTAAAAAGGATCGCGATAAGTTTCTGGTCTTTCGGTGGTTGCCGTTGCTTTTACGAGTAGATTACATTGTGTTTTACCATCAGGCACAGTGTAGTCACTTAGTAGTATATATATACATATATATATATTATATTTCTTTATTATGAACTAGATGATGAAAAAAAGAAAAAGCATCTTAATTCCTATTACGTGTATAAGCGAATTTTATGCAAAATTTCATCAAAATCCATCCAGCAGTTTGAGCATGATTTACGAACAAACATTCATTAGTTGGTCATTGTTCTGCCTTTTTCAGTAATACATAACTCGATTACACCCACCTATCGCGTTCACGGATAAAAAACCCTCAGAATAAAAAAAAATACTTATATGAAATAATAGCAGCATCCATTTATATACAATTATAGATAAGGTACCAAGTTTTATTATGAGAGATTAAACTCCTTTATATTGCAATGACGAAAGGTCGTATGAAAAAGAAAAATACTTTAAATTGCTGTCTCTTATATTGTTTCATTCTCATTTCCATTATCATTTCATTCTCTTAAAAAGTACTGTTCGCTTGGTTGTTCAGTTCTCAGCTCTGAAGGATGTTCAAGAGAAGGCCGACGGTCTCATAGCCCGTTTGCAGGAGTGCTGGGACCAATTCATGTCCAAGATCCGAGTCGATCAGAAACTGTTCCCGGAAAGGAAACATCGACTAACCGCCATTTATTCTAAAGACAAAGAGTACTTGTAAGTAGTCTGAAAACATAAATAATATAAATAAATAATAAAAATGTATTATATTTTAAAGCTCAGATTGTTTTTTGTTTGTTTGAGCGCGTTAATAACTTATTTATTTATACATTAATTAAATAGGCCATATATTTATTGTGGAAGGTTTATAGTTTATACAACTTTACGCTACGGCCCTAAGGCACGGAGCAGTATCCATGGGCTGCTGATCAACTAGCTTTAGTTAGGAGGTCTACAGCTAGTGACGTCACGCGTTCGTTGTCCGGCTACGCTTCTTGTAACGTGCGCTGAGGACGATCGCCCGCCGACTGCGACGTTCCGCCGACGCACTTTCCTTGGGCTGCCTTCCAGAACCTTATGCGGTTTTAGTTAACTAGCGAGTAATTTTGGCATAAATCTAGAATATATTTTACTCGTTAAATTATATTCTTTAGAATCTACTGTGCTTAATTATATGAGCCTAAAACATTTTTATATAGAATTAGAGCCTAAGACATTTTTAGATATTCTTATTATATATCGTGGAATTGTAACACGGGTGTGTTGGCACCCGCTAAGTGGACTTTTGAGCCCTTTTGAGTTTTTAAACAGTTTAAATTAAACATATTTTAATGTGAGAAGTTATTGCAATTACGATTTTATGTCACTGTGCCATAGGTTCGACACGACAGCTGAATGTTTCTGGACGCCGTCGATCCGCTCGAGGATCGTTCAATTCATTCTAGATAGGAAAAAGTTCTCTGATCAGAGTAACGACGACTTCGCCTTCGGCATTAACAGGCTCATTACGAACAGTACTTACAGTGCGGCGTACCCTCTACACGATGTGAGTATGATACCGTTTACCTAAAATAAAACTTATATAGACCGTTTTCGTTTGGTCACTGACCGATTTGAACTGCATTACTGACTCTGTAGGATATGACAATTGTGTACCACTGGGTCGACATAGTAATAAACTCGCCATAGTGACTCGCTTTTCGGAATCAGTCAGTGTATCCAATGAAAATGAAATATAAAACAAGATATCGTACCGGCTACTATGATTTTGATTCTGAATCGATCAATTATTTGGTATATAATTGTTTGTCGTCATTAATTTGTGAATATTTGGTATAGTTATAATAGTTTGTACGTTCAGATGTATCGAAATATATTTTTGTTAATCGTCCTTCGTACCTAGTTGTTATAGTGTAATAATGGAGAAATAATTGTTTACCGAAAACATTAACATAAAAGTTATTTTATTGGTTATAATTATAACATTCCTTCTGTAAGTGTTTGTGTGCACGTGTGCGTGTTGCGTGCACGTGTCCGTCGTTGCGTGCACGTGTTCATCTTTGCGTTCACGTGTGCATGATTGTCCGCATTAGTCTAGAATTTGTTGCATTTGTAATGTACACTATACGTAACTACTATTTTGATGTGGATGTGTGTAAACTACAGCATTTCAAATTAATCATCATATCATATCCTATTAATGAATATCATTTTTTATAGTAGTTCGGCGAATTGAAGGTACACTGTCCTTTATGGTAAGCACAGTACAATCCAAATAGAACGGCGACCACCGAGAAGAGATCGAAATCTATCGGCGGTCACAGCTGTCATTATATCAATTTACATTGATTACAGGGTGATCTCAAAACTCCAGGGTCGATGCGTCATCTACTTTATACAGAGTGGGCGGCGGTATCAAAATGTATCAAATATCAACCACTAGATTACGTTAAAGACTATTTTGGAGTAAAAATAGGTAACAATTCATTTTAATATTATCGTATTAGGCGTTCAAGATAATTAATAAAACGGTTAAAAATTGTTGAATAGGGTTTAATTAAATCTTAATATTATACTAAATGATAATATTTATTTGATAAATGTCGCACCTGATAAATCTATACTAATATTATAAAGCTTAAAAGATTGTGCGTTTTTTGAACGCGTTAAACTTTTTGCATTCTATTAAATATGTAAATATTTGAAGTTGAAGAAATTCATTGCTAATCATTACGTTTACCTAATATTAAGTACCTGCCTATAAAAATATAAAAAAAGTATCGGTTTATTTACTTATCTGCCGACCGTACACTGCTACGAACGTAAAAACGTTTTCAAGCCGACTTGACTGATTTGATGTTATGGTTCCAGGTTTATATTTTGCATGGCTCGGTTTCTACACTCACATGTTGATACCCGCTTCCGTGGTCGGAGTCATCTGCGTCATATACTCTGCGGCGACTGTGTACTCGAACAAACCGAGGTAACTCTATCCTCTAGACATTGTGTATTGTGTCAGGTTGTATAATAAGATCCCGAACCACATTACTGATTTGCCGGACAACAGTTCAAGGGCCATACTAAGCAAATTTCACTGTCATAAGTTGATTATGTGAATGATAATGATGTCTGGAAGTGACTCTCTCCTCTGTGCATCCACTAGATTATTTGAAAAAATAATCATTACATAATATAAAACAAAGTCGCGTCGCTCTGTCCGTCCCTATGTATGCTTAAATTTTTTTAAATACGCAATGGATTTTGAAGCGGTTTTTTTTAATAGATAGAGTGGAAGTTCAAGAGGAAGGTTTATATGTATAATACATGCATAATATTTTAGAGAAACACTGATAAATTTAGAGGTTTCTAATGTGATGTCGTAAATAAACACATTTTTTGCACTTACATTGCAAACGCTGGCTGAACCCAACGAGATAAATCAAAATAATGTACTACAGTATTGTACACCTTAAAAAGGTCATCAAAAAAGTCCGCGATGGTATATGTCTATCTCTTAAGGATAACCCACAATAACCATTTTTTATCCTTTACATTTTACGGGAAATGATGGCTTATTTACGAAGTGATTTTAAGCAATACAGCATTAATCCTTATCCAATTAAGTACCTTAAATACATTGCCCATTTAATATAGATCAATATAGCCCCTTACAGCATGCAATTTAAATGAGTATTCCCGAAGATATTACAGATTTAAAATGTAGGGAAGTGCGGCGGTGCCGGCCCTATATACCATGGTCAATTATATGTCGCTCTTTCAAGAGTAACCTTTAAACAAAACATGTTTGTATTGTCTAATGACAAAAAGCTGTAAATGTTGTTTATAACGACATTTTGTGGTAGGTAGGTACATTTAGTATCAGCATTGCACCCGTGCGAAGCAGGGGCGGGTCGCTGGTCCTGTAATAAAATCCAGTGTGGGGAGACGCTTACAGGCCGGCCTGGCCGATAGATATAGCTGGGGGTTACTCTTGAAACTGATTCGAATTCGATTTTGATCCTGATTTGATTTCACTTTTGATTCGAACTCGATCCTTCAAGCGTACGAATGACGTACGTACGTATGAATCAAACTGAATCGAAAATCAAGATACGAGTTTGTTGTCGTTGTTGTTGTTTTGTTATCGTGTATTTTGACGTATATTTCTATTTAGCAACTTGCGTCAAGAGTTCGCATTTTTCGATCCTAACGCAAAAAATCGTTTGAAGTTAGTTCCGATTTGAGCCACAGCACGATCGTGCGCTAGGTTTGATTTCAAGGGTGCCAAATGACACCAAATCAGCGCTGCGGGTCCGCAACCGCGGCGGGCTCGGGTGAAAACCGTTCCGTGAGTTCTTAGCCTAAAATACTCTGTCAAACCTTACATACTTTCTACCACTTTTTTTGTAATAAGGCTTAACACTCACGGCAGTTAACCGCAAAACTTTAAAACTCATATAAACCAAAAGTTGATGGCATGTTTAAAAAATGTAATTGTTGATAACAAACCTAAAAATTAAGTTTTTTGTCTTGTGAGTCACGTTATCGGAAACGAAAATCACAAAACGTGACGTAATCTTTCAATAAAAATACACAGTACCTTAATTATTGCTAAGTGTTGAAATACTGGTTTTGAAATTATACAAGTGCTTAAGTAATTCATAACTGAAATTCTAGTAATTTTTTTTTGGACATAATACCTTTAACCTTAATTTTATTTAGGCGTCAGGCCCATTTACGGGACCATGACGGCATGATGGCATTAAATAAAAATAAATTATAATAGTTTTAAAGGTATAATCATGGATAAGAATTAATTCATGGGTATCAAAACAATTTTTCTAAAGTTGTCTACTCCTGGATTCCATACAAGATAATGTTTAGCGGTTTAATAACTGCGCATTATCCAACGGCAACCTGTGCTACGCCTTAAACAGAAACTATTCTTTATAAAAACAGAGTATTTTTAATTATGATAACTGTTCCCAGTGAGGACATATGCAATTATACGTCATCGATAAAGATGTGCCCGCAATGCGACTACTTCTGCGACTACTGGGACTTGCGGGCGACGTGCCTTCAGTCGAGGATAACGTACCTCTTCGACAACCCTACCACGGTCTTCTTCGCTATATTTATGAGTTTCTGGGGTAAGTAGTTCGATAATTATATTTTATCATTGCAGTACTCATTTTTTAATCATAGAGTTACATTGATCTGTGATAAGAACTTCTTTATATTATACTAAGCAGAATTAGGATTACACGATATACTCGTACACACAGAAAACTCAATAACACATGATCGATTTAATAGATACAATATTTAATGAAATAGTTTTTAATCGATTTAATAAATTTACCAATTTTATCCATTTTTCATAAGCTTTAAAAATGATGTTTGAAAAAATGAATAATTAAGAGATATATAGATGGTGTTGCCACAAAGAAAAAAAATTTGATAAGTATTATATATAGAGCTAAATAACTATGTACTTGATAGTAAGTTAGAATTAAAAAGTTATATGTACTCGAGTCAACTACCCTCAAAAAAAAAAAATATATATCGTCGAGTCCACTTTCCACGAAAAGTAGAAAAATCCGGAGTTTATTGTGCCAATAACGAATTATTGTGTTATTTGGACAGGGGCATGTTTCTTGGAACTGTGGAAACGGTACTCCGCGGAGATGACTCACCGCTGGGACCTCACCGGCTTCGATGTTTACGAAGAGCACCCTCGACCCCAGTACCTCGCTCGGCTTGCCCATGTCAAACGAACCCAAGTGAGTCTTACTATACCTTGTTCATCAAAAAAAGGCTTGCATGACATATCCACAGAACGTAAATTGTTACGTCATGCAAATTATCATATAACCCAAAAATATGCATTTCGACTATCAATTATCATTTAAAAAAAATACTGATAATCTTTATAAAACATTTTGCACCACTAAATCCTGAATATCTTTCTCTATACAATGATTTTTATGTTTTCGATTTTTACTATGTGTGTCGTATTACTGTCTATGTTACTTAAAACTAGAGTACACCAAAATAACAAAACCAAATCGTATTAACCCCGCGAATCGAAAATTAATCGAATTTATCGAACACTGTTATACGTTCAATTTATTAGTTTTATTTATTTCGATTAACAATAGATATAAATCTACGTAATTCCTACATTTTTACTGCAACAACACGCAACGAGGAATATTGACAGGAAGAATTAATCTTGTTGTTTGGATTCAGCCATTCAATAATTCAAGTGTTCCAGATTGCGATTTCAATTGTTGTTATAGTTTATTTATTTGAATTGAATTAGAGCACAATTATATTATGGTTTATGTTTCGTTCTAAAAAGAATCGATAATCGTAAAATCAACTTCCAAATTAAGTAATGCTATATCTCTAAAAAATGACGATGAACAAATAATAAAGAGAATACGTTTTTAGAACTTTTGAATAAAAATTAAGGCCCGCTGTTACAGGCAGACGGAAAAATAAACGACCAGTAGTACTACATACAATCTGTTTTTATAACATACTAGCTGTGCCCCACGGTTTTACCTGTGTTAAATCTATTCCACAAACTCTCCACGACGCCACCGCCAACGCGCCCGTGTAGCCTTATCGTTGTTTCAGGTACCGTACTCGCCTACAGCTTGCCAGATTGCTTGACGTTCATAGTAACTGCTCAGCTCCTTAGGGTCTTAGCGTGAAGTTATATAGCTTATATTATTCCTCATGAATGTTGTCTATCATACGCAATTTTTCGAATCCTACTAGTAGTTCCAGATATTAGCGCGTTCAAACAAACAAAAATCTCCAGGTTTATTATATTAGTATTCATTATGTTATGTATATATACTATTTTTATTAAAACTGTATGTATTATTTTTCATTATTATTATCCAGTTTGCTGAGAGACTTGCAGGCCGGCGATGGATAGCCGATCTTTCAGTGGTTGTTGTTGTTTTCGGATTTCACTATGCTTACCATCAGGCATAGCGCTGTCCCTATGCCGTGTGACTAAGAAAATGCTATTCGTTGTTTAGACCTTTAGATTTCTGTTAGTATTTTAACACGGCCGACCTCTGTAAGCGAGTTCTTTCTGATGGTTTGCGGGTTTTTTTTTTCGAACTGCTTTTACAGCTTTACCGGGCTTGTTGGTTTGCGGGACGCGGAGCGGAAGTTGTGCACGGATATACACGGTCTTGATATGATACCCTACATCTTAAGATCTATTGATCTTATAAATTAAACTAAACTATTGTTTATACATGTTATTGTAACTGGTACACATATCTAATGATAAATAATATATTTAATACACATAATATTGTTGTCGTTATTAATGCTAATCCAAAAACTACTGTATTGAATAAAACTTATGCGTATAATCTTTACACGCAGTCGAATTTAAACTTAATTATTTGTATATTGTATGTTATCCAATAGAATTTAATAAAATCGCGCCAAAGTTTACTTTAAATTAAGTGTTTGGTTGTTTAATCGTAGCGTCCGTAATTCCATCTTGATAAAATAATCTCACGTGGAGCAGTCACAAAAATAAAACCGCGTAAGCCAATACGTGAAACGTGTATTGCTGCCGGCGGCCGGCAACAGACTAGCTTATTGGTCGGTCTTGTTCCCCTCCCGCGTCCCGCAGACCATTAGGATGGTCGCGCTTACGGCGGTCATGCTGTAGTATATTTCTAGCTGAACGTGGTGACTGGTGAGCGCGAGCCGATGGTGCCGTTCTGGCGTATGCGGCTCCCGGCGACGCTGATGTCGTTCAGCGTGGTGACGCTGCTAGTGCTGCTCGCACTCCCCACCGTGCTCGGCGTCGTGCTCTACCGCATGTCGCTGCTCGGAGCCAGCATCCTGCGCCATAACAAAAACGTCCTCATCACTTACAATCCCATCATGTTCACCACAGCCACGGCCGCCTGCATCAACTTGGTCTTCATTTGTATATTTAATTATGTGAGTTGCATTAACTTAAACTATCTGGTTTCTATGGTCCTGATGGACGGATTCTTTCTTTTATTATAGGTACTTTGTATGTTTATCTGATGTTAAATGGCCTAAGTTTAGCCTAGTGGGATAACTAGCTCTCAAGTGTAGCTGCCCGAATACACTTATATGTGCGCTTGGTGACAGATTTTCATCTCAAGGGTGGTAGTTAGCCAGACGGGCGTTAAACAATTCACTACTACCATGCTACGGTTTAATTACGATGTTTTTATTCACCAAAAGTTCAGGCTCATTGTAGGAATGAATTCAAACTCACTTCGATCGACGCGGTATCCGTATATGCTACCACTGAGCCATCATTGAAGTGAAGCTTCTTATGCAACTTCCAACACGTTAAACGTTTAACGCACATTATCGGTCTCTCCTGTTTGTGTGAGCCAGAGCGAGAGAGAGATATATTATCGGTCTCTCCTCTTTGTGTGAGCCAGAGCGAGTGAGCAATATATTATCGGCCTCACCTCTTTGTGTGAGCCAGAGCGAGAGAACAAATGTCGGTGTGTATGTATATTGCATGCTGTTTAAATAAAATATAAAATATCTTTTAAAATGAAGTTTTACTTCTATCGTGTGTGAATCGCACACACACCTTTTATTCGCTTTTTTAGGTTTTCATGAATAAAAGCGTTAAAAATACGAGGGAATTTTGAAAATGGCTTTACCCTTCCATCTATATTGTAATTAGTTATATTATATAATAATTTCAGATAAAACGAATAAATCACTCTACAGTATACATTATATTTATTTTATTGCGTACGCTTACGTCACTGAAAGCGCGCAATAAGGAAAGCGTTTAAATCACCTTAATCTCATTGCAGTTTTAAAATATTTATTTTGATATGTGTTATAGTAGATAATTGATTAAAAATATAAAAATAATTCATGCATATTCCCTATTGTAATTTTAAAAAGATTTTTATTGTTAATTTAATAGAAAAAGATTGTGTTTATATGTTGTCTCTACTAATGTGACTGCATGAATATTTGCATATTATTAAAAAAAAACTATCATCGTTCGACCCACACTTAACAAGTTGCAGTCGTTAAGGTGGGCCCAGGTACGTGTATATACGATGTGTACATTACAATGAAAATAATGTTCTAAATTATTGGTCTTATTATTCAATTGTTTAGAAACCGCCTCCGATTTTAAAAACAGGTCCTAGATATTCCTTAAGGAAGTTTGGTCTCTGCTATTAGATAGCATATAAGGTTAGGATTTGTTGTTGTAAATGAAATTATCCTATTTCCATCTGCAGATATACCAATTCTTAGCCGAATGGTTGACGGAGAAGGAACTCTTGCGTACGCAGACAGAGTTCGACGACTCCCTCACGCTCAAGATCTATCTGTTGCAATTCGTTAACTACTACGCGTCGATTTTCTACATAGCGTTCTTCAAGGGCAAGTATGTGGGAAGACCAGGTGCCTACGTGAGGATAGCGGGCCATAGGCAGGAGGAGGTACACTTATTCTTATCTATCGCTTCCATAGGCTAATAATAAATTTAGAGTAGGAAAGCGGCTCTCAAAAGTAGCTGCCGGAGTATACTCATGCGTGCCGGATGACATTCTACTTTATGGTATTGGCTAGACATAAAAAATATCGAAAATCACGTAACTCAGGCTTTGGACAACACACGAGGAAATGTCGATAACGGGTTGGTACAATACTTGCAGTCCATACACGTAATTAAAAACATAATAACGACTTCTTCGGCACGTCGTGTTTCAGATTTTTCAGAGGCTGGGTGTGATATATTAACGAGAGAATATCGACTGTCGATAAATGTATTTTTTTATAGTGGCTCGGTAAATTAACGGCACTGTCCCTGATAGTGGTAAGCACGGTACAATCCAAACACAATGGCGACCACCGAGAGCCGAGGTCGCCGCTGTCATGCCGGCCTGCATAAATATCTCTTCACGTTACGGTTGAAGGACCCGATGCCGTGAGGAGGGAACACACTGACCGGGAGATGGTTCCACGATTGGGGAAAGATAGAGATAAGACACATGCAAAGATAAGACTTGAGAATGTCGATAGATTTTTAACATATTTGGTTCTGTAGTGGACTAATCGTATATTCTGCAGTGTGCTCCCGGCGGTTGTTTATTGGAGTTGTCCATACAACTGGCAATAATAATGGTCGGCAAACAGTTCATCAACACCATCGTCGAGATGTTGATGCCTTATTTGCTAAAATGGTGGAACATTATACGGACCATCGGAAGGAAAAATAAGTGAGTATGTTTAAATCATAGGAGATACACAAATGTTTATTAAAATATATCTATATATAAGTACATATGTTATTTCACTAAGATGTTTTTTTCTGACAACGACTTATATCCCTTAACTCTCTGTAAAGCTTATGTTCTCCGTTATAAAAATGGACTAAAAGTTTAAAATACACTTTAAAAAATTATATAAAAATGTATTCAACCAGCATGCACGAGGCGCCATCTATTAACAATATGTTTAACTAACATGACAACTTCTATTTAGATAATTTACATTCTATAACGTGATAAATAGTCGCCGTGTTATTTAAAACATTGTAACTTCCTTCAAGAGATGTGTTTATTGCACAGATAAATTTTTGACTACACAGGGTTCATCGTAAGAAGGCTTGCATGACACATGTCAAATGTTTATTTTAGAGATTTAGCATAACTTAATTTGGAAGTTGTTTTTTTGATAATCGATTCTTTTTTAGTGTTAAATATAATCGATTATACAATTATGGTTTAAATCAATTGAGGGGTGTGTAAGCTGTGGAAATGAAATAAGAAAAAATAAACTATAACAACAATTGAGTTCGCAATCTGGAACAGTGACTGAATTATTGAATGTCTGACTCCAAACAACAAGATTAATTCTTCCAATCAATATTCTTCGTTGCGTGTTGCTACAGTAAAAATGTAGGAATTATGGAAATATATGTGCTTTTATTCGAAATTAAAAAAGATACTAATAAATTAAATTACGATTAATTTTCGATTCCTTAGTTTTATTATTTTGGTCTACTCTATTTTTAAGTACCATATAAAGTAACGCTACACGTAGTAAGTATAAAATCATTGTATAGAGTAAGTTATTTAGGATTTTTTCGTTTAAATGTTTTATAACTTTTTTTATATTGCCAATTGATAGTCTAAGTGTATGTTTTTAGGTTATGTGATATTTGCATGACGTAATGATTTACGTTCTGTAGATATGCCATGTAAGTTTTGTTATGGTAAACAAGGTATAGTTGAAGATAGACAAATAAATATTCTTTTTTTGGAATCGCTTCATAAATTCTTTTACGAGTTTATTCTTTTGTTCCAGGATAAAGAGCCCTTTGCAGTGGGTAAAGGACTTCAAACTTGTTGATTTCGGCAACATGGGACTTTTTCCTGAATATTTAGAGATGGGTGAGTCAACTTTTTTTAATATTAATCTGCCTCTTCAACCTGGGTGACTTCTTTAAGTTCGATTTTCATTATAGCGAATCTTAATTTGGATGAACTAGTAATTCTGAGCAGACGCAGTAGTAATCAAGAATTCATGTATATGAAATATAAAAAATATATGTGATCTGCCATTGATCGTCAGGCAGATACAAAACATCTCAATTTATTCGTTTTTTTTTATATGTTCAAATCTTTTTAAATGAAAATTTAAAAAAAACTTATATTCTAATAGTTATTACTAATAATAAAAAAAATACAAAACTTATAAAATTTTGTTAAGTCCAATAATAGTGTTAATAGTGCTAATATTGTTTAAGTCGGATATAGCCGACCAAACGCGACGCTGGCCGAATGGCACGTAACGACGTCCCACCAGAACGCTTTTATTCTTGTCTTAACACTCCAATAGATAAGTTGATTTCATATTTACACCAATAAAAATTCCTATAGCCCATTTAGATCTGTGGTTAGGGTTGCCCTGAATATCGATAGTTGTAGAGGACGTGTGTGTGTATACAGGAGAGATGAAGGGGTGTGTGTATCTGCGATTGTTGCAGTCCTGCAGTACGGTTTCGTGACGATATTCGTTGCGGCGTTCCCGCTGGCGCCCCTGTTCGCGCTCATCAACAACGTGCTGGAGATGCGGCTCGACGCGAAGAAGTTCCTCGCCTGCTACCGCCGGCCCGTGCCGCAGCGCGTCAACGACATCGGCGTCTGGTACCGCATACTCGACTCCATCGGGAAGCTCAGCATCATCACCAACGTCAGTTATGTTATTAACCGTGCCCCGTGGCTTTGCACGCGTTTGTTACGAAAATTGTGCCCGGTTGGATCGTGACCATAGTGTCGAGTTTCCGAATCAGCCGGCGTGTATCCAGTAATCAAGCTGGATGATCAGGATTTGTGTCCGAATGTATCGCGACCACCAGCTACTTTATAGAACCCCACCGAAACTCGTCAAGCTTTCAAGAAATATTAAAACTTTTAAAAGTCCTCTGTTTATAAGTTTCATTGCCTCTGAGCAGTGACCGAAGACTACATTCTCAAATTTTATTAATTAAAAATAGCATTTACTTTTTTAGTTCGATAACTTATAAATGAAAGCATGTTTTTTAAAATTATTTTTGGAATTAACTCCTTAAGATACGATATATAGGCGCACGGTATGAAAAATGTGAGGAGTGAAATTGAAAGTGCAACATAACGCAAACAATTTTTAACCTTAGCCGTATTCAAATAAGGTTGAGATTTATTCAATTCTTCGACGTTTTCTGCAAAAGCCGCCAGACGCGAATCGACCGTTGTCATGAGACGCAGCGCGAGAGCAAAAGCACGTGATTCTTTTATTTTCTCTTGCCAATTGTGTATATTCTAAATTCCAAGATAGTTTTTGAGGAGTAAACTCCAGTCGTGGGTCGGAGCTGATACACGCCCTTTTTTAATTATACTTCTTTAGGCGTGTTATAAAAATATAATGAGAGTGTTCATTTACATTGTAACAAAAAGTGTACACTGTGAAGTTGCATGCTAATTCCGTTTTATTGTGATGAAGATAGTCACACTCGCTATTATGTGACTATTCAAAGAAGTTTACCTTCTAATCCACGTACACAAGTATACGCATACACATTTTTTTAATCGTTTACAGGGTTTTATCATAGCGTTTACGTCAGAGTTCATACCGAGGCTCGTCTACCAGATCTCGAACGGCTCAATGGATCAGTACGTGAACCAGACGCTCACGGATTTTGATATAACCGTTCTAGGGGAGTATCGGCCGCTCTACACAACCTATAATGAGACGATGTGCAGGTAAGGTTACCAGGATAATAATGATCTTGTATAATGGCAGTGTTTAACAGATTAAGGTACATTTTTTATTTCCACGGAATAAATTGACATTTCATTTGTTGCTAGTTTATTGTTTTTAAAATTGTGATGTCACCAATCGGTGGTACTAATCGTAAAACCGTACGAGAAATTACACCTATCGTGTCTGTTCTTTTTTTCTTCCTATATTTGTTGCCATGTACATATATATTTTTTTAAATTTACTAAATTATGTTATGATAATAGTAAATTATCAGGTATCATTAGTCACTGTGTGTAAGTTGATATTATTTATTTCAGTTTCCCCGGATATTGGTATAGCATCGGTGAAAATTACGAACGCAGCGATTGGTATTGGCATATAATGGGCGCCAGACTGGCTTTCGTCGTGGTCTTTGAGGTGAGAGACTTTGTGATTTTAAAAAACGGTAAATGACGTGAGATACGTGACAGAAGCGAAGCTTCTTACTCTTTATATTTACCTATACATATTATAAAACTGAACGTCTCTCTGTCTGTTTGTCCGTTCATGTTCTTTTCACGCGAAAACCACTTATCCGATTTACATGTTTTATTTTATTTTAATTCATAGCTATGCTGTCTGGCCAGATATATTTTGTTTGATAAAGTAACATACGAAATAAGTAGTGACGATAATGGTGAATCAATTTGGAAAGAAGACGCATTTGGCGCATTTAAATGGCTTACGCCGAGTAAACCATAAGAGACATATCAAATTAATGTACTGCTTAATTGTAGATCTTAAAAATACCTACAAAAAAAGTATATCATATACCTATTTTCTAAGGATCACCCACAATACGCATTTTTAGGGCAACACAATTCGTGCGTGCGTTCGACCGACAGCATGCTGGGACGACGAGCGGAGTCGCGGGCACAGCTAGTTATATATAATCCTTTTGTAAGCGTGTATGTGACTGAACTTCTCCTAAACGACTGGACCGATTTTGATGAAACTTTTTGCGTGTGTTTGCTTGCGTGGGTCTGGATGGTTTAGATTCACAATTAGACCAGGTAGATGGAGTTGTGATCGATTTATAGGTTTTTTATTTTTAGGCAAGCCAACGTTCGGACGGGACAACGTCTGTCGGTTCTGCTAGTATTATATATAATCCAACAAATCGTATAACATCGTTTCTAAAACTTTTCATGTACACAGATACAGTACTAATAACAATCAATTTATCAAATTCATAGAGTGCAACTGAACTGGCTATCTTTTCACTGTATTATATATGTTACAGGCAATGTATGAAATAAAGACAATTATTACTTACTTTACCTAGGCATTCTATAGAATGCCAAATGTTATTTAGGCAAAGTATGAAATACATCTCCGATTCGTTCCGAACGTGGGAGTTTTTGACGGAAACTCAAAGTAGCATGTGATAGTTTTTGTTTTAAATTCATTTTTTTTTTTATTTGACCTTATTATATATATTATAAATACATACATATTACAAAATTACATAATTCTGGTGGCATTTTATGTGACATATTAGTTTATTTTTTATGCCAAATGCTATTTAGGCAAAGTATGAAAAATGTCCTGATAAGACGATTGTGCTAGTCTATTTCGGTCTCATACTTTGCCGGTTTCTCATTTGGCATTCTATAGGGTATGGTATAGAATAATTTCAATAATTCTAATTCTCGATGACTTATTCGACCTGACTATCAGAGTGCAACAGAAGACGCTTCCCCGTATAGAGTTGTACGTGGTTAAACGTGGTGTTGTTTATAACAGAACGTGGTGGCGCTAGTGATGATAATAGTGAAGTGGGCGATACCGGATATGTCGGGCGAGCTCCGCGACCGCATCCGGCGCGAGGCGTACGTCATCAACTCGTTCATACTGGAGGAGACGCGCGCGCGCTCCGTGGCGGCGGAGCGCACGCCGCGCGACCCGCGCTACGACTCGCCACCCGCAGGTCAAGGTCAAGGTCGAGCGCGCGACCACGTGCTCACAACGCCCGTCTAGCTAACACGTGGTTACGGTATGCCGGCACCGATGCTTCTTATATCTATGTTTTTTCATACTAACAACGTTTATAAGTTCACTTGTCGATGGGAATTATCGAGTTTAGAGATGACGTTCTGTTATTTTTTTTTTTTTTACTTAAAGTATGTTTGGCAACCATCCTGAAAGTGCCGAGGAAATATATTGTACGCGAAAATACTATTTTTTAGTCGCAGGCTTTATTAAAAATTGTTAAAAGAAACCAACAGTCGAAAATATAGTTTTCGTAAAAATAATTAGCACACCGTTCTTTGTTTTTTTTACTATTGCTATCAAATACTATATTTTGTGTAGCTTATTATGAAAATACATATAATAATCAGTCGAAAAAAGTTGGCAATCCAAACATAAACTTTTGTTTAGGGTGTAAAAATTATAAATTATATTTGAATTATCCAATTATTAATCACAAATCACAAAATCACTTTAGTGATATTGTCAATAAATTTGATAACAAAAAGACATATTAGTAACCCTCATTTAAAAAATGTATTATAGGTAATTTTTATAATTAGGTATTATTATGTCATTTTGTGCCATTATTTTTTTATCGACAAATGAACTAAAAAACGTTTTGAAGACTGTGTTTTCGTGTGTTTGATATTTTGGCAGGAAATAATGGGTTTGAATTAAATAAATCGATGTGTTTGAAATTTTGGATTCATCTTATGTACTCGCTATCCACAGGTTGTAAACCATCGTGTTTTGTACATTATAAATATGTATGTAAATAAAATATTGTTTAAGATTTTTTGCAGCCCGGGGATAATGGCTTTCAGTAGACGCAATTCTTATTAAATACCTATAAATATAATAAGTACCTTTCTACTTTATCGCTTTTAATTAATATAGAGCTAAAAATGTTTACAACAGTACATTTTCGAGATGCTATTGTCTTGGTTACATTAAAAGATGAGGTAATTAAATTAGATCATGTTATATCATACAACTTAGATGCAGTCTTTTGAGTTATTTGCAAAAACTTTAAATTTTTTTGTAATATGATATAAATTTGCACATTTGATTTTGTCGATATGAAATTTTAATATTTTGCAAATGGTTTTGTTTTTAGTGAGTTTTGTTTTTTGGTCTTGTATTTATAACACACAAAGAAAGCATTTTGCTGCGCAATATCTGATGCAGTTTGTTAAAATATTGGATTATGTACTGTTTTCCTTATTAGGGGGACCTTGTACAATACAACTGACTGTATGTATGGTAGTTAGTTATTTTATGGTGGGTCACCTGGTTCTGGCAACCATTTAGAAATTGAAAATCATTTGGCAAGCTTCCACTTATCGATTTGTTTCTGTAGTAGAACGCTCAAAGGTAAAAAGATACAATTGTCTCGTTTGGTGCCGTTGTTTTGTCGGAAAACTCATAACGGGTGATACTAAAAAGTATGTTTTTAATTTTTTTCTCTAGTTTAAAGTTTTTGCAAATAATTGTAAACTAAAGCTAGCTTGTTACTAAATGTGTCAAGTATCTAGAGAGGCGCGCTGTCGACTCGAACGGTATGTCAGTGATTTTGATATATTTTATACTAAATACCAGCATGTGCGGTGATCAGGGGTGGAACAAATAACACAGAATTATACTAATTTTGTGAAATTCAATATATTTCCTTCTATTACAGCTAATAAGTTTACAGGAATTTAATATTATAAATTTACCCTTTTAACACATCCTTGAGATTTTATTGTATGTTCATAAAAATTTTGGTAAAAGTTTAAATTTTTTCAGAGTCCGATATAATTTTAATAGTAGAAAGAAATAATAACTACTCATTGCATGTTTTAGACTAAATAAAATGAATAAGTGTTCTACAAAAGGTTTCATTATAAGCTTACAAAGCATATTACTGATTTGCCGGACAATAAGTTCATGGACCATATAAAGCAGATTTTGCTTTCATACGATTATTATAGGGTGCACCACTACGTAAATAATTGTGATGTCTAGAAATTACTTTAACTAGAGATGTAGATAACTAAAAATAGTAATGAATAATTGCAAACTTACATAATACTATATAATACAGTACAATACTTTTATGTTTAAAGAATAATAGATAAAATCGATTGACAAACCTCGTGGTGCAGTTGTAGTAATCCCTACTATTGAGCCGAAAGGTTGCGGGTTCGATCCCCGCCCATGACTGACTTTTGTGTGATGAGCATAATTGTCAGTTGTGTGTCTGGGTGTTAAATATATATGTATAGTATATCAGCTGTTTAATTACCATAATACAAGCTATGTTTAGTATGGAATTAAATGGCCGTGTGTGAAATTGTGTCCACATGTTTATTTATTTATCTCTTGCCGTCTTATAGATAACTGGAAATATTTTCCAAGTCGGTGGTAGTGTTTGTACGTTCATAAAACTCTTCTTAAGGTCTAAAATTCCAATACGTAAGGTATTGTTGATTTTAATTGAATATATTGAATTTCTCAAGTTTAATTGATTGGACTAGGAAGTTTCCACAATAATGACAATAGTTAATATGAAATTTATTAATGAGTTTTTTTTTCAAACTGACTATACTGTTGGCCAGGAGTCCTTGACAGCTTCACCAGACTTGGTTATCTTTAAGCTTTTAAAGCTTTACAGTTGACTTGATTACAAACTTCAATACTATAACAATCCAGTATTCAAATTATATTATAAGTTAAAATATATATTTTGTGTAACATATTCAATTTCAAATTAACTCTTGTCGATATGCAAATTGTCATCACAACTTCGAATGCGTGATACATTACAGTATGGCTTATATTAACACGTATACACAATTTTGCCGATAGATTCCGTGCTTAAATATTAACTAATAGGGCTTGTCCCATCACTAGGTTCGACTAACACATGCATGTGGCGTTAATTGTATCGATAAGAAAAATATTAATGAATAACGTCGTAAACATTTTCATAAGAAAGTAAATTTAAAACCCACTACATTATTTTAGAATTGAAATTGCAAAATATAGCACGATATTTTTAAAATAAATCACGTTAAGTATATTCAAGCGTTTTTTGTTATTGAAATAGCAGCATAATATATTGAAATTCCAGCTTTACTTACACGTTCGGTGGCTCTTTGAAGCTTGTAGAAACATAATCGTATAAGCTTTACATGATTGCATTGATTTTGAGAGCATGAAATTGATTTAACGATTTATATGAAACCCGATTTTTAGAATTTACGATTATTAAAAATATTTCACCGGAATCTGCTAATTTATTACAAGAATGTCTGTGTGTCATTATTTGTTAGCATTAAAAAGTTGTCTTTTAACGTATTTAATGTTGTTAAAGTGAAACTTCTTAATAAAAAAAAATACGCTGAGTGCCGGGCAAATGTGAGAACTACGGCATCATCGAAAAGAAAACTACGTTTTCACGGAAAATCTACGGCGCGGACCTTGACTCTCTCGGCATATTTTTTTTTGTAATAAAAACAGCTATTGTAAGTTATAAAAAGTTATGAGTTAAGGCGAATGGGTTATTGATAATAATGTAACAAAATACAAGGTTCGATTTTCGCGGTTCGTAATAGCTGTAATGTTGCTGAAGAGTGTCAGACTCCTACTAAAGGGTGTCTATTCTGTACATTATATAGCGCTTCCTATTATAGCCTATATTTTATTTATTATATTAAGTCATTAGTTCGATACTGAGTGCATAGACGGTGCTGATATGTTGTTAGAAGTTTCGCTTTAACCGTAAAGATTAATCGCACATTTTACAATCATGAATAATATTATTTAATTATAATGTTAATAGGCGATCATACGGAGCCTACGTGGAATCACATAGCGTCGCTGTCGGGGTCCGATTTCGACCTGGCTGCCCACGGCGACCACCAGGACATCAAGGATATCACGAAGCATGTCGTCGTGGAGCGTCCACCGGACGACGAACCCGGTCCTGCGCACGTCTAGTCTTGTGCCTTCATATAGCTGACATGCGTAAATATATATATACATATATCGCTAAAAATCACTTCGGACACAAAATGAGGGGCGTTCAATTATTAAGTAAGCTGAGTTTAGTTGATTTTTTTTTTGCTTAAAAAAGTTCTAAAATTATTAAAATGCTTTCAAAATAATTTTATAATTTTAATAAAAAAAATTTTTTGATTGTTTTATTAAGTCATAACTAATTTATTTTCATATTTCATTACACTACCAAGTATAGAGTTTTTTTTAATGTACTGATGTTCAATTCGACGGATTTCCGACGTACTAGGACGGCTTGAAATAAATAAATAACACAATTATAATATCACAAATATTATAATTCCATTATAATATCACAAATATTATAATTCCATTTGTTTTATAAAACTTTTGAAAATATTCTTACCATATCGTTTGGGGGAAAGAAGTTTACAAATTTGATTACACGATTCTTGAACATTCGATATCGATCTAAATTTTTGCTTTAATCATGCAACACTTTAAATCGATATTTCACAGTAAAGCTATTTTATCCTATTGATTTAAAGTTGCGTTTTTGAGTTACGAAAAAAAAGAATCGATAAATTCATTTCGGATACAAAATTCGATATCGGTGTAAATTTATGTTTTTAATTTAAAATCAATATTTAATAGTAATACTTTAATATATATTTATTTATGTTGCGTATCAGTTGGATTTTTATGTTTTTATTGTATTGCCTAACGAGAAATGAATCTTATGGTATCCAGAATTTTGTACTTAAATGGATGTTATTCTTGTGGACGTTCTCGTTCACGGAACCGCGCACTGAAATATTTTGTCTCACTGTTTGTTGATTATTTAGTGTAAGCTATTATTAAATTATTTCAAGTCATCATATTTTTACAAAAGGTTTATTTACGTTTTATTGATAAACGCGACTGAACTGATAATCGTTTAAAAATGGGAATATTTTTGAATTGTTTTTGGTATCTCTTTTGAAGTTTTTTTATATTATCCTTGCGGTTTGTGTGTGTTATAGTAAAGATTGTCTTAGACCATGTGTGTCGTGCGGTTATCGATAATCTGGACAGCATTGGTTTCTGGGTCAATGAACTAATATACCCCACACCTAGGAGAGGTTAGTAATTTTTCTATTTTTCCAAAAAAAAAAAAATTCCCTTTTAGTTTATTCTGATCAAAGAACCTTACGAAAGGGCACCGTAGCGCCCGTATGAGTGGAGGCAAACAGAATGGAAGCTAGTTACAGAGAAAAATCTATCTATCCTAACAATATTTCTGAAGGTTACTCAGTATACGCTTTTTGTAAGGGACACGAATGAGAGATTTTTTGTTTGTAAAATTGTTTTGCCTTATACCTATGTTGTAGTGCACATGTTGAATATATCATATCGTCTTGTTCTTTAATAAAAAATAATCGCAAGTGATAAGCAAACGTTCTTTTATAATGAAAGTTTACAAGGTAATGTGGTCTCTGGACAGAAATATTTTGTATGGAACGGACATTTCATATCCTGAGTTACCATGAAATTTTATAGAAAAAAAAAGATTTTAGAGAACATTTGATGTACATATTTATAATAATATGCAAGGGAAGCAAAGTGTGGGTAAAATAGTTGATTGACCCTAGTTAAAGTTTTGAAAAAATAATTCATAATAAAATAATGTATCTTGTGCAATACATAACTAAAATGAATCTCATATCGCTTTTTGCAAAAAAATATTTACGTATTTATAGTAATATATAAATTATATCATAATATTGAAGTGTTGACGTATATTAATTCTTATATACTCCATTTGCGTGGAGTGTATACATAGGTGTAAGGAGGAAGGATGTCCAAAGAAGGAGTTGTCCAAAGAAATTTCTTTATTTGGAATAATATATAAAAAATATTTACCAGTTTTTTTTTCTATTCCTGTTGGGCTTTTAACGGGCAAGTAGCTTCGGTATGGCGAAATATGTTATCGGAATTAAAAGGCTAAATAAAAAAATAATTGCGGACATGGTTGCCACGTGTTGAGCAGATACAAAAAAAATGAAATATATAAAATACAGTTTTATAATTGGGTTTTTAGACATTGTTGGATTGAAGCTTCGACAAAATATGCTATTTTGAATATCTTTGTAATTAATTTTACTACAATAGGGGTGGCTGTCAGATATCGATAAACTGATATCGATAAACTATGTTTAATCGATTTTTTTATAAGTGGATTACACTTGATAGGCGCTTCGGGGTAAGGAAATTTAGTGAGATTTTATAAATTATAATACTAACCATTATGAAATAGTATATTATGCATATTAAGTTGTAATTTTTGACAATTGAGTGATGGCGTATCTAGTCCACAACAAAGTATGATACGCACAAAATAAGTACGCGTGTTGTTGCCACGCGAAGTCTCACACTTGAGTGTCGTATTCGTTCTTTTTTTCGTCTAATATGGAAACCTCGCTTGTTAAACCAATATACGCTTAAATAACATTGGATCTAATTTATCCCTTTAATGTTAACGTAAGACTGTTTGCCAATTTGTAATAACCACGATGCTTTTTCGTTACAACCTTTGTTTTTTTTTTTAATATATACTGAGGAAATCATACTAACAATACGTAAAATAGTGCTAAGTGCCGAATATAAAAATTACTGACGTTTTTTGTCGGAAATTCGCAAATTAATATAATTGGAATAATCGAGTCGAAAGAAACGATAACTATCCATTTCGTTTACTCGTATTTATTTTGTCTCTTACAACAGAAAGTACTTTATATAATACATTATACATTTATCGATTGACCACAATCTCATCTGATATTAAGTGATGATGTGACATAAGATGACCTGGTTCTCAAGTGCAGCTACCGTAACACACCTCTATAAGTGCTTGGTGACAGATTTCCGACTTGTTAATTATAGCTATCCAGGTAGGTATCAGAAAAAGCCCTACCGTCACGCACAGGCTAATTGTAAGATTCGTACCCACGTCTATCGACGTGGTGCCCAATCACTACATGTCAATTTACATTTCTTACTTTGACATAGTTACTCCATTAACTATGTACATTATACATACTATTATATTTTCTCTTAGCAGGCTGGTATACAATCGTTTTTTTTTTATATTAACTTATCTTAGAAAATAATTAGGTTATTCCATGTCAAATCGTCCAATAGTTGGAATCGACCCCTTTGAATTTGGGTGAAATTTGTATTCGACAATTTTTTTTTTACAAAAAATTTAATGTACATCAATGAGGATTTTTTTTAAATCGTCATAATTGACTATCAATCAAATTCTACACATTCAACAACCAAAATTATATAAATTTGTAATTTTCAATAAAAAAATTTTAGATCCAAGTATCCTATTCAAATTAAACCCTGTTTTATTGTGTTGCTATAATAGTTTATGAGATATAAAAAATGTAGAACTGGAAAAATAGTGGAATTTTTAATTTTGCATTACTAATGAAAAAAAAAACAATTTTATTTTTTCTTTTTGGAAAAGAAAATTTTCACACCAAATTTCATCCAAATTGAAAGGTCGATCCCAATTATTGGTCGATTTGACATGGAATGACCCAATTATGTTTTCGGGTAAGGACAAACTAAAAATAGCAACATAGAGTGATGGTAGGACACTTTCTAGCTACCACCTTCAAGTTGTAAATATGTCGCCGAACATCTCTCCATTTATTCAGGCAGCTGCAATTGAGAGCCAGTTCTAGGCTTAGCTTAGCTTAGATAGTAAATATTCGGCCACAGCGTCACATAACATGATATTGAGATTGTGGTAATTTATAGGCTCAGTATTACCGTTATCAGCAACTTGACAACGGATATAAAATAAATAAAAGTGCTATCCTATTTAATACAATATGAATATTAAGAACCTAAATAGTATTTAGTGACTGGTTATAAGGCATTTATGGTCCCTTTTTTTGGTGCTATTTGCTAATCGATGTTAAGTTTTAATGTTAATCGATTTGCCTGAGCTTTGGCTGTTTATAAAATAGTTTATTTTGTCATGTGTAAGATGTTGTTTTGAAAACAAAAATGTGATGATCAGATACATTGATAAATACATTTGTTTATTTATAAATGTTGTTTTTTTATTATTTTTTGTCAGACATAACTGTGCGCAATTTACGTTTAAAAAATAGTTTTCTTTACTTTATTGCCTGTAGAAATAAAAATATATCTGATAATCAAAACACAGTGTACCTATAAGTAAGGTTTGTGATATCTTAAATTAAAATCATCGTAGACTAAAAGTTTTGTTGTTTTTAGTGGTGAAAATGTACAAAGTTCACGTAGGAAACTGTGCAAGGATGCTTTCGATTCAGAGAATATTATTTCTTGTTTTTTTTTTTTATTATGGAGTTCTTCTGGCAAAAGTATACAAACTAGTTTTAAACTCATAACGCACAACCAAAATATTTTTTATGTATTTATATTTGCATTCGTAAACCTTATATTTTTATAAAAAATACTTCAGGTGTACCCAAAATGGGCGTCTTAGACAGTAAACAGCTACAATGCGGTTCTGTTTTCTCACCTACACTCTTAAAAAATTCATCGGTAATTTTACAAAAAATGTATTGGAAACTGATAGGAAAAACATTTAGCCAAAATTTAAATCGTGTATTGTAACAATACAAAAGTATACATAAAGAAGTTTTATAAGAACACATTTTTGTGGGTTTCTTCACATGTGTAAGAAAATTACTAGTACTGTACTATAATTCTGAATTAGCATAAATGCATTGTTTTGTAATTTTTCTAATATTTTGGTTTGTAAAACGATTGTAATTTTACAACAAAAAGGTAGTGTACGGAAAGACACTGATTTTTGTTTACAAAGGAAAATAAGACCCTTGATTAATATTTATTCATAAATATAAATAACATAATTATCACATTTTTTTTTTAAATGTAACAAATATATGCCACTAAGAGGTGTAATTATGTTCATGTGACGCGAGTGACGTCATCATTCAATAAATAAATCTAAGATGAAATGTAATTATGTGAAAATTTTGGTTTACTACAATTTCAGTTGAAACTTGTGAAATTTGTTCAGAACTTATATAATTTTGAGGTCACTGTTTCTACATTTATTTAATCGCTTGCCACAAGATAATTTTGTACGATGACGTCACGTTTTCTGATTGTTGTTTTCAATCACGTGACTCTCAGATAAAAATCTAAGTGCAAATATTTAGATTTAAATAAAAGTGCAAATATTTTCCAGTTTCTTTATCGTTTTATGCTTTTTTATCAATAAACCAATACGATTAAATAATTAACTTAAATTTTTAATGCTATTGTCAACTCGTGAATTCAAACTTTTTCAAAGAAATGGAGTCGTCAATTGTATCTTCAAAGTTTATAGTCTGCATTTTAGTTACAAAAGGAGAGATTTCATTATTATATTAGATGTTTATCTGTATGGTTCTATATAAATATTGTGTATCAGTAAACTTATGTAATACCGCGTTTTAGTCTCATTTTGAATTTAATTCTAGTGTTGCCAATTTGTGGTAGGCTTTGAGTGTCCATAAACAATGAGGTCTGCATTTTTAATAAAATAAAATATGGAAAGTTTTTTTAATAGTTTTATTTATTTTCTTTCTAATGTAATATATAAGTATTTTTTTTTTCTAATAGTTTTATTTATATTATTTAAGTGTTCTCATTTTGCGGATATGGCAATATGAGGAGGTACCACAAGACTGGAAGGACGCTTCTATTTGCAAATTTTACAAAGGAAAGAGTGTTTCCTCGGATTGCGGGTCTTATAGAGATATAGATAGCTCTACTTAGTGTGGCTGGCCAGGTCTTGGCCCATGTTCTCAAACATCGGCTGGGTGAGTTGGCTGAGCGTATTTTTCCTGAATGCTAGAATGGCTATCAGCGGAATACAGGGATAGACAATGCTATCCTTGTCGTAAAAAAACTTCTAGACAAAAGCATAGCGCAACAGTGTGCTTTGTATATGGACAAATCGCTCTCAATGTTAAGACAGACAAGAGCGTTTTCGATTTGCCCCGTTTCATATACAAACGTATTGTGAAAGAAGTGTCCATCTTGGAAATCCTTTATGCAGACGATGTTTGCTTGATAGCTAAAGATCATAGTAGTTTAAAGTTGTTCTTGGATCGCCTGTATGGCTTCTGTAAAAGGTTTGGTCTAGTCATAAGTGCCTTTAAAACCCAGGTACTAAAACAACCAGCACGTGGTGATACGGCAGACACAACATCGATAACATTGGATAGTAGGGCTAACGAGGAAGTATGATTATTTCTGTATCTGGTCAGTTATATTCGCTGTAATAACCGTCTGGAAACTGAAAGTTCGAAAGAAGCTTGGTCTTTCGGTAGACTTCGAACTAGAGTTACATCTATATACTAAGTTCGCTGTGTATAAAGCAATTATCCTTCCCATATTGCTATATGTTACTAAGACATGGTATCTCTGTAGGGGTGACTTTGGCAACTTCATGTTTTTCACATTAAAAAATGTTTGCGATCAATTCTTCGTGAGAAATGACAGATCCATATCCCTAACTCGGAAATTCTGCGGCGGACCAGGTTGCGTGGCATAAAATCAATTCTCATTAAGAGCCATATTAGATGGTGCGGTCACATTGTATGCATGAGTGACTGTATGCTGCTTAAATGTGTGTTCTATTCACTGCTGAAGCATGGAAAGCCCAGACCTGGAGGCCAATTTCTTCGTTACAGAGATGTAATTAAGCGTCACCTTACCGCATGTCACATACCTTCAGATGAGTGGGAAGAGCTTGCGCAATAGAGACTAAACTGGTGCAAACTCTGTTAATAAGGCAGTAGATCATCGACTAAAAGGCATTGATGAATAACGCATTCTTAAAAAGAACCGTCCAAATCCTTCCTATGTTTACAATTTCAATTTTCTGGTCATTTACGCCGTGCGCCTTGTAACTGTATCTTTAAAACGAAATTTGGTTTTGCGAGTAACAAAACGCTACTATTCCCGAACTTGACTGGGTTCGCCTTTGACGATTACGTCATAGAGGTCATCATCATCATCATCAACCCTTACAATCGTACTTCTATTATTATATCGAGGGTTTCATAACAAATGAGAGTAAATACTCGACGGCCTTTACTGCTTCACCAAAGATGAAAAAAAGATAGTCGCCCTTATCCATTTAAACGACCTTTAAAATTTATCCAGCTGTTTAAGCTTGATTGAAGGATAAACATTCAAATGATTAAGGTTCACTTGAACTGTTCTTAGACACAAGTTTGCGCATTCACGGCTACTAAAACCCCGTTTACTGTGATTCCATAATTCCAGAACACACCTTTTACTATCTCGAAGAATATTGAGATTCTGGGTACAGACGACTCCAGCGACGTTCAGTTCCGTAGTCACTTAGAAGACAGAGCTAAGCTGGCGTCCAAAATGCCCAGTGTACTGAAAAGAGCGAAGCGCTACTTTACCTCGGGGCAAAGACTGCTGTCGTATAAATCGCAAGTCCAATTTGATATGCTGCAGTACTGCTCTGGACAGGAGGACCTGGATACCAGCTTGGCCCATCTGACGCGGATCAAAGACGTTTTGTGAGAATTGTTGACGATCCTAAACTCACAAGCGTTATCGAACCTTTAAGTCTAAGGAGAGACTCTGCCTCCTTGTTTGTGTTCGACGTTAGTAGAATGGGTTGTTTTCCGGGGAATCGTTTGGTATGATGCCAGCGGCTATTTGCCACTATCGCACGACCCGCCATTGGCAGGGAGTTGAAGCTTAAGTTTCAGAGGAGTTACTTCCGCAAATGCTCCGGATGTGGAATGAGCTCCCAGCTGAGGATTTTCCATTGAACTACAATATAAGGTTCTTCAAGAAGGGAGTGAAGAGGTTTTTAAAAGGTCGGCAATGCACATGTAATGCTCCTGATATTGCAAGCGTCCATATGCTGCGCTGACCGCTTACCATCAGCTGGATCGCACGCTTGCTTGCCACCGTCCTGGTAAAAAAGGACCAGATTTATATTTATTTTAGTTTTTGAATGCACGATGAATTATTTATTTATATTCAAGTTAATTAAATATATTCTCAGAAGAAACAGTATGGCAAACGAATTATAATAATTATTAGTGTGCAACACACGAAACAGCATTCTCTAATATATTATATATTAAAAAATACTTATTTTGTTGTTTACCATAGTATAAAAATACCATTATCAATGTCCCTACATATAAATTATGCGAAGTTATTACGATATTAATTGGTGTTTCTAGTCCAGTTTGCAGATATGACGAAATCCTGGACTAAATAGCAGAAAGCTAACGCATTTTTCCCTACTCCGATAGGGATATAGTGCGATGATAGTCAGATAGATATATTTTAGCACGTGGTGCCTATTCTTTAATTTATATAACTCTATAAAACGAAATGATAACTAACTAAATGCAATTAATTAACTAAGTAAATGCAATTAATAAAAATAGTGAAGGACATCAAAGAAAGGCACGCTGCTTTTGTACGATATACTTTGTTTCATAACTTTGTGTAACCTGAATGTTTTTCATTAATTCAAGCACATAACGACCTTGGTTTTAACTTATATCATTTTTATACGTGTTATTTACTTCTTAAGAATCGTTTTTAGCGTTCCGAAGTCAAAAGGAACCCTTATAGTTTGTTCCGCAGCTTAGCTAAGAGATTCATAGTACTAGAAAGCTGTAATTTGGTATGGGAATATAAATTAACCACGACGACAAAGTGGCAAAACAGGAACTTGAAAAAAAATTGTTTAGAGTACATTATAGTACTTCATACAAAAATATAATATAAGTATTTGACCGTGTCAAGGCCGGCGCCCAGCCCGGCTTCGGCCCGATGTAACAAAAGCATCCTTCAGTCTACATACTGTAACGGGCAACTACGGAACTACCCTTACACTGCGCGTGGCCCGACATGCACATCGCAATTTTTTTTTCATATGTCGTGTGACGGGGAGCAAAGTCGAGTGTTAGAAAAATGTGATGTCGCTGTGTTGGCCCTTCGCATATATTATATAATATATGTAATATATAAATAATTTAACTTTGCCTATTGTATATTCCAAGACAACCGTTCTTAAAGAATAAACACCAGTCGCGCGTTGGAGCTGACATCTTTTTTTTAAAGTTAGTGTGGTGTATGTAGCACAACACTAGTGTTTAAAGTACATCACTAATTAGTTTTAAGTCTATGATGTTGTTCTTTGTCTATGTCACATATAAGTAAAGTTAGTCGTAGCCGTTTGTAATTGTAATAAAAATAAATATCAGTGTAATTATAAGGTCATATTAATTAACAATCCTAGTAACTTGATAAACATAAGAACCCACAAAACACAATAGTTAGATATATTACATACACGTTTTTCATTTTATTTAAGTACATTTAGTATATTTTCCAAATCGCATATAATATTTTTTTCATTACCTATATCAAGACATTCTTGACAAACAATAATAATTGAAACAGATTCTTCTTTTTTAAACTAGAGTTAACCTATTTCGAAACAGAATCCGTAAAGTTTGATTTTTCACTTACTTCAAATGAACTATGTTTAAACGTTAAAATGTCTTAAGTACATAAATAACGTGACTAATTCAAGAAGAATCTAACTGTCCGAGTATATTATTCAGTGTCGCGCTGATAATGCGGTCTGTTGGTCGCGACTGGCGCATGACAAACGCAAAAATCCCGCAGATTCCCGCAAAAATATTAAAAGTTACAAAATAAATACCAAACGTATAATTACTTACAATGAATTTAATATGAATACAAGCTGTAGGTCATGTGATGTGTGTACAAATTCGTTGTATCGTGATAGAGTTAAACAATTGGTAAGTCTCGAATGTTTCGATTGTGGTTAGCGGTTTTATTTCAAATACTATGAATGGATAATTCATTATTTCTCTGATTACTGGATTATACACGACCGGTTATATATGTACAATATTATTATTTATTGTTTTCTGCGAACACGAACAGCCCGTTCGCGACATTAGTAAACCCTACGGATTGTAGTTTTAAACTTGCAGAAATTTTTCGTAAATATGTATATTATAAAACTCAACGTCTCTCTGTCTGTCCGTTTATGCCCTTTTCACCCAAAAACCATTTATCCGATTTACAAGTTTTTTATTTTAATTCATAGCTCTATTATCTGGCCGGGTTTTAGTATATATTTTGTTAGATAAAGGACCCCACGAAATAAGCAGTGACGATATTGATGAAACGATTGGGAAAAAACCTTTGGAGCGCTTAAATGACTTACGCTGAGTAAACATAAGAGATATATTAATTTAATATCCTACTGAATTGTAGATCTTAAAAAGACCTCCAAAAAGTCAGCGATAATATATGTTTATCTTCTAAGGATCGCCCACAATAACCATTTTTGTCTTTCGTCTTCTGAGCAGGGTCAGCAAGATCCGCGCGTGCACTTGACCGACGGCATTCTGTAGTCCATGCGAGCGAAGCCGCGGGCATAACTAGTGTTATAATAAAATTTGTACTAATATTATAAAGTTCAAGACATTGTTTATTTGTTTGAACAAACTAATCTCTGGATCCACCAGTCTGATTAAAAAAATGCTTATCTATCTATACTACTATAGCGCGGATTATATCTATAAAGAGGAAGAGTTTTTTTGTTTGTTTAAACATGGTAATATCTGAAACTACCAGTCGTATTCGAAAAATTATTTTCGTGGAATAGTAGACGCTATCTAGAATTAGTCTACACCTCTCAGCTAGCCTTAAATATTTATGTGTTAAGTAAGTCTGAAGAAACCGCGTATCCGAACTGCTTTATATAATTGCGATATAAAAAATTAAATATAGATAGAATCATAGCGGCGGAGGCTTAAATTAAAGCCTCAAAAGCGGTATTGACCTTTCAGTCAAGCATACTGGAAGGCTGTAGGCAAATACTGGGAGTGTGAACCACGATAGGCTTACACGGGAGCGTTGGTGGCACTTGGTGGCGGTGTGGTGGACGTTTTAACACGGGTGAAACTTTAAGGCAGAGCTAGTAACATTTCATTTATTTATTTATAGTGAAGCAATGATGGCTCAGTGGTAGCGAGTACGACTTCGCGTCGATTGACGTGAGTTCGAATCCCTGCAATGAGCCTGAACTTTCGGTGAAGGAAAACATCGTGAGGAAACCATAGCATGGTGTTAGGGCTTTCTAATGCCCGCCTGACTAGCTACTACCCTCAAGTTGAAAATCTGTCTCCAAGCACCAATAGGTGTGTTCCGGCAGCTGCACTTGAGAGCCAGTCTTCCACTAGGTTTTACCGTGTTGTAATCTTGGGCCACATCATCACTTACCATCAGTTGAGATTGTAGCTACAATGCCAAACCTATAACGATAAAAAAAGTGAAAATTTTGCCAGTATGCGTTTTGCTATTTTTGCATGTTTTTTTATAGTAGCTCGGCAAAATGTCCGTGCAGTCCACAAACAACGGTGACTGTCGACGATAAGGAGACCGATCACGACCGCCGGCGGGAACGGACGTGTTTACGACCGCTCTCTGCCGCCTTTGTGTAGTTTTACGACCGACCGGCTTTGCTGCGCACCTGCTTCGCACCTGCATCGCACCTGCGCCGCACCTGCGTATCGCCGTCTCGCTCGCACCCATTGTGTAGCGCTACACAAACAAAAACTGCACTTTTAAGTGCAACTGTTTCTATTCGACGAAATCCACACTTTAGTGGTCGCTTGCCGGAAACCTCTCGGTGTCAACAGAAGGCAAGTGGGTGCGTGACCCAAGCGCCCCTCGGTTGCCTCCTTCAGAGGCAAACGATAGTACTTGGTCGGGCTCAGGAACCTTGGCCCTTGATAGAGTCATAGTCAAGCCCTGAGTGTCTCCTTCCCACCCTTCCGATCCTGCTACACATCCATCCCCGAGTGTCTGTTTGGGCGTAGCTAGGTATTTATACCGGCTGCGTTCTCTGCCTCGGGCTTGATAGGGACCTCCACGTAGGGCCCGGTAGGTTCTTTTCCTGCGAGTCATTACACCGTGACCCGCAGGTCCCTTTGCACGGCTCGGGATAGCCGTTTAAATTCACTCGGCGCACCCCCCTGCCTCTCCGGCAGGGAGGTTTAACTTCACCCCCGCCCGCCCAACCGCCACCGCCGGAATGGCAAACTCGCCAGACCTAGAACGCTTCAAAGCGTTCGCAATGAGCCTCCACCCGTCGCTCTGGACGGACTACAATAGAGCCATCGCGGCCGAGCAACCCGCCGTTGCTATCGCACAGGCCACCGAGGCCCCCAGCGACAAGAAAAAGACCGCCGCGCGCTCCCGCTCAACGGCACCCCGCGCTCACCGTCAGACACCGTACAAACGGCCGTCATCGCGCTCGCGTTCCCCGGGCAATCAAGCCACAATCACAGCGCCCTCTGCGCTACCGATTGGGAACTCATTTGCATCGTTAGTCCCCGAAGCGGAGACACCGTCGCTTGTAGCAACAAACGACAGTTTCTCACCCGCTAGCCTGGACCACGAACCCGAGTCCAACGAAATGGACACGGCGATACGTACAGATAACGAGGGCTTCACCCTCGTTCAAAAAAACAAGCCCGCCAAACGGGCAACGCGATCGCGTCCCGAGTCTCCGGAGACTCAGTCCCGCCCACAAAAGGCACAAAAAACCGGGCTTAATAGCCACGCCCCCCGCTCCGCAGCGCCCTCAGCGCCTGCCGGTACCTTTGCCGGCAGAAAGGCGCGTCGCCCGCCCCCCGTCACCGTCCAGAACAAATCGGTCTGGACAAAACTCTCAGAGAAACTGAGAGAACTCCGTATCCACTACACCCAGGCCAGTAACACGGCCAACGGTATCCGCGTCCAAGTTTCCACCTCGGACGAACACCGACAATTCACCAGGTTGCTCCGAGACAGCAACCTAGAATATTTCACGTACTCCCTGGAGGAAGAACGCCAACTCCGGGTTGTAATCCGCCGCATCCCGGTGGAAATCACACCCGAGGAGGTCAAAACTGACCTCTTAGCCAAGGCCTTCCCTGTCCGCGAAGTGCACAGAATGCACGGCGGACAATCAAAAAACAGACCTCTCGACATGGTCTTAGTCATCTTGGAACTGACCCCCGAGGGCAGAGCCATTTTTAACGTTAGGAAAGTGTGTGAGCTCTCCGGAATAGCCGTAGAGCCCCCACACAAGAATCGCAGTCCTCCGCAGTGTCACAACTGCCAGCTGTACGGTCATTCGGCACGCAACTGCCATCTCCGTCCCAGGTGCGTTAAGTGCCTCGGGGACCACGCGACGAGCGAGTGCTTGCGCACTCGTGAGTCGGCTACCCCTCCGAGCTGCGTGCTATGTGGCAACGAAGGTCACCCCGCGAACTATCGCGGCTGTCCCCGTGCCCCGCGCCCCACGCGCCCTACGCGACCCATGCGCCCTACGCGACACACCCCTCCTCAGAGGACACGTCCCGCCGTAGGACAGCCAAAGCCCCTGCTCACGCCAGAGGCTTTCCCCAGCCTCCCGGGCGCCTCCAGCGCCCCGGTGGCAGCCGCCCCCGCGCCCCGCGCACCCCCTCCGGCCATGCGAGCCCCTCAAGCAGCATGGGTCTCCACTCCCCGCCCTCAGCCTCCTAAGGCTCAGGCCCTCCCGCCCGTCAACACGCGCCGCGGCGTTGACTACATGGTCATGCTCTTCCGCGAGCATGACCCTCAGGAAGTACTGGCGTACGAACAGTGCGTCGCTGAGTACGGCCCCGGCGAATCCATCAGGCGTTTCCCCCTGATGACAGCGACGCTAATGCGCCTGGCCCGTGCCGGGAAATAGATATCGGTTATCAATGGCACGCATTAAGCCTAGAAGCCTCAACATATCTTTTTTTAACGCGCGAAACCTCTTTCCACAACGGGACTTAGTATCCACCTTTCTTAGGGAACGGGAGATAGACGTGTTTCTAGTACAAGAAACACTTCTAAAACCCAGTAGGCGCGACCCTAAGATAGCAAATTACAATATAGTCAGAAATGACCGTGCCACCCGAGGCGGCGGCACGCTCATCTACTACAAGCGTTCCCTCTATTGCATGCCAATAGACCCTCCCGCACTTACCAATATGGAAGTGTCAGTTTGTAGAATAGGCATGACTGGCCATCCGTCAATCACGCTTGTCTCTGCATATCTCTCCCCGAGTAAAAGACTCCTTCAGTCCGACCTGGAGGCGCTCCTCTCACTCGGACAATCCGTCATAATAGCAGGCGACCTCAATAGCGGTCACACTCACTTCAACAACTCGCGTAACACCCCTAACGGGGTTATACTTGATCTGCTATGCGATGTGCTCGGCTTTGACGTTATAGCCCCGCTAGAACCCACGCACTTTCAAGATAACTGTCACCCGACAGTACTTGACATAGCCCTCCTCAAAGGTGTCTCGCTTCGGTTACGACTTATAGAAGTCGTACACGAACTAGACTCCGATCACCGCCCGGTTATTTTACAACTCGGGCAACCGTTCGACCCCAGTCCGCGAAAAGTCAAAGTAGTTGACTACGCGATCTTAAATCGCTACCTAACGGATAACGCGACCCCGTCCAGCTTAGCTAGGATCCCCGACGTATTAGAGTCAACAGCAGACGCCGACTTAGCGATCGATTCCCTGGTCGACTACCTCCAAACCGGTGTAAGGGAGGCCTCGAGAGAGGTGCAAGCGGCGAACGATCGCCGCTTTATACTCCCCCCCGGCTTACGAGCGTTAATCACGGAAAAGAACGCCGCGACACGTGCACACGATTCTTATCCAACGAGGGATAACACCCGTAGGTTACGACGACTTCAGAGAGAGGTCAGAACTCGCATCGGCGAGTTCAGACGCCACCGGTGGGATAACCTCTTAGAGGGTCTCAAGCCGTCCCATCTGGCTTACTGGAACCTCGCCCGCTCTCTGAAGTTAGAAGCTTCCGCCCAGATGCCGCCCCTCGAAAGGGGCCCCGATCTCCCACTCGCGTTCGATAGCGACGATAAGGCAGAATGCCTTGCCGCAAGCTTGGAGAGTCAGTGCTCCCCAAACTGCGACAACGTAGACACTGCCCACATCGAAACTATCGAGACTGCCGTTCAGGAACTCACGTTGAATCCCCCGGCGGAAACGTTAACCCTGGTCACGCCAGATGAGGTCTGTTCTATCATCAAAGGCCTTAAGCCTAGGAAATCTCCCGGTCCTGATGGTATCAGGAATGAAGTACTCAAACTTCTTCCTGATCACCTCATAGCTCTTTTGGTCTGCATCTTCAATGCAGCCATAGCCCACTGCTATTTTCCAGCCGTCTGGAAAAAAGCTATAGTTATAGGTATTCGCAAGCCCGGCAAAAAAGCTTCGCTTCCCGAAAGCTATCGCCCGATCAGTCTCCTAAACACCCTAGGGAAACTCTATGAGCGGATCCTTCTGAACCGTCTCAAGGTCGTTATAGACGACAAGAATTTATACCCGCCCGAACAATTCGGTTTTCGCGCCCGTCACTCGTGTACACATCAAGTGCACCGCCTCACGGAGCACATCACGAGTAACTTCGCCAAGAGCAATATTGCTCCCGCCCGCACGCTTGCGGTCTTTTTCGACGTAGCCAAGGCCTTTGATAAGGTCTGGCACGCCGGACTGGTCCACAAGCTACATCAATTAGAAGTCCCGGATAGGTTAGTTCATCTAGTTCACGATTTTCTACGCGACCGCACCTTCCACTACCGAGTGGAAGGAGTACTATCTACCGCCCACCCTATACGCTCAGGCGTCCCGCAAGGTTCCATTCTGGCGCCTTGCCTTTTCAATCTGTACGTCAGCGACCTCCCGAAGCCCCCCGGGGTCGAGGTAGGGCTCTACGCTGACGACACAGTCATATACGCGTCAAACAGACACAGAAAAAATCTCGCCTGCGCAGTCCAACGTGCCGTAACCACTCTCGGGGAGTGGTTTCGAACGTGGCGAATAGCTATTAATCCGGTAAAGAGCGCCGCGATTATGTTCGAACCGCATACATGTAAACTACCACGCACGGTAGGACCCCTCTCATTATTCGGTAGGAATATCCCTTGGGCCACCAAGACTAAATATCTGGGTGTCACCCTCGACTCGAAGCTTAACTTCAACGCACACGTTACTATAGTCCGGAATAGGGCCGTCTGGATCCTTTCCCGCTTGCGGCCCCTGCTCAGTTCGGTAAGCAAAATGTCCTTAAGACATAAGCTTACACTATACAAGATGTGCGTCCGTCCGATCTTGACATATAGCTGCGCAGCGTTCGCACATATGTCCAAACATAACTTTGTCCGCATGCAAAGAGTCCAAAATCGGTTTCTCCGTCGCCTGCTTGACTCTCCAGCCTTCGTTAGGAACATGGACCTCCACAGGGACATGAGGCTTCCCTCGATAGAAGCCTATGTGAAATATCTCACCAGGAGATACTTCGATAGCGCTTCGAATCACCCCAACCCGCTCGTAAAATCCACCGTGAACTACGTCCCAGACAACTCGATCCCCGTTGCCAAACGTTATAAACGCCGTCCGCGAAATCTCTTTGTCGATCCCGACGACGACATCGAGAAAGCTAATAATTACTACGCGTCCGCTCCCGCAACATATGCGTGCTCGCGCCCACGCCCGCGAAACCACCGTTCCCTCCGCAGGGGACGTACGGTTAACTTCGTTCCCGCACACCCGGCACGACCGCCCTCCTCTGCGGCAACTCAAGCCTAGGTCCGATCCATCGGCATGGAGCCCTTGAGACAAGCAGCCGCTCGCGCGATACAAGTGACTCTACAATCACTAGCTTTCACAGCCATACATGACACTGCATTATACACACATGCACAACACACATAGGTACATAGGTTCTGTAAGGGACCTTTTTTTTTTTCTTTTTTTGCCTAGTTAGAATAGACAAAAATTTCAGACCACTAAATACACATACACATGTACCTTCCCTCCTCCCAGGGGGCAGAAACATGTATATATGTATAGTTAGTTTAGATCGAATTACGGATAGGGAATTAGTCAGATCGCGACTTAATTGCATACGCGCAACAGTCCGAGCCGAGGTCCGGCCACTGTGGCACCCTCGGATGTTGTTGCTTAGCTTTCGTGGCTGAGTGCCCTAAGCGCTCGCCCCCAAGCCCGGTAAAGCTGTAAAAGCCGTAAAGGCTCCAGGGCCCCTCAGGCTAACAGTGTAGTCAGTTCGAAAAAAAAAAAAAAAAAAAAAAAAAAAAAAAAAAAAAAAATGTCGACGATAATTCCATTAATAGTCGTAGTCGTCGTACCGAGACCTACAGAAATGCCTCACGCCTCGTTTGAGGGACCCGATATTATAGAAGGGAGGAAATACGGTGGCCAGTATGCGATTCTACTTCTTCACAGTTCGCATTATATGCATATTTAAATTTATTTACATACTAATACTTTTATTTGAGCAATTATTTGTCATATATTAGGTAAATTATTATATTATGTCCAACGTTTTTATATTGTCTCGTTAATATGGCTTTTGACTGCAATGACACCTCGTCTTTTCGACTACAATCAATTGATTTTGAGTTACAATGCTGGATGTCATGCTATGTTAAGCCTATAACTGGTTATTGTCAATTTTTTATCTTGAGGTCGGTAGATAGACGAGCATAAATTAATACCCAACAACAATTTAAAAATGTTTATTCTACGAAAAATCACGACCACTGCTTGCGAATTAGGCAAGTTTCAACATAGTTACGTCCATAGTTAATCAAAATGACGTTTATGAAGACAAAAGTCTTTCATGTCCACAGAAGAAGATTACACAACCTTCTTTATTCGGAAAATTCACTGGCATATAAAATATGCTTCCCCTTCAATTGTTTGTTTGTGCGCTTTGTGTCTAAATTAACATTTACAGAAATTCATATTGATCGTTTAATATGAGTTCAAAATTTGTATTGTACTGTGCTTACCATCAGGGATAGTACAGCTCAGCATAGTATATAGCAACCAGTATAGTGCAAAACAAATATAAAAAAAAATTATGCGTATGTAGGTATATTCCCATCATAACCATCCGTGATGATATACCGCAGTTATGTAGTTGATTGTTTTTATAATGTACATAAAAGTATTAATTAAGTTGCCTGTCCTTTATATTTCTCAAGTAAAATTGGTTAGTTATCTATGGTTGATTGTGTTAATATCCAGCTGTTCTGTCTGGGAATGTGTGATCGACTCGACGGGTCGTAATTAGAGCTTTGTTTCTAGGTGATGTTTTCGTTCGACCGATGACGTGTTGAAATTGTTTCCTTTAAAATACGACATATGTATCTACTTAGTACTTATTGGAAATTTTAAACACTGTCTATCTATCATTTGTGTTCTTTGTGCACTATCATTTCATCTCAAGTTTCTTAACGATTATTTCCTTCACCTTAAAGTTACCAATTAAATTTAAATTCTAATCTATCTATCTATTCATTTATTTACTATTGAGGTGACAAACAAGCATGCGGCCCGGTAAGCGGTACTGTAGCCTATGGACGCTTATAATACCATACAGTGGCAGGACAAGACCAAAATTTTTATGTGGGCAAGGTACAGATCGCGAGACTGATTTCATGATATGGTAAATGACGCAGGCGTTATTAAGTTCATCGAGCCGCTTCAGCTGCGCAGGGACATTGCCTCTCTGAGTGTGTTCTACCGTCTGTATCATGGGAAGTGTTCTGAATAGCTGTTTAACCTAATTCCCTCTTCTCCCTTTCATAACAGAATCACACGCGCTAGGCTCCGGAGGCACAGTTTTACGGTAACCTCCATTTCGGCGCGAAGAAACAAATTTGCTACGTCTTATCTTTGCCGTATTGCGAAGCTGTGGAATTGTCTCCCGGCTAGTGTGTTCCCTCCTTCCTATAACATGGAGTCCTTTCAACAACGTGAAGACACATTTGAACAGGTCGGCATGACAGCGACGACTGTCGTTGGATTGTAAATCCCACGGTAGTAGTTGATGTTATTAGATTGCACTGTGCTCACCATAAGGTAAAGTGTAGTCACTTTGCTGAGCTTCGATAAAAAAAAAGTTAAAATAAGTTTTATTCATAAAAAATGCAAACCATATTGTATGACTAATATTAAAGAAAACTAAAAAATGAAAAGAACTAAAGAAACTATATAAGTCAATTAACAAACAGAAATTTGCTGCTTTTGGTATTACTGAACTACTTAATAATTCTATCGTAATTCGGCTTAGTAGATGCCTGATAGAGATATCTGATCAGATATCTGATTCAATCAATAAAACTGCCAAGAAGTCTTTCCCAACCCATTGCATTTAATAAATAGGTATTTATCAGTTTTAATTTTGAAAAAAATCTTTTCGGCGGACGCTGTACCTACCTACGGATATTGTTAACAGAATTCGAACGATAATGTAAAGATTTGGGTTTTTCTTTCATGTAATTTTTTGTTATGTAATGGATCAGCCAAGTTATATTCGACGATTGACCTCTTTCTCGAAATTGGATCTACCTAACTGGATAGTTTGTAACAATTTTAAGCGTATAATATCTGATCTTTACGGGAGTTGGTGTTACAAGGACGTTCGACATAATCCTGTGTCCATGTTCATTCTGAGACCAACTCGTTCAGAGGCTTTACTGAGGTCATTCAGCATTGCACGGAGGTCTTCCATGGTCTCAGCCAAAACTACTATGTATTCAGCAAACCGAACGTGGGTGATATACTCGCCGTTTATATTGATGCCTAGTCCTTTCCAATCCAGAAACTGGAAACATCTTCTAGTGCAGCGGTGAACAGTTTAGGAGAATAACTTCTCCTTGACTGATTCCACGCTGCAACAGGATAGGTTCCTAGTTCTGATCCTATAGTCGGGCTGACAAGTACCGTTTTCATACAAACACTTCAATGTACCGGTAGTCAATTTGGCACCGCTGGAGAGACAGCATTACAGCCTAGGTATTAATCGAATCGAAGGCTTTCACGTAGTCCATAAACGTTAAGCAAAGGCTTAGGTTATACTCTTCGGTCTTCTGTATAAAATGCCGTAATGCGTGTATGAGATCTACGGTACTGAATCCCTTTCGGAAATTGGCTTATTCGGGAGACTGGAAGTCGTCTAATTTGCGCGCGAGACTGTTCGTAATAATTTTTGAAAACAGCTTATAAACATATGGGTCAAAAGTGAGGTGGGGCTGTAATTCTTCAATGATTTGACCAGTGTGTGTAGCCAGTGCTGTAAATCGGCTGTAAATTTAAATCAATCGTATTACCCAAGAAGACAGTATTTAAAAACTAAACCTACTAAATTTCCTTATACCTTGATATGACTAACAACACGCCGAACATTGGACAAGGTTAATCTCATACATTTGGATTTGTTTGCATTTAGTAGTAAATTATTTAGAGCAGACCATTCAGAAATTTTGCAGTGGGGTCCGCACATTAAAAGTTTGCGGGAAGATTAAGCTCTGCTGTATTCGTAGTACGTAAGATCCGCCAGTTAACTGATATTGCCACTGCTAGGTTAATCTGAGTACTTCCATAGCATAATGTTTTATGGTATTTTGCTGTGGGGTTCATCAGCTGAGGTACAGCTATATTTGTATACATACTTTATTTATATTACAAAAGCGGATTCAATTCAAGAAATCTGCAACATGATTCCTTAGCGAATCACTAAAGAACAAGTTCCAGGAAGTTAATTTTTATAATTTGCCCTTAATAATTTGCCCATAAATCCTAATTTAATTCATATTCGTAAAAACTTTGACAAAGATCAGCAAAGTTTTCGTATTAGAAATAAACATAAATTAATTTTACTGTGTTTTAGACTTAGTAAGAGCAATAAAAGTTTTTTAGGTAACAGTGTTAGGTTCTATAATAAGATTACGAGGTACATTACTTACTTGACGGATAATAAGTTAAAGGACCATATCAAGCAGGTTTTGCTGTCCAAAGGTGAATGATAGTGATGTCTGGAATTGACTCCCTCTTTGTGCATTCACCAAAATATTAATATTATTAATAAATGTAAATATTATTTATACAGTTGAAAAAACATAAACCCTGTTGATTTTCTTATCTTGATGACTGCGATGTTTAACGAATCGGTAGTAGTGTTGTCGTTCATATGTGCCTTCTTAGGGCTTAAATTGGGTAAAGTATTTTTTGATATCATTTGAGACTTAAGATTATAATAATACTGCACCTACTCAACTGCTAGGCAAAGGCATGGTCTTACTCGCATGGATTTAATAATAACCACGCCAGCTTACGATATTTCGGAAATTTCATTTGCCGAGTAATCCACATTCCTATGTTTTTCCCACATTAGAATTACAAGAACGTTTCTTAAGGGTTCAGGTATAGTCACGATGTTTTCCTTCACCGTCAGCCGATAGTGTTACCAATTTGAATAAGTAAATGTACTGCGAATTCGGAGAAATTCGTTGTTACATGCCAGGGCTTGAACCCGCGTATATTGATTCGATATTTAGTCGGTTTTAACCACTCGACTAACACGACTATGGCCGTCGAAAATCCAGCAGGTACTAGTAGGTAGGTAGGTAGGTAGGTAGTAGGTAGTGTTGACAACCCCATCAAAAGCAGCAGCATAGCTCAAAAACAGTAGCAAGCAACAGGTTGTTATGAATAGAGTTAAGTACTACACGTCTATCTGTGTGTATCATAAGCTACATATAGAGCTTTCAAAGCGGCATATTTTATTATCATATCGCGGCGCGATAACGTTCGCATAGTACTAGATAAAAACCTGTTATTTGACTATAGGTATAATGGAATGTAATTGTTCCCGAGACGCGGACGGTCATATAAAACTGAAAATTTTTACATTAATACTTATTACGTAGCCCGAAAATGTGACTGCACTGTATCTGATGATAAGCACAATCTGCACAATTCAACCCAAAAACAACTGTCACCACCGAGAGATCTAAGTTATATTTTTGAAGGACTCGATTTTATAGGAAGGAGGAACATACTAACCGGGAGATAGTTCCACAGCTCCATGGTTTAGCAAACTTCTTTGTTAGTGTCGAGATGGAGGTTACCGTAAAGCTGTGGCTCCGGAGCCCAGCGCACGTGGTTCTATTATTAAAGGGAATTAGGTCAATTGAGTTAAAAGCTCAGCGAGGCAATGTTCCTGCATTGTTACGACATTGAATCAATTAGTTGCAATTGAGAGTTTTTTAACGTAACCTTTAAATATTTCAAATTTACTAAAAAATTATCATGTTAATATGTCATTTGCCAACTGTTAGTACAGTTTATTGATAGAGCAATTTCCAAAACTTCTATTCGTTTGTTGATTAAACTAACGTATTAATATTGAATATACCGACTTACGTATCTATTAAAAAATAGGATATATCACCTAATTCAAATGACTGAAAGCTTTTAAATTTTCTAGTTCCTACGTTTTTAATAAATTGAGAACATTTGAGTAGAACGTTCTAGACTTGAATGACATGAACATTTTTATCCGAAAAACTTTTATTTCACATAATCTTTTTATCACACTACAGCTTGAGGTATTAAAGGGGGGGCTGACTTAGAGGGAGGCTCTTATTAAGGCATAAGACCGAATTACCGAATTATGAAGTTGAGACCATTGTCGAGGGTGACACCCAGATATTTAGTCCAGATGGCCCTTCGGATTTTCCTACCGAATAGCGTAAGAAGTTTGAGCGAGTCTGATAACGGTATCTTATTCGGATCGAACATAATCGCGGCACTCTTTTTAGGATTAATACCTATTCGCCATGTACGAAACCACTTCCCGTGAATAGTTACGACGCGTTGGACAGTGGCTGCGAGATTTTGTTTCTACGTGAGGCGTAGATGACAGTTCGTCAGTGTCTAGCCCTACCTCGAACTTGGAGGGATGCGGGAGATCACTGACGTACTATACACATTGAATAGGCAAGGCGACAGAATGAAGCCTTGCGGTACACCGGAGTGTACAGGATGTGGGTTAGAGAGTTCTATAGTTATTCGCGAACTGTGTGTACTAACCTATCTTGGACTTCTAATTAATGTAGCTTTTGGACCAGTCTGGCGTGCCAGGCCTTAGCAACTTCGAAACAATTTTAAATTTCGGAGAATTTACTATGATGTGCTCAATGAGGCGGTATATTTAATGTGTACAAGAACATGAAAGTGTGTGGAAGTGTGTGAAAGTGTGTCCAACATGAAAACATAAACTGCTCGGGTGGGTACAGATACTTATCGTTAATAATGGCCTTGAAACGGTTCAGAAGGAGCCGCTCGTAAAGTTTCCCAAGCGTGATCAAGAGACTGATCGGGCGATAGCTATCGGTGTCCGAAAATCTTTTCAAGACCCTACTCTATATACTTTGTTCTCCTACTTAATCTCCCAAGCCCGGTAAAGCTGTAAAAGCCGTAAAGGCTCCAGGTCCCTAAGACTAATAGTTCGAAAAAAAAAACTTATTCTTCAGTGGAAATTATCTAATTCTATATATTTAGAATAATTAAACTTTTCCAGGTCCATCGTATAATGCGTGCAATATTTTAGTACATTATGTTGTATCTATATTGTATATGTATATAAAAGACTTATATATCACTGATTGGTCATAACAACCTATTCCAGCTTTAATATTATTTTCTATTTATTATAGATGTCGGTGTTTATTACTAGAAGGCGATACAAGGTGCTCACACATACGTGGGCGTAAAATACACGACTTCAAAAATATCATCGTCTCGGAGACACATAAAAGAAGTGAGGTACATGCGGTTTTATGATAAAGGAAAGATTTGACCTTTCATAAAACTATCTTTATACGGTATTAAAGTTTGCGTGTCCTTATTTCTTTGATGTTATTTTGAAGAGATTTTGGGTTAGGTATAGAGTGTTGGAGCTTTGCGTTTATTGGCGTGGGTTCGAATGTTAAAATACGCGTGGTAGGTAATAGTACAGTTGAGAAATTCTCGTTTACTATCGCAATGCAACAGTAGGAATTCTAGATGACGAACAGGAAGATATTTATTGCATAAGATATAATTATAGTTTTATTTCAAAACATGATGTGTCCACGGTTTCACCGTTGGTTATATTCGACCAATAACTCAACACCGCGCCGCGCCCGCTGCCGTCAACGCCCTGTGTAAGCCCCTATCGTTGTTCTTATTTATCTACAGCTAGTCAAATTGCTTGATGTTTATGGTTACTGCTCTGCTCTTTAGAGTTAAAGCGTCAAGTTATAAATATATGATCTTCCTCAATGAATCGGCTATTAAATGCAAACATTTTTTTTTATCTAACAGGTAGTTCAAGAGATTAGCGCGTTCAAACGAACAAACGATTTCTTGAGCTTTATAATATTATTAGCTGTGAATTGTGCTGCCTCAAAAATACGACGATAGATATGTCACAGGGCTATCACAAATTTTTTTTGTAGGTCTTTTAATATCTACATTTATGTAGAACATTAATTTGATATACCTCTTATGGTTTACTCAGCGTAAGTCAAAAGCGTCTTTTTTCCAAATTAATTCACCATTATCGTCACTACTTATTTTGTATGTTATTTAATGTAACAAAATATATCCTATAGCCTGATAACATATCTATGGATTAATAAATAAAACCATTTAAATCAGATTAATGAAAAGAACATAAACGGAGAGACAAACAGAAAGGCGTTGAGTTTTATAATATGTAGGTATAGAAGATATCATAATGTTAAGGACATAAATATGTTATTATGTAGCAACACTTTAGACCTTGCAACACTTTTATTTTACATAATGTTTTACGTTGTTGGCAATCTCACTCTCTTACAACTACCATTGCTGTGTGCAAGTAGTACAGTACAGTACAGTAAGTAGTAGGTAATAAAATAAATAACTAAATCTATTTGTACTATATCTATTTAAAATCTATCCTAACCTACCGCGCTTATCCTGGCTACTACAATAGATAGCAACCTTCTTATACAAACTTACAAACATTTAAAATGCATAATAGGTACAAGTAAATAAATAAAAACAAAAATAAGTTTTTATTTGTAATGTTTTCTTATTCATTGCATTATCGAAGTGAGGTTCGCTTCCTACCTTATTTCGTAACAGTTTTTGCCCACTGGCTGAGCATTTTTGTAATGAATCTGACGCGATCGTTTTTTATGCAAGATAAGTCATTAATTAAGTATGCACTTCATTAAAGCTTAATTAATGATGGACACGCTTGGCAAGATCCATGATTGTTCTTCCTTATAAAAATACATTTTAATTCATAATATAGTTGCCACCGCTGACATGCTAATTAAAAGATTTCTTGCTAATGCGATAAACAATTTTATTATTATTTGAGAAGAAGAAGTATTATAGGGTAATATAGAGAAATTTTCTTTCCTTCTTTATTTCCATGGTGGTACGGCTTTAGAAGTAGTAATACCACTCTGAAGTTGAATATTTGTCTCCAAGCGCCTACAAAAATGTTTTCCGGCAGCTGCATTTGAGAGCCAATCTTAACGCCAATTGAGATTATATGTATTTACGAGTATATATATATCTTTGTTTGTTTCTTTGTTCCGTATACGTTCCTAAACTTGAAACTATAGCTAGTTATTGAGCACACCAAAGGTTCTGTATAAGTGTGCTACCAATTTACAATAAGTGGTATGCGAGTAGTTGCTTACATACGAACACATAGGGATTGTACGCGGATTGTACTCGCCGCCGCTAACTCGACCGTGTAGCCTAACGTTGTTTTTACTCCCTGTACTCGCCTACAGCTTGCCAGAATGCTTGACGTTCATGGTTACTGCTTCGCTCCTTAAAGTCATAGCGTGAATTTGTAAGCCCTATAATCTTCCCCAATCGATGAGCTATAAACGCAAAAAAGTTTTTTCTAAAGTAACTGGTAGTTGCAGTGATTAGTGCATTCAAATAAACAAACAAAATAACAATATTTTTAGTTTTATAATATTAATATACATGAAGGTTCTGTATTAATTAATGTGTAGTAACTGTCTGTACATGTCATTCTTTTTTCATAATTATGATTGACATCTTTTATAACGGACACTGATCACAAATATGACATTTAAATAATTTTTGTTTATTTGTTTGACCGATTTTGATGAAATTTTGTACACGGGGAGTACATATACATATCATTCGCCAATTAATAAGGCACAAGAATTGTTAATAATAAATACTCTTAGAAGTCATAAAATATTAGTGAAAATAGAATTAAGAGACGGTCAAAGCAAGGCAGTTATCAATAGAATCCTGAGAGTTAACGTCATGTGGCCAAAATACAACATTACTGTCGCCTGTCATACGTCAATGAGGTCAGGTAGGTAAGTTAGGTGGGCGGCTGATTTCTATCGGCCGCCTAACAAATAACAATTCATATGATTATTTTTATAGACAAGTCTATTTGTAAGCCCCTTACTTGTAAATATCATCACGAAAAGATATATTTATACAATAAATACACGTTTGCAACTAAAAATAAATATTGGATATCACTGTTTGCAGTTTTTGTAATAATAATACAATATTAAGACAACACAATGCTTCATAGCGAGCTGATAGTGTGAGGTCAGAGATCCAAGCAGACGCGTTAGGGTTGTTAACCGTAATATTATATTCGTACTGATAATAAAAGCTGAGAAAAAATGCGACAAGACAAAAGATGTAACTGTTCCAGTTAGCTGACGTAAAATATTGTAATATTTAATTAAATATGGGACGTTAAAACATAATATTTTATATTCATTAGCTGCGCACTTCAGTTTTACCCGAGTTTAAATTATTTTACCAACTTTCAAACATCGAGTACTACCAACATGATGAAGTTAACTTAAATGATAATAAAGGAAATTTATTTAACTGACTTTTTATTGTGTAATAATAATTTAACAATTTACAAAGTTCAATTAAAATAACTTAGGTCAAATTATTTATACAACGTTACAATGAGCAATAATAAAAGTCATTAAAATTAATTCAAACTTCATCGTGTCGCAATTTTTTTAAAATGATGCGCGCGCTGCTCATAGTTTACCGTTTTCTAAAAGCACCAAAAAAGTATAACTTCAGAAATTTAAGTATACAAAGTAGAATTTGATCCAGTGCCAACTGTTTGTTAGTCGAAACATTATTCCTCGGTTTATTTGTGTTTATTTGTAAGGTTCTCAACCTTTCTGCATTCGTTTAGACATCTCTTTTCCAGTAGGTACCCTTGAACGAACGTCCCATGTAAATTAGGAGCCAGTAAATTCCTAGTTGTAAAACAAGTTACACCCATGTTAAATTTATTCTCAACATTTCAACTCACTATCGTACCGCCGCGCCGCGCCGCGCTTTCAACGTATAATGTAGCCTACTGTCATTTTTACTTCCCGTACTTGCCTTTAACTTGCAGAATTACTTGACTTTCATAGTTACTGCTCCTTTCCTCAGGATTGTAGCGTGAAGTTATATAGTCTATAACCATCCTCAATAACTTAGCTATAAAACGCAAGTATATATTTTTTGAAATCTGATTGGTAGTTCCAGAGATTAGCGCGTTTAAACAAACAAACAAGCTATTGAGCTTTATTATATTAGTATAGATAATGTGTTTTTTTTATAGTTTCCACTATTTCAAATAAGTTTTCCCATCACTATTACGTACTTCCCGTGTTCTACTTTTTCTCGAATTTCTGAGTTCAAAATTTATCAACCCAAGCTGTTGGTTCAACAAACTACCGGTAGCCCTGGGGCTTACACCACTGGATCCTCTCTCACCAATACCAAGGAAAGAAACTGTCTCACTCATCTAGTGGTAGTCTAAGGTTCCGGAGACCATGAAGCTCGAGCAATGATTTCCGTCGCAGCGCCGTCTACAATACACATATAAATGTATCGGCCGTTTAAAGTTTGTTTAGCACGTTACTAACACCATATATATAGTTCATAAAAACACGAGTCGCGCGCGAACACCGATGTACTTATTGTTTTTTATATTTTTCTAAAGGTTCCAATATAATTAGAACGACAGTTTTCACAATGCAGTAACGAACTCGTCCGTACTTGTCTGTATCATGGTAAGTGTTCTGAAGAGCTGTTTAATCTAATTCCCTCCTCTCCTTTCCACAACAGAACCACACGCGCTGGGCTTCGGAATCACAGTTTTACGGTAACTTCCATCACGAACTAAAAAGTTCTCTTTGTCTTATCTTTGTCGTACCGTGAAACTGTGGAACGGTCTCCCAGCCAATGTGTTCCCTCCTTCTTATGACATCGGGTCCTTCAAGCGTAACGTGAAGAGATATTTAAGCAGGCCGGCATGACAGCGGGGACCACCGATGGATTTCGATCTCTTGGTGGTCGTCGTTGTGTTTGGATTGTAGTGTGCTCACCATCAGGTACAGTACAGTCAATGTGCCGAGCTATTAAAAAAAAAATACTACCAACATACCGAATAGCGGTAGATATGTCGCGAGGCAATTGGTTGCGGCACAATAATTGTTTTTTTTTAGATGTTGGCTGCAGCGCATTAACAGTTGCTTGCGCGCAATGATTGGTGGCGAGACCCCTTATCCCCGTGATAGGAGATCAAGGATCCAACTGTAATGTCGGCCCAAACAGTAACATTATATTTTTATTAATATCAACTCTGTATACTACTATAATTATAATATATGTAACTGTAATTTATTTACTCGTTAAATAAGTACCTACGTTTGAACAAACAATTTTACTTTTATACCTGTACGAAACAATGAACAGCAATGTGTTCCGAGAAGTTTTAATGAAAACGCCAATGACTGATATATATTGTACTAGACGCGTAATTCTGTTGTGAAAAAATGATCACCGAGTAACAGAACAGTGCGTTAACTTAGAAATACTTGACGTTTCTTACGTTCTCATAAGTTATGCACGCGTTTATTTACATCTTGTAAATTTATTTGAACTCTTTTTTAGGTTTAGTTGATAGTTTTTATTATAGCATATGGATTTTGTTAGTATACTCCCTAGAAATATTTTTAACACTTTATAATATATATATATATGAATATATATATATTTTTTCGATTTGTAATCGATTTTATCAATAATTATACGTTATTGATAAATTTTAAGCATTTGAACATTAATTTATTAAATTATACTAAAATGGACAAACTATAATACGCCATTATTCACTGGACATTAACGGTTAATAAGTATAAAATTATTTCTATAAACTTAACTTTTCCTAAAGATTTGCATTACCTTCAATTTTTATATTAGAATACTCAATTCTTGTCTTCTGTAAAATATCAGTTAATATCTAGAATTATTTTACTTGGGTAATCTTTTAATTTTGTTTTTTAATATTTTTATTCTTTTTGTTACGATTTGGATTAAAATACCTGACAGAAAGTGGATGGGATTTTCTCAGTATTCCATTGCTCTAAAAAAATGAGAGCCGTTAATTCACAGGAATCTGGGGAATACCGTCAAGTGAGATTTTCGGCTAACGGGATACTAAGAACAAGTTTGCTCGCCCCAAAAACATGTAGCAATGTGTGGCAAGGCTGACTGCTAATCGTGAGTACTACGCTGCGTCTCAGGAATCCGAGACATTCACAAAGTACGAAACACAGTTAAATCGACAACGCTGAATTTCGTTACGCCTACATGTGTTTTTATCGCTGTTTTTCATTCACGAAATTCCATGTAGACGAAGTTCCAGGCACAGCTAGTATATAATAATATCGTAAATGTTGTTGGAATGTGCATAAATTGTAAACTACTGAACCAAATTAGAATGTGGTTTTCCGATTGTTATACTTCCTAACCCAAGGAACTACGTTACGCCTTCTATAGGGGTTAGGCAGTAATGATAAAATTGTTTCACACGGACGTAGTTGTGGGCGATAGTTAGTGTATAATCATGGATATAATAAAAATATATATACATTTTGTAAAACGCGCTACGTCCAAGTCCTTCGAATTTGTGTTTCAAAGTTTTTGTTTCAAATAGCAAGTCTAGTAAAATACATACAGGTTAACTGAACTTACTCTTTTAGCTAAACTTACTTGGTACAAGTAACTTTTAGATTGTTTGCTTGCTTATTTACCAGTACAGGGTTGGAATTAAAAACAAGTGAATACTTGGAACCGTAAAGTGAGTCCGGTCTAATCTAGCGGTGAAGTTTGAAGGTCTATAAACTTGTCATTTGTTGGTTTGGATTTGTAAGCATTTGCGTATATAGGTTTTGAAGCAATGATGGCTCAATGGTAGCGTGTATGACTTCGCGTCGATTGACGTGAGTTCGAATCCCTGCAATGAGGAGCCTGAGCTTTCGGTGAAGGAAAACATCGAGAGGAAAGCATGGTGGTAGGGCATTTTCTAATGCCCCCCTGACTAGCTACCACCCTCAAGTTGAAAATCTGCCGCCAAGAACGGATAGGTGTATTCCGGCAGCTGTACTTGAGAGCCAGTCTTCCACTAGGTTTAGCGTGTAATCATCTTGGGCCACATCATCACTTAACACCAGGTGAGATTGTGGCCACTACGCCAAACCAATAACGATAAAAAAAATACAAACCCGTCCCCACTCCAGAAATGTATGGTGCCCGCCGCAAGTTTTTGTTTATATTTATAGTTTATCCACAATCTCATCTGATGTTAAGTGACGATGATGGTAACATGCTACGCCTAGTGGAGGGCCTGGCTCTAAAGTACGACTGCTGGAACACATCTGTAGGGCTTTGAGAAAAATTTTCTAGAGATTAGCTTGAGGGTGGTAGCTAGCCAGGCTGTTATTAGAAAATACAAGGATTCGAACTCATGTCGATCGAAGTGGAGTCCGTACACGCTACCAATAAGCTATCATTGCACTGATTCATCAGTTTGGGAGACAGGCTTACAACGAACTGACATTACTGCTCTGTCCAAAAAAATCCAATCTGTATAACTATGTAATCTGTAGTAATAACAAATATGGATATAAAAATAAAATTATTGTTATTTATTAACCATGATAAATGTCATTACGTAGATAGATATACTTACTCGTAATAACGCCAAAACACGACATATCGTAGTGTGTGTTGTAATGATTGTATTTTCAATCATTTTTTATCTTTTAATTATATATATTTATTTTAACTTAGTTCAGATTTCATTAATTCATTTATTATGTTTCGGCTGCTTCCGAAGGCATCATATCTTTAGTTCATTTATTATATTTTAATACAAACTTCTTTTACGATTTATATATTGAATAAGTAGGTCATATACTAATGTTGTATTTTGACTGAAGAATCTTTTAAATTTAAAATATAGAAGGACACGAAAATAATTGAAACATGACATATGAATTCTGTTTTACGAGAGACTTGCCGATCGGACGTCTATGAAAACACGTATATTATTTTACAAGATTTTTACAAGTTTTTTTATATCTTCTTATTCTACATTATTATTTGGATTCATACTTACACAGCAAGAACCCCTCATATTGTAATCGATATTCTAAAGAATTGAAACTATTTATTCGAAATTGTGAAGAGTCAACAAATTTTACAAAACGAATTAAAAACCTGGCGGATACATTCAATCATGCTGGCTTGAGGAAGCAGAAATAATAATGGAGCTGAATGGAGTTTATTGAAACATAAGCGTCTCACGATGCAATTTCATTAACAGATCTTGGACGGATATATTAAAAACCTGGACATTTTTTTATTGGTGAAAGTGTTACTATAATTAATAGATTTAATAAGGTACTCTATTTTTATATATCTGATAATGTAAATGCCTTCGGATTACACATATTAATCTATTTTCCATTTTCATTTCCATAACTTCTTTTAATATATTTATTTTCTGTTACATTATATGTATTTAATTGTCCACGTGACAATTTGGCGCCCAATGTAAATAATACCACTGAGCTAGTCCTTTTCTAAATTCTAAAAACCACTTACACAAGTGAGACGATTAAACGTAAAAAATTTTGGCGAAAATATTTGAATTTCATCTTTTAACTACTATATATATATATATATAAATTGTCATTCATCTTTCAAATCATTTTACATTTCATTATATTATGTTAATACCCATTAGGCTTATTATTATATTATATCTTATTTATTTAAATATTTATGTCTATTTTAAATATGATTTCGTTAAGGATACTTCGATAGGCTTATTACATACTTCAGCGTCTATGCTACATTTTTATTATCTTGGGAACCTTAAAGTTACCCAGGAGCTTATTTATATCGACACCTACCCTACGTCGATATATTTTATTGTAGCATCTTGGATGTGAAGATTTGAATGCCTGAAGTGGAATAATAACTACTAGTATGTATTTATTTGATTTTAATTATTGGGGTTATAGAGCGGTTGACTACTCGTTAAATAAGCCTTAGGTCAAAAGTATTTATTTATTGTTATAGAGCGGGTAATTACTCTTTAAATAAGCCAAGAATTCGAGCGGAAGACAACTCGTTAAATAAGCCTAGGTCATGTTAAAGAGCAACTTTTGGAGTAGGCGTCATTGAATGTGAACCCTATCCCCTACTGAATGAGTGGTGATATTATGAGAAGTTGTATGTTGTGATGTATGTTAAGGATGTATGAATTTGTGAAGTATGCTCATATATATTTATTTATTTATCTTTCTAAATTTTTCTAAGTCGAAAAATTTTTCCGGGGAAAAGGGGAAATGTAATGATTGTATTTTCAATCATTTTTTATCTTTTAATTATATATATTTATTTTAACTTAGTTCAGATTTCATTAATTCATTTATTATGTTTCGGCTGCTTCCGAAGGCATCATATCTTTAGTTCATTTATTATATTTTAATACAAACTTCTTTTACGATTTATATATTGAATAAGTAGGTCATATACTAATGTTGTATTTTGACTGAAGAATCTTTTAAATTTAAAATATAGAAGGACACGAAAATAATTGAAACATGACATATGAATTCTGTTTTACGAGAGACTTGCCGATCGGACGTCTATGAAAACACGTATATTATTTTACAAGATTTTTACAAGTTTTTTTATATCTTCTTATTCTACATTATTATTTGGATTCATACTTACACAGCAAGAACCCCTCATATTGTAATCGATATTCTAAAGAATTGAAACTATTTATTCGAAATTGTGAAGAGTCAACAAATTTTACAAAACGAATTAAAAACCTGGCGGATACATTCAATCATGCTGGCTTGAGGAAGCAGAAATAATAATGGAGCTGAATGGAGTTTATTGAAACATAAGCGTCTCACGATGCAATTTCATTAACAGATCTTGGACGGATATATTAAAAACCTGGACATTTTTTTATTGGTGAAAGTGTTACTATAATTAATAGATTTAATAAGGTACTCTATTTTTATATATCTGATAATGTAAATGCCTTCGGATTACACATATTAATCTATTTTCCATTTTCATTTCCATAACTTCTTTTAATATATTTATTTTCTGTTACATTATATGTATTTAATTGTCCACGTGACAGTGTGTGGCGATTGTTGTACAGTCAGGCACGAGTACCCCATGCCGCCCTCTCACAAATAGCACTTGCAGAAGCGTTATTAAGATTCAGTATTTCTCTAAATGTCCCCAACTAGTTTGTATTCAAACGGAATATGATAAAGATTAATTACAATATCCAAACTAAATACTGTACAATCCGACCTAATAATATAGAGCTAAATAACTTGAGTTTATTAATTAAATTAAAAACCATCACGAGAGACGTTAAGATCCCGCTTAAAACTGAATTAATTAGGTTAGGTTTTATATTACGTTCTGTGTTGAACGTTTAAATTCATGAAGCATGTAATGTTATGCCTTATAAAGGCAACAATATTTTTTGTCACCAAAATCAATTCTCATCAACAATATCTATTTATTCCCAACAAATATTTTTGAATAATAACAGAGATTTGATCAAATCCCTAAACTAGATAATCAATTCGCAGAAGAAGTGGTTGGGTTAGGTTAAGTTTGACTTGTGATAAGAAACAGCGGGGTACGAGGGGCGAGTGCCAAATACTAATAATAATATTGAAGATATTAGGCGTTTTGATATTGTTTTGATAAATTCGATTCTGGTGACATAACTATTATTTTAGGGACAAATTTAATTAATTATTTCATCGAATTTACATCTATTTGGTGATAGTTAAAATTATTTAGTTGTTGATTTCTTTAAATTACTTATTTGAATAAATAAAATAATATCATTTGTGATTATAAGTTATACGCTAAATTTTAGACAAATTAAAACAATTTTAAATAAACATTTTTCGCTTTAACATAATTTCCTTAGTATTGTCAAAACAACTGTTGAACAGGTCATATAAACAAGGAAGTTTTGAAATTGGTTCGCATGGTCGCATCGTTCCGCATTGTTCGATATTTCAAAGCAAAGTTTTAATATTGTACAGTGTTCACTGGGGACATCACATACCGGTGCATAAATGAAATGGCTTATCATAAAAGTTACTATAAAAGCATTATCTGTATCTAGAAGTATTAAATCGTGTATTCACAGAGGGAAAACAAGTTTAAATTGACAAATAAAACTAGAGATGAGCAATATTAGAGAAACATCGATGTTAAAAAATACCGATATTTTGGTGCAACTCAGGTGAATGTCTTTTTTTTTGGATGCTACCTGTATCAAATAACAACAATTTTTGGGCGCTACTTCTTAGTGTTGACGAATCTTTTTTTAGGAAAACTTGTGTTGCTGTTTATATTTTGCTTACATACTGAACCTGAAACTTCGTTTTACGACACACAAATTTGGGAACATCGATGTTCGATGTTAATCTTCCACCGCATCGATTAATATCCATCATCCCTAGATAAAACACGGAGTTGAATTGTTCAATTTGCATCCATTGAATCTGTATAAAGTAAATATAGTGTCATATTCGTGAGTAGTGAAAATGCCGTCAGATTTTATGTTAATAATTTACTCGTACTCAATATGACAAAGTAAAACTAAGTCACTATTCAGATATACTCTACTCTATTAATGTACTTACAGTCACTCTTATTCACACTACTCTGTGGTTCTCTTGCAGATTTCTTTCTTATATCGTTTGTTGTTTTCATTTTGTTGTCCAAAACAGAATTGTCCTGGCTCAGAACACGGCTCACTTATATATCCAAATAAAACGAGGGTCGAAATTATTAGAATAGCCTTGAACTCTATGACCTCGTTTAAAAGAAGAAGAAATTGTCTATTTTTAGATCATTGTATGTTTAACTTTTATTCTATACTACAAAGGTGGCAAACAAGCTTGCAAGCTGCCTGATGGTAAGCGCTTATCATAGCCTATTGACTCTTGTAAAATACCATAGGTAGAATAGTGATTTTTTCTATTATTACCCAGGTCGTATTTTTACTGTTTCATACGTCGTGTATTTTATGATCTACGAACATAAGGTTCATTAATCACGAAGTCTATAAAGCGACGTGTATTGGAAACAACAGAGTAATACGTAACAAGCTAAATGGAAAACTAAATGGTCTGGTGACCGGAAACTTTATACAACATATTGAAGCAACGTGACGTCAAACTACAAGTACCTAATATTAAGTTGTTTTAGAGATACTACATTTTACTCTAATTTGTTTTTCTCAGAGGTAGTACTAGGTATTTGTTTAGTTAGGGGGCGTTCAAGTTTTACGTAACCAAACTTTCAATGATTTTGTACACCCACCCGTGACCCCCGTAGTCGCGTTGTAAGCTAAACAGGAAAACTCCTCCCTTCCCCAAATCTATAAAAGGTAAGAATTTTGTCAAAAAAATATATAATGCTATTTATTTGTTTCAAGCCATCCTAGTACGTCGGAATTCGTCGAATGGAACATCGGCACATTTAAGAAAACTCTATATTTACTGGTGTAGAGTTAAGTCGTTTTTCAGAGCACCCATTTATTTCTATTAAGAAATATAAAAATAAATTCGACATACCATAATAAAAATAGTAGTATTAATTTAAATTTTAAGTATTACTTTGGAAATTATTTCATATTTTTTTATGTATAATTTATAATATTCCCCGTCTCCCTTTCTCAGCAAAAGTTAGAATAAAATGTAAACATAAGCCTGCCTACGTAATAATTTAAAAATAAGCATGAAAGCTACTAATAACATTTTAGCGTTTAATTACAGTGACAAAATAATCAAAAATGGTGTTGTGCGAACTCAAAAAAGGGATCTGGCCTTCAAGTCTAGCTCTCGGTACTTATTGATAGGTGCTTGGCGACAGATATTCTTCTTGGAATGTTAGCTAGCCAGCACAACACTGCAAACTGTCCTACAACTATTCGTTTAATTTGTTTTCATTTTCTTTATTACAGAGGTTTCGTGGGTAGTAAAATGCTGTTTCTTGTAAAATAATTTATTAATACAAAAAGACAAAAGTAGAACAAACTTAAAGGTGTTCCCAATGTAAGACATAAGATTGTCGCGACACTTTTAACAGGGTTATTCGCTATTCTCCATCTATGGTACCATACACCGAGTAGGTCTATGGCCCGTTGGACGACACATATGAAATTGGTTCTGTTCCTATTAGAGCTATAGCTATATATCATAAGCTGTCCTCGAACAGAATGAAGCTCGCTCATATATTGAATAAAAACGACAGGTCGAAATTTCCTGAATGATTTTAGTTTATTTATGTTATACCGATAACTTTTGAAAAAAAAAATGAGTTTTTAGGCGTGCTATTTTTAGAAATTGCTTTTTTGCTTACGTAATTAATACTAGCGATACGTTTTCAAAGTGTGCATGTTCCGCACGACCCCGATGCATTATCTCTTTGTACGAATTTACACTCGATGTTTGTAGTCAATTCTAAACTTTTCCAGATATTTCCTTAGTATTCGAAAATGATGTGTTTTTCATACTGGTTGTAAGAAATCTTAATGTGGGTAAGTTACCGTAAGATGTCAGAGTGTCATTCTGCACAAATTGACTGCTATTACCGGGATCCCCACGGACAATAATCGAATTCAGTGACGAATTTAGAATAGGTCTAGACTGATGCAAGCAGTCGTCCTGATTTTTGAATGACACAGCCTTACTATCAAGTACTTACTACACACTGCATAATCGTATGTTGAATATCAGGTTTTTTATATTATATAATTAAGTAAGGCATCAAAAGAAGTGATGTATAATATGGTCTTATGTGTATAACGCGGAAGTTATCGAAAAAACATCTGTTCACCATTCGGACACGGTGTGCTAAACGATTCGTGTGAATCCAAATTAAAATTACAAACAATAACACTACTTATCCTATACCCAGTTACAAGTTTAGGCGAACGCGAGGAGCTTTTTAAAAACTACAATTATGTGAAGAACGAGTTTAATACTAACTATAGTAATTATTATTAAAAAAATGTTTTTGTATGCAACTACCACTCGTGGCAGATGGTTCTTACTCTTAAAATGACACTTAAGCGTTATGATGATTTCGGTAGTTGTTATGCGGTCGCGGAATTAAGGTTTTTTGAGAACTACGTTTTCGTGACGGCATAACTATCTATACTAATATAAAGCTCAAGAGATTGTTTGTTTATTTGAACGCACTAGTCTCTGAAAATACCATGACAATGAGATGATTAAATGAATTTTATAGCCTATTAATTAGGTTTTAAGTTATATAACATCACGCTATGATGAACGTCAATAATTCTGACAAGCTGTAGGAAAGTACTGGAATTGAGAACAATAATAGGCTACACGATTGCCTTGGAGGCGACGCGTTGGAGAGTTGAAACTTCGTTAGCGTTTATTTTATTGAGTTGAAACTTTGTATAGTTGTGGTTGTTGGCAAGTTTCTCACATAGTACCAGCAATGTACGCGAGTCATTTCGACTAATTAGTGTTTTTAATATGCTTTTCAATGTTCTGAATGTACTTTTAAAGACTGAATTCGAAGAAAGATCAAGACAAATTTCTCTACAAGCTAAGCAGTAATAAAAAAAATTAACATCAAAAGCATTTTCACGTGTACAAAGTCACGAGTAGCTGTTACTTTTAAATATATGGAGATAAATATTCGTAAACTTTTTAGGCGGCAACTTGCAAAGTGTCCTCTATTTTTATATCATTTCGGTAGTGTTTTATTTGAAGATAGCTTGTATAAGTAGCGCAAATGACTTGAAACATATAGTAGATATGTCTAATGTTGTTTTCGAGTTGGCGCCGGAAAGTCCATCGACGGTTTTATTGGAATTGCCACTATTTTTCTAAATATGATCGGACTTACATACGAATAGTAGCAAAAATGACATTAAATTCTTTATTTTATAACAGCAGCACTGGACAGAAACAATTTTCTATTACGAGGATTGATTGTGAGAAACATGTAAAGAAGACTCTTATTCTAGAAGATACGCCAAATTTTCACGTAGACAATTAAAAATAGGTATAAGTACCGAAATAAATATGTTAAAAGGGATAACGAAATGAAATGCAAAATAGATTAATAAGTGTATTCCGAAGGCAACATTAAGTGAGATATAAAAAACAGAGTACCTTTTTATAGTCTATTAATACTAGAAAAACCTTCACTAGAAAGAAATAGTCCACGTTTTGAATATATCCTTAACAGAGCTGCTAATAAAATTCCTTCGTGTGAAGCTTGTATGGTAGCAAGTAAAAAAATTAAAAGCCACGTAATCATTGCTCTTTTAGTGCGGATTTAATGTAAAATCTATTTACATATGTGGTATTACGTAGCACAGGGTTTTTATTATGAAAGTTCTCGAAATCTCGTTATCAAGAGATTTTTTACAACACACAACATAGTTTGAAATTTTAAATAGAGCTCAAAAAAGGTTAATAAAACCTTACTATACACTGTTAAAACATTTCAATGGTAATTTTACAAAAAAAAATTGGAAACTGATGGGCAAAAGCTTTCGCCAAATTTAAATCGGGTATTGTAATAAAACAAAACCTTTTTTGGTGTACAAATCTTTAAAAAAAAATTGACAACAAATTTGATTGTAAACTTACAACACTTTTTTGTAGGTTCCTTTACGTGTCTAGGAAAATTAATCGTATAGTATTATAATTTAGGATTAACATATATTGTTTTATAATTTTACTCATACTATGGTATGTAAAACGAATGTAATCTTACAACAACAAAAAATACCGCGTATAAAGTTTTTGTAAACTTATGTTTTAGTATTGTAGGAAATTATTGAGCTATTTTGCCTCACATTCATTGTTTCCTTTTATTTATTTTTTACATTACCCTTTAGACAGATACATATTATATAGTTTGTCATTCACTCGTGTCCCTCCGCGGTTAAATCTAAATAAAATATACTTTATTCAATTTGGGCTCTTAGAAAACCAATTCTTTCTCAAGTATTGCTTACAGTCTTTCATTAAAATTATCAGTGGATGTACAGAGAGGGAGACTTCTAGGCATCACTGTCATTCACATAATAATGGACAAACCATTTTGTGAATGCGTGCGTAACTCTGTAAATACGCAAGTGTAGATTTATGTGACGTTGACAATTATTATCGAATACATTCACTATAATGACAAAATAAAACTAACAATAACAAATGAACAAAAATATACGTGTCGCTGGCAGTGATGTCATAGAAATGTACAGTGTAGGTGATCTTTACATAGGAATTATGATAAGCGCTGTAAGCTGTCGATATCCCTCGATCGAAAACACGAATGAACGAGATTCCACCGTTTACGCAGTGTGATAACAATATAAAGTATATTATTACACAATTTGCGTCATACTAATCGATACTGTGGGTTGATTACTATAGCACAAAAGGGGGTCCGTGGTTTGGAAGTTCCTGTCTAATCTTCTTCTTCATATTTAATGGCAGCTGTGTCATCCACAATTCTGCCAACGTCACGTGAATATAATATTTTTATAATTATTTTTGTAATATTTAAACATAGCTCTAACAAGAGGGTGGATCTCTACTCTTGTTAAAACTGTTCAGGGATTTTTTATGGCAACTCAATAATAAATAATAATTAGCTTAGAATATGATTATAAGCCATAATTTATTTTAGAAAAATAATTAGGGTTCCGCACAAAAAAATAAAAAAGGTTTTCAGTAATCCACGCGAGCGAAGCCGTGGGCACAGCTAGTTAATAATAATTATGTTCATAATATCAAACAAAAAGCCATCTTCCAATTTTGCATATTGTGACGGGAAAGTAGGGAACGCTACACTGCTTGCGACCCGACGCGCACTCGGCAAGTTTTTATTTAAATATTTAGCAAAATGAATGGGACTTGTCTTTCGTTATAATTTTTTTAATGAGTCGGCATAACGTAAGATAAGTGGGATATTCATTTTTAATTTAAAATTTGTAAATAAGTTGTAAAATACGTACTTACGTATAGTACGTGAAGTGTCTACGTGTATACGCGGGAAAAGTGGCAACCTTAATTTAAAAGCTGTGTATATCCTGTATGTACAGGATAAAGGAAAAAAACAATTTAAATAGTCCACTCCTTCAAGACTGAGAATGTTTTGATGTATGTGGAAAATACCTATTATTGCTTGCAGTGGATACTGCATACTGCATTTAGAGAATATGCTACATATAAACAAAGTACGCACTACGCATACATGTAGCACGTGCATAGTTGATGCATTAGGCAAAGAGACTAGACACGATTCTCTCACTCTTTCCTTTCAACTGCGAATTCAAGTCGCAGAAAGGGAAGCGTATGACTTTACATCTGGTCTAGGCCTTTTGCCCTACCGCGCTAAAAGAAGGTTCTTCTCAATAAGTTGAAATTACACAAATAAAAATATTGAATACGTTATTAGGTGGGTCAAAACATACGGACCTGTTGACTATAAAGATGTACTTACGGCATTCGGCGGCCTCTCGAGGTGCAATTACTGCCACGTTCGCGTACTACACTGACAGATGTAAGAAAAATAACAAAATGTATTGTGATTTATCGGATAAGAGCGTCAATTTGCGATTTAGAAAGCGATTTTAGAAATTCTTGTTGATACTCAAAAACACTTAAGTTTTAAATGAAGGCTTAAATATTAATTTTGCTAGTTGAAAATTATTAAAAAATTAACTTTTTAATTATTTTGGCACTGATTTGAACAAAAGGTTCGGTATATTGAAAAAAAAAGCCTAAAAAATACAAACCTGGAAAAATTATTTATTTATTTAATTTTCAGTTGGCAAAATATTATGTTTTTGTCTGTGATTACACGTGACGGTCAGACGGTTTACGTGATCAGAAATGCTAATCAGAAAACATGTTTTTATTTAAATCAATTTTGTTTATATGTCTTATGTTATCTGTTCCCGGGAGTTTACACAGTACCGACAGCTGATTTAAAAGGAAACTACGAATGTATAATTCTTATTACACAGTATAAATATTAGTGAATACAAGAAAATAAACATTTATCTGATAAAGATAAACAGGTAATATAAATATTCATATTTATGTGTTTGGATGCAACAATTAAACGTTTAATAGGTAATTGCGAGTTACGACATATGTATTGTGTCAAATCGTCAAAAAGTTTGAAATCACTGAGTACACTCTTCTTTGGTCTTCCTTTTTTTCTTTTATCTCCCCATGGTGTTCATACTGTCACTTTTTTGTCTATCTTTTATCATGTAGCCTGTAAATATGTTCCGGCCAATTTTATTTTAACAGTCGTGTTATTTCTCTTACATCTGTCACTCTTACTTTTTCGTATGTTATTTTATCGAAAGTTTTAATTCCTAGCTTTTTTTTTCTATTTTCCTTTGACAAACTGCTATTTTTTCTTGTTTTCCTTAAATACCATGTTTGACAACCATAAGTTACGTAAGGTATTTTGAATAGCTATCTCTTTATATCTATTTTTTTTTCTTTGTTCTTCATTATTCCCTTTAATCCCCATATATTTTCCATGCTAAGGCAATTATTCTCTTTTTTTACAGTTCTCAAGTGATAATATTTGACCTAAGGAAACATAATGTTTAAAACAATCTATTCTTACTCCTTCTACAGTAATATCATGAGGATCTCCATTCGTTAGTAACTTGGTTTTCTTTGCATTTAATATTAGTCCAACTTTCTTACTTTCTCTACTCTAGTGTTTTCTAGCAAACACCACAATATCATCAGCGAAGCGTAGATGGTTTAGGAATTCTCCATCCACTTTTGTCCTTTTAATATCCCATTCGAGATGTCTGAATACATATTCAATTACAGCTAAAAATATTTTAGGAGATAATGGGTCTGTCGAACCCTCGAACTCCCTTTTATATCGGAAACTCTACTCCTACTCTTTCTAAGTGTATCCTATGTACTTGCCTTGCACTTTGAGTATATTTTTATAAACAGGTTTATGTATTCGATTAATACCTTGTTGTTTAAGTGCAACCCAAATTGAGTAGTGATGTAAAGAGTCAAAAGCATATTTTTCTATGATTTGACTTACAACTTGAATGTGGTCTATTTTCGAAAATGTTTTGCGAAGATCGGCTTGTCCTCTTGGTTGGTTTTCATCAAGAATCTTGGTTAACCTATTTACCTACTAAAAAAATTAAAATATATTATAAAAGTTTGTCATTGTGCTAGTAGGTCTATAGTTGCCTAGATTTCCCTTGTCTCGCTTGTTATGCAATAATGTTATTACTGATTTCGAAAACTGATCTGGAATTTCTTCATTTTTGTAAATGTTATTTAATAGTAACTGAAGAAGCTTCAGAAGAATATCACACAGTGACTTCAACACTTCATATGTAATCTTTTGCGTCAGTTTTATCCTTCTTCTATTACGTACTCAATTTCGGATTTCAATATATCTTGTATTTTAGCATATTTACTAGAATCGTCATCATCTCTGCATGAGTAAATATTTATCAGTTAAATAGTGGTCTGATTCTTCTTTTAGCGTATAATGATCTTTATAGAAACGCGTTGCTTCGTTCATTATGTCTGGGCGCCTCGATAGTATATTACTACTCCTATTTTCCAAGTTGGTTACCACTCTGATTTTTCTTTTAGTTCTTTAAATGCTATTCGTATAACTCCAGTTTTTGTTATAAAGTTGTCGAATATTTATTGTCTTTTAAATTTTTTCTAGTAATTCTTTTGTTTCTTGATCAATAATACTCTCTTTACCTTCTTTTAAGTTTACATGTAATTGTTTAATAAGAAGTTTTATCTCTCCTTTTAATTTGTCATACTCTGTCTTTAGTTTTTGTAATGTTTTCAAAGAATTTATGAATTTATTTTCCCAATACTCTGAGACTTGACCTAATATCTCTGGATACTTGTAATGATTGTTTATCAATAATTTTTATCTTTTAATTATGTATATTTATTTTAACTTAATTTAATCCTCATTACTTTATTTATCGTGTTTTCGGTCGCTTTCCGAAGGCATCTTTAGTTCTTTAAGGTCATTTATTATTCAAATATTGTATGACAAACTTCTTTTACGTTCATATATATATATATAAAATAAGAAGGCCGTATACAATGGTTGTATTTATTTGGCTGGAGGAACCTTTTAAATTTAAAATATAGAATAAGACTTGAAAATAATTGAAATGACGATTGATGATTGGTTCTGACTTACCGGGGAGACGTCTATGGCTAAAGAAAACGTACAATCTTTAATTAGATTTGTATAAATTTATTTATAATTCCTATTCTGTTCATTGTTGGAATCACACTTACCTATTTTGAGCCTGTACGAAAGTTATTTTGTTACTACAAGAGACCTCTCGAATTGTAATCGGTATTCGAAGGAGTTAAAACTTTTAATTCATAATTGACAAGAGCCAAGATTGTTTATAAGTTAATGGAAGTCCTGGCGGACGCTTTCATTCATGCTGGCTTGGCGATGCAGCTATAGAAACGGGAGCGGAATGAATATCAAATGCTTGTTTACCAAATTCATATATACACAAGGTTCTCAAGACGGATTTTTATTAACAGCTCTGGTTCGGATAGAAGCATAAACGTGGACTAACTATACTAGTGAAGGTTTATTAATATTAATAGACTATAAATAAGGTACTTTGTTTTTATATCTTACTTTAATGTGAATGCCTTCGGAATACACATATATATTTATTTTGCATTTCATTCCATTACCTTTGTATGTTTATTTTCTGGTATTTTATAATTATTTAACTGTCCACGCGACACATTCTATTCTATAGCTTGCAGCTCTAAAGTTTCTCTTGTTTCGGCTAGATTTTATAAAAAAACATATAACATTATTACTGCTAGCTTACTGTCGTTCGAGTTCGGATTTACCACGTGATTTGAACTTAAGGAAAACACCATAAGGAAACCCGGTACCATTGCGTAATTCACATAATGTTTGCATTTCGTAAGTAGTAAATATATTTTATGTATTATTAACATTTAACAGAATCGAATGACTGTAAAAACCTTTTACTCTCATAGTTCACAGCGTGAGCCACCGTGCAGTTAAATAAATAGAAAAGTTCGATTTGAAGATGCCTTCTAGTTCTCGAAGGCAGCCAAGTCTAGTTAAATTCGCCTCGACATCTCCCTTACCTGAGGTTCTTGTGAAATTACATTCGTAGGATATTCGGATATACGTATTCTTTAACAATGTCAACGTTGTACGTACCTACACTTATATTAAATATCTATGTTCATATATTATCTATCTATATTAAATAAATATATATTAAAAATAATAATATATTAAATAATAAAACTCAACCTCTCTCTGTCTATTTGTCCGTTTATTTTCTTTTCACGCATAAACTACTTATCCGTTTTACACGTTTTTTAATTTAATTCATAGCTATGTTCCGGCCAGGTTTTAGGATATATTTTGTAAGACAAAGTAACATACGAAATAGGCAGTGACGATAATGAATCAATTTGGAAAAATGACTCATTTGGTGCGCTTAAACGGCTTATGCTGAGTAAACCGTACGAGACATATCAAAATAAGTTTATACATTATTGTAGATCTTAAAAATAAGAAAAAAATAGTCAGCAACAACATATATCTATCAGTCAGGATCACCCACAATAAGTATTTTGTCTTTTGTCTTTCGTCATTTGACCGGGGGCAGCACGATCTGCGCCTGTACTCGATCGACGGCATTCTGTTATCCACGCGAGCGCAGCCGCGAGCACAGCTAGTCCTCTTATAACTTGTACTTTGAACTAGTATTTTGAATATGTTTCGTTTTTAGGTATACAATGTAAGACTGGCTAGGCGTTATCTTATTAAATCTAATATATGTGCAGATTTTTTACAATAAGAATGATTTGCTGTCAAATTGTTATCAATACTGCCTGTATATATTGATGTCATGAGTCACAGACCAAATAAACATCCGTCTATTCCAGGGAAGATAGATAGTGGCCCATTAATGTTGGTATAGATGTCACTAAAAGTTATTATTTAAAAAAAAAGCTGTACCCTCAAGAAAATAGCATAAAACTAGGGGCTTAGTACTTTCGTTCGCCGCCTGGAGGTCCATTTTTTAACTTGTTGGTACACATAATTAGCAAACTCTAGGGACCTTTTGTCTTTCGCCTCATTCGACGATTTTTTTAGCTCATTGGTGAACAAAATGTCGAGCACCTTGATCGTTATTGAAAGTTGGTATTATAGCATACCAGCATAATAACCCTAAAACCTGGTACTTGTAACAGGAACCTGATACGTCTACCATTATTGATCTGTGCCACAGATAATACCTACATATAAACTCCAAGAAGTCCTATCTTAGTTTTGGATATGTTCATTTTGAGGTCCGCCCTCACGGATACGTCATGCAGTTCTGCGAGCATACACTGAAGATCTGAAACGCTTTTAGGATATGTCCTATAGACGTGCTGTATACAGTACTTCAATATCATGGTATAGGTAATAGGCATGACATAATAAACGAGCTTTAAAATGTACAAGTAAAAACTTATTAATAATCTCTGGACAGAGACTTTATAATGATTTATATAGGTTCATAATATACTATTATACTAACAGTAGGGTATATTCAGAGTGGTTACCCTACACTGGTCGGACTGAGTGGAAGGGATATATAAGACGTAGCACACAAGAAGCGTCATATTCCCTGTCGTCGTATCGATTCATATCATCTAGTTATTTGTAGTTCGTAAATTATATTCGTTGTTCGTTTATTATATTCCTAGGCCGTGAATTATATGGAGTAGTAGTAGACAGGACATATATCATCTAAGAATACATTGTCAGATAGATTAATAAATCATACCGTCTCCGGTGGTTTGGTTTTAACTACTTGGTCAAATAACTGGACGAAAACCTATCAGACGTCCCAGGTAAAGATGGTCAAATGCTATTGTAAAAAAAAGCAGGTGAGTGGCAGGAGCTGGCGCAGTGTAGTGAATGGTGGCGTCTTTTAGTGTCGATGGCGAAGATCCACTTTAGGTTTTATTTCATGCTAGCCGTTCCAAGTCCGGTGAAGCTGTAAAAGCCGCAAAGGGTCCAGGGCACCTAAGGCTAACAGTCAGTACGAAAAAATAAAAAATACTAACCGTGCCCGCGGCTCCGCTCGCTGAAAAAGGTTTTTTATTTTTTTCTGCGTAACCCTATTTATTTTTCTAAAATCAAACTAGCCTTAGTTATTCCTAATAAGATCAACTGATTTTACTGGCAGTAAAAGTCCCGTCAAAATAGGTCTAACCGTTTCGGAGATTACCCGGAATAAACAACCAGAGAGGCAACCAAAAATAAAAAAAAAATGGTTTTTTGTTATAGTTACTGTGTATACTTTCATATGCATTTAGTAAAAAGCTGTTATTTTGAAATTACAAACACTTCAATTTTATTATATGTATGTAGAAGATATAGATAGCACGGCAAAGTAGCTTGATCATAAGCACAGTAAAATTCAAACATAACGGCGAACACCGAGAGATCGGCAATCCATCGTCGGTCGTCACTATCATGTCGGCCTATCATGTTGGCAGCTTGATATACACTGGCTGATACCGAAATGCGACAAACCAAAAGATGGTTAATGTGACGGAATTATAACCACGTGTATATTGGTCGCAACCCAGCGAGGTATAGATCTCAACCACCCAATTGATTGCTGGATAGGTTATAAAACAGCTGATTCCTGAACGTGACACTCCTAAGCGTGCCATTAAGGCGGATGTTAGAGCATGCTGGTAGGGCTTTTTCTAATGCCCGGCAGCTGCACTTAAGAGCCAGTATTCCACTAAGCTTAGCGTGTTATCATCTTGGGCCTCATCGTTACTGAAGATCAGGTGAGATAGTGGCCATTAAGCCAAAGCTATAACGATAAAAAAAAGTTCCGGAAGACTTTAGTACCTCTTATGTTAGGTTTTTTTATGTGCGCTATGTAGGGTGGTAGAACACGGTATCGCGATCACCATACGCCAGGTGTAACACCCACCATAGTGGCACGCTTAGGCGTGTCGGGTTCCGGGACCAGTCGGTGGACCAGTAATCAAGTGGGGTGGTAGGGATCTCTAACCGACTGTGTCGTGACTAGGGTTTCCCGGGAACTCTGGCCTTACTCGAGACGAGAAAAAAGTCGAGATCTCGTTCGTAAATCTTGCCTTGACTGTGTTCACATAACAACAACTCTCCAATAGCCAGCATGTGTCGCTCATACAACTACTCGTATATCAAACATTATAACGCTCTTAATGTTAATATGGATTGTAGAGACATCATTCATTTAAATCTAAATCGATTCCGATAAGCAATTAAAAAATACTTGTCTTTATTTTAATAGTGTATACATTGTACAATTTTATGTATTGTCAAATAACTGCAACAGCTGAGCTTTATGTGCATACATCGAACTCTTTATGGTCATCGTTTTTTTTTTATTGTACTGTACTTAACAACAGATACAGTTGCCGTGCTGGTATAGAAAAAAATATTAAAAAGAAAAAATAATCAGTAAGGAAAAAAATATATATAAATAAAACTCTCTTCAGAAAACTTTGAATAATGAGTTACGATGTTGTATATTGGATTATTAAGTAATTTTTTTGAATACTTATCAAAGATAATTGTAATATCTTTTCTCTCTTCTATTACTATCGTATTTTCTCCCTACTGAATGTATTCTCAGTTATTCCAAATACCCAGTAGAATTTATCTAATTAGATCTTTTTAGTGAAGCCATTGTTTATTCGAATTAATTCGCAAAGACAACGTCCAACTTACCTGGATTATTTCGCATTCCGAGGCTGAATGAAATTTCTTTAGTTTATTCAAGGAACTTTAACAAGGAATTCACTTGTAATAAGTTAAATTGTTTTGTATTTTACAATCGAAGTTTCAGTTGATTTAAATTTAATATGTAGATGGAAAATAGCCCCAATAGATTAATATTGAATAGAATAATAATTAAGAAAAATCTGCGAATGGCTCTGTCGTATGTACGTTGTCGGTACCGCTTCACTATATCATATGGTGTTTTATGGGTATCACTGGATTACTGTTAAGAAGCCCTTTCCAACCGTAAACGATTTCAATGTTTTGATTTTAGGTTTTCGATGAGTAGGTAAAGGCCGACATTGTATTAGGTTTTCTTAATTTATAATTTTAACACCGTATAAATTCACAATAACTATTCCACACTAACGTTTTCTGTACGCAAACGATAAATATTGACCAGAGCTGTTGATTGAGAATACAACGAGTGTCGTACCTTTCCTAGTTATAATTTACACAAACTAAAAATTATGTGACCCGGCGAAACGACTGCAGAATAGGGGCACGTCCCCCACCCCACGTGCGATGCGTCACAGTCCTCATTCTACGTAACGAATTATTCGATCCTATAACTATCAAGAGGTGTAATTAAATTACGGATGTAGATAATAGATATATAGCTGCAATACCAAACTGTGTCCCTCGATTTTGTTATCATCAGTTTTTTGAATTGCCTCCCACTATGAAAGCAAGCTTAAAGACGTATTCACGTCAAAAAACAATTGAAGTTTCACATAAACCATTTTACGTTTGAAGTAAAAGGTTTGAACGAATCTGAGAACGTAACCACTGGCATTAGGAACTTCATATTTAGCGGTCGTCTTTCCTAATGAAACCGGGTTCGGAATCGCTTCACGAAAATTGTTTTCCCTTCTCTCACGAGAGTCTACTACGTATTCGCTCATTTTTAAATCAATTTCGACGGTAAACTTGTTACGGTTTTACTGAGTTTATTTGTTTTTGTATAGGTTTAGGGGTTGGAAGAGTCATGACCTTTTGAATATAACTTATGTGTTCGTAGCTTTTTCGTAAATTTAAAGTAAAACTTATTAGGATCTTTTAACATTGTTATATTTATTTACTATATTTAACTTACTTGTGTCTTAAAATAAAATAAATTATATAAAATTTAGGATCTTGGAAGACTTTTATCAACGTCAAAGCTACCACAGGTTTTGAAAATTCTGGTAATGAACAGAACCAACAATAAACTCGCTGTTTTGTTTTACATGTTTATGATGTGTTTTATTTTTGTTGTATTTAGGTTATTCTACAGTACACCGATCATTTGGCTACTAAACTCTGAAACATGTATTTGTCACAATTGACACTGGCGCAATTGCTTACGTAGGCTCAAGCCACAAATTAAAAAAAAATCTTGACGGCACTTGTCATTTATATTTTCTATCAGAAATGAAGAATAACCAAACTCATTAAAACCACAAACTCGAAGGAATTATTACGATGATTTTATTTTTGTCGTTATTCATGTCGAAACAAGCCGTATTTTCAATATTGTATAAGTATATATTGCACACGGTTTCACCCGTGTCAAATTTATTCGACCGTATCTCCACCGTGTCGCGCTGCCGCTGTTCTCACTACCGGTACTCTCCAACAGTTTGTCGGGTTGCTCGATTTTCATGGTTACTGCTTCACTCTTTAGGGTGGTAGCGTAAATTTATATAGCCTATAATCTATATATCCTATATCCACAATAAATAGGATATAATTTTTTTTTTCAAATCTCACTGACAGTTCAAATAATTAGTGCGTGTAAACAAACAAACAATCTCTTAAGCTTTATAACATTAGTATAGATATATATGTAGTTATTTGTTCTCGGTAACGGATCTAATAGTACGAGATCCCGCTGCGGGATTGGTGTACTCATCGACTTTTTGTTTAAAACCAAATTTTTATGTTTATTTATAATTAAGAGAATATATATTTACTAGGGTGCCTATCAAAATTTGGCCGCCATTATTTTTAATTAAATTATTTTTAATTGATTTTTGGTAAAAATTTTCGTTTATTTATTATTTAAATAAAATAACGTCTACATCACGGTAATTAATATGAAGATTCTAAAAAATCACGGTTGCCGTTGCGCACCTGGCCGCACTTCTTTGCAGCCAGGTGTAAACAGGTATGATTTCGATAAATTTATACGTTTATAGCCTATATTTATTAATTATAGGTCAAATTGAAGCTAATTTTTTTCTATTAATTATCATATATAGTTGCTTTATTAAATCTGGCCGCAAATAAGGGTTACTGGCTGTTAAAGATAATAAATATTTAAGGTAGAGTGAAAGAGAGTTAGCGCGTAACAGATGCAGCATTTTTATTCTAACGTAAAAACCACGCTGTTTTGGAGTTCGTAATAAACAACGTTTTATATTTACATTGTTATTTTATTTGTGCATCTGAAAATTATTATATTAATTAACGTAAAATAAAATTGATAAAGATGAAGTCGTGTTTTTTGTGTAACGAAAAAAGCAATGTACTCGACTTTAATAATGTATCATTCCAAAAGTGCTCGCTAATGTTATTGTTTCGTCGTAAAAAAATATATAAATATCATGACCTTTTATTTACAATTGAATCTACTAATGATTTTGGATATCATTCAGAGTGTCTAAAAAAAATTGTGGTTCTAAAGCAAAAAGATAAACAAGAATTTGAAGATTTTTGCAAAACACAAACCGTAAGTAAAATTTGAATTGAATTTAAGAATAATATAGGTTATAGTTGCAATATAAATGACACAGTTCTAACTTTGAGGTTTTTTTATTAAAAAATTTTTTTTTTTAATTTCTTATTTTTATAAAAATGAATTACTGTATTTTTTTAAAAATTAACAATATAACAAATATAATTAATACATTTTTAAAATAATTATTTATTTTTTTGGAGTATTTATTATAAGTCGTCTCTATTACTCCCCGGTGGTTGAGAACACTAACGTTCGACGCATGCGCAGTGGCTTAAAAGCGTCGCACAGCCGGCATTCGCTGTCCTCGTCTGACTAATGATGTTACGCGTTAACTCTCTTTCACTCTACCTTAAATATTTATTATCTTTAACAGCCAGTAACCCTTATTTGCGGCCAGATTTAATTAAGCAACTATATATGATAATTAATAGAAAAAAATTAGCTTCAATTTGACCTATAATTAATAAATATAGGCTATAAACGTATAAATTTATCGAAATCATACCTGTTTACACCTGGCTGCAAAGAAGTGCGGCCAAGTGCGCAACGGCAACCGTGATTTTTTAGAATCTTCATATTAATTACCGTGATGTAGACGTTATTTTATTTAAAAAATAAATAAACGAAAATGTTTACCAGAAATCAATTAAAAATAATTTAATTAAAAATAATGGCGGCCAAATTTTGATAGGCACCCGAGTAAATATATATTCTCTTAATTATAAATAAACATAAAAATTTGGTTTTAAACAAAAAGTCGATGAGTACACCAATCCTGCAGCGGGATCTTAGACCATAACGATTTGGATCAATTTCGTATTTCAAAAATGTTCTTAGAAAGGTTCTTTTTTTTTCGAGAACAGATCAATTTTTAACGAGTTATCTCCATTTACAATGCCTACTTCATAATACTATTTATTTAAACAAACCTTTAGGTTTTTTTTCAATGTTTTATTAAGATTATCTATCATTTTTAATCATATAAAAATAGAGTTTCAAAGAAAATGTTATTCTTTCATCTCATAATATTTCATTGTTTGCGTAGCGAGTCCATCCAAACAGTCACGTAAAATATACGTTTTTCTGAGTATTCAGTAATGTTAGAATAACATTATTTTAATAATTCTTGAACAAAGGTCTTTCAAAATTCATGTTGAAATATTAAACGATGTATTTCGTTTATAAAGAATTTTTTTTAGTAATTTTTATTGAGTTATTTTTTCTTTTTATTATTTTTTCAATAACTTTTGTGGTTAGTTTACTTCGCTTACTTCCATAGTTAGTTTAATATCTTACGGTATTTTGCTGTGGTTTTCAGCGGTTGACATTAATATTCATATTACATAAGCAGGCAGTGCGAGCAATATACATCATGAGACCTCGCGACTAGAATGAACAGGTTCCAGGAGTTACATATCTTGACTTTTCCCTCCCAATATATTTCTTGATAGTTTAATGTATATTCGTAACAACTTTGATAAGCTTGATTTTGTCAAAGACCAGCACAGTTTTAATACTAGAAATAGACATAAATTAGTCGTATCGTGTTTTAGACTTAAGACTAATAAAAGTTTTTTAATAGTGTTAGGTTCTATAATAAGATCCCGACGTACATAACTGATTTGCCGGACAATGAGTTCAAGAACCATGTCAAGCAGGTTTTACTGTCAAAGGATTATTATAGGATGGATCATTATGTGAATGATAGTGATGTCTGGAAGTGACGCCCTCTCTGTGCATCCACCAAATTATAAATATGATTATTGACTGTAAATATTATTTATACAACTGAAAAAAAAAAACAAATAAGCCCGATATAGTTTCTTTCCGGTTCTTCTCGATGACTGGGATGTTTTTCAAACCGGTAGTGTTTCACGTTCATAAGTGCCTTCTTAGGGCCTAAATTGAATAAAGCATTTTTTGTTTTTGTATCAGTTTACAATAGGTGGCGTGTCAGTCGTTTAATATGGAAGACAACTGGAACGTACAAGCGGGCAAAAGCTAGTTTCTTATAAGTGTTAAAATTAAGATTTTAGAATTCACTTTGTTCTTTTTTAAGATATGTAAACACGGACTTGATTGTAAAGCGTATTTAGAGGTTTGGTATATTTAAATACAAAAATAACAAAATTCTTTATCAAATAGTCAACGAAGGAGATTTATCACAATTATGCTTAGATTAATGATTAGTCTCCGCTACGCTGCCCAATAAAACCTAATGAGCTCAATTGCTTATTCAACAACAACTCGTTTTGACGTATTATAATATAAGATTTATCTTGTAAGAAATAAAATTAGTTATTAAATAAATATATTATTTCATATGATGAGACTGTTAAAATTTGATTGTCTCGTGTTATTTTTCCTTGTTACAGAATGTATATTTCCCCAACGTTCAGTAAGTAGTGTTCGCCAGACGTGTGACAGTTTTGCGACCGGGAGCGTAGTCGCAACCGCTCATAGAATTTTCGTTCCAGTATTTGCAGTGTGCCGTTCAGTTGAGATGAGAATGCGCGTGTCCGTTCATCGACGTTCTTTATTCAAAGTTTTCGAACATTGGTTTTACGGGAGCACTGCCTATCTTAACTCCGAACTCGTATTTATTTTGGCGCCTAAAATAGTGATGTGTTGTTAATTTATTGTTATTAATTTTAATTGTTTTTTTTAATGTTATCATTATTGTGCCATGCTGAACGTTATATTAAAAGAGAGGTATGTTACGTAAATTAATTTTGTATCCTCTTTGTAATTATAAGATTAGAGAATTTTCAATAATTAGAATAAATATTGTAATTGTATTGTTATGGTGTTATAATGTTTAACATCTTTATGTTATTTTATATGTGTAAGAATATGACAATTACAGGAAAAATATTAATATTATTTATTGTAGTAATACATAACTGAGACATTTATGTCCGTGATACACTTTTAAAGTAAATACTATAAAATTATATATTTAAATAATAGAATTACCGCATTTAAAATGACATTTGTACCTAAACAGAATTATTATGAGATTGATTTTTAGATTAACAGAATTGAAGGTAATTTGCTTATAATTAAATCACATATTTAGGATATTTTTAATTTTCTTCAAAATATCTTTAAGTGCCAATAATGTCTATATTAAAAAAATACAACAAAATAGATATTATTTAGATGTACTATTTAATTTTTTATTCACTGAAAATGATATTTCGACCAACATACTTCATTATTTTAGATTTTTCCTTCTTCTTCCTATTTATTTTAGCAAGCAATCAACTTAATTGAAGATTATCACTACCATTTATTAAATGGGGAATCGTTACGTATGTGTGTGTGTTTTGTGTGTCCTATTAGCTCTTGATAAAATCTTGCTAATCCGTAAAACAATGTTAGGCTTTTATTATATTCTAATTCATATAGATGATTGCATAGAGTTATTACGCTACGAGTGATAGTTTCATACAACGTGCCGCTCAAAGTTGAAGCCAAAACTAGACAAATGTGTGCGTAAGTGACAAGTTACACTTGCCAACACAAACACAAACACACAAATCATATTGCAAGTGATTGCATTTTTTCTCAAAAATGGGGGAATTAAATTGTCCACTGAGTGTTGGCCTCATTCATACTATGGTCATTATTAAGGCAATAAAGGCAATAATTGAGATTATTAATTATTGGTCTTAACAAACCATTTATGATATTACTATATGTATGGTGATCGCGATCACTACCACCTCGCTTTATCACTGCATATACACCGGCTGATCTCGTAACGCGACAAATTAAAAAAAAAACAGTTATGGGTTTATACTGCATATATACCTACTGATTTCTGAATGCGACAAAACAGAAGAACATCAGTGATGTGTATAGTATAATAAAATAATTAAAATAATAATAATTATTAATAACTATTGAAAGTACATACATATGCAAATGTAAATTTGACACTTTTATCTTCCCAGCAAAAGATAATTAAACTCTCTATGTTATATCTTACGTCTCTCTCGTGTAACGAAATGTGCCTAAATCAGAAGCGTTCTTGAAATTTCACTCTCATTACTCGTCTAATTATCAAATCGAATATATATAATTATATATATATAAAGTAAGAAACTGACTGGATGGCTGATTGACTGACTGATCGATCAACGCACAGCCCAAAACTATTGGGGCTAGGACCATGAAAACTAGTATGTGGATTCCATTTAAAATGTAAGAGAGCATTGAGAAACGATTTTTCAAAAGATCAGCCCCTAAGGTGGTGAAAAAGGGGATGAAGGTTTGGATTCAAATCCGTCATTTTTTAAGATTTTATGTAAATTGGTATTTAGCAATTCAGTCATAAAGTATAAAATATGGGGCGATTATGTTGTGTAGCTCAGTTATGACGCGAGCGAAGCCGCGGGAAAAGCGCTAGTGACAATATAAATGAATTGTATGCAGTGATGGGCTCCCTCATTACTTGTTTCGCAAGAGCAATGCGATACCAATAAACATTTATAATAACACTTATAATGTACCGAGCACAATCTGATTTTGCCATTTCGAAGCAAACATTTAGCGATTTCTACTGACGCTTTGCTATTGCGAAATACGTAGCACGGTGGCGAATCACTGTTTACTATTAATATCTGGACGAGCGATCATCGCTCGGTGTCCTGCAAAAAACCTATCTAGATAACCTGAAAAGTATAAGATTATCTAAATATAAAAATAGTATTATTATTCGCCAATAGATGTCGGGAAGAGTCATATTTTTCTGGTTATTGTTTAAGTTGATTAATGAAAAAACGAATTCATTTTCATTTTCTGAAATTTCGTGAAAATAGTTGGAGCCGTTTCCAAGATTCAAATTATATATATATATATACACACACAAGAATTGCTCGTTTAAAGATATAAGATATGGATAACTTTATATGTATAACTTGTAGGTTTCAAAATGTTATTTATGTTGGAAGTACCCTATAGGTTTAGGTAATTAGAATTTTTATATTTTTAATATAAAGGCCGTATTTATTGAGTTAATCCAGAAACTTAGGCATAGATCTTAGTATTCGATATTTATTTCAACTTCACACCTCAAGCCCTTTTCGAGAAATAATAAAAATTAATAACAATACAATTCTCTATAATCGTTTTTTAAGTCAAAGAAAGGACTTTGAAAGTCCAGTGACTAATTTACTGGTAAACCATAGTGAACTCCATATTAGGAGTTTTAACGGGAACCAGATTTGTCATGGACATTCCTAAACTTTCCTATTTCGGTTGGATCATTAGGTGAATGATGCGGCCTGTGTGCTCGCCGGCTCCCCGCCGTGGGAGCTGGAGGCGGAGGTGCTCACCTCCGTGTATCAGTTCACGGCGGCGAGGAAGGAAATAGGAGCGCCACCAGCTCCCACAGAGGTTAAAAAAATTAGAAGGGAGGGGCAGGCAGAGGTGCTGCGGCGATGGAAGGAGGACCTGGCGGATGCGCGCTATGTCCGTTATACTATAGACGCAGTCCGCACGGTCCTCGAAATGTGTTGCAGGGCTCACTGGCGTTTAGGCTTGTGCAGGTACTGTCCGGCATGGTTGCTTCGGATGGTACCTACACCGGATATCTCCTAGTGAGCCCACCACCGCATGCCATGAGTGCATCCGTGCTCCCGTTAATGCCGGGGGCCCGGCAATTTTTGCTTGGCCTGCCGCCGGTGCGACGCGGTAGTATGCTACCAGCGGTCCCGCGTCGCCTCGTTAAGGTGGCGGATGGTACACCGTGGAGGCTTAGTGAGTAGGAGTCTCACATAACCACTCGTCCCCCCGGGCGCTCCAAGGGTTACTCCACGTTAAAAAACCCTCTCTGTACATCCATTAAAAATAATAGGATTATTAACTGTAAACATTACTTACACAGTTAAAAAATATAAACCTCATCAGGTTTATTGCTAGCTCTTCTTGATGATGGTAATTTTTTAAAGTTCATAAGTGCCTTCTCTGGACATAAACTCAAAGAAATATTATTGATTTTGAATGCCTTCATAGCAATATCTATGTTGAATCAAACCTTAAATTCATTTTGGGATTAGAACTCGTATCGACTGTAAGCAATACTAAATTGAACACGAAATTTTACTTAAATAGTAACACATTAAAACTTATGTATTGAGAATAATAATAATACCAGCCTGTATGTGTTCCACTGCTGGGCAATGAGACCTCTTTCCAAGATAAGGCACGGGCTTAATCATCGCGATGTACTGGGGTTTGCAAACGCCAAGAAACCAACAGTTCTATATTTTTCCCATATACAATGTTATTATAACTACACTTTTCAAACGTTTAGGTTTCCTCACGATGTTATCCTTCACCGTAGTCGATAGTGTTATCAATTTAAATAAGTAAATGTACGCTAATCCCGTAATATTCGTTAGTAGAATCGATATACCGCCCTTCTAAAGTACTCGACCATCACAACTGCAAATGTTTCTGTGCCACCAATTCTACATAAATAAAAAATAAATTGGACTTAATGTTAATATGTAGTTATAATAGTTCAGTGTAGGTTCAAATACTACAATGAGGATGAGTTTTCGGTGAAGGAAAACCATACATAGAATGGTGTTAGGACATTTTCTAAAGCCCGCCGATGGATTTCGATCTCTTGGTGGTCGCCGTTGTGTTTGGATTATACTGTGCTTACCATCAGGTACAGTACAGTCAAAGTGCCGAGCTACTATAAAAAAAAACATTTTCAGGTTAAAAATCTGTCATTAAGCACCTATAGGTGTGTTCCGCTAGTTTCAATTAAGAGTCATTTTACCAACTTAGACCACTCGGTCTAGGTCACTTTGTTAGCGAGACTATGGTCAAACGCCGAACTTTACGCAAAGCTGAGGATTGACTGAAAAACAGTGTCGTTTGATGATTTCCGTCACCAACAACAATACTATGTTGATACCAATTCTTTTTGTCACATTGTTTTAATATTTTTTTCTTGTTTTTGTCATTAATTGCGACTATAAATAATTTTCTTTTTATCAACTTAAATAATAAAAAATACCATGTTATAGTATGTTGTATATCAAACGCCATATAAAGAAATAGAAAGAATATTTGTAACAAAATATATCTTCACAACAACTTCACAAAAACCCTAAACAACATTATCATTCACATAAATTTATCGTGTAGATGTAATGATACGGTATCGCATGTGACGTCCAATCGATATAGGAGTAAGGTTTTGCGAACGGGAAAATATTTTCACAACATTCCTACACCCACAGGTGACCTTTCATACAGAAACATTTTGGAAATTATACTTCTTATAGCGCATTCGGTAAATGGTATAATTAAGAGTTGCGTGCGCGGATGCCCATGTAACGGATGTGTGACATGATGAGTTAGCCATCAATGATAATAATATGAATTAATATGAAGGACTTTCTTTTTTTATAATTATGTAAAAAAAAAATTCAGTAAAATTAATTTACATTGATGGCTAGCTTGAATATGTGTTGGCAAGCACGATAAAATCTTTGGAGTTATTTCTGTTTTATTACGACAAAGAAACATTACTTATTATGCACACAAATATTTTTTTTATAACATGTCATAAAAGACACTGAAATTAGAAAGCATTTCAAAATTAAATATTTTGTTTGCGGGTCGACACATACTAGTGACTTTTTTTATAGTAGCATGCCAAAGTAATGGATATTTTGCCCGATGGTAAGCACAGTACAATCCAAAAACGGTAGTAACCACCGAGAGATCCGAAAACCATCGGCGCGCCGGTCACCGCTGTCATGCCTATGTCACTATGACGGGTTTATCCCCATAAGCATGGTGGTAGCGATCCAGTCGGACACGTTTATTATCATGTCCTATCACCACTCTTGGGCGAATTACTGAATAAAATATACAACATAAGTGTATGTACATTCAGTCAAAAAAGTTTCGGGAATGGATAATTTGTTTATGGTTCCATTTATTTTTTGTTGTTGTCACTACTGTTTTGTCGCGGAGTTTAAGTTGCATCTGTCAGTTGATTAAATACTGTGCTGTTTTTAGTTAGATCATATCGAGTGTGTATTGCGAATTTCATAATGGGTAAAAACATCGAACAAAGAGTTGGTCTTAAATTTTACATCGCCAATGGAATTTCGTGTTCGGAGACACTGAAAATGTTAAGGCTTACGGTGGATTGATTTTATCAAAAACACGTGCTTATAAGTGGTACAAAGCGTTCACAAGAGGTCGAGATATGCTGGAAAATTTACCTCGCCATCAACATCTTCAACTCAACTTACATCTCAAAAGTGAAGGAAATAGTGACTGAAAGACCTCACTCAAGTTTCAGAGAGATAGCCGCTGAACTTTCTGTGTCCCACGAGTCGATCCGAATTATTTTAAATAATCACTTTGGTATGAACCATGTTGCCGTTCGGCTAGTCCCAAAAGACCTGAATTTTCTCCAAAACTCAATCACATAAGAGTAACTGAAGACATGCTGTGTAATGTGTCAAATCCAACCCAACATTTATGAAACGCATTGTGACAGGTGAGAAGACGTGGATTTACGAGTTGGACATGCAAACTAGTCAACAAGTTTCGGAGTGGCGCCTTCCAACTAAACCGAAACTGAAAAATCCACGCCAATTAGGGCAAAAGTCAAAGTCATGATAACTGTTTTGTAAAATATCTAGAGATTTTGTAAAACAGCTAATCAAGCAATCTAACTACGACATATATTTTAGCCGAATCAGATAATTTTAGTTTGTATTTAGACCTACAGAATTATCACACTTATTTACCTACCAATTAGAGTCGTTCTGACGCAAATAAGGAGGACACTTATGTATCTCCGTATATGAATGTTTTTTCATTGCGGTCTAATGTTATTATAATTATGCATATAATTGTTGTAGAAATATCTTCCTCTGTTACCATAATACAATTTATGATAATAATATATCACATATTATTCACCTGTTGTATAACAAAAGACTGTAAGTTAGGATTTTATTTATTAAATAAAAAAAAACGTTTTTTGGTAGGAATGTCGATGACGGAGAATATTGTTTATGAATATCTTCTTCAGCCTGTTTCCACACAATGTTGAGTACCAATAGACAAGCGATCGCCTTTAAACAATTCATTGTTAGTTACTGTAGTCGCCATCATAAAATAAGGTAAAATAAGGTCTGCAGAAAATATCCCTTCAAGCTTTGTTTGAAGGACCCTATATTATAGAAGGAGGGAACACGTTTATTTGGAAGATTATTCCACATTCCCACGGTACGGCAAAGGCAAGAAATTGCGAAACTATTTTTTCATGCTGTGATGGCTACTACCGTATAGCTGAGGCTCCGTAAACCAATCTGCGTGGCTTTAGAAGATGATGAGATTAGGTCAAAATCTTTTTAGAAGTCAGAACATACACCATGATACTGACTATAAAACGCTTAGATAGGCAATGTCCCTTCGCATCTGAAACGGTTCTAAGTATTTAGCGATGTCTGTTTGATTCACAATGCGGACAGTCCGTCACGGTATTCTATCCAAGAAATCAAGGTCGCATTGGACAGAACCTTCCCGGAGATGCGAGCAACATTTTACGCACGGCCGAATTTGAGTCTTATAAAGAGAGTACAGCTAATTTTTTTACAAGAGAACATGGATTCAAAACTTGGGTCAGGACCCGAACATGATACTTGCCCCACATGAAAATATAAGGTTATAGAACTGATTTAGGTTAGTAACAATATCTGCCCGCAATCTATCGGCTTCAATTCGCTTACAAGTAGGCATACTGCTTTAACACTCATGTGCATAGCAATGAATAGAACCAGAGTGTAACAAGTATTATCTATATGTAAGAAACAAGGTGGGCGAAAATACAGAACCTGGTTTAATACTGTATTAATTGGCATGAGCTCTCTAACTGCTTCCATCAAAGAGGACACATATTACATTAACATGCAAAAATATAGATTTCCACGAATACAGGTTTTTAGGGGAGTTTTATGCCCGAAGTTTGGCCAAAGACTCTATCAAGACTCTATCAAACACGTTGTAATGTCGAGACTAATTGCCACGGCTTCGCCATGTTTGTCAATCATACTCCTACTCATGCAGCACGTACACTAGAAGATCACCTGTGGATCGATTCGTACGAAAGCCATATTATTGTCGATCATTGATTAAGGAGTGATCTTTTGGGTATGTGTATTTATGATTTGTTCTATGACTTTTCACAAGACCGAGGTTACGGCGATTGGGTAAAAGATGTCACCATTAGCATCTTTCCAAATTTCAGGCACAACAAAGGGTTGTGATACAGGCGTTATGGCCGTGTCAGTGTTGAGGATTTCAAGGCTGCTCAGTTTTAAAAAAATACTGCTGGGATATCATTACGACCACTGTCTTTCCTAACATCGAGCGAAAGTAGCTCTCTGTGCATGTGATTACGCCATTTGGTATTATATACCATTGCGAATTAAGATCGTCGAGCCTGGAGTTAACCGCCAAGATGTTAGCCATTAACGTTGCTTTCTCGCATGGGTTGTGGGCGAGTACCTCAGCGGGGCAGCGATAGATGATTAAAATAGGATTGTATTGATTTAGCCATACAACAGTTACGAATGTTAATCGAATGTTCCGCTAGTTTCTGTTCACATCCAAGTTAATCCGATCGTCGCCCGCAACATCGCATGTAGCGAGCGAGTATTAAACCGCGAAGCGCAATTAATGTTGAATGATTTTAACAACGTTTCTTAAAATTATTTACCTACTGTTGTTTCTGGTAAATTTCAACTCCGACCGAGCGCTTACCGACATCTTGTTAAGGGTGCAATGAAATATTTTTTGAATGATTTTAATGGAACGTTCCTTAAAATTAGTTACTCTTTATTTCGGTTGCACTCCGAATCCGTCGAGCGCTTACTAACTTAATAGCACCTTGCAAGGGAGGCAGGGAATTATTTTTTTATGATTTCAATATAAACCTCCTTAAAGTTATTTACTCTTAGTTTCGGGTACAGTCCGACTCCAACCGAGGGCATACCAACATCTTGCGGGATAGGGGGGGCAGCAAATTAATTTTTGAATGTTTTTAATGAAACGATCCTTACAAAAATATTTACTCTTTGTTTCCGGTGCACATCAACTCCGAGCGTTTAGCAAGTTCATGCTAGGGAGGGGCAGCTGCCTCCCCCTGCCCGTTCCTGGTTACGTCCATGTTTTACATTGCTATGGTAGATAACGTTAAAATCTCGTATCTAATGATAATATCCTAATCCTAATATCCTCCCTATATATAATGATAATCCTCCGGCATTATTTAGTACTTACGCCGTGGATAATTAATTCACTGTAATAATTTTGGGAACTTAGTTTGAAGCGGTTAGTATAGAAACGCCTCTCCGCCTGCCCAAGTTCATAAAATTAACATAATTATTTATCTTTCTTATTTTGTCGTGAACAAAGTTAACATAATATAACTCAGGACTCTAAAACTTTAAACGTTTTGAAATTTTAATTTATGTAAAACGACCTTACTACGAATGTTACGAGTATAATGCGAAATAAATTTTAGTTTTAATCTACGACAACATAGGTATCTACCTTTTTTATCGTTATAGGTTTGGCGTAGTGGCCACAGTCTTACCTATTAAGTGACGATGTGGCCGAAGATGATAACACGCTAAACCTAGTGGAAGACTGGCTCTCAAGCACAGCTGCCGGAACACACCTATTGCTGCTTGAAATGCATTAGAATGCATGCAATGCAATGCATTAGAAAAAGCTATGGTTTCCTCATAATGTTTCACGATCTTCATGTATTTTTATATATTACTAGCTGGGCCGATATACATTCTTCTACCCTTTCCAGTCGGTAATGTCTCGACCACAGCACCATCTATCGGATCCTAACATAACTATAAACCATCTTCTCGATGACACAAATTTATTATGTCAATATGAGCTCAATCGATCAAGTCGTTCAGAAATTATACGATCATTCACAGACGCACACAAGAATTTTATATATAAGACAACTAGTACATAAAGTGATTGTTTTGTTTGTTTGTTTAAACGTACTAATCTCTGAAACTATCAGTAAGATTAGAATGTTTTTTTTTTGCAATTTTAGCTGTTTTATTGAGAAATGTTATAAGCTTATAACATCTATATTATATTACTAGCTTGCCACTGCATACATTTTTCTGTTTTTTTTTTTTTCAGAAGACAATTACTCTACGACAATACCGTCTATCGCGTTCATGAATAACCTAAAAATCGTATTCATATAAAAACACTTAGATCCACAAGCCTTCATGGTGATTGGTTAGGTTTCTCTACTCATACAGAAAATAAAAGACAACGCAATTCAAATAGGACACGTGATTCCCTTGGATCATCAAAGCATATTCACTTTAACAAAGTCGAGGACGAGGTTTACAACAATTCTGCTATAAAGAGTGCCTAATTTGATTCATATTGAAACGGAATTATCTTCAGACTAGCAGTGCGCTGCGGATTCGTACGTGTTTATAGCACAGTAATTATTTTTGTCTCGCAATTTCATTTTACTCATGGGGCATTTCACGTAAATGGGACAGCGAAAAAAAGTGAGATTCCTAAATTTGTTCATAGTCGGCCTATTATACTTCTAGAAGGTATGAATGTGAACACAGGTTTTTTTTCTATGACGTTTATTTATCTAGTTATTTATTGGCTTCTAAAGAATAGTCTTATTTAATTGAAATTCGAATTTTTGGAAGTAAATTTTCGAATTGAATAAATTTAGAACCAAATATTAAAAGTAGCGATTTATAGAAAAAATCCTGTTCTTTTTAAAAGTAAAATGACACATAAAAAAAATACATTTCAAATCGAATTACAGATATATTAACATACAATTCAGTGTTCTTTAATACAAACAGGGCTTAAATCGAATCTATATTTCCGGTTACTGAAGAAAATTCCCTTTGACTGAGAACGTGTGACGAACGACCGGATCAAACACATTATTCACACCTGATTAACAATCCATTGAAAGTAATATGTTAGTTTACTGGACTGAATTATTACATCTTTCAAATATGACGTGTTATGATGATACTGTAGAAACTGTCTCTATGTTTGTTTTATTAGGGTACGCCAAAATTTTTATAAAATTGTTTTTCTGAAATCTGTGGTTATATGTATACATTTAATATAATATAGCATATTGTATACTTTTAAACGGTATAATAAACATGAAATCCACACATAAATCGTTATTTTACATGCTAAGGGAGAAGTTGTAAGGAAACTATGTATGTTTGATTCAACGTCCGGTAAGAATATTAAGTACTTTTCCTTAAAAAACTTCCAGTGAGGAACGTGCCGTTTATATAAATCGAAGAAATTAAGAAAGAAATGCTTTCAAGACATACGGTGCCATAACATGGACATTAACAATGAGAAATTACCATAATTTGAGGAGTAGACATACCATAAACCTCAAATAATAATTAAACTGTAGTTGCAGTAGGTCGGTCACATGTGTCCGAGAGCCGACACCCGTTGGAGTTGACAAGTTCTAAAATTCAAAATCAAAAAATATAATATTCATTTTCAGCCCCAAGAAGGCACTTATGAACGTCAAAACAATTACATGTTCGTAAAACATACCAATCACCGAGAAGAACCGGCAAGAAACACGATCGGGCATTTTTCTTTCCAACTGTATAAATAATATTTACAGTCAATAATCATACTTATAATTTGGTGGATGCACTGAGAGGGCGTCATTTCCAGACATCACTATCATTCACATAATGATCCACCCTTTGACAGAAAAAACCTGCTTGACATGGTCCTTGAACTTATTGTCTGACAAATCAGTAATGTGCTTATTATATTTACAACCTAATACTATTACCTAAAACAACTTTTATTAGTGATACGGTATGAGTAATTTAAATATATTTCTAGTAATTAAATTGTGCTGCTCTTTGAGAAAACCTAGCTTGTCAAAGTTTTTACGAATATTAATTATTATGAATAAAAAAGGTGTGTGTGCGATTCACACACGATAGAAGTGAAACTTCATTTTAAAATATATTTTATATTTTATTTAAACAGTGTGCAATATACATACACACCGACATTTGCTCTCCCGCTCTGGCTCACACAAAGAGGAGAGACCGATAATGTGCGTTAAACGTTTAACGTGTTGGAAGTCGCATAAGAAGTTTCACTTCAAAAATGTATTGGAGTGGAGTAGTAATAGATGTAACACTGCCATGAAACATGTTGCGTAAAGTCAGAGAGAAATCACGTTCAACAATGGAACGATATTGGTTTATGATACTCATATAATAATGAAGCCAGTCTGCAAATATCACATTGGGTTTTTGAATTCTTTTTTTTATTTGATATTTGGAAAGATCATATTTAAGTTTTATAACAAAATTTCTTTTTATAACAGAATTCAGTACGGAAAACGCGCCGATCGTTCTCGAATAAATTCGAGCGCGAGTGACGTCACAATGTTAATTTCTACTCATTGTAGCACAAAGATGAAACAGTGGTTTGACTCTTAATTGATGGAATTCCTATAACATTGTGACTGCACAAACCTGGCGATCAATCGTGGCGCGTTTGTAGTCATGTGATTATTTTTAAAATATTACAATTTTCAATTTCAAATACCCATTTGCTGAGCAAAGGCTTTTCCCGAGGTAATCGAGCTTAGTCACCACGCCAATCCATCATCAGTTATTGACGATTTAAGGTTTTGAACTCGACATTTCTCAAGAGATCACGTGAAGGAAAACTCTTCACTATCAACAGATTATATCATAAGTGATAAAATTTACATTAGTAAATAATATCAATACAGTAAATTATTCAACACTTTATTCTCTCCCTTTTGAACACAATCAGAAACGCAGAACTGACAGAGTGTGTAAAAATGATCCTTGCAGTCTCGCTGTAGTTAGAAGGCAATTTCATTTAAGTCCAGTTCTATATAACAGACTTTATAAAGAACAAACATTTTCCCCCTTACCTATCGTAAATGCAAAAAATGCATAGCTCATTGGTTTCTCAAACTTAGTTATGAGGAAATTGAACAAATTATTAAAGCTTAAGATTGATTTCTTCCAAACATAGACTAAATCTTATGCATATATATCTTTTGCAAATAAATAATATAGATTCTTTTATTCACTCTTCGAAACATGGAAACATGTTAGAAACATACAAATAAGTACACACACCCATAGCCCATACATCCAAATAGCAAACACAATAACATACACAAATACACACTGATGATCCTCTACATTCCTAGATATTGGTTATTTGAAGGAGGAATGTTTATTTTTGTGATACTTTTGTTGTATTTTCATTACATTATGGAAATACCTACTGTTATACACCCTGGAAATGGGCGCTATTGGCTGCGACACAGTCTTCACTAATGTAGCTAATATCGCACATTTTTGTTTTTTGTTGTAACACGTTTTCCGGTTACAAAAAAATATTATTATTAATATACTCGAATTTAGATAAAGCTATTGATACACGCGAAGCTTCAAACAAACGGACATCAGATTGATTTTCCACCGGTCCTAACCATTCGACCACCTCGACTATGCGGCTTCGCTCGGGTGCAGAGCTAGTAAAGCTCCCAGTCGGCATGATTTTTTTCGACATCTTAAACAATCATCGTCATATTTCAGTCAATTAACATAAAACCTTTAATGAATTATGCGCCTTATAATATAATCTTACATAACCTTCCTCATTGATCACGCCGTCTATTGATGAAAACCGTATGAAAATGCGTTCGGTAGTTTTTGAGTTTATCGCGTTTAGACAGACAAATAGACAGACGAGCCGGGGGGTTGTTTTATAATACAGTAAAACTATACTTTAAATAAAATCTGAAATGAGATACAAATCAAAATTTAAGCGAACATGTGTAAACAGAAAATCTAGAATAGGTAACACTCATATTCATGTTAAGAATCATTAACGCTAATATGTCGCAAAACGAATAAAAATTTTGTGAAACTATTTCAGTTACTAACACAGTATAAAATATTTATCTTATACGTTTCTACACTAATGCGTCTGTTACGTCCTGGGAATTACCAAAGTCCTAGGATTTACCGGTTTTTCCTATAATGTCAATAACCTGTTTTTAACTTTCAACGGACTACTATTAGTCAGATATTCATTTATTTTATTTAGGTCACAACAACGCTAAACGTGTAAACAGCCTATTCGTACCTTGAAGATGACGCAAATACAATTCAGAATGTAAAAATAGAGTCATTCATACCAGAATTACTATAAGAGAATCTCAACCAATGCTCAAAGGATCCATCTTTTTTTTTGCAAGAGACTAAGTGAATAGCAACATGGTTCAAGAGCGGCATGCAAACAGGGGCTGGAAATTTGTACCTGAATAATGTAATTTATACAAGAAAATTTAGTTGGAGAATAGATCTTACCACGCGAATATGGAATGGTGTCCTATACATACTTAACCTAACATATTTCCTTCTTCCTGTGATATTGGGTCCTTGAGACAAGGTTTTTGTGACAAAGCATTTCAGTATGCAGGCATGACATCGACGACTGCCGGTGAACTTTGTGTCACCGACGTTCGCCGTTGTTTATGGACTATATCGTACTTACCAACAGGTACTACATACATACAGTCATTAATTTTTATTTAATTTTGGTAATTGCAAGCTCGCCCTGAACAATTAAATAATAACGTAAATATTCCTCTGTTGGGCAAAGGAAATTTCTCGATTGATGGTCACTGCTTAACAACTTGTAATAATTGTTTAACAATCATTTTTATGTTTTAATTATATATATTTATTTTACCCTAGTTGTTTCCTCATTACTTCATTTATTGTGTTTTCGGTCTTCTTTTGCTTTGCAATATATATATACTAATATAGTATTTAATGGCTGGAAGAAACTTTTGAATTTAAAATATAGAACGATACTAGAAAATAATTGAAATGAGACATCATTCATTCAGACTTACCGATCAGACCAGACCAGAGCTGCTTGTAAAAATCCGTCTTTAGAAACTTGTGTGTATATGAATTTGGCAAACAAGCATTAGATATCCATTCCGTTCCATTTCTATAGCTGCTCCGCCTAGCCAGCATGAATGAAAGCATCCGTCGGGTCTTCCATTAGTTTAATAATCATTCTTGACTCTTAACAATTTTGCGTGAATAGTTTAAAATCCTTCGAATACCGATTACAATGCCTCCTGCAGTAACAAAAGAACTTTCTGTACGGATTCCAGATTGGTAAGAGTGACCCCAAATAAAAATACAATTCGAAATATAAATAAACGTATAAAAATCTTGTATAAGACTGCACGAGTTTAGCTATGGACGTTGATCGGTAAATTATAATGAATCTGTCATTTCAATTATTTTCAAGTATCTATTTAAGTTTCTATTCTTTTGTATAAACAATCATTACACTGCATAGTATGTACCTTACTTTTTTAATATAGCAAATTTGCGCTAACGATAGTTTAAGCGCGATTATCAGTTGTTGTTCGATAATGTAAATGAATATCGATTAGTGGAAACGTAATCTATGTTTAATGAATATTACTCAGCTGCCCTACGCTCACTTGGGGCACGCCATTGCGAGTTGAAGCACTTTATTACTTTGAATATTTCGTTTACAACTACTTGTATTTAGTTTGCAAGAGTCTTTCGAATAGATATTTAGGGTTCCAAAGTCAATAGGAACCCTTATAGCTTCGGTATGCCCGTCTGTCTGTCCGTGGCTTAGCTCAAAGATTCATACATTCAGCTTTATAGTAATAAAGCTGTAATTTGGTATGAGTCACACGGTCAAACATCTGAAGTATACTTTTGTATAAAGTAATTCATGATACACCGGGCCGGGGCCGGGCCGGGATATGGTCAAACATCTATAGTATACTTTTGTATGAAGTTATTCATGCTACACAAGGCCGAAGTCGGGCCGGATGGGTACTACTGTGCCCTGCTCCGGCCCGGTGTAACATAAGCATCCTTAAGTCTGCATATTGTGACGGGCAACTACAGAACCCTACAATACGCGTGGCCCGATACGCACCTGGCAATTTTTTTTATGGTATTATATGAAACAAATTGCATCGAAAATTTTGATAATATTGTCATGGATCTTTATTTTGTTATTAATAAGACTGTTTTTGTAACTTCTTTGTTACTGTTTTTGTTTGTAATAAAATGTTATAGCATAATAAATATTTTTATTAATTATATTCCTTGTAGGCAACAGGCATATTGTATTGATTGTATCCTGCGACTCCTCCCAGGCCCTAAATATAAAATTCATGTAGAATACGTTTCGCTGGGGACATGACAACTGTGTCCGACCGCATCGCCGCCACCATACACCAGGTGTAACACCAGCCATTGTGACACAGTGAGGCGTGTCGCGTGTCGGGATCAATGGATGTATATCCAGTAAGGGGGCGTTCAAGTATTACGTAACGCAAATTGGGGGGAGGGGGGTCTTGTAAAATGTTACGATGCGTTACAAGGGCGAGAGAGGGGTTCGAACAATGCGTTACGTAACATTGTTTTTTATTTAATAAAAACCTAAGCAATAAAATTTTCTCAAGTTCGCAACCCTTTTCGTTAATGTTTTACGGGAAATCCCTCGACTGTATTGTACTCATACGTCAATTTTATTTTGTTCTCCCAAGTTGGCACATCTTTTCGTTTAAGTTTATGCGCAACATAATTATGACTTTTAGGTAAAAATGATTACTTGGGTGTCACGTTACGTTTAAGGAGGGAGGGAATGTCGGTATATTGAAAGCTTGCGTTACGTAATAGTTGAACTCCCTCTAATCAAGTGGGCTCGTTGGGGCCTGTCTGGGGGGTTACTCTTGAAATTGATTCGAATTTGATTTTGTTTCTGATTCGATTTCACTTTTGATTCGAAGTCGATCCTACAAGTGTACTTTTGAACCAAACCGAATAGAAAATCAAAATTGAGTTACGCGTATAATCGAATCATATCAACGTCGTTATTTGTATCCGGTCACAGTACACACACAAATCACCGTAAAGTAATATAAATCTTTGCTTGTCGAACACACGCGCGTTTGGTACTGCACTCATTCCTACTTTTTAAAAACAATAATGCTTATTATAGGCGATCCTTAGAAGATATGCCATTTCTGACTTTTTTGTAGGTCTTTTCAAGATATAGAATTATGTAGAACATAAATTTGATATATCTCTTATGGTTTGATCAGCGAAAGTTGTTAAAGCGAGTTTTTTTCCGAATTGATTCACAATTATTATCACTGCTTATTTCGTATGTTACTTTATGTGACAAAATATATCCTATAACCTGGTCCGATAGCATATCTATGAATTAAAGGGAAAACCATGTAAATCTGATAAGTGGTTTCCGCGTAAAAAGAACATAAACGGACAAACAGTGAGAGAGACGTTGAGTTTTATAATATGTATAAATGTGTAGACACATACCCACAAGCGTATTAAAATATTGTAAATCTCGATCCACTAAAATGTATGTTTGCAGATTTAGGCTTTGTTTGAAATATTATTGTATTAAAATATTTCAAATTAGGGACGGTAAATAAAAAACATGATAAATGATGACAGGTCGGGCATAGCGTCCGCCCTCGACCCAGCCGCTGTTCACTATTCACCAGTGCTCTTACGAATCTTTTTAGCTCCTTTCAACACAATATATTATAATATATTTTTTACGCTGTTATTGTTGTTTGTAGTGATTTACTATTAAACTTACTCAGTTTTATAACAATATTCGCCGGTTACAATAAGTTTATCGATGCAGGTTGAGGACGGATAACCGCTTTGATGTTTGAACAATAAATATAAATAGAAAATTCGTATTTATTTTTAAATCTCAAGAAATAATCCTTTTTTTTATAATAGCTCGGCACATTGACTGTACTGTACCTGATGGTAAGCAGACTACAATCCAAACACAACGGCGACCACCAAGAGATCTAATTCCATCGGTGGTCGCCGCTGTCATGCCGGCCTGCTTAAATATCTCTTCACGTTACGCTTGAAGGACCCGATGTCATAAGAAGGAGGGAACACATTGCCCGGGAGACCGTTCCACAGTTTCACGTACGACAAAGGTAAGATAAAGAGAACTTTTTAGTTCGTGCCGAGATGAAAGTTATTGTAAAACTGTGATTCCGAAGCCCAGCGAGTGAGGTTCTGCTGTGGAAAGGAGAAGAGGGAATTAGATTAAACAGCTCTTCAGAACACTCACCATGATACAGACGGTAAAACACACTTAGCGAGGCGATGTTCCTGCGAAGCTGAAGTGGCTCGATGCATTGGGTAACGTCTGCATCATTAACAATGCGAAAAGCCCGTCTCTGCAACAACTTTTGCGTTCTGATACAAAATTCAAATAAGGTTATTTATATTCTATTTTGTTTTCAGACTAAAAGAATAATTTGGTCTAAGTTTTACATAAACGGAATATTCGTAAAACTGAACAAAACGAAATCTTATCGTACCCAACTTAAGTGAAAAATCCTAAGGGCTCATCAAACTCATTCTCTTTGTTTATTCGAAGCGCCTCGGCTCTTAGGAATGTTTCTCGGAATAAAATACCGATATAAAAGCTATTTCGCTTTCATGCGAACGCACCCTAAAAATACGCAATCCTTTACAAATGCAAATCGCTCGAACAATATTTCACGCTCGGGCGAACCGCATGGACATTATACGGGCAGTTGCTTCATGCTTTCATGTACAAGAGTATTTTCAAATCTAGTATATCTATAAAGGATTTACTGTATTTTTTATTTTGCAGTGTGAAGTCCTGGAGACTGAATAAGTATAAAACTGTAAATTGATATTGATGTCAAATTCCTTTGGAGTTTAATGATCTCTCTATCTATAGAGAAAATCTATAGGAAAAATATATTAAAATAATATATGTTAATTAAAAATAAAAGAATCAAATGTAAAAATAATTGAAGTACATTTTGATTTAGTTTTTGTTTATACAATGTTAAATTATTTTTACATTATTTTAAAAATAATGAACGTCAGTAAAATAAATTTAAGTACATTATTATCATCCACGGCTAACCTCATTATGCTGTTTGCACGCGGGAAAAGTTGTTGGAGTTATTTTTGTTTTGTTAGACAATAACTTGGTATACCTTTTTACCTCCGTAAATAAGTAGACATAATTTGTTTTAGTGTCTTACCTACATCAGCTCGCTTGTTTTATAATCGCGTACACAAAATCCTAGGACCTACTAGTTTTGCAATAATTTGTTACCTTTGAAAAAGGTGAAGGAAAACATCGTGAGGAACCCATAGCAAGATGGTAGGGCATTTTCTAATGCCCGCCTGGCTTGCTACCACCTTCAAGTTGATAATCTGCCGCCAAGCACCAATAGTTGTGTTCCGGCAGCTGCACTTGAAAGCCAATCCTCCACTAGGTTTAGCGTGTTATCATCTTTGAGCCACATCGTCACTTAACATCAAGTGAGATTGTGGCCACTACGCCAAACCTAAAACGATAAAAAAACATTGTGATACTTAGTGCAAGTTTTTATTTGTTTCTCAGTCAGTTGTCATCCCCCAAAAGGATGGCACACGGGGCGGGCCACCGCCGACTGACTACGGCACTGGTCACTAGCTTACATTAAGCTTTCATTACTTTAATCAGTCTTGCGTCAGTTACTGTGATTAGCGAGATAAAAGCAAAAACTTATTTCATTGACCAGTTTTTCCTTTTAGTTGCTGAGCAATCAGAGCTATTTATCGACATAAATCTATTTGTTATGGTAACGCTTCAATCTATGCCAACCTGAGTCTAGTCTAACATTAGCCACAGTAAAATACTTAATTAAATATTACTGATTGTGACGTCACGACTAGCTCGTCGGGTCCCCGCTCGTATTATTTCAGGGATAAATTAGTCTTTAAATGGGCCAAGAGTTTATTTATGTGATCATTTTCTTTCTATAATCTGTGTCTATAGTCTGTTTAGTGCACATTCCTGAAGTAAATTTTAAAGTAAATTAACTAGTTGGTTATTATTGTAAGTAATTAAGTCCTTTTCTAACGTACTATATAACAGTTTCAACAGAAAGAAAGAAAAAAAATTATCCATCGCACAACATATGTATAAAATTATATATCTGAAACAAACACGACTAAAACATAACAATAAGGAACGTGTTGTGCGGGATAAACAGGTGCCAGTCTCGGCATAATTGCTACACTGAATCTGTGCAGCGCTGGTATACTGACTGGGCCTAAACCGACGTCACGGACACTAATAAAAATAAACAAACAGTTAATAGAAAAGAAAAAACATAGGTACTAACGAGTTACAAAAAAAAATTAAAAGCGTATAACGGTCATCGCGATTGAAGTAAGACTTAAATGGTCTACACCATCCCGACGGTCACCACCATCCTTGATAAGAAATAATACGTTATTAATAGTCTTCTGTTGCATATATTGCCGTAACGGACTTCTGTTTCATATATTGCCGAAACGGACTTCCGTTGCATTTTCGTCCAGTTACCTCCTAGTCGCGCCTAAAGAAGTTTTACTTCAGAAATAAGACAAAGAGCAAGTAGACACTGTGTTATAAAGTGTGAGAGCGTTGCTCTGTAGACATACACTGTTTTTAAAGCACAAAAAGCAGGGTATTATTATGTTCAAAGCTGAAATATTCGCAAGTCAACCCAAAATCTATAATATCTATTCATACTAATTTTATAAAGCTCAAAGATTATTTTTTTTGTTTGAACGCACTAATCTCAGAACCTACCAGTTATATTTGAGATATTGTTTTTTAAATTTTATAGACTATTAATTGCGGAAGGTAATTACTAGAAGTACTCCATTACGGAAGTAATCCAACTCTACGCTACGACTTTAAGAAGTGGAGCAGTCATCATAAACGTCAAGCAATCTGAAAGGCTGTAGGTACGTACAGAAAGTGAGTACAACGATAGACTACCCGGGCGCGTTGACGGAGGCGCGGTGAATAATTGGTCGAATAAATTTAACACGGGTATCACCGTGGGGCACAGCTACTAGGTTTTAATAACCTCGCTTCATTCATAAGTCTCTGTAACTGTAAGTAACACTGGACATTTTTCACGAGGAAACTAGCTAGGAAGTTAATTAAATTTATTTTTTAACGCACATTAGGAAAACAATTTCCCTGTCAATTACTTAAGAAGACTTAGCATTTTGTTAGCGGATTCTAGCTGCCCAATTTTCAGCTTTGGCGCAAAGTTTATCTTGTAATTAATGTTCTTGGAGGCCTATCTATATAAGAAGCTACTGAACTCAGTATTAGATAATTTATTACACTTTGTATTTAATGTACCAAGTATCTCACGATTTTTCTTTAATGTACCTCTAACTTTAATGTAGCTTAATAGTATTTTCAATTATTGTTTGAATAAAACTGAATTTTCAAGAGGAATATTCAAGTAGATTCGAGATTTTTTGAAAGAATAATCTGATTTGTACCCTTCTGCGTTTGGGTTATGGTGCCGCACATTTAATCTACGGTTACCAGTATCCCATATCACTGGATCAAAAATAACGGATCACGGAGGTCACACTAAATTCAATAAAAACTTGTTTTAAAGAAAAAAAATTTTAAACTAATGTTCATTTATTTCTTCTATACATTTCGGTGCTAAGGCTCTATCTAATCTACGGCGACAACTGTTACAGATGGTAAATAACAAATACCATCAAATGGTTGTCAAAACATATTTTGTGGTCTGGTCACGTCAGTTCGAATCTTTGCAATGAGCCTGAGCTTTCGGTGATGGAAAACATCGTGATTAAACCATAGCATAGTGTTAGGACTTTTTCTAATGCCCGCCTGGGTATCTACCACCCTCAAGTTAAAAATCGGTCGCCGAGCACCAAAAGGTGTGTTCCGGCAGCTGCACTTGAGAACCAGTTTTCCACTAGACTTATCATCATCATTTTATATTATCATCATCATGTTATCATCTTGGGCCACATTGTCACTTAACATCAGAAGAGATTGTGGCCAAAACGCCATACCAATAACGATAAAAAAAATTAAGTAATTTTATTCCAATTTTTAATAAAATTAATTTAGATTAATGATTGGTCTCCGCTGGTTAATACGCAGCGAAGTCTAGTCATTAATCTTAGAAAATTAAGAACAATTATAATTCTTTAGGTCAATTAGTATTCCATGATTTTCATTTCACCATTCCATTAGGATTTATATAAAGCTTGACACTATCTTCATAATCCTCAGTTAAATACTATAACTATAAGTACTAATTGGATTTTTTTCCGGTAGGTAATAGCTCGATCACAGCACCAGCTAGCTATAGCCACGAACCGTCGTTTCGATAAAATAAATGTATCATGTGAATATGAGCTAAGTCGGTCAAGTCAGTCATCCACAACAAACGCACACAAGATTTTTATATACAACTAGCTGTGCCCGCGGCTCCGCTCGCGTGGACTACAGAATGGCCGTCGGTCGAGCGCACGCGCGAATAGTGCTGTCCCGCTCAAAAGACAATATTGCTTATTGTGGGTAATCCTTAGAAGATAGATATAGTATGCTCTCGCAGACTTTTGAATTTTGTAGAAAATTAATTTCATATACCTGTTATGGTTTACTCAGCGTAAGTCTTTTAAGCGCCCCAAATGAGTATTTTTCCAAGTTGAATTACCATTATCGTCACTGCTGTCGTATGTTACATTATCTTACAAAATGTATCCTATAACCTGGACAGATAGATAATATAGCTATGAAATAAAATTAAATAATAATGTAAATCAGATAAGTGGTTTCGCGTGAAAGAACATAAACGGTCAGACAGACAGAGAGACGTTGAGTTTTATAATATGTATAGAAGGAGAAGATATAAATATAGATGAGAGAATATATAGGTATTTATGAATACGTTTTTATTGAAGATTTTTAATGTGTCCGTAAAATCATCGAAATCATAAATTTCCTAGTACAATATTAATATCGTTTTGTAAAAGTCTTAATGTATTAAAATAATTGGAAACCGCAAACGATGCTCAGTAGTTCATGCTTGGTAACAAAAAAGCTCAGACTTCAAAAGGTTTTTACAAAGTATAAACGTAAAAATAATTTGTTCTTTTCTTGAACCAAGACGATTTCATTGTGCAAAATTCGGTAAGGCTAAAACGTTTTAGTTTAAATTAATCGGGTTATTATAATTATAAATTAAACGTTCTTATTTAATAACTCTAAATATATTTTAACTTAAATTAGGAGTAAAAGTACAAACGGATCTATAGGATTATTTACTTAACTTATTAAGTACTCTTTTGAAATACTTTGCGGTAAAAACCAAATCCCGTAGATATTAAAATTATTTTATGATGATATATATATAGAATAGATCATGACGATTAAATGGTTTAATAGGCGGTATATTGATTCGATATACGCAGTTTCGAACACTGGCATGTACCAACTAATGTTTCGGAATTCGCGTACATTTATCGTTTAAATTGGTAAGATTATCGGCTGGAGGTGAAGGAAAACTTCGTGAGGAAACCTGAACGCTTGAAAAATGTTCTCGTAGCATCATTATATCTAGAAAAAATACAGAACTGTTGAATCCTCGGCCTTTACAATCGCCAATACATCGTGAGTTGATGTGGTGAATAAGTCCGTGTCTTCCCACACGAAGAGGCCTCAATGGCCAGGAGGACACTTACTGCCTGGTATTATTATTATCATTTAGAAAACATTAAGACGATGAACACAACACAGTTTGAGGTCATCATGAAGGCAGGTACAGACGTAGTAAGTGGTGGCATGTGTAGTCTTAAAACGCTTCGTTCATTGTATCTCACATCGGTACAAGTGCTTTTGTGCGAACCGGGAATAGATGTCCGTCAGCCAACGGTAATATACTGCATCGAATACGTACAGCTCAATGCCTATACAAATATATGTTTATAAAGACAAGCAAAGTATTCTATAAAGCATGCCTAGCTAGCTTTTGTCACCGTCTACTTAGTTGGAAACGTCGCCAACTGTGTTCTATTATGTACTAGATTCTGCGGGCGACTTCGACTGTGTGGTCATCAAAATTGGTTCAAGAGAGAAATTATTAATTTATCATTTACCGGGATAAAAAGTATCCAGGTTTTAAAATACCTGTGTGCTAAATCTCTTCCAAAACCGTTTTCAGCGGTTTATTTGTGATTTAGTAACAAACATCCAAATATAAAAACTTCACATTTATAATGTTAGTAATAAACTTGTGAATTGGAACTGTAACTCAGAAATTCGAACGGGTCAGTTGTAGTTCGCGAAACCAAACTCATCAGGTCTAACTAACGTAATCCTTATATGTTTTTTTTTTACATATTTTTATTAACTCTCTTTCGTGTCTTTCTATTCGTTACAACTTATGCCTCTGTCTGAATCTCTTTATGGCATAAAATTAAACATTATGCATCAAGGTGTTTAAAACTGATTGCACACCTAAGACCTTCTTCTTCTTCTTTAATGTAAAAGCTCAGCTCTTGTCGGTAGAGCAGTTGCCACTGTTCCCTATCCTCTGCCTAAGACCTAAGCTGCACTTACTCATCTCTTTTTCTTTCTTTCTTCGATCACATCGTCTCTTAACATTAGCTAAGACTGTGGTCAAGCACTACCTTACTAATGATGCTAGTATAACTCTACATACAACTTATGTAGATATTCGTGTTGAAAAATAAATTTTACTTTGTGTTATAAGAAAAAGCCTGATTTATTATCACTATGAATAAAAACATTATGAAAATTAGTACAGTTTTGGAGATATTTTTTATACAACTGAGGTGGCAAACAAGCATACGACCCGATGGTAAGAGGCTATGGACGTTTTTTTATACTATAGGTATCACTATCACGTTGCCGATTTTAAACCCCCCTACTTGACGGAGCTCTTGAAACCTTACTTACCGCAGGAACACAACATAAAGTTATTTGGCTGCGATCTTTTGTAGGGTGGAGGTATTCCACCAATCGGACTGCCCAAAATATACGGAAATCTCCAACAAAATCTCTTTGCCCTACCTATATGTATTTTTGCTTTATAGCGTTATTTTTCGATATATTAATAAAACATATATTTTGGTGAACCAGGTCGTCACTGTGAGGAACCATGGCGGAGGTGCTGTCTGGAGCTGTTGATGAAGATATCGAGCAATGGAGCGGTGGAAACGTGAGTGAAATATTTACTATGTTTTGAATAGCCAAATCATTATGTTTAAGAAGTAAATAATCTTCTCATTTCACGTAAAAACTAGATACATCGTACTTTACAATAACGAAATAATATAATTTAAAAGACTTAAAATATTGTGTTTTTATGTATCTCACACAAGACGATTAATAAAAATCTAAACTCAACAATTAGGGAACTATAAGATAACTATCACATTATGACGACTCGCGTCTGAATGTTTCACTACGAAAACCGCAGTATACACGCTTACCCACGTAGTATACATGCTAGAACGAGTCAATTCCGACCCAACATTCATGAAACACATTGTTACTGGTAACGAGACGTGGGTTTACGAGTTGGACATGGAAACTAGTCAACTAGCTTCGGAGTGGCGCCTTCCAACTGAACTGAAACCGAAAAAACCACGCCAAAGTCAATCAAAAGTCAAAGTCATGTTGACTGTTTTCTTTGATTATCGCGGTGTTGTGCACTCGGAATTTTTACCGGAAAGTCAAACGGTAAATAAAGTATATTATTTGAGCGTTATACGACGTTTAAGAGAGCAAATTCGACGAAAATAGCCAGTTTTGTGGAAAGAAAATTCTTGGTTTTTGCACCACGATAATACGCCTTGGCGCAAGGTGGGTTACTTATGTAATTGCTAAAATAATAGGTTAAAACAATGTTCAATATAATACTACTTATTAATTGTAAAATAAAAAAAAATGTATACGGGAATTACATGACATTCCTTATTTGATAGGCTATAAAATTTGTGATAAATATATGTAAAAATAAAATTATGGGACGAAAATAATCACTACGTAATAAACGCGCGCGAGCCGCAAGCGCACTGCTAGTAAGTATATATCTTTTTTTGTAATAAAAATATTTATACTAATTAAAAAAAAATTACTACCCCTATGATGTAGTTTACACTAAAATACGATATTGTAATACATTAACGTAATTATATCATATCAAGCATATTCCAAACAAGCATAAAGTTTGTAAATGTTATCACTAGATAATAATTATTAATTTATAATCAAAAATATAGAAAATCCTATATTCCAGTTAATTTCCGCAACCAGAACCTAATCCCTGACTTAAAAAGGTTCCAAGTTAAGCGTATGTATGGAATATGTTATATGTATAGATTCTTTCTCCAGAAGATTTACGAGTAGTCCCCTATGAATTTATCAAACGGGTTCATCGCTTCGTAGCATACTAGTTAGTTGCCGTAGATCTGCTACGTGTAAAGTTTTTTTTTTAATATGACGACTATTTAATAAATGTCCTAATTTCTAGGATTAAACCTGTATTAATAAAAATCTGTTAGGTACGTGTTGATTTTTCTGAAAATTTGTGTTAGTTATTCTGCAAGCCACTAAAGCCACTGCCAAGCCACTAAACTGTTTTTTTTACTTGCATATCCATTTTTGTATTGTATTGTATTCTAGATTTAACTCGGAAATGCTTTGACCGATTTTTATGAATTTTTGCATACAGGAAGTATGTAACTCCGAAATTGATAGGCCATAAAATCATAAATTTAAAAGTACTTTTACAAATCGTGAAAATAATAATTGCAAACAAATTAATTTTTATTTATTCTCAGACGATTTTAATGAAATCTTTGTATACGTGAAGCATATTATGTCATTCCGAAACGGATAAGCTATAAAAATTATCAATAAAATAATAAAATTTATAAAATATAAGAAAAAATAAAATTACTAGACGTAAAAATTACTGTGTAATAAACGTCAATAAATAAAATAAAGTTCTTTATAATACAAAAATATCTTTATTAGTTATGTAAAATTACAATATAAACACGCAAACATATTTAATATCCAATAGATGTAAAGGCACATCAAATGATTTATGTGCAAGAATGGCGCGGTATCGCGCTGTCGTTCGATTCACTGGGTCTGTGTTTGTGTGCAAATTCGGTAACTTTTAGGCTTAAGTAGTTTATAATGCTCTCCAGATAACTATTTCTAATAATTACGTAAGTAAGGATTACTTTAAGCCATTATTTACATTACATTTGATACATTTTTATACTAAAATTGTTACTTATGTGCGAAAGCATATATTTTGAACGTAAATTCAAAATAAACAGGTTCGATTAAAATAGGTATATGATTTAAATTACAATAAGTTTTACAAATTTACAACGTTTTGTTCGTAATTACCTTTACAAGTGCTATAAAAAGGATTTACCCCATGGTATGGATTAATCGACCGAAACACTTTATTGCATAGGTTTTAAACACAAGCGAGCTTAATGCTACCTGGCAAAACCTTCGAGTTATATACAATTACGTATCTACCTAAATTACATGAATTACACCTAAATTAAACAACACATAAATTTTAAGCAGACGTGACTGACTTAATCGCTTAAAAATTATTGATAATAATCACTGATAATACCTGTCTTTCCGATTACACATCTGGGCAATTTTTTTCGATCAGATTTTATTCGAAGAGAGTAACCATTTGATGCTTTGCAAAAACTTTCAGGTTTCTCCCTTCTATCTTTTGATCTCTTTGAAGAAGGAATCCGACATCAAGTCTTTTGACGATATCACAAGGCATATTGTGTTCAACAAATTTTAAAATTAGTGTGAATTACTATTAAAATATATATTAATTTTACCTGCTATTTATAAACCATCGTACTACTCATCATTATGCGCTTTATTATTTAGAACATTATCATGCAACGCGTTAAAAGGAAGGAAGGTGACGAGATGACTCGTATGAAATCGCGGTTATCTTTCTCTCCCCACATATTGCTGATTCAAAAGTGTGAGGGGAAAAAATCTTCGAGTTACCAGCGGTATGTGGTAAGTTATGATGTCATCAAACTCACGTACCTATTTCGACATCCTGTCATAGCTACCACAAATTTATTAATTAACAATGAAATTGGTTATTTAAAGACGTGAAACTTAACATTTATTTTTTTAGTTTTTAAATTTCTATAATACTTAACTTTGGGTGCCTCAATATAGATAGCTATTTGCAGCCTAAACAACTGCCTTGTAGCTCTCAAATACGATGTCAATCAAGCCATTTTTTGAAGTTAGGAAACCGAAACCCAAGAAGTCCTAAATTTTAGCATGAAAAAGGACAGAAAGTTTAATATTAACCAAGAAATAGAAAAATGTAATTTAACAAAGGCAGTCGATGGTGCTAATTGATTTTTATATCTCATACAAAAGTAAATGAATGAACAATATAATACCGCAATAATGTAGTCTGTTTAATTAAAACAAGGTTAGTGTACGTCGCGTCACCGGGCACGTGTGGGACATTTTTCAGATCGATGTCCTTGGTCATTTACTTCACGTAGCACTTACACGTTATTAGAAAAATTGCAAGATCGATACATTGTTCACTACGCTGTCGGTGGTCTATTTGCTACATCGCCTTTATTGCTATCTATCAAACAATGGGTCGGTTTGGTTATACTTTTTGTTAAACGATAATGTCTATAATCATTACAACTGCACGATTTAAGTTGTTCTTTGTAACATTTGAATGCTTTAGTATTATCATATTATCATCTTAGTCACTCGACGTCTGGAGTTGCCCATTAGGATAGCCCTCCATCCTGCGGAAGTATAGGATCGAGGGACGCAACTTACAGGAAGCGTTGTACGGAGTTACTAGCCTCATCACTAAGGTTGCCGACTGGAAGAGAGAATGCTTATGAGTGCTTATCATACCTTGGTTCCCTCATTGTTAACAAGGGAATGTCGGTGATCCGTGCTAAAACCCAACACTTGCATTACCGTTTTCTTATCTTATGTAGAGTATGAGGAAGCAGAGAAGAGCAGACAAGAAGCAACTAGATTAGTGTTTACCAAGATATGAAGAGTTCCTTAATATTGACTTCGGAATTTAGGATATATGAAATGCTAAAGTATCATATTATATTAAAAGTTTATATGTTCCTATACCTGTAAAGCAGTAGTGAAAGGACTTTAAGGTGATGATACGGTCTATTTAGCTATCGTTGGTTAGACACAAACAAGGAGATTCCAAGGATTGATGACGTTAGACAGATACCAGTCGTAAAACACTAAGCTGAATGTGAAGGAAGAAAACATGTATAGCCAACCCTATTTTGGTGGAAGAAGATGCAATACTAAATCATGTTCTAAATCTGGACATGAGACTCAAACTTCACATACATTAAAGATCTTTTCATTATATGTTTAATAAGTGAACAAAGAATTGCGTGGTTATTTATTTTTTAACCCCGACGCAAACATAGGGGTGTATGTAAAGGAAGGGGAATTTATCTGCGTATCAGTGTATCTGACTGTGGCATCGTAGCTCTCAAACGCACAGCGCACAAATAAATTTCATTGGAGATTTCTCTCTACTTGGGAAAGCCCGACTGGTGGAATACCTCAACACTTTGGAAGCAATGATGGCTCAGTGGTAGTGTGTACCACTTCGCGTCGATTGACGCAAGTTCGAATCCCTGCAATGAGCCTGAGCTTTCAGTGAAGGAAAACATGAAGCAATGATGGCTCAGTGGTAGTGTATACGATTTCGCGTCGATTGACGTGAGTTCGAATCTCTGCAATAAGCCTGAGCTTTCGGTGAAGGAAAACATCGTGAGGAAACGATAGCATGGTGGTAGAGTATTTTCTAATGCCCGCCTGGCTAGTGGCCACCCTCAAGTTGAAAATCTGTCGTCTGTGTTATTATCTTGGGCTACATCGTCACTTAACATCAGGTGAGATTGTGGCCAATAAGCCAAACCTATAACTATAAAAAAATACACTACAGAAGATCGCAGCGAAATAAGAGAGAGAGCAGAGCTCCTTGGGGTAGGGGATCAAGGTCGGCAACGCTTTAGTGATGATACCTAAAGTATTACAAGCGTCCATAAGCTACGGTAACTGCTTACCATCAGGTGGGCCGTATGCTTGTTTGCCACCGTAGTGGTATAAAACTGTAATTGCTGAACCGATTTTGGTCTAGCTTCCTTTGTTTGAAAGATAAATCCTTGTTATAAAATATTGTTGGTAACAATATTTGGATTGGATAACAATATTGCTTATCCAGCACGCGAGTTTGCTTTTGAAATTTTCCTTTGCAGTCAATCATGCCTGGACTTAGAACTCTATGTGATTCATTGTTTGGTGTCATAAAAACCCAGATGTACTAATGAAGAACCCGTTCTACTCGGATGGCATGCAAGTCCAGTACCAAATGCCCTATCATAGTACTACCCACAGTTTTATTACATCAATTTAGCAAGACTATTTTTCTCCTTCAATAACGATGCCAAGAACACTTTATGCTCGTTAATTGAGCACAGACATTAATTGCACTTTGAAACATTAGAACTAGGGTTATGTCTTTTCTGGACTAAGTGCTTTACGTTCTCAGCTCTTTCAAAGTAAGTATCTGGTGAACGCGGTATAATTGAACACTCAAAATAATGTATTTAACATTGTAGAAAGATAAGGACCTATTGCTCAGGGGTTAAAAATCTATTGAAACCTTCGGTATGAACTGAATTTATATTTACTTTAAGAGACAAGTAGTTTTTTGAAATAAATAAAATAAGAAATACTGCAATACGTGTATGTTCATACATACATTTACATATATAGAAACCGACATCCATACTTCTATATCTATTATTACATATTATAAAACAAAGTAGCCCCCCCCCCCCCGCCGCGTCTGTATGTCTGAACGCGATAAACTCTAAAACTACCGAACGGATTTCCATATGGTTTTCATCATTGGACGGCGTGATTCATGTAGGTTTAGGTGTATAATTTATTGAGGTTTTATGTAAATTATCTGAAATATGATCATGATTGTTGAAGCAATGATGGCTTAGTGGTAGCGTGTACGACTTCTCGTTGATTCACGTGAGTTCAAATCCTTGCAATGAGCCTGAGCTTTCGGTGAAGGAAAAAATTGAGAGCAAACCATAGCATGGTGTTAGGGCATTTTCTAATGCCCGCCTGGTATTAGCCTACCACCTACAAGTTAAAAATCTGTCGCCAAGCACCAATTGGTGCATTCCGGCAGCTGCACTTAAGAGCCAGTCTTTCACTAGGTTTAGCGTGTCATCATCTTGGGCCACATCGTCACTTAACATCAGGTGAGATTATGGCCACTACGCCAAAACCTATAAAGATAAAAATAAATACGGAAAAAATCATGGCGACTGGGAGCTTTACCAGCGTGCGCCTAGTAAGCCAATAGAGTTATATGATTAATTTGCTACCCGTGCAAAGCCGGGGTGCGTTGCTAGTATATAGCTAGCTAGCTGTGCCCTACAGTTACGTCCTTTTTAAATTTATTTGTTCAACTCTCCACGGCGTCCGTATAGCCTATCGTTGTTTTCACTTTTCGTAATTACAGCTATCTAGATTGCTTGACTTTTATGGTTGCTGCTCCGCTCCTTATCGTCTTAGCGTAAAATTATGGCCTATATAACCTTCGTCAATAAATAAACCATAAAATGTAAAAAGGTTTAATCTAACAGCCAGTTCCAGAGATTTGCGCGTTCGTACAAACAAACAAATAAAAATACTGACTCTTCGGGAACGGATCTAACGATTTTTATGAAATTATGTAATTAGATATAATTTAGGACTTCGGGGCCCTTATGGCTAACTACTGTTAGCTACACTAGCTAAATATCTAACAATACTGGCCTACTAAAGAAATTAATACTGGCCTAAATAAGGTCACGGGGGGGAGGGGAGGTATAAGAGAAAAAATAATGTATTCGATGTAGATAATTAAAATATTTTCCGTGTTTAATATTTCTTACGAGAAAACAAAGGATAATAAAGTTTTATTATAAAATTGTCAATACGGAGAACGTATTGGAAAATATCCTGTTTAATTAAATTTCAAAATTCATTGTATTGAACACAAATGAAACGACAACGAACCGTTAGGACTACTAATACAATTAATTTGATTACTATATCTGAATGAATGTATATTTTATATCAATGAATCTGTAATCTGTAATGAATTCTGTCTGTACACTTAATTTTCTTGTCATGTTTCCTGGTCCTGACCCAGATCACGAGTTTTATCTTTTTGTATGTTTGAAGCTGTAAAAGCCGTCTGAGGCTTCAGGGCCTTTTCGACTAAAGTGTAATCTAATCGAAAAAAAAAACAAGTTATCGGTGGATTGTCAATCTCTCGGTGGTCGATGTTGTTTTTGTATTGTAGGTATTTTGCTTACTATCCTATACAATGCAATAAGTTTGCCGCGTTGCTATAAATACAAAAAAATGTGTGGTTTCACGATGCAAGTGAAACTTAAAAAAAGAAAAGCTTCATCTTCGCCTCGAGTCTCACAGTTCCCTACTCTACGGCCAGCTTTAACACGACATGCGATATATGAACGAAAAATTTTTGGGCGATAGAATAAAAGTTTCACTTAAAAACAAAAATACAAATTATTGAAGACATGTGACATACATTCTTTAATAACACCCATTAACATATACAACGTTCCGAATTTACGATTATGGTGACTGCACGGCAAAAAATTCAATTTTATTTGCGACAATGTAATGTAATGCGACATGCGATAGATGAACCAAATTCTGGGTCGATAGAATAAAAGTTTCACTTTAATAAATATAAAAATGTAAATAAATAAATGTAGCACATGTTATATTAGATATAAATTATACAACACATAAAATATCTCCTAATTCAAAAAAATCACACCTATTTACCATAATTTCCAATTTGTATAGGCCTACGCCACGCTGAATATTGAACAGTTGCTTCGGAATTTTGTTTCGCAATAGCCGAGCAGACCTATTTCAAAATATCAAATAATTTATTTCTATTCATAGGATTGTGTGTATGTTGATTTGATTTGATAATGTATACTGAATTACTCAGATTCGGTTAAATAAAGGTAAGGTTTTATAGTAAATTAGATTATTCATTAAAATAGGCATGGTTGGAGAGGGCTATGCTCGGAGTTTCTCTGCGTGATCGAATCAGAAATGAGGAGATCCGCAGGAGAACCGAAGTCACCGAAATAGCCCGAAGAATAGCTACACTTAAGTGGCAGTAAGCGGGCCACGTAGCTCGTAGAACAGATGGCCGATGGGGTCAAAGAGTTCTCGAGTGGCGGTTACGTACCGGAAGACGCAGCGTGGGCAGACCCGCCACAAGGTGGACCGACGACCTGGTAAAGGTTGCGGGAAGACGATGGATGCAGACAGCACAGGACCGGTCGTTGTGACGATCTTTGGGGGAGGCCTATGTCCAGCAGTGGACGTCTTTCGGCTGACATGATTATGATGATGATTAAAAAAGGGCAACCATTATAGTACTATGCTTATATAGTGATATTTTCCTTCGCCGAAAATTTTGGTTCATTGTTGCGATCGAAACAACAAAAAACCTACGTCCGATCGTATTGCAATTGGGTATCATTTCAAAATCTTCATGGATGTTATTACATGTTTATTTTCTCAGTCTAAGTCTCAGTGTAAAACCGTAACCAAAAACACTACGGAAATATTGGCCAATGGTGAGTGGTTACTAAAATATTGTAGTTTATTTAGTCTTGGCTATTAAATGTAGAAGTAAAAAGAAGGTAAAAAAAACATCCTTCAATCTAGTTTTCTCTGTCTGTGAAAAAATAATGTTCCACTTGTAGGCAATGATGACTCGCATGATGGTTTTAAATTTAGTTGGACCAAATACAGTAGAGGTGTGAATATAGAGTGACAAAAAAGAATATTTATTCGTGTGACGTTACTTTTGTCTATAGGTACTCCGGAATTTCCCGAGAAGTGGGTGAGCTCGCCCTCATTCTGTCGCTAAACCAAAGGGTCAATATTTTACGGGCGCACCTATTTACCTTTCGATATAATACCGTCTCGTTCTTGTTCGTGTAATTCATGTTTTATACTTTTATTATGCCATCTTGTGTTGATATTGTTCAGCTTCAAGCTTTGAAACGAGCGCTGTGATAATCTCGATAAGAGACGAGACGATTTGAAGAGCAGACTACCTGTGCTCATACCTTACAGTTATGATCGTGGAGTTTTAATATTTATAAAATGGATTCGTATTTTCATCAACAAAATTTGGTGCAATATTCACTACAAATATTTTATGCCGGTTCAGGGAATTAAAAGTCGCCGTAGCCGAAATCAGCCAGGATGACACATACACACACACACGCACACATACACAGATATCTGCCAAATCACTTTATGATAATTTTTCCCTCTTAAATATTATTTGAATTTGTATAAAATTTACTTGTTCGACAAACTATGACTACTTGTCTACACTATAATATTCTATATTCAATGTAATTCAAACTCAGCGGTTATTACCGAAAGACAAGTAAAGGGCCCCAGTTTCATGTCCCTTAGTAGGACTAAGGAACTTTAAGACTTTTTCATTATTAAATATTTAAAAAGAGCCCTCACAAGTGAGGATACCCGAGTACGTCTGGCGCACCCTGGGCAATCAGTCTCGGTTCCAACTTCACTGACTGGCCAATCTTTCCACCACGCCACGAGCCGTCTTTTTATTTAAAATTAGACTTGTGCCAAGAAGAAGAAGGTTAACGTGTAGAGCATGGCTGAATTGTATACGTATAATTTGTATTTACAATTAGGAGAAGATTTTTTGTTCTGTACACCAAAGTTTCATTTACTTCGCTAAGCCTGATAGAAATATATCCAGTCCAATAATTGTCTTCAAATAATTTTCCTATAAACTGGAAAGTTTGGACTTAGGAACTTTTGTAAATAGATCCTCCAATTTCATCGTACAGTATCCGCTCTTACGACTGCAAAAACCACGGCAAAAACTAATACATAAAAATGTTGTCGCTGATGAGATAGCACAGTTCTGCCAAAATGCTGTGAAAAACACGTATATCATGACAGTTTAAATTCATGCTATTCGCCAACGACTCCACATAAATATGATAAATCCAGAAACACTGCCGGACAAAGGGAGTCATTATAATGAGTTTTGCACTATATTTTAGTGAAAGCAATCCAGACTCTAGTACCCTATAAATAAACTGTAAACTTGCACAGTTAGAAGAAATCGATTGTATGGAGTAGGTCTGTGGATGCTATGAAGTAAAATGCTAATAAAATGAATCGAGTGCAATTCAGATATTCGGCTTGATAGTAAGGAAAAAAAAACGGTATAAGGCGCCATGTGGTCTCACTGTATACTAGTATGAAGTGAACATTTTATCGCGTAAACAAAAAACCAATTTATCTAATCACTTACCAGTCCAATTTCACTATGAAGCCAACAAGGGAAATCTAGGCACACTTCTAATTTTATTTTGTAGCTAGTACTTGATTTGATAGATAAGACAAATTATTGGTAGCAGGTTTATTACCGAATAACAGGAGATACATTTTATATGACTTGTGAAATATATATATCATATATACATATAATAAAATTCTAGTGCCTGTGTGTAATGTCAAAATAACACATTATTACGAAATGCATATGAAATTATACACGCTACCTGTCTGTCTGTCCGCCCGTTTTTCTGTCTGTCTGTCTGTTTGTTCTCGGTAATCTCCGAAACGGTTGAACCGATTTTGACGGAACTTTCAATGACAGATAACTGATGTTATAAGGAATAACTTATGCTACTTTTATTTTAGAAAAAATAACTAGAGTTCCGCACAAAAATAAAAAATAAATTTTAATAGTCCACGCGAGCGGAGCCGCAGGCACAATTGGTACAAAATAAAACTTTTCCTCAAATTAGAATCATTGATTTTATATTCTACCAACAACACAGAGTGTTGGCCGAATGACAATATTTTGTTTAGGAACAGTGGAAATTCTATGCTTGTGTTATGATTAATTTTCTATATCTATTACAGATTATAAAACTGACCGTCTCTCTGTCTATCTGTCCATTTATGTTCTTTTCACGCGAAAACCACTAAACAGATTGACTTGTTTTTTTATTTTAATTAATAGCTATGTTGTCTGGCCAGATTATAAGATATATTTTGTAAGATAAATTAACATATGAAGTAAACAGTGACGATAATGGTAAATCAATTCGGAGAAAAGACGCATTTGGGGGCGCTTAGTGGCTTACGCTGAGTAAACCATACAAGATGTATCAAATTGATGTTCTACATAATTGTACATCATAAAAAGACCTACAAAAAAGTCAATGACAGCATAAGTTTATCTTCTAAGGATCACTCACAATAAGCATTTTTGTCTTCCCTTTTTTTTGAGAGCGGGGCAGCGCGACTCGCGCGTGCGCTCGACCTACGGCACTTTGTAGTCCACGCAAGCGGAGCCGCGATCACAGCTAGTATTAACATAATTGCCAGAAACTTTACGCTTGCTTAATCCGCTTCTGAGCCTAGCCCCTGAAAAGCGATGCATAACAGCCCAATATCCTAGGGCATCCGACACTTCTGAGGTGTGTTTGGATCAACCGCACCCTCTGTAAACGTCAAAGCACTAAATTCAAATCTAATTTGCCTAAAAATTTGCAATAGTTGAAATTATGCTTACTGATTCAGTATTAAGAAATTAAACACGTAATTTCTACGTAAACTATATTAACTTGTTCGAGTATAGAGAAATTTACTATCCTCAGGGAAATCAGAAGACCGACCCCGTTAACAATTTGATTCAAAGTTGTTCAGAGTTAAAGTAACTATTTAACTATATTAACAAACTAGAATTAACTAGAATTATAGAACTCTGAGTTAGCTGGTAGAATATGAATGAAGCGTGGACCTTCGAAGTGATACCTCAACTATTAAACTTATTAAAATAAACATAGGTACTAGCGTTTAACGGTATCCTTAAGATTTACCTTCGAATATTTCAAATAATATAGCAGAAATTGAAAGCAGATTACAAAAATACTAAGACTATCAATTTCACAATATTGATGACATAAATTAGACACGTGATTGGAGAAAGGAAATTGGAAAAAGGAAATCAATTCGTTAAACTAATTTCCTTTTATCTTGGGTCCTTTGTTCATTCATTTACATAATTTGAAGATGGTTTTTGACGCGCTTTTTTTATTAGTTCACTATTTCAATTTGTACTTTAATTACTTCAATATGTACATCTTCCGGCGGTTTTAATATGCCATTAAAGGATTTTATTGAGTATATAAATTGTGAAGCTTGTTTTATATTTATCCCAAATTGTTCAGTGGTAGCACGATCCTATGTACTCAAGTTTATCCCCTTATCAGCCCCGTCATGGATCCACTAATCATATTTACATATTCCGCCCATATATATTACTGGGGTTTCGCTCAGAATTATGTAAATATTGTCATAAAAATTATACAAATGATTTCTGACGAAATATTTATTTTATTTGTCGCGCATTTTATAATGTAGTCATTAGATTGGCATGCAATCTACTAGGTGTTAAGTTACAATTGCAATATATGACAATTTATAATCAACTACAAACCAAATGTCTTGTATGACAGTTAGTATTGAAAAATAAATTCAATGAACCAGGCTTTGATTATATACACGGCTTATACCTCCATTATACCTTATAATCAAAGGAACCGGGCGTCTAAGAGATGTACAAATAAAATTATAATGTAAATTTAGTATACTGATAAAATGACGGGGTGATAGAGTATCTTTACTTGACTGTATCGCAGCTACAATGCACATGACAAACACAAACACGTCACAGTAAGGCGTTTAGTATATCTCGTTTCAGGACCATCGGTCATCGGGGTCGGGCCTGTACATATCCAGCTACTCAGAAGCTGGCAGGCTTGCAGGCTTGCAGGCCGGCATGAAAACGACGATCTTCAATGAATTACCGATCTATCGGGAGTCGTCGTTATTTTGATATTGTACTTTGCTTACCATCAGTTACAATGCACCTTACTACTATAAAAATAACTCTTGATTTCGCGTCTTTTGTAAACTTTAATAAATCATAGGCTAGCGCGGTGATTGACCCGTTACGTCTACTTATCTACGTGAAAACTTTTAAACGAACTTCAGTACCTATTACTTTTAAGTTATCTTACTGATTTAGCTGTAAGTTTTCCTTGTATTTGTAAAATATAATCAAAATAAATAAAATATCTCTCATTATAATGAGACAGGACTATAACCCAGTTTTCCTTCTATGAAATATTCATAGCATGGCATATTTCTATGGCATCATTCAAAGGCTATAAACCAACTACTAGCAAGTGGTATATATTATTGCATACAATTCTATATTTCACGCGTGAGTGAATCGTGTGAGCGAAGTGACCGGAAATTACCTCTGTTCGCTGGAAGGGAAATGAGACTGTGCCCCCACTTTCGTACTTTGTGTCTATCTCATCGTATAGCACACATTTTGTTAAATTAAATAAATATTTTCAATTATGTTTACGCGGAAATGACAAACTACAATACTTGAAAATAGGTAATATTGTCATAATGTATGTTAATCAAAATGATTTAATAGTTTTGTATATTATCAGGGTTTTTTCTTTTGCTCGCCTGACTAGCTATTCTCTAGTTGAAAATCTGTTGCCGAGTCCATATTGGTGTGTGGATTTGAGAGACTTTCTAAATCTTCATTTAGTATAGTAAGTATATAAACATCTTTAAAAGTATTGTTTGTTTTTTTCTTTAACTGACAAAAGTGGTTACAATTGTAAATGTTATACGAGTATGATAAACTTAATTTTGTAATTCTTACCTACTCGATGTGGAATTAACATGAACTATATACGCGAGTTACAAAATTTACACTTAATAAAAACAACATTAACACAAAAACTAATAATATTAACAAAATAATATGTAAATATAATATACATACCCTTATTTATAATACCCTTTTTAATTGAATATGTTTTTGGTGCTAAAATATGACAGAAAATATCAAATTCAGTCTAGATACTGTTAAATTGTTACCAAATAACTGTTTTAATGAAATCAAAATTATTAGACATATATTTGGAAGAGGAATGCATTATTTTTAAGACGATCCTGAACAAAGCGCGGCAACTGACTTATTTTAGAGTTTTCGCAATGATCAGCATCTTATTAAATCTTGGTGAACTATCCTGGGCGTATAGACCTTTGACATCATCTTACTGGCCAACACTTTTTCTATTAGAAAGTCTTGTAACTACTTTCCATCAGAAATCTCGATCGGTGAACGAATTTTAGTTAATTAATTTTTTTATGAAGTTTGTTGTTGATAATTATTTATATTTTAATAATTTTTAGTGTGCTTTAATAAAAGTCATAAACGAAGCAAATATAGATTTTTATAATTTTATATTAAATATATAGGTATGTAATCTTTTTTTACCATAGGTTATCCCATCTACTATAATGAAAATATTATTGTTATCTCTACAAGGAGAATTAAAAAAAACATGTGTTTATAAATCTTTCCCATCGTGGTAAACTAATGCCATATTTATATGTAAATTTAAATCTTTTATAGCCCTTGAGGGCTTGATAAATTGAAGAATAACGCGAAAGTTTTCATCCTTTGTCAGCGGTAAAATGTAAATAACTCTGTTTGTTTTTAAAAGCTTTTTCCAATATGTCGTTATAATCCACTTTTATATTGGACACGACGGAGTATGGGGGTTTTTGGCGGGATATTAGACGAGTATGTATGTTGTAAATGTATGTTTTTAACCCTATATTGTGAAATACAGGCGGCATTTTGCATAATAAAGCTTAGTTATTATTCACAAGTGACGTGGATTGGAAATAATAACATAGACCATAAATTCTGAGATGCCACAAAAACTCTCTGGAAAGTTCTAACAGGGGAGCCACCATTTTGTTAGAATACTGAAAAGATCACAATATACTCTATAATTAATCACTTGATAATGGCAGTAATGGTCTTCAATCAACAGGAACGGTTGCCAATTTAGTAAAAAAAACGGAGATGGAATATGACCGTCTTAGATCCTGTTGATTGAAACATATTTGATTCCCTTAACAACGTATTAAAAAAATATGTTTTCGTAAATCTACAAAAAAACGAGATGGCTTGGTCTAATACTGTCCAAGTGTTTTCATGAAACCATTTTTAGCAAAACTAATGAAATGTTTTGTATAACTTTTTAGTATAACAATCCTGTTTGCAGTACACGGCTAGACAGCCACACAATTATCAAAATTAATGTTTTATTATATATATTCGCAAGAACTAGAAAATACACAAAATAAAGTTAGCTCACTGACCGTTTCGAAATAAATATAACACCCAACCACGAACCCTGGTATCGCGATTTACTCACATAGGGAATAATAAAAACGCCCGGCAGTAAAGTAAAGCGATGATTGCTCAGTGGTAGCGTGTACGACTTCGCTTCGATTGACGTGTGTTCGAATCCCTGCCTGAGCCTGAGCTTTCGGTGAAGAAAAACATCTTGAGGAAACCATAGCATGGTGGTTTCAACCGGAAGTTGAAACTCTATCGCCAAGCACCAATGGGTGTGTTCCGGAAGCTGCACTTGAGAGCCAGTCTTCCACTAGGCTTAGCCTGTTATCATCTTGGGCTACATCGTCACTTAAAATCAGGTGAGATTGTGGCCACTACGCCAAACCTACAACGATAAAAAAATGATGGAACAGCAAATATATTAATTATATTAAACAAATTATGTACTAGGTGAAGCAAATATCAATTATCTATACGACGTTTCTTCTTACTTTATCACTTATCAATAGACCAATATTGTAAAATAATTAACTTTATTTTTTAATCATAGTGTCAACCAGGGGATTGTAGTTACGTGTACTGTAGCTGGATGTAACTTGTATAATAGAAAATCAAGGAAATAATACTCACACTACTGTATTCCGTTGTTAGTCTCGTCTTATTCAGCCTATTGGCAATCGATTCTATAGGTACTAAATCTATGACGGTATTTTAATAACTTTATCATGGTACAAAATGTATAATAATATCTTTTATTGTTATTTTTTTTACCCGCCTTTAAGAAAACTTTTGCTCATTCGGTGAATCTATCGACCTTTTAATACCCGTCAGTTGCCCTCGTACCCCTTTTACGTTTTTTTAATCATAAAGCTTTTTTTAGGATAGACTGACTATGATGGATTATGATTACATATAGGTTTTAATAAATCCTCATACTTCGGACCAGGTATACCATTCATACATGAGATAAACTTGCTGGGTTGTAGGATACGCGCAATTCGTCAGTAGACAGTATGTTTAAAATTAAAGTTAATTATTTTAGAATATTGTTATACTGATAAACAGCATAAAACTAATGATTTTAAAATTAATACTAAGCATTGAAATAGTGGCTTTAAAATTATATAGGTACTGAAGAAATTTCATAAGTTTTAACTGAAATTCTAGTAACATCAATTTTGCACATAAAATAGTTTTATTTATTGAATAATGACGTCACGATCGGTCACATGAACGTAAAGCCGCGTTTTTGCCATATTATTTATTTAAATTAAAAAATGTGTTATAAAGAACAAATATTAATTCACGAGTATTATGTTCAAAATATAAAATGTTTAAAAGAACTTTTCAAAAATTGTCGACTCCCCCAGAATTATGTCCCTCTCGATATGGTTAGTTCATACGTTTAGGGGTGTCACGTTCCGGAATCAGCCGGTTTAAATCCAGTACTCAAGCGAGTTGCTAGGTATCTGTACCCAACTGGATCGCGACCACCATATATATGATAATAAAATAGTCACAGTGACTCTCATTTGGTTGGTCGCTTTTCGGGATCAGCCAGAGTATATTTACCGAGCTGCCCAGAGGCATGCAGGCCAGCATGACAGTGGTGACCGGCAATGGATTACCGATCTCTCAGCGGTGACCGTTGCTTTTACTGAGCTTACTATCAGGCACATTGCCGCAAAAATACTACATTAGAGTGTTCGTTATTTACCAAGATGATTTTATTCACTTGGATCGCATCCAAATTATTTTTTATTGTTTGAAAATAGCCGGCAATAATAACTGCCAGTGAATATTCTCTGCAGAGTCCATTGCTCTTGGATCATAATGTACTTACTACTTACAATCAGGTGTGTTAGAATTAAAGGAAATAAATCGGTATGCGTCATTTTATCAGGCCAAAGGAAAGTAGCGCGTATATTTAACAACTGAAGTATTGATTTTCAATAACACTCCATTTCGAGACGTCGATCGTTAAATGGACCAATCAAACACACGCTTAGCAATCGAAGGTCTCTTGATAGTTTATTGTTCAAATAACGCAGACGATCGAAGCGTTGTATAGTGATAGCGCATTCGGCCTCCGTGTTCAGCAACGTAAGCACGAATCTTGATGGTCCTGAGTTTTCTGTAAATATATTGCTGACAGTTAGCAAGCCTCGATCCATGTGTTCCGACAACTGACAATTGATAACTAACAACTGGATGACTTCGTCATCATATCAGCTGAAAGACGTCCAGTGCTGGACATAGGCCTACCCAATAATCGCCACAATGACCGGTTGTGTGCTGTTTGCATCCAGTGGGTTCCCGCAACTTTTACCAGGTCGTCGTCCACCTTGTGGAGGTACCAACGCTGCGTCTTTCGGTACGTGGCCGACACTCGAGAACATCGACCACATCGTCGATCCGTCCTACGAGCAATGTACCTCGCCCACTGAAACTTAAGTCTAGCAATTCTTAGAGCTATGTCAGTTACTTTGATTCGTATGCGGATCTCCTCATTTCTGGTTTGATCACGAAATATACTCCGAACATAGCCCTTTCCATTGCCCTGTGAGTGACCTTAAGCTTTCTTTTGAGGCCCATAGCTAGTGACCACGTTTCTGTACTATAGGTCATCACTAGCAAAACACACTGTTCAAATATTTTCGTCTTGAGACACTGCGGTATCTTAGAAGAAAATTTCTTTCGTAGCTTCCCAAACACTGCCCAGCCGAGTTGGATTCGTCGAGCGACCTCTTTTTTGAAGTTGGATCTACCTAACTGGACAGTATGTCCCAGGTACATATAGTCATCAACAAGTGTAGAGTTTTCTAATCTTTATGGGAGTTGATGCTACATGGGCGTTCGACATGACCTTCGTCTTATCCTTGCTTATTTTAAGGCCAACTCGTTCGGAGGCTCTACTGAGGTCATCGAGCTTACTTTGAGGTCCTTCATGGTCACAGCAATGACTATGATGTTGTCGGCAATTGAAAGGAAGCGATGCACTCGCCGTTTATATTTATGCCTAGTCTATCCCAGTCCAGAACTTTGAAAACATATTCCAGTGCTGGGGTAAACAGTTTTGGAGAAATAACGTCTCCCTGTCAACTGGACAACTTTGACTTTATAACTTGATACAAAAAAATCCGACTTATTAGAACACCTATATATAAAACTAGCTGTACCCGCGGCTTCGCTCGCGAGGACTACAGAATGAATACCATCGGTTGAGCGCACACGCAAATCGTGCTGCTCCCGCTCAGAAGATTTATGCTATCGCTGACTTTTTGTAGGTTTTTTTTAAGATCAAATATTATGTAGAACATTAATTTTATATATCTCGTATGGTTTACTCAGCGTAAGCCATTTAATCGCACCCAAAGCGTCCTTTTTTCCGTATTGATTCACATTATCATCACTGCTTATTTCGTATGTTACTTTATCTTACAAAATATATCCTATAACCTGGCCATATATCATAGCTATGAATTAAAATAAAAACATGTAAAACGGATCAGTGGTTTTCGCGTGAAAACAAAATAAACGGACAGACAGAGAGACGTTGAGTTTTATAATATGTATAGAACATAGATTAACAAAAAATTAATTTACCTTTCGTTAATACTATATATACTTACATGAAAATCATAGTATTATTACCAATTAATTGCTTTACATACATATACATTTATGCTTTCAATGTTACCGAGTCGAAGGCTGATGTTTTATCGCAGTCATAGGGCTGTCACGGTATTTGTTGATATTATTTGCATATCAATTTTTGTGTCATCTAACTTGCCAAAATTACTACACATCATCGGATGGTAGGTATTGTGTTATATACGGTACAATAAATCAGAAAAAAATGACCCCCCAAAAACATCGACAAATGTTGACATAATATATATAATTAATCTGTTAAAATGCTTCTTCACGCTTTGTTGAAGGATCCAATATCATAGAAAATGGGAAACTAGCTGTCCGTAAGACAATTCCACACCTTCATTATGCGGTAAAAATAAGAAAGTTCTTATTTTCTGCTGCTGTATAGTTTTAGCTTCATAGACTAGCCCACCCAAGCCCGGTGAAGCTGTAAAAGCCGTAAAGGCTCCACGGGCCCCTAAGGCTAACAGTATGCTCAGTTCGAAAAAAAAACAAAAACAGACTAGCCCACTTTGTACCATTTTACATCTTTGGTTAAGTCAATGTCTCTACTACAATTCAAGCATTATATGAATGTATGTAAGCATTGATTTATATTTTTAAATTTGTTTAAAATGTATTATAACATTATTGGTCATTATAGTGAAAATTGTTAACTAGGTTTTATTTTTTGTCCCTATTAATCTTGAATATATTTATGCTACGATATTCGGTCAATCCTTTATTGCTGTTTTATTTAGATTATGTCATTAACGAAAGAAACAGGCACTATAGGACTCAGAAAAATTATACGTTAATTTATTTCGTGTCTATGAAGGACAAGCGTGGTCGACATGATTTTTGACGAATAAGTTTTAACAGAAATCAATTGCTGTCACGCCATTCTCGAAAGACAAAATATAGCGTGAAAGAGACAACTGCAGCTTGTATTATACCTATGTAAAATAAACTAATGATAATTTCATATTGTTATGTTTCCTTCTCCAAAAGTGTTTTTTTTTAACGAAGTAATTTATTTACGCATTATGTATTTGTTTCATTTTTTATATTCGTTAAATGTGTTTTTTGGATATCTGATAGCAGCGATATAACTGCATAATTTCAGTAATTTAGGAAGGGTCTTATAATATACGTGATCTAGTGCCATTATCTAAGGATGAAACAGAGGAATACGTTTGTATAAACTAAACGCAGCTCCAGTGGCGGATTTCCCTTAAGACCAACTAGGCCCAGGCCTAGCGCGGCCAGATATTAAGGGCGGCTAATCGTGACAAAAAATAAATTACTTAATGCGAACATGTGTCGACAAAAAAATATAATAGTACACTGAAGCATAATATAGTGTTAAGACTCCAGACACGGAAAAAAATCAGTTTTTATTATAATGTTGACATCGTAAAACAGCAGTATTTTATTACCATCAAATTAGATGTGTTTTAAAATTTAAGTAAATTTATACTATATATACGTCACAGTAAACTTTGAGCTTTGTACTACATGGCCTAGGGCGGCCAAGACTGCTAGTCCACCTTTGCGCAGCTCACATTTTGTCTTAATTCATTGATATACTCGAGTTAGAACAGTAGTGTAAAAAAGTTCAGTCGGCGGTTGCGTAACTTTCACATTAATTTTACACTATATTCACACTATTTATAATATTATTGTTCTTATTTATTGTTCAAAGAGAAAGTAAATAAAAATTTCATATAGACAGCCCTTACTCGTATGTACAGGTAGAGAGTATCGGAAAGCTCTTGCGATAACATAATGTCGGCACATCACTAATGCGTTTACACAGCGATACCATTAGTCGTGAGTCGCGACGTACTCAACACTCGGTAACATTTTTGTTATGAAACAATACCGTCAATGGAATTATTAATTCACCTATATAAAGCCTGTATGATATGAAGCTAGACAGAATAAACAGTATGAAAATTATATTCACAAAATTGAAAAGTTTTGTTTTGGTACATACTATGCAATTATATATATATATAAACTAGTGGTGCCCTGCAGCTACGCATGCGTTTGTTACGTAGTAACTGTTTTCGTTTTGTAATTTAATTTTTACTCATTTTATTTACAATTCTCATAGCCTATCAATTGAGAAAAGACATGTACTTCACGTGTACAAAATTTCATGTAAATGGATTGAGCATTAATATAAAATTATTTTATGATTTCTAAAAATATTATTGAAATTTACATTTATATCTAACACTTTATTTAATAAAATTACGTAATCGATAATATTAAGAGTCAGGTTTATGAACTATTTAAATAATGTAATACCTACTGCCTGTCATGCTGATTTTTAGCGTGATGAAGATAATTTCTTATTGTTATTACAGTTGCCCGGTGGCGGTGAGGTGAACAAATGTTATGAACCAGAGCGGGCCAATTCTCCCGACGGTGAGCGACAGCCAGGGGACGGCGCTAGTTGCTCAGCGCCGGATGACCAGGTATACAATAAAAAAAATCTTAACTGTAGGTACTATCTTCACTTTTATAACCCGCAGTCCATTACGTTGGATTTTCTGGCGTAGGCCATGATAATTGTATTCATCTGGATTGCGACTACCGTATATCAAGTGTAACACCCCCGTGGTAACAAGGTTAGGCGTATCGTGTTCAGGGATCAGCTGGGGTATATGCAGTCATAAGATAAAATGAAGATAACTAAAATACTTAAAACAGAGGTGTCCAAAACAGCCGCTTTCCGAGTCGATCGCAGAAATTACCGATTTTTTTATTTTCATATTTAAATCTCACTCCGGCATTCACTCATAAACGACACCTGTAGTCTCACTGTTCAGAAATGAAAATTATTTAATCAAAATTTTCCAATTGACTAATTGACCAACACCTGTCTTCTTATCTTACCTTGGTTGGCACTTGGCTCTCAGTAATTATGTGCTTTCCTATGAAAAACATGTGGGTGATCTGAAGAGCCATGGATCCATGAAACAAAGACAAAAATTGTGATTAGTGAGTTCGTACTTTAATTCTAAAGTGCAGTAAACGCCATTTTATAAACATTATGGGTTTTTCTATCGTAGTAATTCAACCCGCAATAGCGTGTTCCGAACGAATGTGTGCTTGGGCCCCTTTCTCAACCCCAGCACGATTGCTCGTCTAGACGTACGTGTTGGTTGACTTTAGTTGTTAAGACTGTAGTTTTGTTCCCAGAACCGTATTAGTATTGATGGTCGTTCAACTGGCACCGTCCCGAATTCCGTTCCAGACAACGAACCAGGTAATTTTGTTTTGTTTTCCGAACCAGTAGTAGTGTTTGACGTCCATAAGTGCCTTCTTAGGACCTAAATTGAATAATGTATTTTTTATTTTGATTTTGTTTGGTGAAATGTTCTGTTTATGCTTAATAATTATTTGTTTTAAATATGCGCAACGACTATATATTCTTGTAGAGGTTTACCAATCTAACTCAGTGAATGTTCAGTGTAATTAATATGATTACCGGCCATTGTACATGGATGGCGTCAAGGAAACTTGACTCGTGAAACTCTTACACGAATAAATTCTCTAATACAATCTTATTTGTATTTATTTGTAAATATTGTTTTCAATGCGAAAAAATGAGTTGTATATGCTAGAATTTTTTATAAAAATTTCCCTTGTTTTGTATATTAATGGGATGTTTTATTATATTTTATTTCAGAACCAACCAAGGGAATGTTGAGGGAGCTGAAATACTTTATGGGATTGTATTGGCCATTAACAACGAATATCTTTAAGGTACCTACTATTAAAGTAAACGTAGTTTTATATAGACTGTGTAAAAAAAATACTATTTGTTTTTCAATACTTATATGACTTATATCGGATGTATTAGGTAATGGAAAAGACGAAGAAAAAATAACTATCAAAGTTAGATTACTCAATTTTAATATTAGATTAGAGATGCGTCATCGTAATTTATACCATACCATTAATAATATCATTTGCTAAGTTTTTGGAATTTTATCGCTAACGTCAGCGTGTGGGTACGACAGTATGACCAACACAAATTCTTGCAGAGTATTGAACGAACTAGAAATGTCTCTTATGATTTTTTGACAATTCTAGTGTTTCGAAAGTATCGGGAGAGTGGGGTAATCGCGGACACCTAAGGAAAAAAGTAAATATTAAAAATACTAAATTAGAACTCTGTTAATTTATTGATTAATAACAAAGATAAAGGTTTTATTTATTACTGTTAATCATAATATTTAATTAAATTTGAAAATTAAGTAATTTTTTTGTCAAAAAAGAAAAGTGTTATTTTCGTGATCCTCTAAAATCCGTGGGGTAATCCCGGACAGTGGTGGGGTAATTACGGACAGTACATATTAAGTAGTAACGAGTAGAATAATTTAAGATAAATAAATAGTTTCAACTTATTTTCAACATAAGAAATTAAAATTTTTAAATAAAATCATCTTGAACAGTACGTATATAAGTCATTTGTTAATAGATAAGTTAAAAATAAATAATTAATAAAGAATAAATTTGAATTAATCTCTACATAAATCACAGAGGAACCCTTTGCTTGTGCTTTCACCATCACTGCATTCTTCATGTGCCCATAAATTGCATCCATAGCACATTATCCATTCTTCAGTGGGTGGTTCTTCATATTTTCCCGCAAAAAAAATACAATAATACTCATTTTGAGTTTGTTTATTTTCTTTGTTTTGTTTTTTTGTTTTTTCGTCTTTTTTTGGTTTCGTGTCTTTTTGAGAGTTCTTATTAAATTTGTGATTTCATTTATTTTTTTCTGCAAACTTATAAGCAGTTTTCCGTACAGCTTCAACCGTCAATCCATAGAATAGTTTACTGCATTTAATAATATGCTCTGCTAATTATTTTTCTTGTGCTTCAGAAAATACAGATTTTCTTCCACTTTTGGGCAGAACTAAAACTTATTTTTTTAAATTATCATAGATAGTTGACTTTGGTGTAGAATAATTTTATGCTGCTTTTCCTATAGTTAATTGTTTACTTCTTACTACTCTTATTGCACGTTCCAAATTGTTTAAATCATATTTTTTTCAATTTTATTTTTATATTTTCGAGCCATCTGGAAAAAAGCAAAATTAAAATTAAAAATTGTACAGTATGATTATCGATGTGGGGCAATTGCGAACGTCCGAAATTACCCCACTCAATTCGTCCGCCATTGCCCCACAACGTTAAAAAATAAAAACTTAATATTTTTTTAAGGTTAGAAATAAATAAAAATAAGTATTTGTGTCAGAAAAATTTTCTTAAATTCTACTTAACACATCGTAAATAAATTATAATTATATCATTTATGTGTAGCGAGAATTTAACGAATATATACATGACAAAAATTACATGCAAAAGGATGAAAATATTAAATAATATTTACCTTGAATAAAATGCAGAACCTGAGCAGCTGACTTATTGCCTGACACTACGTATACATTAACCTACAATTCCAAGTAAAAAAAAAACATTTTTTTTTTCCCTAAGGTACTGAAATCGTGGTGTCCGGGATTACCCCGCGTCCGCGATTACCCCACTCTCCCCTAATTGATTTAGATGTAATTATTTTATACTCTTTCTACGAAATAATTGTTTAAAAAATGTAGTAAAAATATATATTATCATGCTTAAAATGCACGTTATTTTTATTTGCTTTGGTAAAATATGAAAAGTTTCTATAATTTCCCTTTACAATTAATATTACATTAATCGGAGCTTATCAGTTTCGTTAGTTACATTTTATACACCTGCTATATCTGTCAGTACTTATTTTATTTCAATGGTTTACGTCACAACAGTTTCAAAATAAATTACATACTAATATATCGATGATGAAATCGCTCGCAATTTGAGATAGAATAATACACATTGCTATTGTTCCAGGATGAAAAAGTAGAGGCCTCCTACCAAGGTTACTCAAGAAGGCAGCGACAAAAGTCACTTATTGTGGTTAACATAGTAGATTTAATTCTTAAGGCAAGTAAGTCCGATTTTACGAAATCAAATCAAGTTAGATTGAATGTTCCTCCATTCGAAACCAAGAGAACAATATAATAAGCATTTTGCATGAATAAATAATTCTATTTTACAGGTGTGTTTGGCAATTATATATGGAATCAATGGAATCAATAGTAAGTACCCATGTTATTTAAACGTTATATTTCTACGTTTTCTGTACCAAAACTATATCTGTGAACAGCAATATGCAAATCACCTAAATTATACGTAACTTCCTACCTCTCCAATTAGGCCCTCGAGAGACAGAACCTTAATCTTACGGTACTTTACAACGGAGGATTTTTTTTTCGAACCAACTACGGAGAACTAGCAACTGAAGTTGATCCTATATTTATATTACAAAGGCGGCCAGTTCCAAAGATATGCAACATCACGAAACACAAAAAAAAGTTAATATTTCCTCGACAATTGAATGTATGAAAATTTATAGATAAGCTGGATTTTGAGATGACCGTCATAGTTACTAGAAAAAACAGATTAGTCACCCACCCATGTTTTAGACTTAGTAGGACTAATAAAACATTTTTAAGTAATAGTATTAGATTCTATAATGGCATACCTAAGCTCATTACTGATTTGCCGGAGAATAATTTCAAATACCATGTCAATCAGTCTACTGTGATGTCTGGAAATGAATGCCTCTCTGTACATCCATAAAAATAATTATTAATTGTAAACAATATTTACAGTGAAAATAATAATTGATAAACCCGAACGTGTTTGTTGCCAGCTCCAAATTCTTTGTTGCCAGCTATTATCTATACTAAAGAATAGTAACAAGAAGCCACCTCTATACAACGAGCGATAAAGGCGGACGCACACAAAAACGCGTATTTACGAGGATCTCGGGTCATGTTAGGTGAAAGCCAGTCGCGAGTGTTTACGCTTTAGCGATATACATAATTATAGTTTTGTTTGTGTAAATAGGTTCCGAATAGAATAATGAATACAGTTTCAATGATGAAAGTAATTATAAATGTATTAAAAATATGAACCTTGTGGGTGTAATTCTAAATGATTATATTTTTAAATGATTTCTTATTTAAACAGACATAAACATTACATTATTATTTATTATTACTCAAAACTAAAATACATATTTTTTAAACTTCCGCCATGTAATCACAAACGTCTTATGATTGGTTGAATCTCTAATTACGTCACGTGCCAGTAGATTGTGATTGCGTAACCAGTGATTTTGTTGATCCCTAGGCTTTTCTTGTTAATTAATAGTTAGCAACCATTATTTTCATCTTAAATAATAATGAATACCAATTTTGTGTAAGCTGGTGGTATTAAATATACCTTAAAGTTAAGACAATTATGATTGGACTATTCTATAAAAGTAACATCTTGACTTGTTTTATTTAACCAGTGAATGAAGAGAAAATACAATATACAATCGCTTGGACAGTTGCATTTTGCGGGCTAAATGTCGGGGTTTGCCTGTTAAGCTGCTGGAGGTGCTTCGCTAACGACTACCTGCACTGGGCGGCGGCTTCCACGTGGCTGTTACTCATCGCCCAAGGTAAATATCAAATATTATTCGAAGTCATACTAGTTATATGCATTAGCTGTTGCCCGGCCTGACCTCTTCGATGGCAGTTAATAATATTAAATTAAAAATAAATCCTATGCTCACGACATTACCATACTCCTTACCATATATCAACTTCTGTGTCAAATTTAATTACAATATAAGTTCGTTCTAGAGCTTCACTTGAGAGCCAGTCATGCCACTTGGCTAAGGGTGTTAACATATTCGGCAATATCATTATTTAACAAACGCAAACAAAGATTTTAGATCGTCTATTGGAGTCTCCATGATAGTACCAAAGAGATAATTAATACAATTGTTGCAGCTCTGAGCGGTCTAGGGATAGGGTTCCAGGAACCTCAGAACCAAGTGTGGTACATGCTGTTTATTGTGTTCGTACCGTACGCCATGCTACCCTTGTCGCTCATATGGTGTATCCTCATTGGAATACTCTCGTCTATGTCCCACATCCTCGCCACGGTCCTTTTGACGAAAAACGGAAACGAAAACAATAACGATGAAATAGTGAGTAACTAACATAGTTTATTAAAAACATCACGATTATAATTTTATACAATAAGTTACTCACTGGGATAATTGTACGAACCGTTAGATTCAGAATGTGAATTGTCCCTAGATTGTTAACATACACTAATCGTTTTGATTAAATAAGAAAAATCATGTTACTAGTACTTGACAATTTTCAACAAAAATGAAAACCAACTTCAATTATTTTTAGGTGTTCCTGGTGTATCTTCGAAGTCGAAGCATAAACACAAAAAGTTATGGCTGAATATCCATAAAAACAATATACGTTCGAATTGAAAACCTTCTTCTTTTTTTGGAGTCGGTTAAAAAAATGTGAATTTTCAACGGCTAATTTGTTGCAACAAAGGTTAAGATCTCAGTCTCAAACTAACCTAAACCAAAACCAATCAAGTTTATAAACCTACGAAAATGTAAGCGTTATTTTGCAAATTGTATATCCGTTCACATTGTACTGACAGTTCACAATCTGACTATTTTTTTTTATAAACGGTTCGCCCAATTATCCGGTGATTTAAGCAGGCTATGTATATATGCATCTGCATATCTTCCCACATATCTTCTAAACTACCTACCATAATTTGACAAATGGTATGACAATGGTACAAATTGTTCAAAAGCGATCGAGATATGCTGGAAGATTTGCCTCGCCCTGGTAGGTCATAAAAGTCTTCAATTGAAGTTAACATCGCAAAAGTAAAGGAAATGGTGGCTCAAAATCCTCATTCAAGTTGGAAAGAGATAGGCGCTGAACTTTTTGTGTCTCACGAGTCGATCCGTATAATTTTAAATAATCACTTGGCTATGAAACATGCTGCCGCTCGGCTAGTCCCAAAAGACCTGAATTTTCTCCAAAAACTCAATCGCATAAAAGTAGCTGAGGATATGCTAGAACGAGTCAATTCCGACCCAACATTCTCATGAAAGGCATTGTTACTGGTGAAGAGACGTGGGTTTACGAGTTTGAGATACAAACTAGTCAACAAGCTTCGGAGTGGCGCCTTCCAATTAAACCGAAACTGAAAAAACCACGCCAAAGTCGATAAAAAATCCAATTAATGTTGACTGTTTTCTTTGACTATCGCGGTGTTGTGCGCTCGAAATACCGGAAGCACAAACGGTAAATAAAATATGTTATTTGAGCGTTATGCGGCGTTAAGAGAGCAAATTCGACGAAAAAGGCCAGATTTGAGGAAAGAAAATTTTAGGATTTTGCACCACGATAATACGCCTTCGCACAAAGCCAAACAAATTTTTCACCAAAATCTCAACAAATACTATCGAGTAACCACCTTGTTCACCAGATATGTCTCCAGCCTACTTCTTTCTTTTTCCTAAACTCAATTTACCACTTCGTGGCACCTCGGTAGAAGACATAAAGGAGAATTCGCTACGAGAACTAAACTCAATACCGGAAAAAGCATTTAAAAAATGTTTTGATGATTGGATTATTCGTTGTATACCTATTAAGTATAACTATTTGTATCATTTCTGAAGGAGCATACTTTGATGGCGATAAAAATAAATTTGGATGAATAACTAACATTTTGTGTATTATTGATCTTTTTCTTGTACATTTTTCACATAGTAGTATATAGGCTATGTGAAGTTACACTGTATTCCATATGGGGCGCCCTTTAGAGGACATAAAGTCCTGTAATAAAAATATTTATATTTTTGTAATGTAAGGCACACGAGTTTCTTGCTGGTTCTCCGCGATGACTGGGGTGTTTTCCGAACCGGTAGTAGTTTAGTAGTGGTTGACGTTATTAAGTACCTTCTTAGGGCCTAAATTGAATAAAGTATTTTTTTTTATTTGATTTTGAATACAGGTCTAATTAATTACAATACATACCTAGTATATAATAAAATATTGATTTCCTCAGGCGCCAACTTGCAAGACACTTTTTCAAATTCCAAACGCTTTATTATATATAGCGGTTAACTTCGCCGGGATGTACGCGAAGTCGCTTACCGATTGGGGACAAAGGAAGGCGTTTCTCGAGACCCACCGTTCAATGGTAACATGGAAAAAGACCAAAACGGAAAGCGATAAGCAATGGGACCTCATTCGAAGCGGTACTGTATATTTATTATCTTCAAATAACATTAATAATAATGTGTGCTTTTTGACCGCACCAAATAAAAAACGGTATAATATATCTTGCCCAAAACTTTACGAACACCATTCAATATGGGTATGTTGTAGTTATTAATTGTAATTTTCATTTTATATTTATGTTTGTTAATTTTTTAACAAAACTTTATCGATTATGTGCCCAATTTGAATATTAATTTGCTTTGTGTTAATGTCCTTCATAACGTATTTATTCAACAGTTCTTCCGGATTTCATTGCTAAAGACCTCTGGAGTCACTTGTCAAAAGTAAAGGGCGAGTTCCAAGAGCAACAGTTCAAAAATCTTTTTATACAGAGATATGAAGACGTGTCTATACTGTTCGCTGATATCAAAGGGTTCACTGGTGAGAATACTGGGCTCAAAATACTTATAACATATTTATAATCAAAAAATGTTTTTATTGTAATACGGCAAATCATAAATTTAATTAAATCTTCTAAGGCTTCAGGACTTTTTAAGGTCAACAGCATAGTCATATCGAAAAAAAAAATGCGACAAAGTAACTGGACTACAGTCTACATTTAGTACACTAAATGGTAAGCGCAATATAAATCAAAATGAAAACCCCCCGCTGATCTAGCAATCCATCGCTGGACGCCGCTGTCATTCCTCGCTGCAAGCTTCTCAGCTGTTTGATATACACTGGCTGATCCCGAGGTGCGACAATCCTAAAGAGAGTCACTGTGACGGTTTTTTCACCATGGCTCAGTGATAGCGTCTACAGACATCGCGTCTATTGACGCGAGTTCGAATCCCTGCAATGAGCCTAAGCTTTAGGTGAAGGAAACATCGTGAGGAAACCACAGCATGGGGGCTTCTCCTAATGCATGCCTGACTAGCTACCACCCTCAGGTTGAAAATCTGTAGCCAAGCACCAATACGTGTGTTCCGGTACAGTGCAGATACACTTGAGAGTCAATCTTCCACTAGGCTTAATGATTGTGGCGTCAACGCTAAACCTATAACGATAAAAAGCACACTAATCCGATTTACATGGTTTTTTCTTTAATGTATATTTATATGATATATTATATGGTATGATTATATGATATCTGGCCAGGTTATAGAAAATAAGCAATGACAATAATTGTGAATCCGCAAAAAAGACGCATTTAGGGCGCTTAAATGGCTTACGCTGAGTAAGCCATGAGAGATATATCAAATTAATTTTGTACTTAATTGTAGATCTTAAAAAGACCTACGAAAAAGTCACTATAGCAAATATATTTTTTCTACGGATCACCTACAATAAGCATTTTTGTCTTTAAAATAAACGGCGAGTTACCGCCGTAAGTGGGAGCGGAAGCAGCATGATTTGCACGTGCGCTCGACCGACGGCATTCTGTAGTCTACTTATGTTTAAAAATGTAACAGTTACCATATTGATCCAAGTATTTTTTTTTTTTTGTACTCCAGAATTATCAACAAAATGCACCGCACAAGAGTTGGTGAATGTGCTTAACGAATTATTTGCAAGATTCGACAAATTGGCGTCGGTAAGAATACCTTTCGTATAAATATAATCTTTGAAGCTATGATAGCTCAGTCGTAACGTGCTCGGATACCGCGTTCCCGCGTCAGTCGGTATAAATGAGCCTGAGCTTTCTTTAAAGGTAAACCTCGTAATTAAAGTATAGTTTTGGGGATAGTGCATTCCTCAGTTTTTATCTGGCTAGACAATCTGTCATCAAATATCTGTATGTATATATTCCTGCAACTGCATTTGAAAACCTTGTATTACTTTCTTCGGCTAAAACTTTACCTAGCATCAGAAGCATGCTACATCTACAAATCGGTTGTAAATGATAAATAATTTATTATGTATTCTGAACTAAAAATAATTATCATAATTTTTTTGTTGTAAAAAGTTGTTCTTAAGTTTAAGCTGTTCGACTAGATTATGAAAGGACGATTTGGTGATGATGATGCCTTTTGGTGATTAAATCAAAACTACTGTCAGTTTGAGTTTGCCATGAAGTAATACATTGTCAGTGCTGGTAGTGCATTTTCTAGTATTACTGTAATCTACGAAGGTACATTTTGTATAATTATAAAAAATAATTTATGTGTTTTCTAAATCTTGTAAATCTACACCCGGGGCTTAAACACATAATGTTACACAACAAAATTTGCGTAGCAAATAATTAACCGCCAAACTAACTCCCAAGAAAGAAAAATACACAAAGTTTATGTATTTGCTTTTATTACTAAAGATTAAGTAAGTACCGATGAAGGTAACGAATTTCCTTAGGATATTGATGCATGGTACTGCATATCATCCGCGTACTTTTCATAGGAAGGCACGTAGTTACTGAGTGCCAACCGCAGGCAAGATGACAGGTGTTCGTAGGTTAGGCGATTGCGATATACTGAAAATCTCGAATCGCACAAATAACTAGATCCAATTAACTCTATTAACTGAAAAACTATTTCTTTTAAACTCTGATATTTCTTTCCATATATTATACAAGACCAAAATTAGATATCAGACGGTCTGGCTTTGAGATATAAATACCGAGTAAATATTGTTACTATAAGCATTGTAAAAAAAGGTACAGCTGCGGTTATATGAGTATTTTATACTTTTCGGGAATTCCAGCAATCGCCTCTGAAAGTTTTTCTATCGATCGTTTGAGCATCCCTGTTACACACGATTAAACAAAAGCTTAATAGCTATAACAGTTAATAATATTGCGGTAGGAGAACCATTGTATGCGTATCAAGCTTCTCGGCGATTGCTACTTCTGCGCTAGCGGGTTGCCAGAGAGTCGCGCGGACCACGCCCAATGCTGCGTTAACATGGGTCTTCATATGATACATGCCATAAGAGACGTACGACAGAAACTAAAGGTACTTCTGCTTTTTATAACACAAAGCCTATATTGTTACATTCTAATAAATATGTAAATGAATTTGAAAGTGCGTACCTAAGTAAATTCATTACAAAACATGATAATGGCTCAGTGGTAGCTTGTTCGAATCCCTTCAATGAGTCTGAGTCTTAGGTGTAGAAAAACATTGTGCTGAATCCATAGTATGGTGGAAGGGTATTTTCTAATGCCTGCATGGCTAGCTAATACCCAATCGAAAATATGTCGCCAGTTGATAGCTATTTTCCCAACTACGCTAAGCGAGTCATCATCTTTGGCCAAATTGTCATTTAACATCAGGTGAGATGTGGTCATAACGCTAAAACTATAAAAAAATAAATTAAAAGTTTAAATATGACTGCAGGTGAACTTGGATATGCGAATCGGAATTCATAGCGGCAAAGTGTTATGCGGAGTTCTCGGTCAACTTAAGTGGCAGTTTGATCTCTGGTCGCAAGATGTCACCATCGCTAATCACATTGAAAGCGGTGGATATCCTGGGTATGTACATAACTATCTTATAAATTTAACGGTAGGTATATTCTTTACAAGAGTTACGAAGACCGAGAACTACACCTGTTTCTCGCCTAATTTTTTAATATTCGTTAATTCTATCTACTAATATTCTTAGAGTCTCATGTCATTTAAAAAAAAATATTTTAAATTAAGTTCACCTTTTGAACGTTTTCTATTTTGTTTAGAATGGAAATGACAGATCTAATTTAGTAGCATAATATTAGTATTAGACAATTTCAGCCAAGTTTTGAAATAAATTTGTATTGTATATTAATTTATTGATATTTTAATCAAAATAAAGAAGTTTACTACAATTTAATTCTGCAGGACACTATTTCATAAAATTGCTGTATTGAGATAAACAGAAACCTTATAGAAAAGATAACTGTATAAGAACCTGATATATTCACTGAAAACCAAAAATAAATAGAAAGCTTTGAGTCCTAAGCAAACACATTCTTACACAAAGTACAAATCTTAAAAAAATTACAGCCGTGTGCACATATCGTCTGCGACCTACGAATGTTTAAATGGTGCATTCGAAGTAGAGCCTGTGGAAGATTCACGTGACCCTTATATCAAGGAAAAAGAGATCACTACATATCTCATACGGATCACGGAGCAACCACGCTGGACGAAACAACATCGCTCCAAGGTTATGTATGTCAACTTCATGTGAAATAATTTATATATTTCTCTATTGTCTTTGTCCGTATTATTTATCTTTTTTCATCAGATACTCAACTCCCTTGAGGAGTTCTGATCACTGTTTGGACATGGTGAGCCCTTAGCGTTATCCCTTGACGTTTCCGAGGCATTCGGTAGGGTATGGTACGGAAGCTTTTTAGGCAAGCTTCTATCATACGGTATCCCTGACAGCTTGAGGCTCAAAATCCAAGACTTCTTAAGAGAATAATCAATACGAGTAGTTGTTAATGGCTGCTTATCTCTGATCCTTTGGCAATTGGTTCCTCAGAGTTTAGTACTTTTCTGTAACATTATATTTGCTATATATCAACGACCTGCTCTAACTCGGAGGTATCCTTGGGTACGCAGACAATAGTACCATTACACAGAGCCCTCGGGCTAACAAGAATCAACCCAGTAAGCTAAGAGAGGCCATGATCAACCGCTTGAATTTGTCCCTTGGGTTCGTATCCAACTGAGGTGATGCCGAAAGGGTTATTATAGGGTCGATATCATTACATAAATGATAGTGATGTCTGCAAGTAATCCTCTTTGTAAATCTACAAAAAATATAATAACTGTAAACAACACTAGTATAGTTTGAAAAGATACAAAAAGGAAATTGATAAACCCTATCGAGTCTCTTGCTGGCTTCTTAGTTTAATACAATTAATAACAAGCTTCACTGACCAAAAATGGTGTAACAAATGAATTGGGTTTATTATTAATTTACAGTGACCAAGCGACAAGTCAAAAATTATATGAGTCGATACAGAACCGATCTAACAGTGCCATCGAGGATGACATAACCACAGACTGGACGCCGGAGATGCCCTTCCATAATGTAAGGTTTTAACGTGAACAGCTAAAACTGACATACATTAGACTTTGCTGCAATATTATTATACTGAAAAAATATTGATTATAAACATTAAAACTACTTTATTTAGTATTACCTGAACGGTGCGGAACGACGACGCGATCCTTTTACGACAGATAGTGAAGTAGAAATTGATGACATCACACCACTTTCTGAGGATGAGGTAATGATAACTTCATTACTTAATCTCTTGACATTTTTAGTAACTTGTCCTTTCTGATAATTAAATTGCTGAGCTAAATGGGCTTTAGTTCTATCTTTTAGAATATCATGATTCACATATCGTATTCCGCTTTTATCTCTAAATATTATTTCTCAAAGATATTTTTATGGCAACTCCATATACCTTTAATTCTTCATCAAAATTAATGTTTCAAATATCATTTTAAAGCATATTTTCCCGACTATTGACGAAAAATAGACAAATTGTTTAAAATTAATATTTTAGTTATAAATGTCACAAGTAACATGTAGGAAGCATCATCTATTATCATGATAGCTGTTAGTTTTATATTGATTAGTTAGTTATCATATTGACTTTCTTGTAGGTCTTTTTAAGATCTACAATTATGTAGTACATTCGTTTAATATATGACTTATGGTTTACTCGGCGTAAGCCATTTAATCGCCCTCAAAGCGTCACATTTCCAAATTGATTCATCATTATAGTCACTGCCTATTTCGTATTTTACTTTATGTAACAAAATATATCCTATAACATGTCAGATAGCATATCTGTGAAATAAAGGATAAACGATGTAAATCGGATTAGTGTTTTTCGCGTAAAAAGAACATAAACGGACAGAGAGACAGAAAGATGTTGAGTTTTATAATATGTGTAGAAGAAAAATATATAGATAGATATGATATATACATGACGTCACTCGCGGTCACATGATCAAAATGCCGCGTATATGTGGCATGTTTTTCATTTAAAATAAAAAATGTGTAATGAAGGCGTAATATTCTATACATAATATTATAAAAATAAGTCCCCCGCCGCGTCAGTCTGTCTGAACACGATAAGCTTAAAAACTACCGAACGTATTTTCATACGGTTTTAATCAATGGATGGCGTGATTAATGAGGAAGGTTTAGGTGTATAATTCATTACGGTTTTGTTTAAATTGACTGAAATATTACTATGATTGTTGAAAATATCGGAAAAAAACATGCCAGCTGCTGCCAGAGCTTTACAGGCGTACGCTGCGTAAACCGATAGCGTTGTATGTATTACTTTGCTACCCGTGCGAAGCCGGGGCGGGTTGTTAATAATAAATAAATATTAATTCACATCTATTATTTTCAATATATAAAATGTTTTTCCCTCTCATTGCGTGTTTAGATTTTTTTAATTATATAGTGTAAAACATTAGAACTGGAAAATAAATTTGACAATCGAATATATTTTAATTCACGTGCCCTTATAGCATCAGTATGACCATGGAGATTCAGTGAGACATGTCTATACTATCTTAAACGATATATCTAGGGATTTCAGTAAAAGATGTTTTACTTTGCTATAGGAAGATGTAATAAATCACGCAATAGAAGTGAAGAGCAATCGTCAAATGCGAATGGAGAAGATGAGCATGCTAACTTTGAGGTTCAAGGACAAAGGTCTGGAGCACTGCTTCGGGCAAGTTGACGAACACACTTTCAAGTCAAACGTTATGTGCTGCCTTGTTCTTTGGTTCTTCATTGTGGCCGTTCAACTGGTCACATACGAGTAAGTACTGTCTCCCTTAATAAAGTTAAGACTTATGTATAAAAACTTACAGGATATAAATGAAGCAATCGGTGTCTATGGTTGCCATCGAGTTATATTTGAAAAATAAAAGCAAGGAGGTGTTGAGCTGATTTTTCCCTCAGAATTCCTTCCAAAGTTATGTTTACACTATATATAATAAGAGCTACATTGTTTTTATTTTTAAATATTTTAATGTGACCTCAGTAAGTTATTTTATGATATGTTGTCGTTCGGGTTGCCAGCTGCTGTTTATACAGAGTTTCGTTAGATTCGTCCTACATTTTAATTGTATTTTCAATTCCAATCAGTACAGTAAAGATGGTAACTTATATCAATTATTTATTTCAGTAATTACCAGAAGGAGAGTATGATATCTATTTTATTTCGCACACTCTGTTGCTTAAGCGGCTTGATGATTTTTAACATACGAGGTGGCATCAGATTCCTTATAATTGTCATAGAGTTTGACGTAGGGTATATTATTTAATTATGATGTCTGTGAATAGAAGATTACAATGTATATTTTTTACTTACTAATAGTTATCTGAACGACTGGTTTATTAATATATAAAAGATTTAATGTTTTTGCAGTCGGTAATTTTTGTTTCCTTAATAATTTCAGTTATTAAACAGAAACTATTAAATTAAGGCCCTAAGAATGCACTTATGAACGTTAAAACACTATCACAGGCTCGGAAAACATTCCAGGCATCGACAAGAACTAACAAGAAACTCGATCGTGTTTATTAATATGTTTTTTAATATATATAAACGTTGTTTACAATTATAATAATTTATAATGGATGTAGAGAGGGTCACTTCCAGACATCACCATCATTCACATAATGTTTCTTTTCTATATATTATTTAGCGTTATGGCCACACTCTCATCTAATCAGTGATGATGTGGCCCAATATGGTAACACGCTAAGCTTCGTGGAAGTACTGGCTCTCAAATGCAGCTGCCGGAACACATCTTTTTGTGCTTGGCGACAGATTTACAACTTGAGGGTGGTAGCTAGCCAGACGGGGTATTGGATAAAGCCCTACCACCATGCTATGGTTTCATCACAATGTTTTCCTTCATCGAAAGCTCATGCTCACTGCAGGGATTCGAACTCATCACGATCGACGCGATGTCCGTATACGCTACCACTGAGCTATCATTGCTTCAGTTCATCCCATAATACGCTTTTCTAAACAAATAATAAAAAAAAATGTTGTAATGTCAATATATATACGGTACTTATAACAAAAAAATAAATTTATAAAATTTTTGTCTGTATGTTAGCAGATAGCTGATGTTACAAGAAATAACTTAGGGTACCCACTTTTATCAAATTAGATTCAGTTATCCACGCGGGCACAGATAGTTGACCATAAAACTTGTTATAATAAATTAATTTATTTACAGTTGTTGGACCCTGAGCATAGTTCTAGCAGTAATGACTGTCCCACTGTCGCTATTTTTTCTCATAGTAATGTTGGATCAGTTCTCGAAGGCTCTACCCAGGTTGTCTAGCTTCTCGGCGTCGCTCAGTAGGACACGCTTCAGGAAAAATGTGCACATCTGTTGTTTCATCACAATCATGTCAATATCCAGGTAAATTATCAATTTACATATTTTTATGTAACGGTTTTGTTTTTCATAATAGCACGATAAAAACGCCTAACTGTAAGCACATTACAGTCCAAAAACGACGACCACTGAGAGATTGGTAGTACAACGCCGGCCATCGCAAACCATAAGAGAGTCACTGTGACTGGTTTATCGCCATCTGCATAGTGGTCGTGATCAAGTCGTAAACAGACCTACACAACCTCGCGTAAGAAACGATCCTGCAGTTTACCTAATGATATACTGTCACTGTAGCCCAATATCTAATAACGAACTTCCGATAGGACTGCATTGTTATCCGACATCAGTCACTGATAGGAAGGACTAGGAAGTCCTAGGAAGTCCATGAGTTTGAATGGCTTGTACGCCTGTTTACACAGTAATGTCGCAAGCAGAAATGCTTAGTAGAAGCTTGTTATTTGACCTTCAAGAGGAGACCGATCACGACCGCCGGCGGGAACGGACGTGTTTACGACTGCTCTCTGCCGCCTTTGTGAAGTTTTACGACCGACCGGCTTTGCTGCACACCTGCATCGCACCTGCGCCGCACCTGCGTATCGCCGTCTCGCTCGCACCCATTGTGTAGCGCTACACAAACAAAAACTGCACTTTTAAGTGCAACTGTCTGTTTCTATTCGACGAAATCCACACTTTAGTGGTCGCTTGCCGGAAACCTCTCGGTGTCAACAGAAGGCAAGTGGGTGCGTGACCCAAGCGCCCCTCGGTTGCCTCCTTCAGAGGCAAACGATAGTACTTGGTCGGGCTCAGGAATCTTGGCCCTTGATAGAGTCATAGTCAAGCCCTGAGTGTCTCCTTCCCACCCTTCCGATCCTGCTACACATCCATCCCCGAGTGTCTGTTTGGGCGTAGCTAGGTATTTATACCGGCTGCGTTCTCTGCCTCGGGCTTGATAGGGACCTCCACGTAGGGCCCGGTAGGTTCTTTTCCTGCGAGTCATTACACCGTGACACGCAGGTCCCTTTACACGGCTCGGGATAGCCGTTTAAATTCACTCGGCGCACCCCCCTGCCTCTCCGGCAGGGAGGTTTAACTTCACCCCCGCCCGCCCAACCGCCACCGCCGGAATGGCACACCAATCTGAGCTCGAACGCTTCAAAGCGTTCGCAACGACCCTGCATCCGTCACTCTGGACGGACTTTAATAGGGCCATCGTGGCCGAGCAACCCGCCGTTGCCATTGCCATCGCTCAGGGCACCGAGCCCGCCAGCGACCCCGCCGCGCCTCACGCGACGAACAAGAAGTCCGTCCCGCGCTCCCGCTCAACGGCACCCCGCGCTCACCGTCAAACGCCGTACAAACGGCCATCGTCGCGCTCACGTTCCCCGGGCATTCAAGCCCCGACCCCAGCGCCCTCTGCGCTACCGATGAAAAATCAATTTTCATCACTAGTCCCCGAAGCGGAGACACCGTCGCTTGTAGCAACAAACGACAGCTACTCTCCCGCTAGCCCGGACCCGGAACCCGAGTCCATCGAAATGGACACAGCAATACGAACAGACAACGAGGGCTTCACCCTCGTACAAAAAAACAAGCCCGCCAAACGGGCCTCGCGCTCGCGCCCAGAGTCTCCGGAGACTCAGTCGAGACCCCAAAAAACGCAGCGAACCGGGCTTAATAGCCACGCCCCTCGCTCCGCAGCGCCCTCAGCGCCTGCCGGTACCTTTGCCGGCAGAAAGGCGCGTCGCCCGCCCCCCGTCACGGTCCAGAACAAGTCGGTCTGGACGAAACTCTCGGAAAAACTGAGAGATATGCGTATCCACTACACCCAGGCCAGTAGCACGGCCAACGGTATCCGCGTCCAAGTGACCACCTCGGACGAACACCGTAAATTCACCAGATTGCTCCGAGACAGCAACCTGGAATACTTCACATACTCCCTGGAGGAAGAACGTCACCTCCGGGTTGTAATCCGCCGCATTCCGGTGGAAATCACACCCGAGGAGGTCAAAATTGACCTCTTAGCCAAAGCCCTCCCTGTCCGCGAAGTGCACAGAATGCACGGCGGACAATCAAAAAACAGACCTCTCGACATGGTTCTAGTCATCCTGGAACTGACCCCCGAGGGCAGAGCCATTTTTAATGTTAGGAAAGTGTGTGAGCTCTCCGGAATAGCCGTAGAGCCTCCACACAAGAACCGCAGTCCTCCGCAGTGTCACAACTGCCAGTTGTATGGGCATTCGGCCCGCAACTGCCATCTCCGTCCCAGGTGCGTTAAGTGCCTCGGGGACCACGCGACGAGCGAGTGCACGCGCACTCGGGAGTCGTCTACCCCTCCGAGTTGCGTGCTATGCGGCAACGCGGGTCACCCCGCGAACTATCGCGGCTGTCCCCGCGCCCCGCGCCCCACGCGCCCTACGCGCCCTATGCGCACTACGCGACACACCCCTCCTCAGAGGGAACGTCCCGCAGTAGGACAGCCAAAGCCTCTGCTCACGCCAGAGGCTTTCCCCAGCCTCCCGGGCGCCTCCAGCGCCCCGGTGGCAGCCGCCCCCGCGCCCCGCGCGCCTCCTCCACCCATGCGAGCCCCTCAGGCAGCATGGGGCCCCAGGCCCCGCCCGCAACCTCCCAAGGCTCAGGCCTCCCCGCTATGTAGTCAACGCTTCGGCCTCGACTATATGGCCATGCTTCTTCTCGAGCACGACTACCAAGAAGTGCTAGCGTACGATCAGTGCGGCACTGAGTACGGCATGATTGAAGCAATCAAACGCTTTCCCCAGCTGACAGCCACGCTCCAGCGTGTGTCCCGTGCTGCAGCTTTAAACACACCAACTAGAAATGGCTCGCATTAAGCCTAGAAGCCTAAACATATCTTTTTTCAACGCGCGTAACCTCCTTCCACAACGGGACTTAGTATCCACCTTTCTTAGGGAACGGGAGATAGACGTGTTTCTAGTACAAGAAACACTTCTAAAACCCAGTAGGCGCGACCCTAAGATAGCAAATTACAATATAGTCAGAAATGACCGTGCCACCCGAGGAGGCGGCACGCTCATCTACTACAAGCGTTCCCTCTATTGCATGCCAATAGACCCTCCCGCACTTACCAATATGGAAGTGTCCGTCTGTAGAATAGGCATGACTGGCCATCCGTCAATCACGCTTGTCTCTGCATATCTCTCCCCGAGTAAAAGACTCCTTCAGTCCGATCTGGAGGCGCTACTTTCACTCGGTCAATCCGTCATAATAGCAGGCGACCTCAATAGCGGTCACACCCATTTCAACAACTCGCGTAACACCCCTAACGGGGTTATACTCGACCTACTATGCGATGTGCTCGGCTTTGACGTCATAGCACCGCTAGAGCCCACGCACTTTCAAGATAATTGTCAACCGACAGTACTTGACATAGCCCTCCTCAAAGGTGTCTCACTTCGGTTACGACTTATAGAAGTCGTACACGAACTAGACTCCGATCACCGCCCGGTTATCTTACAACTCGGGCAACCGTTCGACCCCAGTCCGCCAAAAGTCAAAGTAGTTGACTACGCGATCTTAAATCGCTACCTATCCGATAACGCGACCCCGTCCAGCCTAGCTAGGATCCCCGACGTATTAGAGTCAACAGCAGACGCCGACTTAGCAATCGATTCCCTGGTCGACTACCTCCAAACCGGCGTAAGGGAGGCCTCGAGAGAGGTGCAAGCGGCGAACGAACGCCGTTTTATACTCCCCCCCGGCTTACGAGCGTTAATCACGGAAAAGAACGCCGCGACACGTGCACACGATTCTTATCCGACGAGGGATAACACCCGTAGGTTACGGCGACTTCAGAGAGAGGTTAGAACTCGCATCAGCGAGTACAGAGGTCACCGGTGGGATAACCTCTTAGAGGGTCTCAAGCCGTCCCATCTGGCTTACTGGAACCTCGCCCGCTCTCTGAAGTTAGAAGCTACCGCCCTGATGCCGCCCCTCGAAAGAGGCCCCGATCTCCCACCCGCGTTCGATAGCGACGATAAGGCAGAATGCCTTGCCGCAAGCTTGGAGAGCCAGTGCTCCCCAAACTACGACAACGTAGACACTGCCCACATCGAAACTATCGAGACTGCCGTTCAGGAACTAACGTCGATTCCCCCCGCGGAAACGTTAACCCCGGTCACGCATGACGAGATTTGTACTGTTATTAAAGGCCTTAAGCCTAGAAAGTCCCCCGGCCCCGACGGTATCAGGAATGAAGTACTTAAACTTCTTCCCGATCACCTCATAGCTCTTTTGGTCTGCATCTTCAATGTAGCCATAGCCCACTGCTATTTTCCAGCCGTCTGGAAAAAAGCTATAGTTATAGGTATTCACAAGCCCGGCAAAAAAGCTTCGCTTCCCGATAGCTATCGCCCGATCAGCCTTTTAAACACACTAGGAAAACTTTACGAGCGGCTCCTTCTGAACCGTCTCAAAACCGTTATAGATATTAAAAACCTATACCCTCCCGAACAGTTCGGTTTTCGCGCCCGACACTCGTGTACACATCAAGTGCACCGCCTCACGGAGCACATCACGAGCAACTTTGCCAAAAGTAGTATCGCCCCCGCCCGTACGCTTGCGGTCTTTTTCGACGTAGCTAAGGCCTTCGATAAGGTCTGGCATGCCGGACTAGTCCACAAGCTACATAAACTAGAAATCCCAGATAGGCTAGTTCACCTAGTTCATGATTTTCTACGCGACCGCACCTTTCACTACCGAGTGGAAGGAGTACTATCTACCGCCCACCCTATACGCTCAGGAGTACCGCAAGGTTCCATTCTGGCGCCTTGCCTTTTCAATCTGTACGTCAGCGACCTCCCGAAGCCCCCCGGGGTCGAGGTAGGGCTCTACGCTGACGACACAGTCATATACGCGTCAAACAGACACAGAAAAAATCTCGCCTGTGCAGTCCAACGTGCCGTAACCACTCTCGGGGAGTGGTTTCGAACGTGGCGAATAGCTATTAATCCGGTAAAGAGCGCCGCGATTATGTTCGAACCGCATACATGTAAACTACCACGCACGGTAGGACCCCTCTCATTATTCGGTAGGAATATCCCTTGGGCCACCAAGACTAAATATCTAGGTGTCACCGTCGACTCGAAGCTTAACTTCAACGCACACGTTACTATAGTCCGGAATAGGGCCGTCTGGATCCTTTCCCGCTTGCGACCCTTGCTCAGTTCGGTAAGCAAAATGTCCTTAAGACATAAGCTTACACTATACAAGATGTGCGTCCGTCCGATCTTGACATATAGCTGCGCAGCGTTCGCACATATGTCCAAACATAACTTTGTCCGCATGCAAAGAGTCCAAAATCGGTTTCTCCGTCGCCTGCTTGACCCTCCAGCCTTCGTTAGGAACATGGACCTCCACAGGGACATGAGGCTTCCCTCGATAGAAGCCTATGTGAAATATCTCACCAGGAGATACTTCGATAGCGCTTCGAATCACCCCAACCCACTCGTAAAATCCACCGTGAACTACGTCCCAGACAACTCGATCCCCGTTGCCAAACGTTATAAACGCCGTCCGCGAAATCTCTTTGTCGATCCCGACGACGACATCGAGAAAGCTAATAATTACTACGCGTCCGCTCCCGCAACATATGCGTGCTCGCGCCCACGCCCGCGAAACCACCGTTCCCTCCGCAGGGGACGTACGGTTAACTTCGCTCCCGCACACCCGCCACGACCGCCCTCCTCTGCGGCAACTCAAGCCTAGGTCCGATCCATCGGCATGGAGCCCTTGAGACAAGCAGCCGCTCGCGCGATACAAGTGACTCTACAATCACTAGCTTTCACAGCCATACATGACACTGCATTATACATACATGCACAACACACATAGGTACATAGGTTCTGTAAGGGACCTTTTTTTTCTTTTTTTGCCTAGTTAGAGTAGACAAAAATTTCAGACCACTAAATACACATACACATGTTCCTTCCCTCCTCCCAGGGGACAGAAACATGTATATATGTATAGTTAGTTTAGATCGAATTACGGATAGGGAATTAGTCAAATCGCGACTTAATTGCATACGCGCAACAGTCCGAGCCGAGGTCCGGCCACTTTGGCGCCCTCGGATGTTGTTGCTTAGCTTTCGTGGCTGAGTGCCCTAAGCGCTCGCCCCCAAGCCCGGTAAAGCTGTAAAAGCCGTAAAGTCTCCAGGGCCCCTCAGGCTAACAGTGTAGTCAGTTCGAAAAAAAAAAAAAAAAAAAAAAAAAAAAAACCTTCAAGAGAAACACTTAGATCTACAAATTTTCATGGTGATCTATCAAACTGTGTTGGAGTTTATCAATCATAATTATATGTATATACTAATAGCCAACATCAATTTATATATATACTGATGTTAATTTCATATTAAAAAAATCTTTGATATTGTGCGCAGGGACTGCCTATATTTCAACGGTTAAATATTTCTAGGGAAATTTAGTTCCAACTTGTAAATGAATTTCCTCGATCATCAAATCTTGCTTATAAGAAAATTTTGTTTATTTACAACCGTTAATTAATAGAGTACAATATCGTAACATTAATAATAATATCAGCCTATAAGTGTCCCACAGCTGGGCAAAGATGGAATGCAAGGTTTTAAATTCCACACCCGTCTACGACGTCTTGTCGATTTCATACGCCGTTATATCCACATATTTTGCTCACATACGTTAGATTAGATTAGATAAGAACACTTATCAAGTGTTCAAGTTTCCTCACGATGTTCTCCTTCCCCATCAGCTGATAGTGTGTCACCAACTGAAATTAGTAAACGTACGTAAATTCCGAAAAATTCGTTGTTACTTGCCGGGGTTCGAACATCGTCTCTAATTCGCCAGCATAAACAACTCGACCATCATGACCTTTTACTGTTGCAGTACAATGAAACTATACGTGTGCTCCGGATCGCCTTCTGATGTTAACATCAGCCCCGACAACAGCACGAGTAACACTTCAGTTCATTCGAATGCCGAGTGCTATGGCTCCGAGTGCTATCGCCCAGAGTACGTGGCTTTCACTTGGGTATTGTGCCTCGTGGCTCTAACCTCGGTGCTCAAACTTTACTACCTCATCAAAACCTTCCTTGCTGTCATCAATTTTGCCATGTATTCTGCCCTACTTTTCAAGAACTACAGTGATTATTGCATCTTCCCACTCGGACAACAGTGAGTATTGCGTAAAACCTTGTCAAGTCTTTTATGTCGTGGGGAAGAAAACATCTCGACAACTGGATCACTGGACTAGTTTATCCCGAAACACGAGAAACAAAATGAGAGTCACTGTAACGAGCCTGTCACCAATCACGCACAAATACCTACTCTACCACAACACTTGATTACTAGACATATACCAGCTGATCCCGGAACATGATACGTTTAAGCATGCCACTAAGGCGGATGTTACAGTAGGTGTATGGTGGTCAAGGTCCAGCCGAACACAGTCTTAGTGTCCTACCACTCAGCAAAATTGTCGATTTATTAAATTAATTACTATTTCAAGGAATAATGTTACATCTATATAAAATAATTCTATTAGATTAGGTACATAAAAACTTTAAAAACCACCCAAAACTGCAACCACAGCATCTAAAACTGAAGACAGACTAGAATCTGCATTGAGAATTTAATAACTATTTTTCAGACAGTTCACTGCCCACACACAGATGCTGATCCTAATGACAATGTTTTTGGTGGTGGTCATATACCACGGACGATTAGTGGAGGTCACCTCCCGGTTGGACTTCCTGTGGAAGCAACAAGCGGTCGCGGACCTTGGGGAAATGAAAAACAATCAGCGCTTGAACCGGCATCTCTTGGAGCATATCCTGCCCGATCACGTCGTCGACCACTTTCTCAGCAAGGACCGATTGCCAGATGTATTTTTTATTTTATTGTAATGCTTTATTATATGCTAGCCATATACAAAACTGAGCCAAATTTAAACCAAAAAAGCGTTTAATAGTCACATTTATAGACACTCAAATGACTCTCGGTCGTTGTGAGATCACGGCTACCTCGACGAGTTACTGTTTGCTGTTAGGATTATGACGAAGAATTTACCATAAAATACGCCGAGAGCTCGGTTGTGTGGTCATTCTCGTTTTGTAATTTTACTGTCAGTGTGATCTGTCTTTCTTTCAAATATTCTGATTAATAGACTATAGTATATTTGAGATCACAATCTGAAATTTGACATATTATAGATAGCTTTTGTACATGTACTGACTGCTTGACGTCAAACAAGAGGATGGCAGCATGTTCATTTGTCCAATCACTATAGATACTTCGTTCCGTGTTGCTGCAGTAATCACAACTTTTAATCAAACGAAATGCAATTAAAACTCTATAGAAATGTTTTAAGTTTTCTGATGTGAAACATCTAATGGCACGATTGGACAGAAGTATAAACGTTTTTATGGGACGTCGCTACGTGCCATTCGGGCAGCGTCGCATCTGGTCGGCTCTTTCCGGTTCAGCGCTCCCCTCTCAACATTTATACTAAACGCTTTTCTATTTCTCTACTACACACACTACTTTACGTGTGTGTGTAGTTTCTTATGCTAGCTAAACTTATAGGTTATTCGTGAATATCAGTGAGTTAAAAATACTGTAAAACTAAATTTAAAGCTCATCATCATTAGAATATATTTCTTTTTTAAATTACTATCTGAATATTTCTCTTTTTCTTTTTATTTATTTCAGTATAAAATATTATTAAATTTATATGCTAGATCTGCCAGGCGACCCATGATGAAGCGTCATTGTTTTGTCTGACCACAGATGCTGTACTCGCAGCGGCGAGAAGCTGTAGGAGTTATGTTCGCGGGTATTTCCAACTTCGACGAGTTCTATTCTGAGGAGAGGGACGTCGAGTGCATGCGATTGCTCAACGATATTTTTAGTAATATACCATATTTGCACATTATTGTAACTGCGAGGTGATAGGGACCTGTACCCGGTTGGGTCGCGACTATCCGTCAGATGATTCTCTTTTGGTTTAACGCATTTCGGGATCGGTAATATACCTATACGTAGGTGACGAGAGAGGCTTGCTGGCCGCCATTGCAGCGAAGATCTACGGTTGTTATTGGATTGTACTGTCAGTACTGTGCTTACCCATCAAGTACTGTGCCGTCATTTTGCCATGCTACTATAAAATAATAATAATAAACTTACATAATAAGACTATTTCATACCTGCTGTGCCCGCAGCTACGCTCGCGTGAACTAAATAATGCCGCCGATTGGGCACACGCGCGAATCGTGATCGTTTTTCCGAATTATTTTTATTTACGGGGAACCCCAACTCGTTTTCTAAGATAAAAGTAGCCTAGGTAACTTCTTATAACGTCAGCTATCTGCCAGTGAAAGGCATTTCAAAATCGGTCCAACCGTTTCGGAGATTACCCGGAAAACACAGACGGACAGGCAATAACTTTAAATATTTATTTTTTATTACAGCGTGGTACTCACAGTTAGTAGTCAGCCTTGCATCACGCTCTTTACTACTTTCGATTGATCGGTATTTTGCCTTAAGTAAAAGCTGTGAATTTAACCTAATAAGTCGTTCTCTACAGGTTGTCGGGGCGCGTAAACATTTTCCTAGTGTCTCGTTCAGCAGCAAGTATTACTTGACGGTATTCTCCAGTTTCATTTGAATAACCAGATCTCAATCTTTTTATTGCAATGTAATACTGAGAAAATCCCGTCCACTTTCTACCAAGCATTTTACCCAAATGCAAATTATAATGCAATAAAATTCGAAAGTGAAAGTGCCATCGATAAATTTTATTGAAATCCAAATCGTAACGCAATTAACCAAGAGCTCTTTAAGAATACCCGAGTAAAATAATTATAGATAGTAACTGATAATATCCAGAAGACATAAGAGCTGAGTAGTTGAATATAAAAAAATAAGTTACGCAATCCTTAAAAATAGCTAAGATTATTTAATAATATTTATTAACCGTTCATATTTTCTTTTCGATCTGACTATACTTTTATCCATAAGGGCCCTGTAAACGCAATTTATACACCACAAAAATGTCCATACGTGTAAAACTGCATCCTAAATGTTACTGCAGACTATATACGACAATAATACCATATTTCATCAAATTGGGTTCAGTAGTTTCTGCGTGATTGGCGTGCAAACAAAAATTTCAAAAACTCGAAATGTTTTCTGTCCATGATGATTCTTAACTCCCCGTAGTAATATTCTCAAGTATCTTTAACGTATAGATTTCGACTCTACTGTTTTTATGAGTATAGTTATAGACAATCATATAATAATTCAATCAAAAGCTATTTTAATTATTTCATACACATGACCACAGAGTACATTTGTTTATAGCAGAACACATGACATAGTACTTATTAGCGACAGCCCGTCAATAACGTTTTTATGCATTAAGGAGCTCAGTTTAAAACTTAACTATAGTTGAAATTCGCAGCTGACTTCGACAATTTGCTGATGGAGCAAAGGTTCAACAGTATAGAGAAAATCAAAACCAACCGCGCTACTTACATGGCTGCTTCCGGACTGGACCCTGATCATAATGTAAGTTAATCATAAGCTTTGCTCTCGATACTTTAATGTTTATATTCGGCTAATTTTGGTTTTAACTTCGCATCTTGTTCTTTGTCGCTTAATTAATTATTTATTAACCGACTTCAAATAAAGGAGGAGTTTCTCAATTCTAATGTATATTTTTTTATGGATGTTCAGACATAACTTCTTTGTTTATAAACCGATTTATGAGTCTTTTTTGGTTGGAAAGGAGATACCTAAGGGTAGTTCCACTACATTGGTATTAGACCTTCGACTTAGAAAATATACCACGGAACTCCTCAAAATAATTGAAGTTGGTTTTCTTTTTTTTTGTAAAAAATTATCTTGACCTGATCATTTTTAGCATTTATACTGCTAATTGTTAGTATTTATCCTGCTAATTGTTAGCATTTATACTGCTAATTGTTAGTATTTATACTGCTAATTGTTAGTATTTATACTGCTAATTGTTAGTATTTACACTGCCAATGATTTCATTTCATTAAATAGTATTTAGTAAAGTTTAGATTTTTGTAGATATTGTAATAAAGATTAGACTTTTTTGGTTATATCTGAGTGTCGTCACAGATCCTCCACACTTCTGGAGTTGAAACCCCTCAAGTGCCAATACGTGTTGCAAGACGAATTCAGATCTTTGCTTGGTGGATAACTTTTACGGTCCTAATTTCTCATGAAATTGAAAGGCCATGCTACTTCCACCTGCAGCATAACAATCCAGCTGTTAATTCACATTATTTTCCACCGTAATTTCACCTTCTAGAAATAAACAAAAATTATTCATCCCATGTTTTAGATTCGGTTAAGTTAGGTTCTATAACAAGATCCCTAAGGACATTACTGATTTATCCGACAATTAGTTCAAGGACCATGTCAAGTAGGTTTTTCTGTCTATGTGTTATTATAGGGCGGATCATTATGTGAATGATAGTGATGTCTGAAAGTGAATCCCCCTCTGTGCATCCACTAAATTAACGTAAGATTATAAAATGCAAATATTATTTGTATAGTAGAAAAAAAAATCCCGCGATCGAATTTCTTGCTGCTCCCTCTTGTAGATTTGACATTCGTGATTGATCGTGATTCGTGATTCGATGATTGATCTTAGTGTTTTGACGTTCATAAGTGCCTTCTTAGGACCTAAATTGAATAAAGTACTTTTGATATTGATTTATTATCAATATGTGTTAACAGCAATCAGGTGAAAGTTGCGAACACTTGTGCGCTCTCGTCGACTACGCGTTCGCACTCCGAGAGGCGCTTGACGTCATCAACGAACACAGCTTCAACAAGTTCCGATTGAGAGTAGGTGAGTCATGTCATTTGTTTCTGTAACTTTTTTTGTAGGTGTGCGCCGCGGATTTACCTGCGTAAATTTAGATTGTACATGCCTGTTTCATACATATGATAACTTCTTGCCTACAGATTGCCAGATTGATTGGTTATGGTTACTGATCCGCTCCTAAGGCTCATAGCGTGAAGTTAGATATCTTATAACCATCCTCGATAAATCTCACTTGTACTTCTAGAGACCCCAGCGCGTTAAAACACATAAAAAATCTTTTGACCTTTACTATTACTTAGTCATAATTATGTACTCTATGAAGTTTTTTTTTTTTTGTTATGTAGAAGATATTAGTTGCATTGTGTCAGGATATATTATATAGTAGGTATAGGACAAATCCTATAGAGATGCAAATCAATAGAGTCGTTATAGAACTATGTAAATCGGATAAGTGGTTTTCGCCTGAAAAGAAAAAACCGATTAGACATACAGAGAGACGTTGAGTTTTATAATATGTATAGATTATATTAAAAATTCTAAAATCCATTTGCATACGAAGCGAATATGTGGACGCTTACATTAAAAAAAAAACAATGCTAGATTGTATCTCGCCTGAAAGAAATCACATTATTATAGAAGTTTTTACAGCTGGATATTCTTTTTGCAGGCATTTGTTTGGGTCCTCTAGTTGGAGGAGTCATCGGTGCAAAAAAACCCGTGTACGACATCTGGGGTGACACCGTCAACCAGGCCTCGCGGATGGAGAGCACCGGCGAAATGGATCGGATACAAGTTACAAGTCACACGAAGCAGGTGACATTAATAATTTTTGTAAATCCTTTCAAGAAACGGTCAAAGAAGTCTGAATACACCAAAATACACAAAGAACAAAAAAAATGAACTATTCTGATTTAAATTACTTTTGTAATGTTATTAACAGGCTCCAAATTCTCAATTTGAATGTTTTTTCAATGGATATTCTGCCATAACTTCTTTGTTTATGAGCTAATTTAGATGATTATTTTTTTGTTGGGAAGGGTTCCAAAAGTGGTTCCATTTCATTGGTATTGGACCATCAACTTCAAAGATACACTAGGGAACTCCTCAAAAGTTTGTTTTCTGTCAATTAATTTCAAAATTCAAAGTCTTCAAAGCTTCACCACACATTCCGAACAAAACAAAGCATGCGAGTATACTGTGTTCCACCTAAGAATATTTCATATTTTATAGGTCCTAGAAGGTAAAGGGTACGGTATGGAGTATCGTGGGGTGATCAACGTGAAAGGTAAAGGCCCGATGGAGACTTGGTGGGTGGTCTCACGGAGAGGTGTTTTCAAGACTCCCACTGCGCCAGCCGCGCATCCCACGCGCTCGTTGGCCGAAATCGTGTACAATATGCTGCAAGCCCGGAACCGTATCAACACGCACCCTCTCGACGCAACTGCTATACGTGAGTATCATTTACATTCGTCCAAGTCTCGAGGAACAAATGACTTTATTTTTTATTCATCAATTAGCAACTACATTTTGTTCTCTAGTTACATGTCGTATATCTGTTATAGGGTTTCTGATTTCTAGGCTTACTGCTCTTGCTTTAAATGGATGAACACTAATACATTCTACGTCTGATTATCTATCTTCTAATAAAAGCGTTTGTTATAATCACATCTTCATCTTCAAAAAATGTGCTTTAACAACGATAAACTTGAAAGAAATGACCTATATGTATGTGGAGCTCTTGTGAAGCTTGCATGACGTTACATGGACAGAACCGAGATGCAAAATACGACTGTCATCATTCATGACGCTGTCGTTTACAGTAAGCCGTAACGAGTTATTCCCATGTATTTCCCTAAAATGTGTTTTTCGTAGTTCGCGGAAGTGACAGCGGCAGCGTGCGCACGACCCGCGCGGAGACGGCGCCCGCGGGCTCGCACCGAGCGCGCGCTCGCACACGCACGCGCTCCGAACTGCGCCGCATCGCGCGTTTCACCAACGACAAGTGCGTACATGTTTTAGATTTAACTTAATAAAACGGTAATCAAATGAACACCAGCAAAACACTACACTAATTTGAAAAAGTAGCTTTTACACCAGAGGCATTTAACGTTATGTATATCGGCCGATGCAAAAAAGATATTCATAAATGAATGTTTTTATACCTTCAATATTTACAGGAACTTGAATATATAAAAGGTATACTAAAAATGAAGCATTTATAACTGAAATTGCCAAACTTCAAGTTAACGTAGTGTTTTTGTTGGTGTCGTAATATGGCATTGTAACCTCAACAGTCCATAAGTTTTATTAATACAGTAGTTATGATGTATGAACATTACGTAGATTAGGTATACTGTGAAATCTACTTGAGGAGTCAAATTTACCAAGTGGTGAGTATTAAAAGAGAAATTAATTGATTCCGAGTTTGTTATTTGTATTGTAAGGTAACTATAGTGTTTTTTTTAGGTTCATAGGTTTTAGCGTGTTGCCACTAATTCACCTGATGTTAAGTGACGTAATGACGTGGCCCAAGATGGTAACTTTCTAAACCTAGTGGAGGACTGGCTCTGAAGTACAGCTGTTGGAACACACCTATCGTAGGTGCTTGGCGTCAGACTTTCAACCTGAGGATGATTTCTAACCAGGCCGACATTAGAAAATGCCCTGCCACCATGCTATGTTTTCATCACGATGTCTCCCTTCACCGAAAGGGCAGGCTTATTACATTGATTCGAATTCACGTCGATCGGGTTGACATCGAATTGAGTTTGTGTTGACAGTGGGCGCGAGATGGTGCCAGTGCGTCCGTCGGCGAGCAGCATGGTGCTACGTCGCACTAACTGTGTGGAGGCGAGTGCCGCGCCCTCGTCTAGCATGTCCGCGCCGCACACTCCGACCGGTGCGCACCACGCAGCGCGCGCGCCCCCTCTGCTCGCGGCGTACTCTGCGCGCAACTCACCCGCCAATGCCCACGTCCCCTCGCCCGTCTCGCCGATCTCTCCTGACTTCGTTCATCCCCGGCGGTCCACCCTCAGCAGGATAGGTATTTAATTTAATTATTAATAGCGGACCCTCATGGATAGTTCGTATATTATCGATGTACAATGTAAACAATATAACAGCTGTCATGTTAGTTAAGCACATTGTTAATAGATGGCGCCTACATATAAGTTTAATACATTTAAAACTATTATTTTTAAAAAAGCTTTTGAATCAATTTATTTAACAAAAACATAAATTTTAAGCTATTTCTTTTTTAATTGCAACATAAGCTTTACATTGATGTTTCAATCTCTAGTTTTAATGGAGAACCTTTAATACTTAATGATTTTGCTACAAAAAGCACTTTGAATAACATATAAAGATCTACGAGATGGTACCGTTAAGAAGTACGACTTCCTCGTTCTTTGTCAACTCAAATAAAATTGTTAAAACCCTTAACCAGGAGCTCGTCTGAAAGCGAACAGCTTCACATCCAGGTCACGGCCCAGGGACCGATCGCCAAAGATCTGCGATCAAAGTCAGGAAGGGTCCGGCAATTCGATAGCCAACGGCACGCCTGGCTCATTCCGCATCCGTTCAGTCACCACCGCATCCTTCTTCAGAAGTAGAAACAAAGACAGGAATAGCAAAGAACAAATCAACACGGACGCCAAAGAAAACCGTGACTCTACAGTCACTACACGAATGTGAAAATTATTTAGTTCCATTGATTATTTAAAATTTCCAATTCTGATTGATCGCATGATAAAATTAATTCAGACCACTGAATGACATTAAATATATTTATATTGTAATAATTACGGACTATAAAGAAATTCTATTAGAAATTATGTACATATTGTAATGAACGCATAAAACATTATTTATTAAGTGAATGGGTAAATTTCTGTTATCGAATTTACCTTTTTTGTAATAGGGATATCAAATCAGAAATTATCCATATATAAGAGTGGCAATTGCAAAGAGACTAAAGACAAAAAAAATGAAAACTTTCATTAATCATTATAAATGGAGATAGTTATTTGGGATTTTGTCGTACAAAATGTTTTTGTAACGTATTTTTTTAATTTTAATTGATAGCTGAAGTACGTTTAGTATACTACTTTTTTAGGTTATGTCGAAATTTGCACGACATAATGATTTAAGTTGTATGGGTGCGACAGACAACCTTGCTTAGAATGAACGTAGTACACACAAATCAGCTTGGAGAAGTTTTTGTAGTGTAAAATACATAGTGACTAAAACCAGAATAAGCACTACTACAACCGTATCGACCTTACCATACCGACGACAGTATTATTGTACTGCAGTAGTCTACAAACACAAAAATTTCTCCAAGCTGAGTTGGCTGTATACCACATACTAGGCTGCGCATTTTTTTATTTATATTCATCTATAGTATGGCTTAGTAGTCGACATGATACCTTGCTATAATGTACTAGTAACAAAGTCAAAATATAACTGGTAATAATGAAATAATGATTCTAGAATCAATTTAAAAGTACCAACTTTATAATATTATATAGTTTGTATCGCAGGTTTCTATGGTAAGTTTTGTGGTGTTAAATGTTATATTCATGTGTATTATAATATGAAATATATATGATAATGACGAGGACATAACATCGTTGAGTCGCACTACAAATATTGTGAGTCATTGGTGAAATGAATACACAAAAAATTTACGGGTTGAATAGAAATAAAATATTAAAATATAATATAAAAAATAGTAGTAGTCTTAACCCAAATTTTATTTCATATTACAATAGGGAATAATATGCATGTAATTTAAATATAGGTCAAATATTTTTATTTGGAACCTTTATTACTGAGGAATTACAAGTTTAACGTTTTTTTTATTTATTCGCTTTTTGTTTAGAGATTTTCGTTAGTAAAAAATTATAAAAATACGAGGGAAATTTAAAATCGCTAAACCCAACGCTATTTGTCAAATCGAATTGTGACATCAGAGTCCGCGTTCAGTTTGTTAATGTTTGTCAATTATTAATGTAATTAGTAAAAAAATGTTTCTTAGACTGCAGATTCGGTATCATCGGTAAAGTATGTTCGGTCAGATCACACTATGATGAGTGACTACCAAATATTTCAGCTAAATACAACTGTAATTTAAGATAATATTTTCTCTTTTTCCACGATAATATTTTCCATGGCATAGTGGCGGCACTGTTCCTGATGGTATGTACAGTACATTTCAAAAACATCGGCGATCGTTGAGATCTTTGGTAATATATCAATGGTCGTCGTTGTCATGCCGGCCTGTAAGCCTCTTAGCAGCTGAATAAACGTTGGCTGATCCCGAAATGTAGCATACCAAAAGTCGGAGTGCATGGTGGTCGCGATCAAGTCGGACAGTAAAGTTGTCGTGACCGACCCATCAAAAAAGCTTTCTTCCCTTAGTAAGGTTCAACAGGATACTTTTAAATTAAATAAGAAATTAACCTGTTAAAATATTTTATCCTGCACGTCTGAACGCGCGTGTGTAAGAATTTTCTCCGTTATGTTTTATATTACAACATCTATGAATTATAAAAATATGTTACACTATTTTTTACTCCGTTTCCAACCGGCCAGTATTTCTAAAGTCTAAATTGATCTAGCAGTACATAGAAATACACTTATGGTTTTCCACTTTTATCTAAATCGTAATTAGTTATAAAACCGTACGCTGACGTCACAAAAACTCTGTGACGACGCGCCAAAATGAAGGCGTTTTAATCGACCCTAAACTCATTGCAGTTTTAAAAAAAAATGTTTATGTTAAATTTTAATGTTTTTAAATCAGTGTTTCATTTTTTGCGGATATGCACCAACGTAAATAATTGATTAAAAATAATTCGTGCATATTCCCTATTATCAAATTGCAGCATTCTCCTGTATCTAGTTCTGTTATGTGTTTTGAGAATTTACAACTTTTATAATATTGTGTGCCATATTACCATATATTATATACTAAAAGGTATCCTTTATTTTATATATAATTATACTTATTTTCTATGATTTTATACAAAAATCATATTATATAGATGTGTTTATTGTCATTTCATTTAAGTACAGGTTTCAATAAAAATAGAATATTAATAAAAATCAATAGGATTACTATTCGAACAAATATTAAATTATGATTAATTAAGTTATTATTACGATTTAACTATGTATGTACATAAATAATTTTATTTATAATAATTCTTACACGACGTATACCATCGTTGGGAGTATCATGACAGTTTCTACCTTAACTAATAATTATACTTTAGTAATACTTATCCATTTTTTATATTTTGAGAAAACCAATGATAGTTTAATATTAACACATTAATTAGTAATATCAAGTAATATGTTACTTTGAAGTAGGTAAAAAGAACTAGGTAAAATATAAAAGTATATTCTTATCACTACGGTGACATCACTAATACATAAAACTAACTAACGTGCCATTGCCAAAAACACTAGTTAGCAAAATAGTTATTTTGATTCTCACACATGCCAAAAGCAATGGCGGATTAAGACCGTCGGAGGCTCGAGGCAACATTACTGACCCCCCCCCATTCCGCACTGTATCTACGTGATCGAGTTTTCGTGTTCCTAAACTAAACATTAAAAAATATATATAAAAGCATCAAGAAAGTAAATATGTGTGGACCACCTTTTTTTTTGTGCTACATCTATTGCTAGCGCCGATAGTTATCTGAGAGACTCCGAGACGGTGGTCTTAGTTTTAGAAAAATTTGCTTGTTTTTATATAGTCCTAAGGCCATCCAAATATTCGAAAGAACTTCTAGAGACTTTATTTAAAGGCCCTCAAGGCAGAAGGCCCGGGAACGACCGGCTCTCCAACTCCCTAAGTCCGCCACTGCGACACTGGCCATAACACTACTTTTACAATAGTATGTTCATCATAAGAAGGTTGCATGACATGTAATGCGAATGCCTTAGAACGTAAACCTGACGGTCATGCAATAACCTAACCTAAAAACATACATTACGATTATTATTATATCTAAAATATGACACTGATAAACGTTATAAAAACATATTTCTCGACAAAATTCCAAATAACTTCCTCTTTACAATGATTTTTGTGAATTTTCGTTATTTTTTTCTTACTTCTATGGTATTTATAACTCGAGTACACCAAAATAATAAAATCAATCACACCAACAGTCAGTCTGGATCGTATTAATAGCTTGAATCGAAAATAAATCGAACGCCGTTGTATATTAAATTTATTAGTTAGTTTTTAATTATGAGTACAATAGATTTATGTAATTCCTACATTTTTACAGCAGCAACACGCAACGAAGGATATCGACTGGAATAATCAATTTTGTTATTTGGCGTCAGGTATACAGTAATCTAAATGTTTTGGATTATAATCTCAATTGTCATTATATTTTATTTTTGTTATTTCAATTACACAGCTTACACACCACACAATTGATTTCAGTGACTCAATCGATAGTAGTGAAATCAACTTCCAGTTTAAGTTATGATACATCTCTATTTTAAACGTTTGACATGTGTCATGCAACATCTCATATGAAGAACATAGTATAAGTTAATAACATTATTAAACCTAATATTATAGTTATAGACATAAGAAGATTAGGAATATTTTGACAAATATAATGTGCCACAGATAACGCCAAAAAGTTTTGATCTCAAAAAGCATTTTTTTAAACAACATATTTTTAATAATCAACTAGTTGGTACCAAATAACATTATTGTACGCAATGTAGACTATAACGTGATATTTTATGTAAGAAAAAAGTTGTGTTTCTCAAACTTAAGATGTCACTAGATATTGTCATATGACTTCACTTATCAGATTGGAAATAAACAGTAATTTAAATTACTTAAAATTTTTGTTTTAATTTGTTATGTACACATGTAAAGAAATTTTATAAATTATTTATATTGTAATTAAATATTATTTGGAAAGATTCAGCACAACACAAAAACTCGAATGTGGTCACAACCCAGCAGAATTTAAAACGTACAACTTTAACCGTTACGTATTCAGATTACGTTATTTCTTTTTGATATAAATGTAATGCTTTTCCAGTGTATCGTATTATCGTCTTTTCTATTTTATGAGCATAGATCTATAATGAAATTGTAAGAGAGTTTAAATTTTATTTTACAATTAAATAAAATGTAATTTGCTATAGATTCAGTATCCGCGTCAAATAGTTTATACGTTATACGAATCATTCCCACTACAAGTGGACAAGTACCTTCTTTTAACCTACCTAACTAAGTTCCTCTTTCACTCTCCTCTATCAACTGTCTTCTCAGTCCTTTTAATAACATATTATTCCTCACACAATTCATTCGTACCTTCTTCAGTCTTCCTCTACTCCTATATCAGTCCACGTTCATACTTAACATTTTTTAGTTAAAACTATGACTGTTATCCCTAGTCATGAAATGCCCGTACCAGGCTAAACTAATACTTATTTAAAAAAATTCAGAAAGCTTATTTCGTGTCGTTGTTAAACCTCTATTTTAAGCCACTTTGAACAGTAGGTGGCTACTTCCATAGCGTTGTTGGAGCTGGACACCAGGTCACCCATTATGCATGTGGACGGGTATGATGGGCATGTGAGCAAGTGTGGCACCACACTCGCACAACTTATCACTCTCAGCGATTATGCCCCACCGGCTAAGGTTAGGGGAGACTGGGGTTGATAGTGGCATTTTTTTTACAAACTGACACAATTTTTTGCTAGTTTGTTTTGCGGAAAACAGGTTGTAGACCTATATTACAAAAAAATGAAAACGTTACAAACCTGTGGTTTTGGCGGCAGTGTGCACGGGCTCCTCTCAAAAAAGTACTATAGCCACAGGCACGCGCGGCGCGGTGGCCTGATAGCCTGACCCTGATAATTTACTCTTTGTAGTATTAATATAGCGTTTGCTGTTTAGCCACCGTTGGCGCTGTATCTACTTACCCCTGTCACAACTAGCCCCAGTCTCCTCTACTCTTACAGCGGGCGACTTAGGCCCGCAGTCTATTGAGACTCTTCCAAACTGACCAGGGCAGTTCGTAACCAGCAGGTAGTTCTCAGCTGCAGTAACGTATCCTGGAGGTGGAGCGTGCTTAGTAGTCCATAAAGCAAGGCATCTTCACTTGCTTTACCATTGGATGATAAGGTGGAAAACAAGAAACTCTTTCGATTTTTCAATCTTCTTTGAGATGGTACGGCATTATATAGAGGGTACCTACTATCAGTTTCTTGTTTCGTTTCTTCTATAGAGCATGCAATCTCTCGAAATGGCTTATAAACTAATATAATAATACAAAAAGAGAAGAATTAAATAATAGAGTAGCAAGTTAAAAGTCTCCACCTTTGTAAACTTACTCCCCCAACTTCTCTGTCACTGGTGCAAGTTTCATACTTCTTCTGCTACACTCATCCCTAATCTTGTCTGTTCCAATTACGTCACTCAACCATTTTAACTCTCGCATTTCTGCCACATGTAATCGTCTCTTTCGTTGCCCGGCACTCGGATTTATTCATCACGAATACTTAAATAAGTAACTTAAAAGTTTCTATGTAAAATTATTTATTTCCATAAAATATCACCTTATAGTTAATGGTATATAGATAATTTAGATGTTTATATATTACTAGAAATGTATTTTGACTCATATGAGGTATTATAGAAAAGTGTTTAAAGCCAAACATTTACACACGTCGAGGGCATCGTAAAGGAATGCTTTTTTTAACTATTTTGTAAAGAAACAAAAGCTAAACAATTTATATATATATATACATTGTATTTGCTTTTTACCTTTAAATTAATGAAATAAATCTCATTGTTATGATGCGCTCGATATGAACTTCAATTAGTAAATTCGTTGGAGGACACGATAATGAAATAAAACTATCATTTATTTAAAATGTATTATTTGTGTTTTATTACCAAAAGTACATCATACATAACCTTTATAAATATATCTAATTAATCGCTTTGGAAAAATACACCACTCGCTAATAAATAGCTCATTTAAACTAAATACACATGGAAAGTGCAACATACGTGTGAAGCCATTTATAATTTATAAAATAAAATGCGATGTCATCACTGAGTCATGATTCTGTGGAGAGAACTCTTTTTAAGGTACCGAAGTCAAAAGGAACCCTTATAGTTTCGGTTTTCTTTATTATTTTCGATTCAGGGATCTGTTTGCGAAATATTATGCTTTAAAGCTCTAAGTTTTGTTAGAGTCAAGTGTCCCCCGGTAACCAACCCCCAACCTGCCAAGCTAAATGCTTGTTTTAACTCTAAAACATAACCATGTTAAAAAAAAAATTGGTAGTAGTATATATAATGAAGTAAAAAGGAAAACTATCAAGTAAAAGTCAACTATAAAATGTACTTGCAGAAGCAATTTCGTACAAATTCTATTGAAAATTATTTAAAGATCTCTCTCTAAGTCTGCATACTGTGACGGGCAGTTACGGAACCCTACACTAGGATGCTGTCGACCTTGGACCCCCTTCCCTAACGAGCTCGGGAGCATTAGGTTATTTGGCTGCAATCATCTGTAGGGTGATGGTATTCCACAAGTCGGCCACCACCAATCTCATAAGAGATTCCTGTTTCTTCTTTTAGGAATAATACTTTTTTTTTTTCGAACTGACTATACTGTTAGCCTTAGGGGCCCTGGAGCCTTTACGGGTTTTACAGCTTTACCGGGCTTGGAGGCGAACGCTTAGGGCACTCAGCCACGAAAGCTAAGCAACAACATCCGAGTGTGCCAAAGTGGCCGAACCTCGGCTCGGACTGTTGCGCGTATGCAATTAAGTCGCGATCTGACTAAATCCCTATCATGAATAATACATCAACACACATATATCTATATAGATGCTATATATAGAATACTGTAAACTTAAATAAAATCATATTCACATGAAATATACGAGTCATTTAGAAACAAAGGTAGGCTCTTATTAAATTTGTTTTTTGTTTCTCGCGAATGCAATGTGAACTCAACAATACCCCCAGGGATACTATACTTGGCATGACTACCAACTTAATACACAACATATATATTAGTGGTTTTAAATTACGAGCACATAATAATCATATATCACTAAATATACACAGCGGAAAAAAACGTCGTTATAAAAAATATAGAATATTCTACCTTTTTATGAATATCACGGATTTATTCACGAATACTGTTCCACAGCATGTGGATTATTAATAAAAATAATAGCAACAACTTTTTCAGTGAAAATAGATATTGCTGCTTTTGCTTCTATATGACTCAATCATTTATAAACATCATAAAATCATAATAATTGTTTATAAATGTGCAAATAGTGCATTAATCACATGATTAAATACCTATCAAAAACGTTTAAATACCGTAAAAAGCGGGAAAATACATTGACAAGTAGAAAATGCAAATTTATCAGGGTGGCCTTTTTTAAGTTTACATTTGTATGGTTAGACCTATTTAAAAAAAACAAGTGCGGTATACCTAAAATAAGTAAATGAGTAAGAGTATCGACTTACTTATTTATTCGTCAAATATATTACTATACTAACTGTGCCCGCGGCTCCCCTCACTTGGACTACAGAATGTTGTCGGGTCGAGCGTACGTGAGAATTGTCCTACCCCAAAAACGATCTACAATTATGTACAACATTATTTTCATATATATCTTATAGTTTATTCAGCGTAAGCCATTTAAGTGCCCCAAAAGCGTCCTTTTACCGAACTGATTCATAATTATCGTCACTGCTTATTTCGTATGTTACTTTATTTAACAAAATATATCCTATAACATGGCCAGATAGTATAGCTAGAAATAAAAAAACCATGTAAATTAAATAAGTGGTTTTCGCGTGAAAAGAACATAAACGGACAGACAGACAGAGAGACATCGAGTTTTATAATATGTATAGATATATAATAGAAATTACGCCTTCTACGGAAATTACGTTTTAAAACGTGAGTCACATTAAACTAATATATATCTAAGCTCAAAATATATACGAGTTAAATATATATAAATGAGAAACAACACAAAGTCCATGTGTCCACAATCACCCTTAAAATTATTTTTATTTGAATGTACATTTTGTATAAAAAATATTCATAACATTGTATTATGCGGGTAACAATACATCAGCCTTAGCTAATATTTTATCTTCATGGACTGATCGTATCTTTCAGAAACTTACCAAACGCTCACTCGTTAAATGCCTGTCATAGAGAAGAAAAATTCTACTGAAACTATCGAGTAAATTAAATAATAAACAAAATACTTTTATCGAAATAAAAAAGGCGTGTGTAAATTAGCATAGATGACAGAAATGAAACATCTAATTAATAACCTTACCCTATTTTCTAATACTTGCTTGTTGCTTGATTTCGCACGTGCGTATAACTTGTCTTATTCCATCGCACTCACCTTTTATTCTCGTTTTATAGCATAGTTCTTTTTCTCTCTCTAACCAAGCAGCTAACCTATTTACAGTCTTTTTTTTTTGTAACAGAAGCATTGCGTTGCAAAATGTTGCATTTTATTCTAATGGCGCCCAAATACGTTTCACTTTAAAAATCTTGTTTTGTTTACTATTTTATCTCTCTTACATTACCTAATCGATGTCATTAATGATAAAAGAACTTGATACTATAATATCAAACCACGCCCGTATGACAGTATTTCTTTGTTTATATTTTTCAATATAATATTATCGAACTAGTTAGTTCTACTAGGGTAAGGGAGGATCGCGACGCTCTTAGCAAATTCGTTTTATGCTGCAAGCGTCAGCGTCGAGCGACAGTTCCAAATACGTGCTTTTATACCTACGACGTCACACAGCAGCGCTGTAAGTCGCAGCTATTTCATTATGAGTGAATTTACACGAGCGCTGCGTCAAATCCATCGCAGAACATGTATTTCTGTTCTCTATCATTATTTTGTTAACAATTTAATAAGAATACTGAAAAATTTATCACTACAATACAAAGTCCTGCTTCACGGATAAGTTCACAGCCGCAACATAACTTTAGAAACGTTACATAAAAATTATATGGAAAGGAATCATAGTAATGTTTCCAGATAGTTCCAAAGTAAGTATCGGTAAGGGAAGAGTGATCTCACTGAACTGACTACCGATCGTATCCGTAGACGATGAAAGTGAATTACAAAACTTCATAACCATAATTTAACGTTTTAAAATCGCTCGACGCAGACGCTCATAGCATTAAAGACAATTTGCTAGTAGCGTCGCGGCTCATGGCGCTCACATATTAACTTTCAAACAAAAATTAATATCGGTAAAAAAATCTACTGAATAAAAGTAGTCACCGATAGTTTTATCGAGTAAGATTTGACCCTTATTCATCGACTCGATAAATTCCTCAAATATACTTTTATTTCTAGTTTCTCACGTATCCGTTAAGGGCGTTGCCAGTGGATGTATCAATGAAAGTATTTGATAGTGTTTGACTCATAACCTAACTAACACCTGATAATCGAAAACACAAGTGAGATCGATCCGTTTATCCCACATATTCATTCAATTAATTATACCATTTACACTCCTCAAATAAAAATCTATGGCACCAACATAGCAAATATTTCTCACATTTCATCTCGTTTGATTCTAATAAGACAAGTATATAATAAATTAACTTAACATAATCTTACATTAATTGTGATCGGAGCGTATCATAGCGGTTTGAAGAACTTCCGTCCATCTGTAAATAAAATAAAATGTATGCAGCAGTTCACACGAGTCAGAAGTGAAAAAAAAAATGTTATTTAAAAATTCTTTTTAAATATCCTAAATCAGCGGGGTTCAAACTATCGACCTCTCGTGCGTACTGCGTCTGAAGTCCGGTCGTCCCACACCACTAGGCCAATGAGACGACGATCACAATCATTGAAATCACAACTTGCATTAACCGTGTATAATGTAAATGTATTTTATCTCATTCTCCCGTGGTCTAAACCCTATAGATGTATATGGTTTTCTTTTTACTGTCGCCTTTTCGTTTCATCAAGTTTCAAATCACAACGATACTAAAGAAATTTTCACTTCAAAGTAATTTAAAAAAAAAACATGTAAGCGCAGAACACATTACTATACCTGTTGTAAGTGTAGTAACTGTCCGCTCTGAAGAAGTACACGTGGTTCTTAAACTGCAACTTGAATACGAAATCCTTGTCGATACCCTCGCCGGGCTCCGGCGGACCCACAGAGTACCTGCAAGTTTAAATATCACCCCGATATCTATTTAATAAAATTCTTAAGACTTAAAAAGCTGCAAGTTTAAATATCACCGCCGATATCTACTTAATAAATATCTTAAGACTAAAAAAGCAAAATAATTTAAACAAGATTTCCAGAGACCAGTCTTGGCAATGGGCACGGATCTCTCGCTCTTGGCGGTAGTTAGATCCATAGTTGAGAGTGAAAGCGATTGAAACTCTTTAGCGCCATATTGCGAATACGTTATGCTCGCGAAAGAAGTGGCTGAAAGGGAGAGTGAGCATGATCGTAAGACGTCCCTTCCCGTGGCCGATAAAGACGGGGCTGGAGGGTCCAGGACGACCTGCAACTCCTATAATTGGTTCTGAGGGTGAGTTATTGTACAGGCCCGAATCGGAGCAGTGTTGTACGTTCGCGCGCTCTCTAAATAATTATTCCGAGGCAGCCGATCTTCAAGCCACGAAGGGCCCTAAGTTATGAATCCACATCTGGTGGTGTAGCTACGAATATACATGCACGCGATTTTCCCACGACCCGACTACAGACGCGAGAAAGACATTGCTGGGTTTTAGATGGTAGGGGTTTGGTATAGCCCGCCCGTTACTGCGCGATAGAGCGCGGGTACCCAGGTACGATTTACCAAGTGAAAAAAAGGGATTTAAAATGTTTAAAAAAAGAGCATCGGGCATACGACTCATAATTAATACAAATTCATTACATTCTACCCGGACTATATTCTGGTTAAGATAATATTGATATTGTTACCCTAATAGCGGTAGCGAAGCGAGCGGCGTCTCGTCCTGCCAGCTCTTGTAGAAAAACAGCGTGAACATAGCAAACACCACCCACAGCTTCTGCCAGCCCGGTGACTTTTTGAACTTGCGCAACAGGTAACCGGATAGCTGAGTCTGTTTTAACAAAATATTTTTATTGAAAAAAAAAAAAAACGCCTATGAATTTTCATCTACAAGGGTTTTAATGACAAAAGGAGCTGGTTTTGCTTCAACATTAGCTGATGGTGTCTGTAGCGTTATTGCTTATATGTATGTAATTCAGTGTTTATTTTTGGGGCAATTCAAAGTTGGAATATTCTAAAGTTTATTTCTTATCGGCACAATTATTATTTGTTACAAACAATTATTACATAGTGTCAGCTATTATAGACACAATTATTTGAGACTGTATAAACGTGTTGTCATAGACCTAGCACAGTAACAACTTTTTTTTTATCGTTTTCGCGTATTGGCCACAATCTCACCTGATATTAAGTAAGGATGTGGCCCAAGATGATAACACGCTAAACCCAGTAGAAGACTGGCTCTCAAGTGCAGCTGCCGGAACACACCTACTGGTGCTTGACGACAGATTAAAATTATAATCAATAAACTACTACATTAAAAGAAAATAGTGCGTCCAGACCATTAGGAGGGTCGCGCTTACGGCGGTCGAGCTATAAACTGTCAATACGGTGCGCATAATTAAATTCATATAAAAATCGGACAAGTAACGAGTAGAACCCACTCGCTGCCCTAGACATCTTTTCCTGTGGCGTAATTTCTGATACCACTCATTCTTTTGTGTCGCTCATGTGTAAAACATGTAGGCCATCTTTTCGATACCATAAAACCGTCGACTCGGCGAGCAAATCAAATGAACGACAATCCATTAATGACCGATCTTCACGTTTTGCTGAATGACAGTAGAAGTCGTGTATGGTATAGACGGGACGAGGGATGGATACAGACCGTGATGGCGCGATGCAGCATGTCGGTGTCCAGGGAGGCGGCGCGGTGCCAGCACACGTGCCACAGCGCGCCACCGCAACCCCCACCACTCGCACCTGATGCCGGATCTAAACAACAATAAAATAGTACTTATATGATTCAATTATACTATCCGCCCGTGTGTACTCACACAAGTAAGACATTATTACTAATGACGTCTTAGTTTAGCATTAATAGTTTGGTTGACCATGAGTAACATCGACACAGATGTGAAAGGTGCAACGATCCGAACAAGAATGAGTTGTTTCTTAGTTATCAGTCGTATGCATATAGACTTATACAAAAAGTGTAGAATGTATCGCAACAAAACAGAACACATCTATATAGACACATAGTAGATTTTTTGACTCTATTTAAACGAGCTAATCTCTAGAACTACCAGTCGGATTCGAAAAATTATTTTTTTGTATGATAGCTAGATTCACGAGGAATAGTATGGGCTTTATAACTTCAATCTACGACCCTAAGAAGCGGAGCCGTAACTATGAACGTCAATAAATCCGGCTAGCTGTACCCGTGCTGTAACCGTGGGGCACAGATAGTAACAAAATATGTAGTTACTGTATTAGCGTTTGTAAAGTAGCGTTTATCTAAGCAACCTCCATTTTAACATATTATTAAAATTATGAAATATTGTATTGAGCCGATAAATTATATTGATAAACTAAACACAAAAGATCACATCTTTGAACCTTAATTAGAAATAAAAAAATATACAAAATCGAATATCAATTCTATAATCTTACCAATTTCTTGTTCGTACGGCGTGAGTTCAGTGTCCACTTCGGTGTAGTTGTTTCGTGCGTTTTCAATGGCGCCCTCTAGCGTGTTATACCATCCCTCGAATTCAACTTCATTACTCGCGTTGAGCATGATATCCACGTCTTCGCCTGTGAAAGATATTAAATGAAGAATCTTGTATTAAGACCTCATCAAACTGTTATAGTTTAGCTAACGTATTAAAATAAAAATATATAATTCAAACTTTACTGTGGTGTAATCTATTAATTGTAATAATATTTGATTAAAAAGCCGTAAAGATCGGAGGTTTTCTACAACTGATTAAACTTATAGGTGACCTTGTGTGCGTGTTTTTTTTTATTGACCGGGTATATACAACCCTGTATCTAGTCCAATATTAAAGCAAAGACTTAGCTTTAATCGTGTAGAATCGGCTAGGTTCTAAGTTCCATATAGTTCTATAAGCGAATTTATAGTACGGTTAAAAATTAAAGTTAATTATTTTATAACATTGGTCTATCGATAGAAAGCATAAAACAATACAAATTTGAAAAAAAAAAACATGGTTTATTTATTTAATATTTTCTTCCGAAAATGATTTTAATCTGTGAGTCACGTGACTGCAACCGCAATATAAGTAGAAAATGTGACGTCATCATTCAATGAATATACACAGTTGAGTGTTATGTTGTGATAAATAACTCTCGAAATTATGACTTAGCGATGAAATCGTGACTTTAAAATTATATGTGCTGAAGAAATTTCATAACTGAAATTCTACTAAAATCAACTTTGCACATAATACCTTTAACCTTAGTTTAATTTGTTAAACACGCCGCGTTTTTGCAGCATTTTTTTTTTATTTTCATTAAAAAGTATTTTAATATTACTTTTAACGGTGTAATAATAAACAAATATAAATACACGGGTATTATTTCCGATATGTATAGTGCTTAAAACGATTTTCGAAAAGTTGTCTACTCCCGGATTAATTTAGATAGCTGGTGTTTGCAAAACTAGTATGACAATTGTTTTCAGATATGCATACTAAGCTTAAGTAACTTTATTTACATTCTGATCGATAAGCTGCTGGGATGTTGTGGTTTTAATTTTAATTCGTAAAATGACGCTAGTTGTCCCTATATTTTATAATATTATTGGCGCATTACGTGAAGTAGTTCGTTTATCGTGCACAAGCGAAGTGGATTATCTATACATACCATAAATTCAACGTCTCTCTGTCTGTGTGTCCGTTTATGTTCTTTTCACGCGAAAACCATTCGATTTATATTGGTCTTTTATTTATTCATAGTTATATTATCTGACAAGGTTAAGGATATACATATTTTGTTAGAATACATTAACATAAGAAATAAGCAGTGACGATAATGGTGAATCAATTCAGAAATAAGACGCTTTTGTGGCGCTTAAATAGCTTACGCTGAGTGAACCATTAGAGTTTATTTATACCATATAAAATTAACGTATGATATAATTGTTGACCTACAAAATGTCAGCGATAGCATATGTCTATCGTCGAAGGACCACCCACAATAAGCATTTGTGTTCCGTATTTTGTACGCGCGGAATCGTGTATTCTGTCGGAACATGTATTCTAAGTTATCACAAAAACTTCCTGATAAGTTAGTTCTTACAAGGAATCCACCATTTTATTAGAGCTTCGTTTAAACTTTGAAGATTACAAAATTATAGTATCTACGTGACAGCGGCACAATTGTGTATAAGGGCCAACCAACTATTTACCCACACTTTAGGAAGGTTAGATAATGTTTTTTACAAATTTTTACATTTCGTTTATTCTAATTAAAGACCCTATAAAAGGGAACCGTCGCGCCCGTGCGAGTGTTATGCTAATAGCATGGAAGCTACTTGCGGCAAAATACCTATCTAAGTGTGTTCTGGCAAAATTTGTGAAGGAAACTCGGTTAAACAGATTTCACCAGGGACTCAAATAGGTTTTTTTTTTTGTTAAAAGTATTTCGCCTTTTTGCTATTCTACATAACACACAATAAACTATATCATGTTGTCTTGTTCTCTAATAAAAATTACCGCAAGCGACAAACAAAAATTAATTTATAATGAAAGTTCACAATTTGATGTGGTTCTTCACAAAGGACTATTTTGTATCATGAGTTAACATAAATTTCAACAAAAACAAAAGATTTTTGAGAACGTAAACAAGTATCCTGTTGTGCGTATTAATTCTAGATACTTACAATTGGTATATTACCTTTGTGCACGACTATTATCAATGAATAGATATTTATAATAATATGTAAAGGGAGCGCAAAATGTGGGTTAAATATTAGGCCCCTTACATATGAAATCGGCGTTTTGTACGGGAGGTATATAAAGTCTTTTTTTTTTTGTAAAATATATTTAATTAATCCTAGTATGCACCGTTGTTAACTATGCACTTTTGAATCTCATGGGTAGTTCATTGATCCCATTACTAAAAATTAGGGGCGAAAATCAATAAACTCTTTGAAGGCGGTTTGGACTGCCGCATCGGAGTTGAATTTTTTTCCTTGTAAGAAATTGTCCAAATCCCGGAAAAATGGGAATCTGTTGGAGCAAGGTCCGGGGAGTACGGTGGATGTCGCAGACATTCCAATTTTAGCTCATCTAACTTAGTGGTTGTTTGTTGTGCAGTGTGTGGTCTTGCGTTGTCGTGAAGCAGCAGTGGACTAGAGCGATTGACCAATCTCGGTTGTTTAGCAGCTAGTTCTTCCTTCATGGTTTGAGTTGCTGACAATAGATATCTGCCGTAATCGTTTGGCCAAATTTTAGAAAGCTGTAGAGTACGACAACTGCGCTAGTAGTCCACCAAACACTCACAAGTAACTTTTTCTGAGCCAATTTTCGTTTAGGGCAGGATTTGGCTGGGTCTCCAGGGTTCAGCCATTGTGACGAGCACTTCCAATTATCGTACAGTATCCACTTTTCATCACAAGTAATGATTCGATTTAAAATCTCTTCATTATTGCGTCGGTTGAGCAAAGTAACACAGCAGTCGACGCGTGTTCGCAAGTTCGATTCACTCAATTCATGAGGGACCCATCGTTCAAGGTTTTTTACTTTCCCGATTTGCTTCAAATGGATTAATACAGTTTTATCACTTATCCCAAAGCCTGCATCTATCTCTGACGTGCTTTGTGATGGATCCGCTTCCACAATAGCCTTTAATTCTTGATTTTCCACCTTGGTCTCCGGCCGTCCACGAGGTTCGTTCTGGAGGTCGAAATTTCCAGAACGAAAACGTTGAAACCAAAAACTTTCTTTTGCGACACCAGCGCCGTACACATCATTAATCCTTCGAGCTGTTTCTGCAGCACTGATGCCACGGTAGAACTCATACTATACCGATATTTCGTGTTTTCCATTGTGCAGTAATAAGCGACGCCAAAGAAAAAAATAATGAGGAAAAAAAATGACTGTTTTCAAAACTCAAATGTACCAGCTAAATGAATTTATAAATTTGAATTTGGAACTCTTAACCAAAGAGGAGATATTTCAGATCAAAGTGGACAGTACGACAAAACGCTAATTTCATATGTAAGGACCTAATAGTTGATTGAGTCAAAAACGTATGTTGACATTAAGGTAAGTGTATATATATGAGTGTATAATATGAGGTTACCTGTAACCGTGAAGGCATGCGGCAGGTCGGCCGCGGCGACGCGCAGCCCGCGCCCGCGCAGTGCGAGCGCCGAGTGCGCTCGGAACACAGAGCTCCCGCTCTTCGACGCTATTATTAACACGTCATTGAACTACAACACAACAGAAACAGTCAATACTCGTTATTACAATTGTACAGTTTTCTTTTCTCACTATTATTAACATTTGCTAATGACAATTCGACTCACCAAAAACAACATCTTCTGTTGTAGTCCCCTAGTGGAATGCTTGTAAACGCACCCTAGTCTTATGAATTCTCTATCGGCGACAAGCAGTTTATCGTAACCTATGAAAACAAACAAAATGACATGAAAGTTTAATTATGCCGCGGAACAAAAGTGCCAAATTCAAATCATACGATGCTACGATCTAAGCAAAGACCTTCAATGGAACCACCGCTTTTTATATACAAGCACACTCTCTTTATTTCTTTTATATACAAACCCTAAAAAAATCAAGCAATTTATTGTAATATAAATGTTTTAATTTATCGTCTCTAATTTTAAATCTATAAAAATAAAATTATTGAGGTTTGACGTGTCTATGTGCATGTGTGCGCGCATCAAGCAAAAACTACTCGATAAATTTTCTTTGGATACTACGTCCTTTCGAAAAAATATATATATCCCGATATCTTCAATTAATAAAAAGTTATTAATTATTTTTATCATTATAGATTTAGCGTTGTAGCCACAATCTGACCTGATGTTAAGTGACGATGTGGCCCAAGATAGTAACACGCTAAACCTAGTGCAGACTGGATTCCAAGTTCAACTGCCGAAACGAACCTAATGGTGCTTGAAGGTGGTAGCTGGCCGCGGGCTTTAGAAAAAGGCCTAGCACCATGCTATGAAACCATAGCGATGTTTTCCTTCACCGAAAGCTCAGGCTCATTGCAGCGAATCGAACTCACGTCCATCGACGCGATGTCCGTACGCGCTACCACTGAGCCATCAATACTTCATAGGAAACTTTTTAAGAAATTACGATTTTTATAAGCACTACGCCCTCACCGATGTCTTTTTTGCCGTGGTTTTAATATAATAAACACTCAGTATCAGTCGGTAGAATGTAAACTTTTTAAAATTCTTACATACTTTCTTTCTTAAATACTGGACATTTCAAATGCCAATGAATTACATTGAAGCATACTAGATAAGACAGTAACGGTGCCGTACCTGCGATATCCCGCTGCAACTGGCAGAGCGCGGCGTGGTTCTGTACGTGCTGCAGGTGGAGCTCTGCCTCGTGCGCCCCGCGCTCCGCCACCTCAGCCAAACTGCACACCGCCCCCGCGCCCGCCCCCGCCCTCGCTCCCGCCCCCGCACCCGCGGGACCGGCCACGCTCCTCTGTAGCTCTGTACACAAACGGGACTTGATGCATAGAGGGTAACAGTTCCACTGTTGAGATATAAACCTGTCTAACTGCAAAAATAGTAGGTATTGCAGATGTCAAAACCAATTATTCTTATTCGAAAACGGATTCAAATTCAGTGAATTATGAAAATCATAAAAACATTGCCCTACTGAAAAAAGCGCAGACTGAAAAGTCAATCAAATTATTCGTTCATGATTAATACTTAAATAGTTGGCCACGATGTAGTGAAAACAAAGTCTTAAGAAACGACAGAACTCAACACTTATAAAAATAGATCATCAAACAATATGGTATGGGCCCGCGTATTGTAACACGAAATTTGGTTTCTGATACCAATGTATATTATAATCAGCAAGAGGGCAGGCGTGCACGTGCAAAAATACTATATTTTCAACACCTGCATATAACAAATAAATCCTTCTTTTAAATAATTTATGAACGCTCATATACATGAACTTAGAACTGAAGGTGTGTATCCGAACTTATTGTGTTATAATGCGTTCCGAACCTGCCCGTAATGTCAAATTGACAATGTCAAACGAATTTTTGGTCTGCTTTGTTTTTGGTTTGTGTTTTCGATAGTTATTTTCAAACTGATATTGTTTTTTCTTTTGAGAAGTTCTAGTTCTAAATAAATTGTTTATGGAATGTGGTAGCGATATCGAAATTGCGTCGAGTTTAAGTGCGCCGCTACTAACGCTACTACTAACTAAAGAGTGCAAGAAGTGCCAAGAAATATAGTTTTTATAAAATAAATAAGTAACAAATAATATCTTTGTTTATTTTTTGCTTTTTCCATAAAATACTATATTTTTATGTGTGCTATATTTTTTATAGCTTATTTTGAAAAATATTATATTCCCCCGAAAAAATGTTGGCAACCCTAGTTCGTAGCTATCTTAGGAACCGATAGATGGCGCTGTGGTCGAGCCTAATTAACAACTGCAGCTAGTTATTTTATAATTATATTCGTATTTTTGCTCTGTAGCCTGGACATTAAGACGATGTGCAAAGCCTAATTATTCAGTAATATAAAAATGGCAAATGCATGACTTATATAGATTATCGATGTGGTAGTGTACCTTGTGCGAGCGCTCGGTAGTGCAGCAGCCGGTGCAGCGGACGCAGCAGCAGGCACGCGAGCGGCAGCGGCGCGCACGACTCGAACGCGCAGGCGGCGCGCGCTGCGGCCGCGTCGTGCCGGCGCGCGCTCTCCGCGAGCCCCACCAGCGCCCCGCACTCGTGCACGTACCGCGAGTACGCCTGCCGACATGCACGGAACCCTCACACATGCAATCGACATATTATACAGCGTGGGTACATTACAACCTTCTACCACAGAAAGTATAGGCTAGAGAATGATAAAGTATTTTATAACCTTTCGAAAATTCTCACAATCGACTCAGAAATCTCTCGTGATCGACTGGTAGATCACGAGTGGCTGTTTGATGACACCTATTGTAGAATCATCATCGAATCAAATTTTCATATTATAAAAGAAACCGTATCTCTGTGTGTATGTCCGTTAGTTTGTTTATAACACGAAGACCACTGAACCGATTTACATTATTTTTATATCAATAATAGTATATTCTCTGAGCACGTTTTAGTATATGCTCTGTTATAATAAATAATGAAGATAAAATAATATAAGTCGGAAATAATAATTACCAGTACGTTCTATTACAATTCTTTACCTAAAAAGTCTTGAACTTAAAATGAAATTGTTGTTAATACCATCTAATTATATACTTCTATATCTATAATCTAATATAATACTTTATTCGTCTCTGTTGCTTGACTTCGCGCATGCCTACATTCGTCTTATTGTATCTACCTCGGTCTATAGCTTAGTTCTTTCTCTTCCTCGCTTTGATCAAGTACCTATTATCCTTCATTTGCATCAGAAACGTTGCAGTGCAACTCGACCTTTGAACTTTACTCTGATCACACCCACAGAAGTTTTAGGTCAAAAATTTAAAATATTCGCTCACCTCACTGGTACTTGATAAATGATCATACAAAAATTCTGCTATTCTTTTGTATTCGGGTTCTTCTGTCTCTGTAAAAACACAAGACAATCCACTTAACATTCTTCACAATTTGGTTTGTGACATTATAGCACAATCCGGACAAACAACAGGACCATTTATTTATAAAATAGTTTACTTATAAAATTGTTGATACTGATTAAAACATAAACAATATTTTTTTATCTCATTTTGTAATTGTTATTATTGTGTTATACCTAATTTTTTACACTGATAAAAATTTCAATGGCAATTTTACAAAAAAAATGTATAGGAACCTGATAGGCAAAATATATCGCCAAAATTTAAATAGGGTATTGTAATAATACAATTTTTTTTGTGATGGGTTTATACATGAAGATTGTAAAATTACAACACTTTTTTATAGGTTTCTTTACATGTGTAGGCAAATTAATCATATAGTATTATAATTTTGGATAAGCATACATTGTTTGTAATTTTACTCATATTATAGTTTAAAAACGATTGTAATTTTACAAAAAAAAAAACATTGTATCTGTCATTCGTATTTAATAGTAATAAAGTGTTGTTGTCTATAGAGTTACCTTCATGTCTTGAGGGTGAAGAGGCTGCCAGTATCTTCTCGAGTCTGGCGAGGAACGCGCCCGCGGGCAGCGCCAGCGGCTCGAGCGCGAGGCAGGCGCGCGCGACGCCCGACACCTCCGCGCCGCCGGCCGCCAGCTCCGACACCCGCCGCGACCACGTCTGCACACAAATACAAACTCACTTCTTCTTCTACTTTTTAATTAATGGTAACTGTCTTCACCTATAATGGTTTTTTAGTAACTCGGTCAATTGACGGCCCTGATACTAATCTATCCATCGGCGGTCGTCGCTGTCATGCCGACTTGCATATCCTCACGTTACGCTTCATTAACCCGATGTCGTAAAGAAAAAACACACTGGCCAGGAGATGGTTCCATAGTTTCACGGTACGAGCAAAGATACGACATAGAGAACTTTTTAGTTATTGACGACATTTAGGTTACCGTAACAAAAAAAGTGCCAACGTAACGTGATAGTTTTTTTTTTATAACAAGACGGAAGAATGTGGCAACTTAAAATGCATGTTACTTATTATTATTTCTAATACACTTCCCTTATACACATTAATCAAACTACATCACATCACATAAAAAGTTGTTAAAATTATGTAAAATAGAACCAAAAAACAGAAATTTATGAATTAATATAAAAACCACCACATGACACATAAAGATCCGTCAAAAACTCGCACTGATGCATTACTGGGTTGCCAGAGGGGAATGACCGAATCTTTGTCATTCTTGCCGGATATATTATTTTTCTAATCTGCAACACCCGCTCGACAATCTAGCGTATCTCACGCATCTACGCACTATCATCGCTTTAATACTTCACCGCCGTGCTTCTTCATAATACTTTATTCTAATTCTAATGGATGACCATCCCGCAGTTGGTATTTTCTTACCTTTTTACGCACTACCAATATCCAAAATTCGAAATATTATTTAAACTCAAAATTTACTTGCAAGTTTTTTAAAATTTCCTTATTTACTATGTTTATATTTAATCCGGGGAAGCTATGTTTATATATATATATCAAATGATTTACTCCATACTGTAAAAGAGCCGAATGAAAATGTAAATCACATTTCCCCTTTAGCCAAAAAAAAAACATAAGGATATTTTATTAGAAAGTTTATCGACAAGTACAGTGAATATGTACAGATAAAAAACTACCTACCTATATACTTTTATTTTTCTCGTAACTGAAAGTAAATTAATTGTCCAAATTTCTACGATTATACTTCTTTTTTTTTATACTACAAAGTTGGCATACTGCCCGCCTCATGATAAGCGGCTACCGTAGCCTATGTCGCTTGTAATAGCATAGGTATCACTATCTCGTTGCTGGCCCCGTAACCCCTTACTCCAAGGAGCTTTGGAAACCCTGCTCACCACAGGAACACAACACAAGGTTATTTGGCTACGATGTTCTGTAGTGTGGAGGATTTCCACCAGTCGGATGGCCCCAAGTAGAGATAAATCTGCAAATAAATTTATCTGTGCCCTACCTCTCTTAAATGGATTAGATGTGATACTTTGCAGACGTACGGTTCATCAAACATTAACGTCTGCAGAAAAAAAAGAAAAAAAAACAGTTAATGTTGTGTACTCACAACGGTAATAAGTTCCAAGTCACGTTTGTAAGTCCGTTCAGTCATCAGGAGTTCCTTGGCAACGAAATATGTTATGTCCGTGTTACGTCGCCGCGGGACATCGCCTGCGCCGGCGCACTCGCGTAGCGTGCCAAGCAAGTTCGATGATACACTGAAACAATTCAACTTTTCAGTTCACGTACCTGAAGTGACATTAATGTTGTAGCTTAATGCTAGATAGCCCATACTATTCGTCGTGAATCTGGCTGTCATAAACAAAAATAATTTTGCGAATCCGACTGGTAGTTTCAGAGATTAGCATGTTTAAACAAACTGACAAAGGAGAATGGCTGCGCGCGTGCTCACCTCACATGCGTGCTTATCTTTATTTTAAATTGTTCTTTATGAATTTAGCGTTGCCAACCTAACAGATTTCCCGTCATATCTAGTGGATGAGGGTGAGATGAACAAGAAAAAATAAAACGGCTGACGGATTTTGTATATATTACATTAGTATAAGTGTGATGCTAACAATATTACTAACTCATAGACATGCATTGTCTTTTCTTCTACATCTTTATACTTATACAACGGCTACACAGCATAGTAGTATTGAAAGAGACGGCGATTTAGATTTAGTTTATAATATTGACGAAGTTTAACGGCTAATTATAGATTCACATTTAAAAAAAAGGTGTGTGTGCGTTTCACACACGATAGAAGTGAAACTTTCATTTTTTTAAAGATATTTTATATTTTATTTAAACAGTGTGCAATATACATACACACCGACATTTGCTCTCTCGCTCTGGCTCACACAAAGAGGAGAGACCGATAATGTGCGTTAAACGTTTAACATTTACCGTTTAACGCTTGGAAGTCGCATAAGAAGTTTCACTTCAATATACTTTGTATATTTTGATTATGTGTGTGAATATATAGTTTTAAAAGTTTAACGGTTTTTATTCACGGAAAAAAGGTTTTTTGGGGGAAACACACAACGAACTCGGCGGAATTGAAAAAGTCTTGTTGGCAACATTTTGTTAATTGGCAGTGGAGGCATTACTTCAATCGAAGAGTTGAAACGAGGACACACTGACCACGCTGTTTTGTCACTTCAATTATACTTTAAATATTTTTAATTACTATTTTTCACGCTGAACTCATAAAAATATGTTGCCGATTATAAAATTAAATAATAGCAACGACTTCAATTTCACTTTGTATATTGGGGGTCGCGATTCAACCCACTATGAATACCCACCGTATTGGTAAGGTATTTTTCTAACAATTCCCTCGCTTCTTCTTTAGCCATGCGTATCGGATGCAAATGGGAAGCATGTTCTTTATGTTAATTAATGTTTAAGTTAATTAATAAACCGATAACATATGAAAACAGACCTGTTATTGTTTCGCCTGGAGAGAGTATCGCCAGCGTCACTCTCGCCTCCGCTCAATACGTCCATACTCGTCGTTGACTCTGACACTATATTTACTGTAACAAAACATTACGTATATAATACATATAATGGATTCCAGCTATAACGAACCCAATTTTAATTACATAATGTTTTCATCCTGAACATGGGTCATTACGTAAAACAATTTTCTTTCAATATAGTATAGTTTTTTGAATAGCATTTTAATAAAGACAACAATTGTATGTGTATTATTTATCATAACATATCTGTCCCCGTTGCAATAACAAGCAATAAATATTGATCTTAAGATATAGTGTATCATCTCACTGCCGTGTATATCCGTGCACACCGCCCGCCCCGCGCGTCCCGCAAACCTTCGGGAGGGGCGCGCTTACAGCGGTCGGCCTATAGTATATAATAGTAATTATATATGATATATACCGGTAACATTCCCGTTCACAACGTCAGAGGCAGCGAGTTTGTTGTCGACATGCCCGTTGGTGAGCGCTCGTTTCGTGTGCGTGTACGGCGTCGACGAACACAATGGCGGCGCAGGCGCACCTCGCTCGTAAGCTGACCGCTCATGCGTCAACGACGCGGACGGGGACATGCACAGGCTGGCCGACGACACCGTTGCGTCCTCCTCCACCGTCGCATCCTCCTCGGTCGATGTATCGTCTGTCACAACACAAAACAACATTTTTAAACATGTTCTTTGATAAACAAATAAAAATAACTTCATAGAACGCTCATTTATATAAATTATTGTCAAAAGTAGAATGTTTCTGATGCATTCTCACTTAAAAACTGTTTTATCTTCTATATATGACTATCTTTTGCATAAATAAATCACAATGTAACAAATAAGCGATCTATTTCATACTTAATGGAAATTAAAACAAAACAGTGTAGGAACAGTGAAGTTATAATTAACTATAAAAATCTAAAAATAATAACAAATACATAAATTAAAAATATAAATGCCACAAAACCTGCAAAAAAGTTTTGATAGTGAAAATATTCAACTTATAAAACGAAGCGATAACCAAAGAATATAATTGGAACATAGAAATCCATTTGTCATGCTTATAAGTTTATTTTTAAAACTTACACATCATCCAAGCCGGCTTTAATAAATAATCGAGAGAGGTAATAAAAACAACATAAAAAGAGAAATTTCATTAATTTTATTAATTTATTGGTTAACTAGCCCACAAACGCGGGAAAGTGATGTGTATTGCAGGGTCACAGTACACTCACGCACATAATATAATTTCAAAAAGGTAGTAACGTTTCAATAATCGAAACAATATAATTAGGTACGTGACAATTAAAATAATCAATCTTGTCAAACGGAAAACTATGACAACATTTTAAAACCGAAGTCGATAAATAATTTGTCTCATCCCTAATCAATCAAAGTATAATATGCATAATTTATAATTTTTGGTTATAGATTAACTAAATATCTTTTGCATATCAACATAGCTGTACGACGTGGCGCGGCGCGTCGATTTAACCCCATCGTGTCTTATACACATAATAAAATAGAAGTGTCTGTTTGTAATATCAAAATAACAACTTTTTACTAAATGCATATGAAAGTATATACAATACATATAAAAAAATTTGATTTGTCGGTCTGATTGTTCCGACTAATCTCCGAAACGGTTGAACCGATTTTAACGTGACTTTCACTGGCAGATAGATGATGTTATAAGAAATAACTTAGGCTACTTTTATTTTCGATTCTGTAATCCACGCGAGCGGACCCGCGGGCACAGCTAGTAAGCAGTATATTAGCTGACGCTCAGGACAAAAAAAAAGTTTTTCGTAATTATGTAAGTAATTATGGAAGTGTTTAAAGTCATTATTTAAATTTACATCAACTGTGATCACACTATAATATGTATAAACTGTATAAAAACGCTTTACTTTTGAACATCAAAGAAAATTCTGGAAAAATGTAGAATTTTCTACAATCATTAAATTTGTATGTAAATAAATTCTCTAACTATTGTACACGGCATTTTTCATACTCACGAGCGTAAGATATATTATTTAATTATAATGACATATGTATAAGACAACCAAAGTTAAAGATTCACTAACACAAGCATTTTGGAAACGAGTTCGTTTAGGATCCGATTGTTTTCACGTGGTTCCACGTATAAACTAGTAATTGTTCTGGAAAGTTATTGCTAAATCACGAGCGAAAGTGCGAGCCAAGTTTTCTGTTTGACAAAACCTTTTATAATTCAGTTGAACATTAACAGTCTATTATGATTGTACACGTCCAATCGAAATACTTAAACGCTAAAACTTTTATTACTTTATTTATTATTATTTATTTATCGATCGTTATTGCGCTAACTAGTGAAGTCGACGACCTCTTACAGCTAATAGTCTAAAATTGCTTCATGTTAATTTAATTTCAAATTTTAATTGAACACTATTCAGCGGATATTACTTGATTTATTGAAATGCCAATTCCCATTACACATATATTCGTTTCATTTTCCTTTTTTGATTCCAGTCAATTACAACTTCCCTTAAAAATAAAAATAGAACAAGTGCGATTATTAACGATAATAAGTCTATAAGAAACTTCGATGGTACTTTTTAAAGACGATCTTATTATAATATAAAATTCATGAAGCATATTACACTGTGCAATGGAAATACAGGAATCTCAAGAATTTTATTATAAAATACCATATAATCTTAAATAATTCGGTTTGAAAATATACTGTTACATATGATGTGAGCTTTCGGAATAATTGCTGGGACGCCAAACCGACTCTGCGAATAACTTAGCATAATATGAAATAGTAATAATATATTAAAATGTCAATAAAATATTTATATAATATTTAATCTTTGGCACACTATGATTATACACACCTTCACCAATCTCATCTGATATTATGTAACAGTCCAATAATGACATAAAATCATAATCGCAACACTTGATATAAACAAAAGACTTTCCTTTCGTATACGTACTGACTGCTTCAAGCTAAACAAAATGGCGACACGTTTATTCGTCCAGTCAATGTCATTCGGCGTTGTTGTAATAAAAAGGCAGGAATTACGAAAACAAATTTTTATACGAAATTTATAAACAACTGAATTTATTGTTTTTTTTTGTCTACTCTTGTTTTAAGAACCATATAACACAACGCTCCGCGTAGTAAGAGAAAAAATCCCAAAGTTATTTAGGATATTATCGTGCAAAATGTTATGAAGACAAGTATTATTATTTTTCAATAATTATATTTGATAATCAAAATACATATTTTTTTTAGTTTATGGCAAAATTTGCACGACGTGACAATTGACCTTTTATAGACACTTCATGCAACCTTTCATATAATGAACATAGTGAATGATTTCAACAGTAAATTCTAAATAAAAATAACGCAAGATATGCAATTATAACTGACAGCTACTTTTATTACAATTTAAGGACAAAGAATGCAATTATAATTAATACTTTCTTACAATTTACGGAGTGTCAACTATTTCGATGTTTACGAGCGTTGCCTTATATCTGATTTGTTAATCAAATTTATTGCCAAATCTTTCGTCTGTTATTAGTGGTCTATGCGAATATGTTGTCAATGGATTATACTTACATTGTGAATTATGAATTTGTTGATTATAAGTTGACATAAAACAAAAATTTACCAGTGGCATATATATGGCAATAGTATATATGAGAAAAATAATGTACATAGATTTGGTGAATCGATTTTCTTCCTAAAAAAATTCACCCTTTACCATCGATAACGACATGAAAACAATGTTAATATTACTAGCTTCAGCACAATATCCACGTATAATTAAACTATAACATATTGGCAGTATAATAAAGCTTTTAATAAAATAAAACTTTGAAAAGTATATTTGGTAGAAGCAAATACGTTTACTTTACGTTAGGAAACATCCACAACACGTACACCACACTTTGTACACAGTTTGTAATATAAATTGCCGAAAGTTCAATACAATGTTTAATTAAGTATTATAAATTAACAATAATTATATTTTCATACTTGAGTTGAGATAAACTATGCTGAAATTAATGGTTAAAATATTGAGCATTTCTGTTACAAACGCAGATTCATCTTAAAGACTAAAAAAAATTAATACTATAATATTTGAGATATTAAAATTTATAAAAAAAGACACAGATATTTAAAAAAAATGAGAGATACACATAAACATACGAAATCAGATCTCGGGTCTCACCACACAAAGTAAATCACAGCCTTTATACATAACGACTATAATATACGAGTACACAATAGAGTCTATATAATTCGTAGGATAATAATAATAATAAAAATTGTAACATTTGACTAGAAGATTTTGGCACACAAAATTATCAAGTTACCCCTGTATTGCGTAGTGTTGAAGCTGTATGTCTGCAGTACCTATACCGATAATGGTATCGATATGGTATAAATACATTACTAAGGATAAATATTATATTTCATTTTACTTCAATTTATTATGTTCAATCGGGTTTCTTTGAGTTTAAAAATGTTGTAGAATTAGGACCAACATACATAATAACTATACCTAAATTATTTAAAAGTTACAGGTAGAAGTCCGCATACACACGACAGTCAAAGGGGTCACGCTACCCGGGAATTTGGCGCTAGATATATTTGTTTTTTTTTTCTTCTAACTATCCATAGTGATAATTTAAATATTTCATATATCGTGTACGTAATATCAAATAACAATTTAATAAGTACTTGAGTTAGTAAAATGTAAATTTTGAAAAGCCCATCCAACAGAACGCACGCGTATCAGAATAAAATATTCAAACAATGCCACTAGGATGAGTAAATGATAAAATTATACTGCCGATAAGTGGAGAGGTACTGTTCGTACTATATGTCCCTACAACCAACTTTCGAATGAACGGAAAAAATATGTCATCAAAACTACCGCCCAGAAAAGTATTTGATAAAATAACATTAATAATTGATTTGTCATATTTTCATAATATATCATTTTACATGCATAACTTAGAATTGTGAATTTTCGTACATACAGTACTTCTTTAAAGGGCAGTATGTAGCTCAAAATTTTCCGGTTGACGTTTAATCGTTTTCGTCGTCAGAGCAAAGAGGCGGCGGCAGCGTGGAGACATCGAACTTTTGCTCAGGACTGTCGCTCGAGGCTTGCGAGTCAACGTAATGACTAGAGTAAAACCGTTCAACGTTATTTAAACTGAACCGCTGATCGAGATCTCTGGTATAATGCTCCCCGTTTTTATCCCTGTTCTCATCCAAATCATTTTCATATTGCGGGTAACACTCTTGCGTTTGGAACATTTCCACTTCCTCGTAACGTTCCGGATACGGGCTACCTCTATATTCCTCGTATTCATCCTTATCGTGCGGTAGTTCCGTATCCGAATAAGCCGTAGATTCTCTTCGCTCAAAAACATGGCTCGCAGATTTATTCATTTTTGGAGCTCTTTTAATAGTGTCAATAGGATAAGCGTAGTCATCTGAATCATCCCTGTCACTTTGTTCCTCATAATAAACTCTTTGCGGATGTTGACCAGAAGGTTCGCCTAAAGATTTGTCATCGGGTTGTCGAAAGCTGGCAGAAGATTTAGTCCTCTTTAAAGAAGACTGTCGACTACTTTTATTCGAATACGATATGCGAGGTGGGCTATCTTCAGATACAAAAGAGGGTTCCTGGGTATCGAGATAAGGATGACGCAAACGACCTAATCTATCGAAACGAGGGAAACCCATTTCGTCCTCGTCAGCAGATGAACCAAACCCTTGAAACTGAACTGGTGTTATACTCATAGGAAATTGCTTTGCCTCATAATTCTCACTTTTGTATTTAACATAATCTTCCAGTCCTTCGTCTTCCGAGAAGCTGGCTTCCTCTTGAATGTCGTAGTGTATGCAATCTCCTTTTGACATTTCAGACGAACCAGACTCGACTTCTGGTTGATAGCTATCAGAACATTCCGAACTCTCAATGCGACGTAAGGACTCATCCACAGCCAAATATTGAACGCCGTGAGCCTTATCACTTTCCGATGAATACTGACTTTTTGTCGAGTCTTCCTCTAAGACGTCTTGAATTTTTTCTTGTCTTTTTCGGGTACTCGTTACCTGTTTCTTTCGTCTAAACGTCTTCATACGTTCGCGTGGATCTCTTATGACATCCAAAGAGCTATCAGTATCGTTGCCACTTGGGGGACTTTTAAGTGATATGTTTCTTACTAGCAGTGATTTTTTCACAGGTGCTTTCAGAGGTTGTATTGGTGGTGATTCTGAACTCAAGCTACTCGAATAATAAGGTGAACAACGCGACAGTGGAGTCTTGCCAGATCTCTCAGTTTGTTTCTTCTCTTGTAATTCTCTATGAACAGAAGGTATATCAGGGACAGAAATAACCGGTAAATCCGAAGAAGCTAAATAATGCTCATGAAATGACCAGCTTTTTGGTTTGCTGCGATATTGGTGTGATGTTTTATATTCCTTGATCTGATTCTTTGATAAAGTTTTGTCATCGTAGCTTGCGTGTTTTGCCAGGGGTTTGTAATCTGATCTTATAAATTGGCCACCAGGATCTTCACGTAAGATACTGGAGAACTCTTGACTCTGATATCGTTCACTATGTTTCTCTTCTTGACTATAAAGTTGTGAAGGCATATCAATATCAAGCTCGGGTTGTGGTCCCACATTGTAAGGTTTGAAACCACTATCTTCGCTTTGACAACGTATAGTCGGCTTTATAACTTTCTGCCCTCGTTCTTCGTAGCTTAAACTCTTAGGTGGTACTTTTTGATACCTATCATGTGTGACATTTTGTGGATGAAATCCTCTAAGTCTTTGGTCAAATCTCAAAACTCCATTAGAATGCCTTTGCAGACTACTTAAAGAACTGGAACTGGATTTATCCGATTTGTCACTAAAACTTATTGAAGATGACTTATCAGTTTTTCCAGTAAGGCTTTGTGTCAATATAAAAGCAGATTCTTTTGTCTCCTGAAAATCAACCGGCGACGCTGTTTTTTCTATATCATGTTTTTCGAGTCTTTCCTCCGTAATAGACGACGGTTCTACAACGACAGTATCTTCAGATTTTGTATTGTCACATAATGAGTCAATCCGTGCTGTTCCTACTAACGTGTGACTAGTACTCGCTGACCATTCAGATATAGATTGCGCTAATGTTAAAGTACTATCACTTTTAGTACCTGAACTACTATCAACACCTTTTCGGGATACTGTTGTTTCTGAGCTACATAACTTATCATATTTTATAATATCTGAACTTTTGTCTAAGCTACTACTTTTAGAACTCATTTCAGTTTGAGAACCAACTTTAATTTTTTGCTCGATTTTCTTACTGGCATGTGACGAAGAATATAGTTTAGCAGAAGTATTTTCTGATTTCTCACTTTTCGGAATTGAAACAGCTGATATACTTTCTGATGCTGATAGATTTGCATACTGACGAACCGTATTTGTCCCTGTAGACCACTCAGAAATGCTTAGACAAATAGATGTATCCTCGGAATGGGAGCTGTGGGTACACTTCTTCTGAGGCAATCCAATTTTAACGGTACCGTCTAAATCTGTACCAAATGAACTAGTTTCCTCTTCCGAATGACTACTGTGACTACATCTTTTGCAGGTACCTGCGCTACCAGTACTCAGCTTAGTCGCAGCGCGGACTGTTTCTTCCGCGTTTGTGTTCGAGAGAAGATCGTCAATAGACGTGTCGGAATTATTAGAACCTATAGAATACTTTTGCGAAAAACCTTTATCAAAGTCTGGCGATAATGATTTACTGTCACCACCAAATACGTCGTCAACATACACATTATCATCTTCAAAAATTGGACTATGGTTAGTAGGCGACTTTTGAGGTTGGCTTATTATAACTTTGTCTTCTAAATTACTTTTAATACTAAATGATTTATGGTCTGAACGTGAACAACAGGATCCCATATCACCCATAAGACACGTTGCTTTACTAATAGTTCCACTAAGGCATGACTTGTCGTAGTTCGGCACAGTGTTTTTATTAAGACACTTAAATTCGCCATGTTTTTCTAAAGGCTCCACCATGTATCCAGACTGTTCGTAAGGTATAGCTTTAATGTTTTTCTTTTCAGCGTTATCGCTTTTATGTGCCGACCTTTCTGACTTCATCTCCTGCACATCTTTTTCTAAATCATCGTCATTGTTCAAAGTATCACTGTCATCGTCTGATCCATCTATCTGCTCTTTTGAACTATCAGACTGAAGAGTTACCTTCATAGCCTGTTCTGGCTCGTTACTCATATAATAAATATGTACTTTCTCAATGATGGGAGTTTTTAGTAGACTAGATGAAACAGGGCGCTGCTCAAATTCGATAGAGTTCCTTTTAACATTATCTTTATCCAAGTCCTTTGCGGACACCTGTGTTGGCAATTCCGGTAGTGGCCAATCTTCAGATTCCTGACTTTCGCTTGCAGATGATTGCTTTAATGGAGCTTTAAGTTTAATTCTTGACACACTGTTTGGACTTCCATCAGATGTTTTAGGTTCCAACGCATCATCTGTTAGCTTTGTTTGATCAGCGTACATTTCGCAAATTTTTGTTTGATCTATAGGTATGTCAGGCATTTCTGCTGATGTTCTTCTATCAGTATCTGAAATATATGCAACATTAGCGTTACTGGGTGGATCCGAACTCAAACTAGCTTGGTGATCGCTCGAGTTCATTGATTCTTCATTCAAACTTTCAGATCGTGAACAGGCTTTGGTAGAATCTTCATCAGCACTTGTTTTTTCGGATGTGGTACTTCGCTCAGATATACGAGATAAGGTGCGACCAAAATTTTGCCCGTATCCTATTACAACATCAGTTGTTGATGAAGTAGATGGATATAAGAAATTAACAGGAAAATCGTTTAGATCATCAGTGAAGTCAGCTTCAGTAGAATCTTTAGATGTGTTTGAAGATAAGGGTGGATTTTTTGAGAAAGTTTGAAAATCATCAAGTAACCTTTGATTATTGTATTCAAAAACATCTTTACTGTGAGATAAACTTTCGTAACCCTCGTGATCTTGTGGAATCCATGCTTCTTCAATACTCGTGCTGTTTTCACTACCAGAAGCACCAAAAAATGGCCTCCAAGTGGGTTTTAACTCTTCTCCTCTACGGTAAGCCTCGCCCAAAGAGCCGGAAGTTGATTCAGTTGTTTCGAATGACCCTCTTGATTCTACACTAAGTGATCCTCTAGAATCCATGCTAGATTTAGAAGAACTTTTCTGCTCATCAAGCCTTCCTTTTCTTCTTGAAGATGAGTCATCGACACTAAGAGAACCTTTCGAAGGTGTAGTGGTTGTGGTATCCATGCTTGATTTAGATGAACTTTTTTGATCTGTATCTTTCAGCGCTCTCTTTTTCATAAGTTCTCTCTCGAAAGAGGATGTAATAACATTCCCGTCATCATCAAAATCTATAGTAGTGTTTTGGTCTTCTTGTGATATAGTTATAGCAATTTTAGTTTTCTTTACAGTCCTTTGTAGTTCTTTTGCTATATCCGAAGTTTTCGATGCTGCCGATTGACTAGATTCTGATTCTTCGATAACGCATTTTCCAATTTTCTCTAAACCATTCTTTTTTGTATTTGGTTTTTTAAGTTTTTCGACGGTCTTGTCAATACTTTCAGAACTAGATTCGGAATCCGTAGGAGCCTTTTGCGAATCAACTTGACCTTGTTTTTCTAGTGTAGGTGTAGGAGATTTTCTTGCTCCGTATTTACTTGGACTTCTTGGACTTTCAATTCGAGTCATTTCAGGTATTGGTGACGGTGATTTAGAATTAGACTTTGAATGTTCGCTAGATAAAGTATGTTGAGATAATAAATGTTCTTCACCATATTCCATGGCTTGTTTTAACTCCTCTAAGCATTCCCTATCTTTTTTGTTAAGTTTTTCAATATCCTGTGATATGCCCAGCGGTCTAGCAATAGAACAACTTACACTAGACTCATCGTCGATAGAACTACCTTTAATATTGCTTGACGGACTGACATCTTTTTCTATACTAGTCCACGATGTCGATTCTGAACTACGAGACCGTTCTGCACTCAATTTTAATAAATCGCTACGTCTCGATTTAGCACCTAACAACGTTTTTGAATCAGGCTTCGGTTCAGTAGGTGATTTGTCACTTCCTGAACTACCAGTATGTTCCCCTCCATCAGATTTGTTAGACTTTGAGGTGCTTGAATCAATAAATGCAATATTTTCAATTGTAGGACTGTTCTCCTGCGGTGGTGTAACAATTATTTTATTTTTATTTTTCCACTTCAAGCTCAAATCTACAGTTTTAGATGGATCCCTAGTCATTTTTACGTCACGTTCTGTCTCTGTGTCGGATATTTGTGACATAGATTCATGTTTCAAAAACTCGACCAAACTAGCAGAAGATTCATCAAATGTTCCCTGAGGATCTAATATTTTCTTTCCTTTGGTTGTTTTACTACTTAAATCGGATAGTTGTAATTCAGTATCAGCTGTATAATCACAAGTTATGCATGATCCAGTATCATCACTTTCGCCACGAAGAAGTTTAGTAGTCTTCTTCAAAGTTTGATCTTGATCTGACGAGCTATCGGCATCAATATATGGCAAAGAAAGTCCCAATAAATTACTTTCATCAGATACTTTCAATTCACTAACGTCAGTCAATGACTCTTCTTCACTCGTCAACCGCATAACCGATTCCGATTTCTTCTGTATATGCAACATCTCATGAACATCTTGACAGCTCTTACTTTCTTGTAACTCATTTTGTCTTTGTTTGTTATAAAGGTCAATCTTTCTACGTTCTAAAATAATCGTTTGTGTGTCGTTTTCTATCACAGTATGTTGAGAACTTGTCATCCACTCCATCGAAGAATCATCTTCAGTTTTTTCTTTGTAACTATTTGAAGGTGACGTTTCCTTCGTTCCTAGCACAATTGAATTAACTTCTTGTGTATTTTCAGGTTCTTCTTTTAGGCTTGGGTGTACGTCAACTTTGACGATTTCTTGTTTAAAATGTTTTTCAGTAGATTCCGTCGCTAATACAGATGAAGGCGTGACATAGTTGCGGTCAAGGCTTTTGGATTTTGCTTTCGAATCAAGATGAACATCTACTTTACGTTCCAAACTTTTCGATTTAATACCCTGGCTGATTTTTTGATATACAACTTTACCTTCTATTTGCTGTTTGATTTCTTGTTTTTTAGATAACGTTTTAGGTGATTTTTGCAAGGCAGCAAGGTCGTCAAATTTGTCTTCCAAAGATTGACTAGACTTATCATCCATACTTTTATTCATTTTAACATTCGTTTTTGGAGATTTTTGATCTTCGAAACTTCTACTAATTTTTGCACCTAATTTATTGTCAAGCTTTTTAGGAGACTTTGCAATAAAAACATGATCTTCTGCTTTACTTGTAATTTTCGTTTCAATAATAATTTTGTCTCCCTCAGTCTTTACCATTATTTTATCCTCCGGCGGAGGGAACGGTGGCATGGTATCTTTAACAGGACTAATAAGCGTTTTCGTTTGTTTTAATGCAGCTTCAAATAGCATTTGCTGTTTCTCTTTACGTTTAGCGATTTCTGTGTCACTGTCTTCTTGAGACTTTGTTCTCTCTTTACTTCCAACGCGTTTAACTTCCATTTTCTCTAAGGACTTTGATTTTTCTCGTGCCATTCTCTTTGTAGATTGTTCTAATTCTTGGCTCTTGGCTCTGGCTATATCCAATGGGGGTACAGTAAGAAAATCCGGTCTATCTTTTAATGAAGATGGCAAAGATTTCTGTGTTTGCAATGCTTTTACTTTAGTGGCATTGGTATCAAGTGATCCACCTTTATTTAACTTGCCATTTATTTTCTGTTTATCGTCAGGTTTGGTCTTTAAAGTCAACTTTTTCTTTTCTTTGCGTTTAATTCTCTCTATATCAGGAACTATTTGATCCTCGCTTAAATCTGACAGTTTCCTAATGCTACCTCTAGGGGAGTTCATAGATGACGTCGGTGACCTCGACGGTGATTTAGATATAGGTGAACGAGATATTGGGGATTTACTCAAAGGAGATCGAGTTGGGGATTTAGATTGAGATTTAAGTTTCGTTAAATCGTACCTACGTTTAAACGACCGCGGACGTCTTTGTTCGACTAGATTTTCTAGTAACTGTAACTCTTCGTTATCAATAACAACATTTTTTATTTCTTCTAACTGCTCTGGACTGACTTCTTCTTCAACCTCTTCTATTTTTTCAATCGTTTCCTTTTTAGAAATTGATGCAATAATATTTTTGTCCTCTAATAAAGTCTTTTCTTCCAATATTTCCCCTTCTTCATTAATATCTTCAACAGTATCGTCCTTCGATGAAAATGCATTCATAGGAGGTAACCTATGAAGTTGAATGACAGGTGTGTCTAAACTTTTAGCTCTTCGGCTTGCTGTTGGGGAATCTTGGGTTGCTTTTTGACGTTGCAGTGAGAACACTGATCCTTCTGATAAATTCAATCTAGCATGCGCAAACAGTATTGGAGTCCCACCAGGTTTACGTAACATAGGAGAAATTAATTCATCTCGTAAACTCTTCTTAACATCTAGTTTAGAAAAATCTTTCTTCTCTTCTTTTGGTAATTCACTTTGTTCTTCTGATTGTGAACGTTCACCGGTTACCTTCTGTATTTCCATATCAGCTAAATGTTCATCCTCAGATTTAAGAAACTCTGTACTCTCCAGTATTGGTGAAGGAATGTTTTCATTATACTCCCATGTAGAACTTTCTTTACTTGTTTGTTTTATTTCAGACATTTTTGTTGCCGCTACATCATCTTCAGAACTTGGAATGGAAATCGACCGTTCAGAAATTCTTCTAAGTTCTGTAGCATTACCGCTTATACTTTCGAGTATTTGTGGATTATATTTTGCTTCGAGTTCAAGTAATTTACGACACTGCGGTGGAGAACCTTCGATTTCTGTAGAACTCATAGTTTGTCCTCTGTGCCAAGCCCCCGAAGTTATTTTATCGTATTCCAGCTGCAGGATTGGTTCCAGATCCTTCCGTGATTGAGGAGGAGAAAATTCTAACTTAGGTGCGGCTTCGGTTGTACCAAAAACATCATCAGAGTCTACGCTTTCATCATCTGACGAAAAGGAGGTTATTCTAATTTTATTACTATTTTTCGTTTTTATTTTACTACCAGTACCTTTTTTGCCAGTACCTCTATTCTTTGGAGCTCTCTTTAGTGGTAGTTTCTCTGACTTTGATTTGATATCGGCTCGCAATTTCTCAGCAGCTGACATAGGTTTTGGATCTTTAGATACTTGTGTCTGTTGCATGTTACGACCGTTTATAGTAAACTTAATATCATGAGGGAATTGAGGTTCTTGCATAATGCTATCTGTTTTAGAGCTAGTAGCAGAATCGCTTTCAATTTGGCTGAGTTTTGAATTTAACGTCTCAAGGAGTAGTGGGTCTAAGTTTTTGGTAATATCTCGCTTAGGACTTGGCAAATGTTTTAATGTTCCGCTTTTATTAATTTCTAATGTGACTGGGTCTACCTTAGATAGGTCTATATTTTGAGTGAATAAAAAATCTCGACTTTCGACTTCTAAGAACTTCGAACTGTGATCGATTTGAATACTACTTCTAGGCGACTTAGGTGATTTAGGGGATTTGGGTGATTTTGGTGATTTAGGTGACTTTGGAGATTTGGGTGATTTTGGTGATTTAGGTGATCTTGGAGACTTAGGATGGTCATGGTATTTACATCGAGGATGTGCACTGACCACATGACGACCATTTTGCGGTGACAGCATTACGATATCAGGAGGCTGTCTCTTATCGTTTAAAGGAGAAGGGGCAGTTCCATTCATAACATGTCTTTTATGCAATATATAAGGAATATCATATCCATCGTCTAACGTTTTCTTTGTATCTTTAAAACCTGCTTGGAATTCATCAAATTCTTTAAAGTAATTTTTGGGTAAATCAAAAGGAGAACCTATATGGTCTGCATGTCTAAATGGCAATTCGAAATGAGATCTTTTCGTTGCAATGGGAGGTGCACTAGGTATCTGTCGAAATATATAGTCTTCATCACTGGACTCAGCAGGTGTTAAATCTATAGATTTTTGATGCATTAAAACATGCCTGCGTGAGTTAGCACTATTAAATCGAGGTCTATTAGCTAGACTATTTGGATCACTTTTAGTTCTTTCAACTGTAGGATGGGTGTATGATACAGCGGTATCTGCGAGGCGACTACTCGAGCTCGTCTCCAAAACTAGTTTTGGATTATATTCATCAAAATGTGTCTTCGCCATCAATTCCTCCTTCAAACTATCTTTTCTAACCATATGCGTGTGAACTTTTCCACGTTTATCGAATTCCGACTGAAGAATCGAAGCGGTTCCAGACTGCATCGCAGCGGCTCTTGCTTTATTTTTAGCGTATTCAATACTATCCATTGCAGGCAAAACACGTATGTTAACATCGGATTCATTTGATGACTCCTTAACTAAATGCGAAGTTGAATTCTCCTTACTAATTGATCGAGTCAAAGATTCTATCTTCTCCTTGTCAAAGCTGAAAACTGTTTCAGATGAGCGGCGACGCTGGTAACTATGTATTTTCGCCACTCTACTGCTTTCGATTTCCGTTTCGAGTCCCGTTATCTTTTCTGGCCAAATATGCGTTGTTTGTGGATGTATGTCTTCCTCATCAGTTGAGAATTCGTCCAGCTTTTTTGGTGGACTCTCATCCGAATAGAGAGCGAATTGTTCAAGCTCAACGTTTTGCAAGCTTGCAGAATGTACAGGACCTGGATCCTTGTGTTTATTGTTGCTTGGAAATGTCGAATAAGGAGTTGGTATGTGGTAGAAGTTGGATGAATTAGCTAAATTCGCAATCAAATCCTCGTGTGATTTATCGAACAACGTTCTTTCTCTATACTCCGGTTTCTCCATTCCGATGAACGTAGCCTGTGTGTCATAGAAATCTTTCGTAGAGTCCGGGCTCGACGAAGGCGACACTGGCTCGAAGGGGTCGATGTAGACTTGTTGTATGCTTGTGACGCTTCGCCGACGGATATCATCAGGCTCGTACAGATTTCTTCTGCAGTCATAGTAGTCCGATTTAGAGTCCTGACTAGAAGTACGCGAGCCGGATCGGTCAGAACTCTTACTCTTAAGCGTCTCGCGAGACTTCTTGCTGTCGGTATGGTAAACGCTGTCCCTTGACTTTTTACTCGATTCGGCGCTACTCTTCGAAAGTTTGAGATCGTAAATGTCGCTCCTGGACTCCTGGCTTGAGGTACGTGAACCAAGTACGCGTTTGATTTCACGATAAAAGGCACCATCAGATCGTACAGAGAGCTTCTCACGAGGAAGGACGCGCGGGTCATCCACCAAGAAGGGGTCAAGCCGCAGTTCCGGGTCGCTTCCGTAAAGAACGGGCGGTGCATCTGACTCACGACCATCGACCTCAGAGAGAGAGTGGTCGTCGTCAGACAGCAGCTCGTTACCGGAGTCGAGCGAACACGAGCGGGTACGCGGATGGGCACGACGACCCTCCGATTCTTCATCAGAGCGCTCAATGAGCTCGTAGCTGTCGTGAGACACGTCGTCCTGCGAACCGCTGCGCATGAACGCCGAAAGCTCCAACCGTGGCTCACCGATAGCACCCGGGAAGCTGGCGGAGTATGCGCGTGGCAACAGCGACCGCTGCGAGTCTGCCGAAACGGTTCGGGACCAAGGCGCAGCGAACGAACGTACTTCCCCATACCGCGTCACAGAGTCGATATCGCGCGACCGATAAGCGTCGAGATCCGCAAGAGCGCTCCGTGCGTCGCGCCGTCGCTTCGCACGACCGGCTTCATCAAAACTATAGTCCCGTAGATTGCGACAGCTCGCACTACGACGCCAGAGAAAACGCACAGGCGGCGCGCGCACGGGTCGCCCTGGCGTCACCGTCTCGAGGAGGTGATCTCGCGCGGGTTCACCGCCGGATCGGCTGGAACGCGTCGACGGACAAGCGGAGTAGATGTTGGTCTGGCTGAGTTCATACTCGAGTCGTTCGGAAGACTTTCTGAAGCTGGAGGAGTATTTAGGCAGCACGAAGTCGGGGTAAAGACTAAGGCCCGGGGAGACGGCGACAGGGCGCGTGACAGTGCGCGTGTGCGTGCCCGTGGGCATAGGACTCTGACCTGTGCGAGGCTGGTGGAGCTGCGACGCCGGTTGATGCTGCTGGTGGTGCGAGTGTGGACGCGGGGCACGAGGCGGCGGAGTGGGTGCGCGTCCGCGCCCACTGCCGCGAGGCATACTCCCCTGGCTCCATGTACTCTCCGGAGAAACCTGAGAAATTCAAAACCAGGTTTTAACTATGAATTCTTTCGTGTAGAGCTGACGTTATAATGCTCCAGATTACTCACCAATGGTGTCGTCGTCCGATGAGGCAGAGGCGAATCCTCCGTAGCATGATGATTGACCTCGGCATGTGTCACCACTTCGGAGCCCACCTAAATAAACAATTACGGTGAAGTATATTTAAGGAGTACACGAAGTTTTAAATTAATGCCGAACATTAATAGGGACCCAGTGCCAACGTGTTACTGTTACTACGGAAAGGTGCAATATAACTATACATGTGCAATAAAATATCACTGAACACGTGCAAATGAAAACATTTAATTAAACCCTTCCAAATAAGTTATGTGACGCTAGCCATATACATATAACACTGATCTTTTTAACACAATTATATGTAATAATATACAGTTTTGGTCATATAATTAAGACCGCTTATTTAGAATTATTTTTAATTTCTTTTAAAGGGAAGATTTTTTCAAACTAACAAGTACAACTAGTTGCATGTTTTTTTTTTGTATTTCTCTCGTTATCGTAAAACTTTTCCATACAAGCGGGACATTCGTCGATACACATGATTGGTTAAAAAATAAATAGATAACCTTTATACATTAGATCTGAACTTAGTATTACTACTTACTGACCGGTCACATAAATAAGAACGCTGAATAATTAAAACAAAAAATCAAATTTAAATTGAGAACACTCTGTGGCTCTGTGGTTATAGTTCACTATTCGTATAATTTTGGCGCCATTTAGTGCTGTAAAAGTCTTAAAGGTGATTGCTTCATATGAAAACAATGAGGAAAAATAAAAGCTGTGATAAATCTACAAGGGAAGTAATAATAAAACTTCACTAAAAGAATTGGTCGTATAAAAAGATAGCCGACCCTCTGCAATGTTCAAAAACTATGGTTTTCCACGCTGTGAAGCATTTTTCCTACTACCACTTTTTTTTTTCCTACTTTCTACTATCTAAACAGATAAAGTTATCTCGTCTGGAAGATTAAGGTGATCGAAATATCTTTTGTTATACAAAACAAAATCCTTGTAAAGGGTCTAATGAGCTGAGAAAAGAATATTTTCATGAAATCAACCCTTCAGCAATCTCGGCACGCACTATTCGAAGGCGTTTGGTAAATGAAAAGTTGCACGGAAGGATAGCAAGGAAGGTGTCCATGTTGAAACGGTACCATAGGTAAGCCTGGCTTGCATTTTCAAGGTTTGTAAACTGGACAGTTAGACAGTGGAAAAATGTTATTTTTTCTGATGAGACAAAAATAAACAGCATATATTCTGATGGAAAACGGTATGTACTACGCCCTCCGAATAAAGCTTTTGACCCGAAGTACACAAAAGTGACATTAAAGCATGGTGGGGAAATGTAAAAATTTCAATCATCAATCAATTCCAATACAAATATATACTGGAAGAGATAATGTTGCTTTATGATGTAGAAGTTCTTCCGGTAATTTGGTCATTCCAGCACGCACCGTTAAGAAATTTCTCACATCGCAATCAGTTTCTGTCTTAGATTGTCCAGCTAACAACCCAGATCTAAACCCAATAGAGCATCTTTAGTGCGAAGTCAAGAAAAAGGTTTGAAATCGACAGTGTGGCAATTTAAGAGAGCTGTAGGATGTTTTCTTAGCTGAATGGAACTCTATCTCTCTTGTGAAAAGTCAAAAATTGATAGATTCAATGCCTCGCAAAAACAAAAACAGTAATTAAAAGCCGTGGACGTGCTACTTACTATTAATTTTAGTTTAAAATGTTATAAATTGCTTTTTTTTACGCACTTTACATTAATGTGATTTATTTAATGTAAGTTTCATATAAACACAACTCTCTAGCAGTTTAATAAATCGTTCTTAATTAGTTATCCAGCTTCATTACTATTTGAATTTATTACTATAAAGAATAAAGAAAATAATAATAATAATAGCGATTTTATTATATATTCCTAATCTCGTTTGCTCTATTCATGTGGTTATTTGATAACATAACTAGTTACTTCTAAGAAGGAACACATGACATGATTTAGATAAAAAAATAACTGGAACTTCAAATCGTTCTTAATTATATGACCATAAGTATTAAATTTAACATAATAATGTTAATATTAAAATATAACTGAGACACCAAACGATACACTAATCTATGACTTCTATGACAATATGATGATGGAATGATACAATTTGGGACAGGTTACAATATAAAGAGTAGAGAGTTACATAATAAGCCAATGTACGAAGAAGACCCTTACGATTTGATTGCAGTACAGTTTTGTCAGCTGAAAGAAACAAAAAAAAATATTTTCTATTTGAAACAGCAAAAAAATGTAATACACAAATATTAAAAAATTAATAAGAATGTTGTGTGATATGCAAATTACAATTTGAAATAAAATTTTATTGTTTTTTACATATCATAATATATTATACAGTTGCTTTTTTATACAAAAATAACTGCGCTGCACCTGATGAGAAAAACATTCCAGTTAAAGTGCAAGGGGAAGTACACTAATTACATAATATGTATGTATTTCAAGATTTCTCTTTACTTGGGGCAGCCCGACTGGCGAAATACATACACCCTACAGAAAATCGCAGTCAAACCTTGCGTTGTCATGCTCCTTTGAGTAGTTTCCAAAGCTTTCTTTAAGGGACGGGGGTTCAAGGTCAGTAATACGCTTGTGATACCTCAGGTATTACAAGCATCTACTGGCTATGGTAACCACTAACCAACAGGTCGTACATCTGTTCGCCCACTTAGATGTATAAAAAATATATATGCATCAATCTAAAGAAACTATCGTGCTACATATATAAACTACAATTCTTATTTTTTCAAAAAACATATCAACAGAAGCTCTGACAAGCTCATATTTTGTAGTCTACATAGATGCTTGACTCAGATAATGTCGATGGGTGTGGAGTGCGTATGCTGCTAACCTTGTCCCTCGTGGTGGCATAGGCGGTAGCTAGTAAAGGCGGGCGAACGGCGACCGGCGCCGGCTGCGCCTGGGCCCGCTGCGCCGCCGCACGCGCTTCCTCTGCTGAGTAGCCCTTCATCATCAGAGAAGCCTCCAGGTAGTGAGGCTGCTTGTCCCACTCCAGGGAAATCGCTGCGCACGACACATTAACGTTTCAATCATCTCTTTTCTAACGTATACGTAAATTCACTTTCTCTGGGTGTATCATAACTTTTCGACAATACGATCCCAACACGGATCGACGAAATGACGATGTGTGATGTAATAATATTGTGTAAAAATAATCCATTAGATTTTATCTACTTCACCTTAGTTACGATTACTTCGGGTTAAAACATTGTGCTTCAACTAATCCCTAAATACATTTTAAATGGTAATCAATTCCACTTTTAATACAATATGAGGAAGCGTGAAAGTAGCATGGGTGAAAGTACCTATTTCTCAATCATTTTAACAATTTGCCCTTTATAATAAAATAATATAATTTAAGAAATTTCATAAAGTTGTAATACTAGTATTGAAAATGTAATTATGTTTTATGAACCAGAATTAAGTTGATAAAAGCGTCAGAGGAATAGTTAAAGGAGTGACCATAATATGAGATTTAAGATATTGTTTTTAATTGATTTGAGCAAAATGAATGTTACAAATCGAAAGTCAAAGTGTGTATAGAATGAGTGGAGGTCGCACGACACATAGAGACACGGAGCGGGTCGGGTGCGCACGTACCGTCGGAGCCAGGCGGCAGCGGCAGCAGCGGGTGCGCGGACACGCTGGGGGCGAGACCGTGTGCGTGCGCGTGCGCGTGCGCCGCCGCGGACACGTTGCCGCGCGACCCGCCCACTGAGCGCGACGCGCGGAACGACCCCGACCTGCCGACAGTCCGCCAGAGGATGGTGACCACACACACCGGCTTTTGGTTTCGCGAGGGGCCGGGCCTGCGCTCCGCACTCACACATTCACACCATCATATGTTTCCTGCATGACTCTCACTACACTTTACGCAACCTTGCAAACAAAAATATACGAGCGTCGTCCGTTGCTCGCTAACTTCACAAATGACGATGAATTATTTCAATGATTTCGGTGATGTACTTATATGTTAATACTACGTTCGTGACGCGGTTATAGATAATATATTTTGAAATGTAATTTTACAATATTGAATTGATTTTGTGCAACAAGCTGTTCTAGGAGCCATGTTTGAGTGTGAAACGAGTACGCGATGCCATGGTTGGAGTCACGGAACGCAGACCCAGAGTTAAAAAATCCCTAAAACTGAGCAACGGCACCATCCTCCGACCGAATGTCGCGGTGACGTTGCAACGCAACACACTTTGTCTCTCGTCTCGTCTTTTGGAAGAAGCGAAAGTGTCAATGTATACAGCGCATGCTTGACAATCTAGTCACCATCGACAAATGCAACTATTCGAAGCCTCTCTCTCTCTAGGCAACTTTTTTAGTCGTTTTTAGGGACTTTTTACGTTAAATCATGCAGACACCCGTCAGTTAATCGTGATATTAGAATTACATCTGTTTATATTCGTCCACACAAACGCCCACAAGACAAAACCAAAAGCCAGTGTATCCCTGCCCATGCTGATCACTCACCTGTTTCCATACATCAATATGCTACCGTCATCTAACATTTTATAGTATTATAAAGCCCGTTGTTATCCCAAAACATGTTCATCCTCGGTACAGATATTCGATACTAAAGTACAAACCAAAAGCCAATATCTAACGTTAATTATAGATAATAAGCTCATTTATTTATTCAGCTATAGCATATTAAGCCGTCAAATTTTCATACATGCATGTTTTGTGACACAAAATAAAAAAACCTCAGTCAATTTCCCAACACAGACCCACACTAATGATTTGAATTGATGAAGTAACATTTATTTCGTGTCTGAATATTGTATTATTAAAGTCTACGAACTTAATACTATATACGCTAAGGCTGTATGTATATCATGTTATCGATATCGATGTAGACGTACCTCTGGAAAGTTTGTCGTTTCACGTAGTTGTCTCTGACGAACTCCACAATTTGCTTTTGAGTTTTACCGCTATATCTATGAAATACAAATACATATTAAATTATTATGTTATCTTTTATAGAACATGTATTGACAAGATAATTATGTCAAAGAAAAAAAAGGTGTGTGTGCGATTCACGCACGATAAAAGTGAAACTTCATTTTAAAAGACTTTTTCTATTTTATTTGAACAGTGTGCAATATACATACACACCGACATTTGCTCTCTCGCTCTGGCTCACACAAAGAGGAGAGACCGATAATATATTTCTCTCGCGCTCTGGCTCACACAAAGAGGAGAGACCGATAATATATTTCTCTCGCGCTCTGGCTCACACAAAGAGGATAGACCGAAAATGTGTGTTAAACATTAAACATTTAACGTTTAACGCTTGGAAGTCGCATAAGAAGTTTCACTTCAAAAATCTGCTAAAACTGTTTGCTTCAGAAATTTACAACGAATATTCCTATTTTTTAGGTTAACTATTACTTTTAATTGCACGAAATTGCCGAAACAAATATAAATAAATAGTATAAAACAGTTATGTAGGTAATAAAAGGATATACCTAAAAGACGAGCCCCTGGATATAACTCTAGTCTTGTGCCTCGGCAGGCGCGGTACAGTTGAACAGCGGAAGAATCCGTGATTCTCGACGCACTTCTTCCAGAAGTTTTTGCATTCGTTACGCCCTTCGAAAAAGAACTCCACCACGTCCCTGTAGTAACCCTGTCAGATAATTATTATTCAACTTTAATTTTTTACCAACTAAAATAATAAAAACTTCGCTCAATGAAAGTTCTCGTTTAACTGTAGACCATCCATACTCAATCCTTTATTATTTTTTAGCCTGCCTGGGCTGCAAGAGTATTTTAAGATGTACATGTTTATTTATCTACGCGCACAAATGTCTCAAATTACAGGATTTTATCTGCGAATTTTCAAGTATGTTTGAGTAATGCTTGATGTTTTTTTTTAGTAAATATAGTTAATTCAGGCCACTTCAAAAGGCGCGACAGACCTTATGCAGCCCTTTGGGGACAAGTTGAATTAGTATTTACGAATTATTGGCTGGAACTTGATTTTACGTTTTTAGTAGTACTTTAAACTCGCTTTATTTTTTACTAGCTATGCCCGCGGCTCCGCTCGCGAGGACTACTAAAAAAGCTTATCCATGAAGTTTGAAAAGGGAAAATAAACAACTCACATAGCCCTCCGGATGCAGTTTGATGAGAAACTTTTTCCTCTTGAACGATATCTTCCTTATCTTAGCCCAGCTGAAGGTGTTTATTTTGGTATAGCTCTGGAACACAACGATACCCATGTGCGCGACAGCGAGGTTCAACGGCACGCTCTCGTGATCCTTCGCGGGGTGCATTTTTATACCTGCACGTACAGAACAGAACTCAAAATGAACTCTGGAGTGTAAGAACTGTCGAATTACATCTTTAGTACCGAGAGACTTAAGCCAATGAAATGCGTGATGAAATTCCGCCCGAGTGACTCGCTTTTTCGTGTCACGTTTTGGGGATCAGCCCATGCATATCCTGTTAATTATGATCTGCCGATCTCTTGGTGATCGCCGTTTTTCTTTATGTACTGTGCTTACCATAAGGGAATGACAATAGGCCGAGCTACTATAAAAAAAACTCTTAATGTATACAACTATTATAAAGAGGTAAAGTCTATGATAATGTCTGTAATTTAAAATATTATTTCACTGATTGAAAGCTACGTGCAGGTTATAGAGGCTATAAAATTCCGTTATTCAAGGTTTTAAAAAAAATGCGGCCACATTCCTGTATACCGTAATAAACCACTTAGGTTAGGAAAATGACTGGTTTTTAATTGCAAGGGCGATAGTTAAACGAGCATTAGAAAATATTCAACCACTATGCTATGGTTTTATCAGCGACGTTTTAATTCAACAAAACTTCATACGGTAGTTCATATGATATGGTTGCGGTAAATTGATCTAAGAGGTAGTTAATATCTGATTGTCCTAACATCATTTGTTTATAATTAATATATATTAGATAACTAGCTGTGCTGGCGATTCCGCTCGCGTGGACTACAGAATTATTGTTTATGAAGATATCGTGATAATTTTTCTTTTTGATACGGACCTTATATCTACAAAAATAATCAAAATCTAACCAGTACTTTTTGCGGGATGCGCGCGCACAGGGCTAACCTCAATCATTTTATTTATATAGATAGAAAATCACTAAAACTACCAGTCTGATTTTTTTTTCTAAACTATTTCCTGAGGTAGTTTATCACGCTACAGCCCTTAGGGGCGGAGCAATTATTATGCAAAGTGTATGTCACAAAGTACAACTAAGCAAGAACTAAGTAATAGTGCAGGGGCAGGAGAAGCTATACTTGAGTATAGTTCTTAGTCACAAAAAGACTTTCTATAATTTTGACTCAGCATAATTTCACAATAAGTATCTGTTTTCTAAAAAACATACCATATAATTCACATCGGCGCGCAGTCTCTAATAGATTCAAATCCGCTTCCGCTGGACTTTGACCACTGAAACAAAAACGTTAACAAATACAATATACAAATTATTTGGTTTCATTTACTAAGTATTTACAGAACAATTATAATATCTTTTAACTAATGATCAAAACTACGCTATGTTGTTATAGTAAGTTATCATTTATGGCGTTTGTCGATGTTGTCATTTTAAATAGGTTAATTGTATGCATGTAAGCGTGCGTGCGTGTGTGTGTGTGTGTGAGTGAATGTGTATGTGCGTGCGTGTCTTTTTGAAGTGATACTTCTTTGGCAACGTATCGATAATTGGCCGAGAATTTATAGTGAAATTTTAAGGACGCATCACGTTAAGGCATATTTCGTTACATGAGAGAGAAGAAAATACAACTAAGGAGAAAGAGGGCTGTAAATTATGTCTAATACAGTTTAGACTATCCGCGTGTCCCTTTCTAAGAAGTTTCACTTCTATAACGTGTACGTTTCTGCACGCGCAATTTTTAAAGTGAAACTTTTATTCTATCGCACCAAAACTTTTCGTTCATCTATCGCATGTCGGATTACATTACAAGGTCGCAAATAAAATTGAATTGTATGCCGTGCAGTCAAGGATCATAATCGTAAATACGGAACATTGTATATGTTAATGTGTGTTATTAAAGAATGTTTGACACATGTCGTCAATAATTTGTATTTTTTGCCCGAAAAATAGTTTCAATTGCATCGTGGTTTCATAAAACACACAATTTTTAACACTAGCAAAGTCCTATTGGTCGACGACCACAAAAAAATCGCCGCTGTCGTATCAGCTTGCAAGGCCCTCGGCAACAGGATTTAACAGGCTCGTCCAGAAACGTGACGAACCAAAAGAGTCACTGTGATGGCTTCATCACCGTGTGCATGTCGGTCGCGGACCCAGGCGCGTACATATCTCTACCACCCAGTTTGATTACTGGATATACACCAGCTCATCCCGGAATTCGACACGTCCAAGCAAGCCACTATGACGAGTGTTACGCTTGATTTATGGTGGTCGAAACCCAATCGGACACAATTGAAGAGACTTAATTTAAGGATTAGATCAACGGTATAAAACATGTCGATATGTTGACAAACGATAAAAATATAATAGAATATCGTACATGTGTTTCTTGTGATTTTCCATGATCCGTCGCTCGGACTCCGAGTCCTGACCGGGGAAGAACTTGTAACCGCTCAGGTACGTGTGGTCCGGGTAATCTTCTGGGACAAAGTCGCCGCACTCCGCTGCGAATAATTAAACGGATCATAATTATAAACCTCTAGTACGAGTAAGTCGGACGGGCGAGGTCACGCATCGCTTTAAATTATTCATCTTCTATACATCTACAGTCAAAACCGTTTATGGCGACATCGTTTAGAACAACATACCGGTAAAATTGACCAAAATCAAAGGTCTTGGCTGAATGTTATATGACCGCCTTATCGAAAACATTGGTTTTTACGACATTGTTTAGTACGACATACCGCATTAAGCGACCACATTTGGTTAATGTTTTCGGATAATTATATCTGTAGAACGACCGGCTCAGCTGTATTGTAAACAATAGAATATCCACATCTGGCACAGTATAATAGTCAATGGCTATTATCGTAAAAGTAAACAAAGTTTAGGGTCTTTTGTAATTCTTAGAAACAAAGCACATGCATGCCGTAGCCTCAAGGCCCGCTTCGTCATATCTCTTAAGTCAGTTTGTTACTTATCTTTACACAAGACGCACCAAAATATATTGTTGAGTTAACTGTGAAAATTGTAACATGTCGCAAAAAAAGGGATCATGTAGATCAATCTATTGCAATTTGTGCACCAGCTACGGAGGATGATATTGTACGTGAAGTTCAAGAGGAAAATGAAAATGAACAGGAAGACTCGGAAGAACAATTTACAGTGCCAACTTGGATTGACGGTCTCAATGCTGTTAGTGTATTACGAAAGATTGTTCTTTTTAATGAAGAGTTCCACATGCAGGGAAATTGTGACGATACGCTGATTAAAATCCAACGTGAATTACAAAATGTGTATGCACGACAGAAGTGTTTCAAACAAACTAAAATTACAGATTTTATGCATACAAAAATGATGGAAAAATGATATTGTTCTTTTATATTATACGTTTGTATTGACGTAAACAAAATGCGGTTTAATTTCCTACATGAATATACATATTATCTTTCCTATTAATACCTGTCACCGGTTGTTACAACTATAGGTTTTTACGACTCAATATGAGCAGTCCCTTCGATGTCTTTATAACAGATTTTGACTGTATATACACATTATAAAACTCAACGTCTCTCTGTCTGTCGGTCCGTTCTAATAACTACTTACCGAAACTACTTATCCGATTTACATGTTTTTCTTTTATTTTAATTCATAGCTATGTTATCTAGTCAAGTTACCTACATATACAGCGGGCGCACCGCTAGTAGGATATATTTTGTTACATAAAGTAAAGTACGAAATAAGCAGTGACGATAATGGTGAATCAATTCGGAAAAAAGACGCTTTTGGGGCGCTTAAATGGCTTACTCTGAGTAAACCATAAGAGATATATCAAATTAATGTAAACATAATTGTAGATCTTAAAAAGATCTACAAAAAAGTCATCGATAGCATATGTCTATCTTCTAAGGATCGCCCACACTAAGAGTATTTTTGTTTTTTTACGAAACCGGCGTGCGACTGCAGCGGGTGGCGGATGGGAGTCCTCGCGAGCGGACCCGCGGGCACAGTTAGTATAAAATAAACTGAATACTACAAGCTCATTTGACCAGTGACAAACTATGTAAGAAACAAACAACCAACCTTGAACGATATAACTCGCCATCAATGCGGCCGTGTTCTCGTTACACTGTATACAGCCCTGCGCCAGGTCTCGCTTCACTTGCAAACAGAACAGGTACCGGGTGAACTCCTCCTCCAGCCGAGCCGGGTCCGGCGTGTAGAACTTCACGCAGAACCGCAGCGTCGGCTCCAGCATCGAGAGCCCGACTTGCCGGCACATCGGTTTCTCCAAATCTAACCAGTACTGAGAAACGATACACCAATATAAACTAGTGGCAGATACATTCATATGGGGATAAGTTTGTATTCTTATATTCGATACAATATAAGAACAATGAACATTGTTTTTTTAATGTATACTGAACAAATTAATAGACCACAAACGACAAACAGAACCTATATAGTTTGACAGTTAAAGAACGTAAGTTCAAGTGTCAATCTGACGTATTGTCATGGTTGTTACTGTTTAAAAAAGTTTCAATTTTTTTAAACAGTATATTTACACAGTATATTTCCTAATATAATATTATAAAGGCGAAAGTAAGTTTGTTTTATACTCAATCACGGAAAAGCGGCTGAACGGATTTGGATGAAATTTGGCACACAGATAGTTTAAAACCTGGATTGTCAAATAGGATACTTTTTATCCAGGTAACAACAATTTTTGTACTTTACTTGAGCGGATCCGCGGGCAGAAGTTAATATAATATATATCTGTTATAGAAATATATATTATAGAAATGTACAATGTTATTATATTGCAGCGAATATAAAGATACACGATTATCAATAACAATACTACTAAGAAGATCACCTCACTTGTTTTTTTTTTTCAATTACACAAATCTTAACCTGCTATTCGTATCAAGTGATAGTGAAACAGTACAATAATTTCTGAGGATCATAGTGTCTTAAAAGTTGATTCAAATACAGAACATTATCGCAAAACAAAACTTATAAAATAATCATAAACATTTGTTTTAAAATATTCATACATATTAAATGCGACGCGTTTTGGTGCTAAATTAAAGTATAGAGATGCAAAGATTCACACTATGATAAACCTTTATGGTCCTGGACAACATTGGCAAAACATAAATAAATACAGTTTTAGATTGAATAATTTAACAAAATCCAATACGTCTTTCAAATCTTGTTAGCAGTGACAATCCCATATATATGTAAAGAATTCATAACGGAACCAACACAAGCCGTTATAATTGGATTGAGTGCATGCATTGCAATCAGTAATAAGGTTTCACGGAGTGCCACTTGTACATTTATAATAGCTATTATATGTGTACTAATATGGTATGACAACACATTATCATAATAATTAATCAGCTGTTTTTAACCATCTACATATATATAAAGCACCAATAGGTGTGTTCCAGCAGCTAGCACTTGAGAGCCGTCTTCCACTAGGTTTAGCGTGTTATCATCTTGGGCCACATCTCCACTTAACATCAGGTGAGATTGTGGCCACTACGCCAAACCTATAGCGAAAAAAAAAAACTTACACATTTAAATCACTCTCGTCTATGAAATACATGTCTTTTTTTTTCGATCTGACTACACTGTTAGCCGAAAGAGCCCTGTAGCCTCGAACGGCTTTTACAGCTTCACCGGGCTTGGGGGCGAGCGATTAAGGCCGGGAGTATATGACGCATATGTGTACAATACAATACCTACTATGAACTAAATTCTTTGAAAGAAGGAATGTTATATTTTTGTCAGTTGGTGATATTAATACTTTAATAAAAATTACGGTTTTGTCAATCTAAAATTAGAGTCCAACTGAGATCAAAGATTTCAATCAATTCAAAATAGAGTTTAACGCCCTTAGGGGATGAATTTTCAAAAATAGTTTTTTAGTTTTCACCTACTTTATTTTATTTATTAAAATAAACCTACAGCTATTAAACGAAAGTGTACATACGTACATTAGTTAACATATTGATTTAGCCAAAGACGAATTCAGTTGTATTACAAAAAAAAAACAATTCCTTACGAAACTATTAAATTATGATTTACACCAAAAATAATTTAACATGTATGGGTGCGTGTATTTGTGGCTTTCTGTATGCATTATAAATATAAGGAACTCGTGTGCTATTTTCCATTTAACCTGTGCGTTGTTCGTTAGTCTTAAGAATTTTCTTAAGTATACGACTTCTTGACACTAACTCTCGTATTTATAGTCAAGTCTACTAGACTATAGACTTGTTACTTTGCTATTACTTCAGTAAGCAATTACTTTAAGTAACATAATCTTAGAATTATTTTTTTTTTATTTTATAGACAAGTAAACAACATTACTTAAGCAAAGTTCGAAGTATTACTTGGACTCACAGTGTTCTTTATGTTGGCAATATGATATTGCGATTGCGTTTTATTTTTGTTATAATTTAATGACACAACATGTGATTTAAAAGAATAATAAAAATATATAATTTTATTAGAATACAATAAAATAGACATTAATATGACAAAGATAAACAAGCTATATGAATATTCACAGCTAGGTTTCTGGATACAAAAATTAAACGTTTACTTGCGACAGTTGACTTCTGTTAAGATTGTATTCACATTTTACAACATTGAGGTATTATGTATTACGTACTATAGCAGCTATTACAAACAAAAATTGTGCACCGCTAGGCCGCGGGGCACCGATTACTTAAAAATCATTTTTCCGGATTTTTTTTCTTATTATTAAAAATAAAATAAAATTGAGAGCGTTTTTAAGTTCAGGGGATTAATTAGGTGCCGAGTGATTAGTTTAATACAGAACGCATGCTTGGAGAGGTTCCATCGGACGAGGTAGTTTGTGACAATTGTGACAATATTTCACTAGGATTAAGTTATTATGTAACTAACTAACATAATTCGAACCGGTTCACATCTCTAGCGCAAATGTTTATGGTTGCCATGGTTACGCAGCAGACCACAAGGACAAGAACCTGAACGCGTATTTCAAACAATCTGTTTGAGGCGTCGTCTCTATGTATAATACCTCAATTTATTACAACATTTTTCGAAAATCGATATCTTCTTTTAAAAAAATCTTCTAATAAGTAATGTAGCGGGGCCTTATCTCTGAAATATATTTTCACTGATCCGAGTTCACAAACCATAATTATATGGGTATGCAACCATATTAACCATCTCAAGAACGTTCCAAGTCGAACATATTGTTAACTTTAAAACAATTCACTATCAATAAGGTAGGTACTATATTTATGAAATAAATGACGTATACGGTATAACTTCTAAAAATAAATAATGTACAATAGCACTCTATTTTAGATGAAAACACATGTTAGAATTACTTATGGGCAACGGTGACTATTACTTGGCTAAGAATTCTAACCGTGGGCATTACTTACTCACCAGAGTTTAATAACTATAAAATTTAATCGGTGACTTTAGTCATGACTTTTAACTAAATAATTACTTTTTCTTGACTATAAATACGAGGGTTAGATACATCATTGACAAATATGTTAATTTTATTACTATAATTCGTAATAAAAATTGAAGAAAAATTGTTTCGATGACCCTACTTAGTTGGGACAAGATCGGGAAGAAGAATAATGCGTAATATGCAAGTTGCCGTATCGGTGATATGGTGGTTTAAATAACAATATGATATTTAAAGCTAACGTACCCATACCTTCGTCCCGTTGGTGTCCTGGTACTCGAGGCCGAAATAGTCCGCTTCCAGTAAGTGTAGTTGCCGGCACACTTGGTCGAACAGCACCCGACCTAGCGCTTTCGACTGGAACAAAATATCAACAGTATAATAATTTATGATGGAAGATTTTAGTTTTTTACACTTGTAATATACACTAGTACATAATAATAATATGATTCGCATATATCAAGTTAAATTGTATAAATATTCTTGGTTTTCATCATTACGTACATTATTGAATGCTTTACTCCCGACGCAAAAAAAAACAAGTGTTATAAGTTTATCGTGTGTGTCTGTGGCATCGTATCTCCCAAAACGGCGGAACCCGATTTTATCTAGTTTTTTTTTTGTTATAAAGGTGCATTGAACCAAACTTTTCTTAGCTATGATTAAAAACTGTTCAGCTATTTCAAGATTGAACACTTTTCTAGTTCATAAATGGATGTGAGCATCTTTCACAGGTTTGATCGACTCGAAATTTGGTATTCCTTTAATTCAATTATATTAGAAGACCATAGAAACATTGAGCTAACGCTGCTCAACATCATCTGGAATCTGCCGGGTACCTAACTATTTACTAACTTATAGCAGAGATATCGTTTTTGGGCCCTTAAGAATGGCATCAACTAATAGGTGCCAGGGTTGACCTAAGTAAGAACAATAAGTTCAAACACTAAATGATACCTCCAAAATGTCCTCGCGATGTCATCCTCCAGATGGCATCTCTTACAAATGTCAGAATACATGTAACCCATACAAAGATAGTAACATCATTTTCAGAAAAAACGTCATGGGAGGGAGGGGTAGCGCCACGCTCTGACTGCGATGGTTGGAATGGACCTCTCACTACCGAGTGTGGTTAACGCCATACTCGACAGTGAGGGGTCGTGGATGGCTATAGTCGCCTTCTACGAGAATGTGACGTCGCAAAAGGAGACCGCAAAGAAGGCTCGCGAGGATGATGGCAGGATGAGAGGCAATTTCCCATAGCACTGGCCGTCTTCCCATTACACTGGTTCGGCGGACGGTTAGGGTTGTACCGGACTGTCTCCTTATCGCCGGGGAGAATAAAATGTACACTAAGGACGAGCCGACGCGGTATACGCCTGCGCGGTCCCGTGTCTCCCCAATACGGTGGTGGATGGTACACCGTGGAGTTTTAGTGAGTAGGAGTCTCACATAACGACTCGCACCCCCGAGCGAGTGCGCACCCATGACAGCTTTCCTTCAGGTTAAAAAAGGATAACTGTTTTAAAATTCAGTTTCAAGATTTGACCTATAACAACAAGGCAAGTTAAATAAAAAATTGAAAAAGACAACAGGACAATATTCATAGAAAAATATTATTATGACATCATAATAGTTCGAATACTAGAAAAAAAACTTAAAAAGTTAAATAAAGCTAATTGTTATATGCATATATCTGTAATTGTAAACATTTCTTATAGATAATATATGTAATATGGTAACATATGTAGTAAGTATTATGTTTATTGCAATAGATTGAAAATGCATATTCGTCGTGATTTTTTTAAATCTATCAATGAACTTAGAATACGTTTTTTTTATATTTTATCGTTTTCTAATTATAATAAAGCACAAAAATATTGCGGAATATTCCTTAAGAAAAGGTAAACAAGATAAGTATAATGATAAAATACACAGCTTAGTAAAGTAAATGTTATGAAAAGCATTTAACTGGAATTTGTTTAATATCTTAACATACTTTACAACCAAACCGGACTGATGGGTGAGACAAGACAGGTGAGATGTGATAATCGTATGTCATATAAGTAACATCAGAAGAAAACAGTAAATAAACTGGCTCTAAGAATAAAAAACGCAAAACCTCTAGTATATATTTCAGAAATACATTACAAATCCATTTCTAAAATAGAAAAAATGATGTATAAGATTTTAAATAATTTATAAAAATTTAAAAATAGCTAAAAGTTGATAAAAATGACCTGTGACCTGTGAGCTGAACTGAATGGAGCCTCTGAACTGAACTCGTGAGAGTCTGAGAGCGTGCGCCTGACCGTAGCGAGAGGAAACGCTCAGGGGGACAATCATACATAAATAAACACGTCACCGGTAAACTGAATAATGATACTTAATATTACCGAGGTGGACATCTTGTTTAACAATTGACGATATAAGATAAAATTGTAAAGGAAACCTAAACTAAGCCTTGGCATCAAATAATTTGTCCAATAAAATATGCTACAGTGATTAGAGATTCTGACAATTTCGCCACAAGTTTTAGAAATACTACTTACTACAGGTAAGTAATGAAATATCATGTTAACAACTGGGGCAACAGATTTTCGCACGGTGTCTTTCAAAGCTTTTAATTATTATTTTTTAAGTAAAACTTCTTTTGTCGCGACTAGGAGGTAACTCTGGACGGACAATGCAACGGAAGTCCGTTACGGCGATATATGCAACGGAAGATAATTAAAAAAGTTAAAGTAGGAACATAGTGTCATGTTGAGGTAAAACTTCTTTAGGCATGACTAGGAGGACGACAATGCAACGGAAGTCCAGTGGTGACCGTCGGGGTGGTGGTGACCATTTAAGTTTTACTTTAATCGTGTGTGACGGTTAGACGCTTTTAATTTTTTTTTTATTTATAAATCAATGGTAATGTCTTCTCATTAATAATGCCGCCTATTAAAAATATTTTTTATAGACTCTACTACTCTATTTTATTTGAAAGGCAAGCATGTATAGATTATGCCGCCTATTATTTATTTAAGCTTCTAAGCCATCGTTCCCGTGTCTCTAGGACGACCTAAATTCATGTCTTTTCAGGCTCATGCCTAATTAAGATAACTGATCCAGTTAATCCGTCTAAGGCTGTCCCTCCCAAATAGAAGCTCATCCTCACAAAGCAGTAAGACAAAAGATTACAGTGATCATAAATAGTCAGTGACACGGTCTGCTAGTTGCCTGCTCATGTTTATTTATATAAATATTTGCATAGAACCTTGCTTTCGATTCTTATGAATTCGGCTTATTAAGTGCTGGAAATCAACAAAAGATTTTGAACGCTTAATGAATTTTTTAAATAACGTAAGAAGTTTTTAATGTAAAAATATATTTGACACAATTAAGATAAGCTATTTGCTATCCAAATATTTCTCACCATTTGATTGGAATTATTTGAAATTCCAAAACTTTTTGGACAAAACAAATTGGACGTCAAACAGCATAGCAAACTGCTATTGCAAATGGACACCAATAGTTTAAAAGCTAACTTTTATATACAGTGTTTTATATACTCTATATAATGAACTTCTATTTAACGAAAAACCCTATAAAACGTAGAAATTAATAAGGTTTGTTTAGTTTTTTACATCGTTACCCACACATTGACATACTATATAGTGTAAGAATAAGTTTGTGTTTAGATTCCAATCAACATTTATTACACTGAACTTCAAACACACAGTCGTTAATATTTCGTCCGTACAATGGGATTCTAAGAAATGTGTTGATTTATTTGTTTTATTTGCCTAGCACGTGTTTAATTAATGTACTTACCTACTATCATCTTATTGCGATGCGTTGTCATTACGTTATCATATTCTTAGCTACTTTTAAACTTTCGAATTTAATTAAAATTAAAACCGTATACTTCTGTTTTTGTACACCTCCATCTCGGTACGAAAAAAAAGTTATCTACGTCGTATCTTTGCCGTTACTGTGTAACTGTGGGACCGTCTCTTGGCCAGTGTTTCCTCCGTCCAACAATATGGAGTACATTCAACAGTTCAAACGTGAACAGTCATTTGAGCAGGCAACATATTAGCTACGACTGAAAATGGATTGTAGATCTTTGATGTTGTTGGAAAAATACATATTCTATATTATTCCTTTTATTCTCCGTTTAACGAAATCTCTTTATAACGTAATAAAAGACCCGGTGTCCCTTCGATTTCGCTATATAGAGTTTAGATTGTATTTTTTATTAATACATTGAGTATTTTTGTATATTTTGTGTGACAAAAAAATCTAGCAAATATAATAGTCAAAAGCTTGAAAACTGTATTTATTACATCTAAACTAAATATTAATTATCCAATAACATTATACACATGTATTCATTTACATTGAGACCGAACGGTAATTCGCTACCTCTACTTTGATCGGAATTTGGTTATAACTTTTGGTGTCAATTTGACATAAATTTTTTAAAAGAAAAGTATGTTCACATTCAAGAATTACATTACATATTCTTCACAAAATTAAAATGAAAGAGACCGTTAATATCGACTTTGTTCACTCCCACGTTAACAAGTTCACCAAATAATTTTATAAGTGTGGGCAGCGTTTGTGGCTCCGTACGTTTTTCTATGCCTATCCTATTTAGGTATCTTGATTGAAATTACACTATTAAAAAAAAACACTGTATTATTTGAACGAAGTGCCTTATCTAGTTGGAGTTAAAAAACTAGATATTCTATTGTAATAGTAAATTTTTTAGGCAATTCAATACTTCAACACAAGTTACACACAAGCAGCATCGTCGAACGTACGGAATGTTTTTAAACTTAAAGGAAATTTCCAGTCCCGGCATAATGGTATATTAACTTATTCTTTAAGAATATTTCTAAAATAATATCTGTAAAACCTCTCAGTGTAAAACTTGCATTTAATTGGATTATATTTGTTATACTATTATGATCAGATTAGCAGGCCGGTGTTACAGCGGCTATTGTCGATGGGTTTCGATCTCTCTGTGGTCGCTATTGTATTTGGATTGAATTGTGGTTACCATCATGTCAGTACCGAAAATGTACTGAAGTACCATAAAAACCAGTGAATAAAAATTGACATCTAAAAGATGACAGATGTTTTTTATTTTATTTTACGTAAACGCAATATTTTAATGTTTAACAGATACTTAGGCACATTATGTTATAGACTATTATTTGATAGTAAAACATATTGATAAAAAATAATTTACAACATTACAAATTAAACAGCAATTTAATTATTAAGTTACTAGCTTTTCCCACGACTTCGTCCATCATATGTGTTTCTCATACTTTGTCCTTTCCCAGGTCTCAGGCTACCTTTTTGATAAATATCATTGCGATCAGTTCAGAGGTTTAGTCGTGAAAAGGTAACAAACAGACAAAGTTCAAATTTATAATATTAGGTATATTATTAGTGTGGACTTTACACTATTTAAAACATTAAATCATATCTCTATAAACATATTAAGCTTAAAATAATTTACATATAACATAAAATAGAGTGCCAATAAACGCTAAAACTTTTAACCTATATATATTATTTTTATCATAAACAATTAGGGCAACCCGTTTTATTTTTGCTTCTATTTTATTTACAGATACACCCTAAGGCTCTCCCGCTTGACCTCAAAACAGAAAATATTTGCCGCTGCAAAGTAAACCTTATCAAAAGTAATTGGAATATAATTTATAAATAACTGGTAAAAATGCAAAATCATTATTTATTCTATTTAACTTATTAGGTCAGTGCTTCATAAATACTGACCTATGATGAAAATACATAACTTGGTACACATACCGTTTATTTTGGCCTATTACTTTATGGTATGCAGTCTTTGTATATGTGATTTTAGTTAAAAAAAAGTCTGTCGTATATAGTTTTTGCTAAGTTTTTAATCCTACTTTAAATATATTATGATCTTATCAATAGCATGGCAATTTAATAAGACTTATAATAACATAGTAATTAATAGTCCAGTTTTTCTTAGATATTTAGACGATAATGTATAAAAATATTGAAATCTTTGTGTTCCAGTAAACGTATTATATATCGTAACATGAAATATTATAGTATCTTCATCGTGTGTGACGCGCTCTAGTATTTAATCATATTAGCGAAGAGGTAAAACCCAACAATTAGCTTAACAAAACAAAACCAAACTACCAAGTTTAATAAATCAACGAATTAACATAAAAGATAGTGATATCTCAACGAAACTGCATTAAATCGACTCAAGTAAGAGCAGGAAAGAGAACAATGGATTCATCAGGGCAATCGAAACTGCCTCGGTCGGGGCTTTCGCTCGACAAATTCTGGCTTGGCGCCAGCCCTGAACGCCGCAGATAAGAGCCGACTCGAAATGCGCTTAACCCCAACCGAATCGTATTTTTTTTTTGCTCATACATCTAATGTTCAGATAAGACAGAAATGATAAATCGCCGATTTTCGGAGCGTTTGTCCAGAGTAAATATTGACGTAATAACCACACGGTTACGGAGACAAGTTGGAAAATTTCATAACAAATATGTAGTTATAGACAAACAAAATACGCGTATATTCTCGATGTATTTCCTTATAAGTATAATGATTTTACGTCAATGATGGGTATGTTTATTATTTTATGTTTTTTTCTACATCTTTTTTCGTGTTCACGCTTGAGATCACATTTAGACTGTTTTATGATATCTTCACATCACACCACAGCCTTACATTTTAATGAAGGAACGGGCAAAAGTTACTGTAGACATTCTCTTATTGCGGTTTACTCATTTGAAAAGATATCACCACCTTGTAATCTAAAAAAAAAACGATTAAATCATCGGGTCTTAAGTTTCTTTTATACGCATGTTTTTATTATAAGAACTAGTTTTGCCAGCGGTTGCGCTAGCGTGGACTACAGAATACCGTCGATCGACACACTCGCGAATCGTGCTCGTTTTTCTGAATTACTTTTATTTGTGTGAAACACTAATTCTTTTTCTAAAATAAAAATAATCTAAGTTACTCCCTATAACATCAGCTATCTGCCAGTGAAAGTCTCGTCAAAATCGGCCCAACTGTTTTGGAGATTACCCGGAACCAACAGGCAGACAGGTCGTGAATCTGGCTATGAAATACAAAAAGATTTTTCGGAATCCGACTGGTAGTCCCAGAGATTAGCATGTTTAAACAAACAAACAGTCAAACAAAAAAATCTCTTCCGCTTTATCATATTATTAGTATAGATTCAGAAATGAACTATTGCTGTCAGAAACTTACAGTTTGGAAAGGACTAATTGGTAACAGAATTTTTCGGTACAATTCAGCTATCAATGTTTATAGACTATTTTTCTATATAAAACGTAAATATAAAAAACCTAATAAAATATAATCTTTTTAATACGAAATGTTCCCACATTAATGTAGAAACATTTGATTTTTTTATTTTTAAATTCAATTAAAATCTTGATAAATTCACGTACCTGTCCTTGAACGTTTTCAGAAATATACGTGAGTGTTATTACTTATTGTATTACTAAATATAAGAGAATAAAATAGCTTACTAAAATTATCCGTTGATAGTGAATACACGTTTAAAGAAATTTCACATTTTAACAACAAACTCGTTAACGTATTCTATCCGAATGCTATATACCCTCGCAGATGGCGCCCGAGTGCATTGGGCAAAAGGTAACTGGTTCAAAACGTGTTAAAATGCTGCATCGTCGCTCGTCTAATACGTGATGTAGGTCCTTTCTACTGGTGCTTTGATTATATGCACGTCATATCAATCTAAGTGAAACTTGGCATGTTGGTAGTATGTCTTAGTACAACTTTTTTATGGTATGATGTAGCAAACACATACGCTGTCCACCTAGTATAAGTTGGTCACTTTAGCCTATAACTATGTATAGCCAACCTCAAAAGGACTGGAGTTCTGAAGACAATCATAATAGGTGGTTTATTCTTCATGAGTGAACGGCTTATGTTCAAGTGAGTCTTGCTAAGCCCACCCTCCGCAGTCGAACCTTGCATAGGAACATTACTCACTAACAAAACCACACAGCATATTTCTCACTAAACGTTTAGTAACCGATTGATAGACATAAACACGACAAAAAAAGAATACAGAGCTGCATGAAAAGAAATCTGCTAGTGACTATACCCGAGTACGACCAGTGAGACACAACCTGGACAGTCTATTCCGATTCCAACTTCACCTACTTATTATTAAAGTGAAACATTTATTTTATAGCCCCAGAATTTTTTGTTCATCTATCGCATGTCGCATTACATTACATTGTCACAAGTACAGTTTAATTTTATGCCGTGCAGTCAAGGATTATAATCGTAAATTCGGAACATAGCATGTTGCATTACATTACATTGTCGCAAATAAAATTGAATTTTATGCCGTGCATTCAAAGACTATAATCGTAAATTCGGAACATTGTATATGTTAATGTGTGTTATTAAAGAATATATCTCACATGTCTTCAATAACTTGTATTTTATGTAAGGTTCACTTGTATCGTGGTTTCATAAAGCCATACAAATTTCTAATATTATTAAGTTTTATATTGTATCCTTCACCACGGTACGAGATATTTTTATTTAAAATACGACTTGTGCCGATACAAAGAAGAACAACCACCCAAAAATATATATTTACTAGCCGGGCCTGTGGCTCTACTCGCCTGGACAACTGAATGCTGTCGCGTCAGTCGATTGCAAGCACGAATCGTGCTGCTCCCGCTCAAAAGATGAAAGATAAAATTGCTTATCGTGGGTGATCTTCAGAAGAAGATATTATTTTATCGCTGACTTTTTAAGATCTACATTTATGTAGAACATTAATATGATTTATCTCGTATGGTTTACTCAGCGTAAGCCATTTAAGCGCACCAAATGAATCTTTTTCAGAGTTGATACACCATTATCGTCACTGCTTATTTCGTATGTTACTTTATCTTACAAAATATGTCCTATAACTTAGACATAACCATACATATAATATGTATAGATAACCTGGCCAGATAACATAGCTATGAATTAAAATAAACGCGTGAAAAGAACATTAACGGACAAACAGACAGAGACACGTTGAGTTTTATATTATATTTATATATGGATTAAATCGAAAAAGAGTGTTTAAGTCAGAAGAGTAAAAATTAACTAGAATACAAGTACTGAGCATGCTAATCATAAGCAGTAAGGAAGAAAGAATGTACCGTTATATTTCCAAAGAATAATAAAATACATGGAAACTAGAGTGTACTTAAAGATAAGAAAGCGTCAAACAAATTAAAATCGGTCGCGAGCCCAAGTAATTTGTTAGCTAAACATAATAACGCAAACGGCATATTTGTTAGTCATTCTGCTAACGAGGTCGCACGGCTAATAGACGTCGCTTGTGGGAATTTTAATAAGATGTAACCAGCTACACTAACACTTTGACGAGATACGATAATCTTACTACGGAGTGACGTCGATAAAAAATTAGCGCATTTGTGTCCTTTAGCAATTTTCGCCCAATTACCGAGAGATAATTTTGACAATGTATATAATTTTGTACGCACAAAACTGACTTATTTCAAAGCAATATTATAGTTGTACAATGTATTGTATTATTTTTAAGCTTTTATGCCTTTAACTCTTTTTTGTTGACACATCCTGACTACGTAAATAAGTTATAGAAAATTTGAACTATTCAAACATTGCCACCGTAAAACTGGTTTAAAATAAAGATTAAGTTAGCTGTAGATGTTTACATCGAAAAGCGTACATCGCCGTTAGAGGCATTAACTATCGTATATCTAGTAGGAGGACGATATATTAATGTAATTAAAACATAAATGAATAATTACTATGACGCCCACAGAGTATAAAAGTTACCTACGACATCGCAAAGTATGATAACTTCGTAATTAATTTTACACGGTGTTGAATAAACCTCAAATAAAATATTCCATCTTCACAGAGCCACTCTAGGAACAAAGACTCTTGAATTATATAAATTACAATTTACGTTTTAATATGTGAAATGCATTCAATTTTGGAGTATAGCCAGACAGTCGCATTCTCGTCTTTTGGTTGTAACACTATAGTGTTACCAAATACACTTCTCACTTTCATCCTGAATCTAAGAACTTTCAAATGGAAAAGTAGCAAGTAAAGTTGTGTAAGTCCCCACAACCTACGCGGATGTCCTTTTTAATAAGAAAACATGACTGTCGCCCCCTCCAGTCCCTCTACTGCTGTGCCCCGATTCCCCTGTCTCATCTTTTTAACACGGTAAATTCCCTTAAATTTGTTCCCTCTACAATTCTCCCTAGAGCCTTATAAATCCACTGAGTTTATATGGGAACCCCCTATTTTGGCATCAGAGTATGTAACAGTGCTATGTCCATACAATCGTACTAAAATTCAATCCATGAATGAAACCGTGCCTAACAGGTATGTGCCGGCTTGACATCGAGGCCAATCGATGATTTTTTTAACACTTATTTATTCACAGGCAAATTTCCACAACTCGACATCCATGTGCGCCTATTTTGAGTGATCTTGCAAGAAATTCTTTGGTATTCTAAAGTAATGAACTACAAGTCTACATGAGCAAGCTTCTTGGGCTCCTCCCCTGTACAGAGAGCATTATGTGATAGGTAAAAAATGGTTTAGGTATTTTCCTTTTTAGGTATTTGTAGCCGAAACTTCGAAATAGAAATTGTTTACTAATAATTGCACCCCTGCTTAATCCAAAACAGAAATATATATCACTAACGATCGCCCGCGACATAATTCACGTTAATCACAACATAATTAGTAACGATAAAACACAGCCTATATCACTGAGGAAGAATTTATATTTCTATAATTAAAAGATTTTATACAATCTGATCACTATTTCCAGGATTACCTCTTACTCATACAAAGTTTGCCTCTTTACAATAGTATTATAAGTATATAGGTCATTCTCATACGAAACTTTTATATTTAATTTTATTAATTTGATATAAGATCTTAAGTACATTCACCTAAATACAAACACAAGCAGAATTACCATCTCGATGAGAGACATAACTCTATTTGGGATTGTACCTCTTGTAATATTTCTGAATGGGAAATTACATCGCCCGCAACGATAAAAGGCAATTCTGATTCATGAATAATAATGTAATCTACATTATCACCAGCCGACGGACGAACAACCTCGACTGATGCATTTACATTTTGTACAACTTTATTATTTACTTATAAATTTACATACACGGTTTCATAAATATCACAAATTATGAATACTATCCAGCCGGTACTTCTAGGTCAATGCAATTTTCCGAACTGATGGTCAATTATTCTGATAAATCAATAGTTTGTACAAATCCACTTGAACGTCGTACCACGTTATCTATTCTACTATATTTATTGAGGAAGGTTACATGTCTAAATAACTTCACGGTACGACCATAAGAAGCGGAGCGGTAACCATAAACGACATGCAATTTGGCAAGTTGTAGGCAAATAGGGAAAATAACAAGGATGGGCTATACGGGTGCCTAAGCGGCAGTATGGTGTAGAGTTTAATGCGTCATCAATGAGATAGAGTAAACATTATATCAAAAATGTTAAAACCTAATAATATAAGGACAAATATGTAAATTAATAGTAAAAAAAAGTAGGTAACGACGAATGAGTATGTGAAGATAGGTGGTAAAAAACTTCTCATTCATTTTAAAATAATTATATAGGCTGATAACATTCTCTAAGTGAGTCTGTCCGCCGTTTTTAAAATGACAAGCGCGTGAAGTTTTAGTGTTTTAAGTTGTGCAATAAAGGCTATAAAGTAAGGTAAACTTTAAGGGCAGAAGCGATCACGAGAGTTCTAATAAAAAAAGACCGCCGTCACTTGTTCGAACAAAGGGACTGAGATTCTTGCAAGAAAATATTTTGTGTTCACGAATATTTCTTTTCACTTTACCTCGCTTTAATAAGTGTAGGATGCCTAAAAATCTTTGTATTTATTCATTAACCCAATTCAAACAAATTGCAACAACAATATTATAAAGAGTTTATGTCTGTAAGAAGTGATATCCGTAAATACTGATCCGATTCTCATATTTTTTTCACTTATGGGACCTACATTGTCTCCGAGTGTTATTAGCCCATCAGTACGAAACATTATTTAGGCTAATAAAGAAGGACAATTAATTGTGCTTCTAGCTAACTTCATTAGAAAACAAATGTCACTTATTTTGCGCCTATTTTCCAAAGATAAAAAGTACACCACACAAAATGCACATACCTGTATCTGAAACATGGATATGATGTCGTCGAGCATCTGTACTCGCACGGCGAGCATCTTGCCGCCTTTTTTAGGTGTTGTGGGCGGCGTGCGAGACCCACCACCGGCCCCGTCCACGCCAGCCGGTGTGCTTGCCGAGTGGTGCATGCGGCCTGTGTACACAAACACCGAATACTTTTCAAGTTATATGTCAAGTTATATATATAATGATAATTCATTACTTTTATTATTTAAAACATATGTAAAGTTTTATAAATAAATGTTATTTTAATTTAATTAAAGAAATTGTTATTTGTACAACGTAATAACAGATAAAAATTTTGTTTAAAATCTACGAAACAAACTTAGTGAGTTAATTTTAAAGAAACTTGAATATTAAACTATTTAATCATCATTTAAAAAGTGGGTAAACTTGAATAAAATATACATTAAATTCAATAAGGAACACCTCCTTAAATACGTCCATGTAACTTATAAACGACTGCGAGCCATTCTAAACAAATTGTGTAAGGAAAAATGTTTTTTTAAGTAGAATGATTTGACCTAGGTATCATTTATTTTATATTCTTCTAGCTGTGCCCCGCAGATACATCCGCGTTAAATTTGCATTGTATTTGTATACTGTTTCATACAGATTGCCAGACTGCTGGACGTTCATGATTAGTGTTTCGCTACTTAAAATCGTAATGTGAAGTTATATGGCCTACATATGGCCTTCGATAAACAATTCGTTCGTTTCGATACGTATGACAGATTTGAAATTCAGTGCAAAACTAATAACAAATGAGATTTACTGAAACTAATTACTTTCGCTATGGTTTGTATGTGTGCATATATAGGTGATATGATATAAAAGTTGTTACGCGGCTGTAACCGGCCACTTCGTCTGAGTGTCTTAAGCGCTCGCCCACAGGCCCGGTGAAACTGCTACAGCCGCCGCCACGACCACCCTCCTCTGCGGCAACTCAAGCCTAGGTCCGATCCATCGGCATGGAGCCCTTGAGTCAAGCAGCCGTTCGCGCGATACAGTGACTCTACATTCACTAGCTTTCACAGCCATACATGACACTGCATTATACACACATGCACAACACACAGGTACATAGGTTCTGTAAGGGACCTTTTTTTTTCTTTTTTTGCCTAGTTAGATTAGACAAAAAATTTCAGACCACTAAATACACATACACATGTTCCTTCCCTCCTCCCAGGGGGCAGAAACATGTATATATGTATAGTTAATTTAGATCGAATGATAGGGATTTAGTCAGATCGCGACTTAATTGCATACGCGCAACAGTCCGAGCCGAGGTTCGGCCACTTTGGCACCCTCGGATGTTGTTGCTTAGCTTTCGTGGCTGAGTGCCCTAAGCGCTCGCCCCCAAGCCCGGTAAAGCTGTAAAAGCCGTAAAGGCTCCAGGGCCCCTAAGGCTAACAGTATAGTAAGTTCGAAAAAAAAAAAAAACTGCTACAGCCTCCTAGCCAACAGTATAGTCAGTTCGAAAAAAAAAAAAAATTACCGGTCACGGCAGTCGTTCGTTACCGGCCACATAAAACGGTCATTAAACAAACACACGCAACAGTCTCGACATTTCATTTAATGTCCAGCAGCACCCAATATTCTTGTCACGAATTGAGTCACTAGTTTAGGTAGTGCTTGGAGCGAGGTAAATGAAACATAAAGACTCTGTTGTGTGCGTCTGACCGCTGTATGTGGTGGGTAGGGAACGACTGCCGCGGCCGGTTGCAGCTGCGTAACAACTTTTATTTTATTTCAGCTATATATGCCACACATACAAACCCTTGCAAGTAATTAGTTTTAGTAAATCTCATTTGTTATGTTTCCCTTCAGAGAAAACTCATATATATTGTGAATAATTAATAAATATTACGATCTAACAAATGAACTAACCAAAAATGTCTATGTTGTTGATTTATATGCGACAGAAGTGGGAACGAAAGTTATACCAGCGAAATCTCTCTATAACCTACAAAAAACCTTGGCCTGTCGAGAACTGCATTAGTTCTATTTTAGAATGAGTATGTAAAGTTGTACTAACAGGTTCCTACCAAATTTGGACAGATAGGGGCGGAAACACAAGTAGTCAAGGTGGGCACTAAACCTAAACCCGGATTGCAAGGCCCGGGGAGTGCTCAAAGTTCCTCCCTCTGCCTCACAATGTACATGGCATCCAGTGAATTCAGAGATTGTTAAGAAATTCGTCGCTCTATGCAAATATTACAATAATTTAGAGTGTACCCTTAAAATTACATCAAATAAATCAGGATTCAACATATGTTCAAAGTTGGCAAAAACATAAGCAGGTGATGTCATAACTTCGAGGTGTATAAGGACAGAGTGCTTGGAGTTTTAAGGGGTACATATACAAAATGTTTGTTCCGACAAACAAGACAAAACATCATACTATTGTTTGCCATTTCTGCATGAAAATCTGGTATACGAAAATACTTATATATGGCAGATATATCTCTGGTTCTCTTAACCTTATATACTTAAAAAGAAAATATCATTGCTAATTCTCAAGATTTGTTTTTTCCAATTTGAGTGTACATGTGGCATCATTATAATCTGCCAACCTTGAATTAAAGTGAGAAACAATTATTTCTAATTTACTCTTTGCTTACATATTAAAAAAAGCAAATTACATTAATAATCTGAGACGACAATAAGCACCAGTATTTGAAAATAGTTTTACTAAACATTATTACTAAATACTAAAAATATAACAGTAGTGATAATTTATGGGGCAAATGGATTCCTTTTTTATACCCCTACCTAACAATTGGCTTTGGCAAAAAAAATTACTCTCAATCAAATAATCAGTATAAAAAAATTGTTTACAAAATCCTACCCACCTGGTAGTGTGTGATATCCGATTGTGGACAGATGTCCGGTGGAGTTGCAACTACCGGGCGGCAGGTCTGAGTCCATCATATTGAGGTGTTTTCACTCCGTCTCAAACCTGACCCACGGATTGGTACCATTGATGGCATTTTATCAATTTTAACACACATTTACACTGAGTTTCTACAATGTTCTTCAAACTCTGGAGAAAAAATAAAATTGTCTATGTGAAATACATCAAATACTATAAATTACAAGCACTTCTTTTAGGAAAAAAAGTAATATGATATAATATCAACAACTGATATCATATATTTTTATTACAAATTTTTTACATGTTTATTTTTTAACAGTTGAATCTATTCAATGTTAGAGTAAAACACATAAAATCCATATATGCATGATTGAAACTAGTCTTATTGTTTAGTAAAAAACTATACAAATTAATCTTAGAACTGGCAAAACCTAACTGCTAAAACTTCAATTAAAAACTAAGCTTGTTATGGGAATTATTAAAAAAAAAGGGGAATACATTGATCTTGGACTACCATTTCCACTTATACAATTTATACTACTCCCATCCAGAAGGTACCACAGCACTTCCTTCACTAATTACTTCAAATTTTGATATGAAATCGAAGTAAATTGTTTGAGAATAGATCACAATTCAGACTATTACTGTAGTTAAATCGAATCAAGACATACAAAATGCAAACCGGCGTTGCCCTACTTTACACCCTTACGACATAAATAGTTAGGTTGGATGCAATAACCAGAAAATAGGTCAACAGAGGTGTGCCCGGTCACCCCGACGCGGCGACTGACACAGACGCACTGGCTCCTACAATATAGAGCCAACAGCGCATCACTCCTACCAAACGTCTGCAAAATTAATAATTTCGCGAAAACTTCACTGTACAAAGCATAAATTATTTATAACAGCCCCAGATCCTTTACAAATAAACATTTACACGTCTTAAGTGCTAACAAGCGCAATGAAAGGATCTATAGCGTAGCTCCTACACCCATCCCGTTTTGTTAACCGAAATCATTGAACAAATAGGTCTTACTTATAGCCTTAAGCAGTGCAACTATTATTCACTGTACACTTTCACAAACTTTAAAACACTTTTTAATTTATACTGAACTCCTACGTCTTCAAAAAGTTCAATTGTTTGATTTTTATTAGCACAGCTCAACAGCGTTCGTTCGCCATATTTATTTACCTATTTAATGTTGCTACAACAATAGCATGTAATTTCTACAGCAGATGAATAGAATTTATATCAAAAGATATTAAAAAAATATATGATAAACATATATTATTATTAAATTCTTTTTATTTTCCAATAACTTCCAAACTGGAGTTTTTGGTGGGACCTTAGCCTGCCATGTAGTTGTTTTTGTTTTTTATTGATAAATGTATGTTTTTTTACCTTGTATTGTGTAATACAAGTGATATAGCAAGTGAAGTGGATTGGAAAAATAACATGGACCATAAATTCTGAGATGCCATAAAAGATATACAATATCTTATCACATTTGTAAAAATGAGCGTTGTGGATAGATTACTTTTTTAATTAATCTGTATCGTACAACTGTATTCTTGTATTGATATCCAGATTATTCCTTACTGATCCAAACATAGTATGGGATAAGATTGAGTCAAGTTGATATCATAACAATATATTTCATTTATCTAGTAACACTGTATTGTTGACATAAAAATTTTTTTATGTATCTTTGGTCCGGTTAACTTCAGATAAAATTATTGATGCCAGATCAGAGAATTATCCCTAAATTCAAAGGACTTTTCAGACTCTAAGGAGAAATTTAGTGGTCAAAATACATATACCGACACAGTGAAATATACGTGATTAAAAAATATGAGGTAGTGGGATTCAAGCGCTTTATATAAGAATTTTATAATTAGTGGTGTATAATAGCGGTTTTGTTTTTTGGGGAAACGAAAGAATCTATCTATTGAACGGTAGTAGTGGTTTTATAAATCTAAATTAGTAGCTTGTTTTAAGACACGAAGTTATTTTCATTGACGTGTTTTGATAGCATTTTATATTTTTAAAAGATACGTGTCTATGTTGATAAGCTATCGCTGACACTATATTGTTATTTTTTATTTTAGTAATTTTTAGGTTTCATTATGATGTTTGTTATTTATAATTAGATTTTGTTATTGTTAGTTCCATAAGGGATGTATTTATTTAAAAAAACATATTAGATGTTAACAATTAAATTTCTTCATACTTTAGCCAGGCTTAGAACTGGCTGCTTTTTTTAGAGTAAAATGCAATAATGGAAAGTTCGTAAGTTTATAAAAAGAGCAACGCATTTAAATTTATTTGTATATTTAATCAAACATATACAAGACGAGCTATTTACATTTCCTATGTTAAATTATTATATTCTTACTATATTTTTTTCTTAATTATTTTCAATTGATAACGCACTTATCTTAATAATAAAAAGTTTTGTTATGTGATGTGTGGAAACGAAAGAACGACGTCTCGTTATATCACAAGTTCATCTCGATAACTAGGGACAACGGAAGACGACTCAATGGTAAAGACGTGTGTTTGTCATACGGAGTATAGTTTGTGTTTATTAGTGTTTGAGTGAGGACAAAAACCACTACTAAGAAATATATAGTTTGGCAAAGCTACAATAACCCAATAATCGCTAATGCAATTATAGATAGTTTCATTGACTGTCTACATTTGTGCAATGACCAATCCTAGTCACTATGTACAATAAAAACATGAAAACACGTAAAAATTAAAAAAAAGTCATCTGCCTGGAAGTCTTACTAAGTTTAATTCCTAAAACATGAGAAGTAAAAAAAGAGAGTCGCCACTTGATAGTTCCTCACAAGTTTTACTTTCTTGTCATATTTTTATTTGAACATTCTTGGATTCAAGGAGAAGCGAAAAACCCATCTGGTAGCACTGGATCAAATGTCAAGTGCCAACAGTATAGTCAGTCTGTGTAGTCAGTATGTAATTGTCAAAGATTTATTATTTATTGTCTGTTTTGTCTGGTTTGTTGTTGTGATCCTTATTATTAGCAAACAATAATTTATTATACAGACTTAGTTTATATTTTATAAAATGTTAACAGAAAATTGACTGTGTTAAATGAAAATATTGTAATCATGGAGACCACACCTCTACTCACGAGACCAAAAAACAGATCCTTATGGTCAAGGTAATAAACTTTTCTTTTTGTTATTTGAAATTAGTTTTTATCAAAGTAAACTTATATTTGTTTTGTTTATAGGCTCCCATTTCTAAGGCTACGTAAAAATATTCTGACCTCAAGATCTATTTATGTAGGGCACCTTCCAGAGGAAGAGTTTCCACTTAACTATGTGTGTAATCAGGTGAGTTGAATTATAATTAAATTTTAATTATTCGCGATACGTGAATGTATACGTGAAGATGTAAAGGTTAATAGTTTTTAAAATACATAACAATATTTTGTTTTCTACTTCATTAGTTGTACCTGTGATTCTACATTTTTTTCCTAATAACTAATTGAAAAATTAAAACAATACAACATAAAACATATGCAATGCATACTGGAAACAACTCTGTAAAGTTTAAATATGTATGTAACATAATTTAAGATAATTGTTAAATTTATAAACACACAATGTAATTGCATCAGTGTTATCTCGACAACTTATTTATTAAAACAGATATAGAGGAACTCATGATTTCCTTCTCTATCTAAACTAGCACAAATATTAATATATTGTTAATATTTATGATTTTGTTTCAGAAATACAATCTCATCACATTCCTTCCTGTAGTGTTGTATGAACAATTCCGTTTTTTCTTAAACCTGTATTTTCTAATTATGGCACTCAGTCAGTTTATACCGAGTATACGTATTGGATATTTGTACACATATTGGGGACCATTATGTTTCGTACTTGCTGTAACTCTTTTCCGGGAAGCTGTTGATGATTTTAGAAGATATAGGTAAGAATCAATGTATTTCTACTTTTCATGTGATAAATATCTCAAAAATCTTATGAGTATCTAATGGAAAAAAAAAATTAATGGATAACACACCAGCAGATTTGATTTTTAAAATTCTTTGTATGTTTAATATTTGGCCACAATCTTCCCTGATGTGTCCCAAGATGGTAAAACACTAAGTCTAGTGGGAGGATTGGTTCTCAAGTGCAGCTGCCAGAACACACCTATTAGATGATTGGTGAAAGATTTTCAACTTGGTAGATAAACAAGACAGACATTATAAAACCACTACCACCATGCTATTGTTGCATCACAATGTTTTCATTCACTGTAAGTTCAGGCTCATTGCAGGGATTCAAACTCACATTCATCAGTGTGGTGTCCATACACACTACCACTGAGCCATCATTGCTTCATATAGCATTATGTTTTGTTTGAATTACAGTTCTACTATCAAACTAAATTAATATATACATTTTGAATTTGTGGTTATTAATTATTTTAACTATCTTTTAGAAGAGACAAAGAAGTGAACAAACAGCGTTATGAACGTATTGTTCTAGACACACCAGTGGATGGTTATCGTCCTTTTGTCATGGAGCATGTCCCTGCATCAGAGCTAAGAGTAGGTGATATTGTTATGCTCCATAAAGGTCAGAGAGTACCTGCTGACATGATTCTGTTAAGGACAAATGAAACTATGGGGACAGTGTTTATCAGGACTGATCAATTGGATGGGGAAATTGATTGGAAACTCAGGTACCATTTGCTAATTAATGGTCATAATTTTATTTTTACATATTATTTATTGTATTCATGATGACTTTATTGATGACTACAGATATGATTACAGATTTTCTGCTTTTTAATAGGTATAATATAATGAACATTCTATAGTAATAATTTCAGCAAACTTGTAGATGTTGTTACTAGATGAATAATTTGAATTTATTTTTATTTATTTTAATTTATTTTACTTGTACATTATTGTGAAATTTGTTTGATTTATTTCAATGATAGTATATAATCAACATAGATCAGAATAGGTAGAGTATATTGATCTATACTTCAAGGCAGGAAGTAACACAGAATAGTACTACTATCTGTCTCTAAAATCCCGGAATGATAAGATAATGACATTTTCATCCCAGGATTTAAGAGATTACAGATTATTTATTGCACTTTGAACACACATAATTTCATTATTATTAAGACTCTTATTGTGTTTTAGGGTTCATAAAAAAACTTGTAAAGTGCTTCGTTTTACATAATAATATAGCTAAATAAAATCTTTAAATGTTTAATGTAACTATTATTATTCTGGAATTTTAGAGAGAGGTAGTATCCACTCTAACTTATTTCCTTTCTAGAAGTTTAGGTAATTATACTCTTAGGATTCTAATCTATGCTAATCAATAACATGGGCCATTTCACCAATTCACTAAATTAAACTGAATGTGGTAAAATTATTGTTAATGTTTGTTTACATAGACAGCTTGACGTCATTGTGCTAATATGAGCCTTTGTTTTGTGATTCACTAAACAAACATCCTTTTCTAGCTTACAATTTTATCATTTTAAAAATTGTGAGTATAACAAATAATGATAAAATTGTAAGTATCTAAATAAAGAATTCTTTATTTTTCTCTTAAAAGGCATGAACATTTGTAAATATTTCTTTTTTTATCAAAACATTTCATATTTATTTCTACTACACAATGAGCTTCTTATCAAGTTGTGTGACAAGCGTAAAACAAGCATTCATTTATATTATTCATAGTGATAAGTTCGCCTACACACTAAATACAAATATAGTTGGCACTTAATATATTTAACTAGATGTGCCCCGCGGTTTCACCCGCGTATAATTTAAAAGAAATCACTTATTCATGATTTATAATACTTCAGTATAGACAACATTTTTATCGATCAGCCAGGGTTATGCGTCACAACTCACAAGACTCGTTCGCGCCACTACACTTATAGTCATAGACCCGAGCCGAATGTTGAATTATTTTAATTTTACATTATCTGCCAAACTATTTGCATACATATATCTACATAAGATTGTCTTTATGGTGAAGTAACTTTCGTTCCTAAGGTTTAAAATGCTACGCCTAATAATAGTGCTCATAAATCACTTTTCAATAAAACTTTGTCACAAAATACCTTATTGTGGCTTCTGTATAAGAAATAGGCATATGGTATCACGGACTTTTTTTAGATGTACCAATGAGCAATATTTTTGTAGAACATTTTATTTACGTATCACTAACCATTACGCCAGCACACGCGGATAAAGCAGTTAGGGTGCGCTATTTATTCCAACTTAACAAAAATCAATATTAAAGGCTAGTTGAGAGTTGTTGCCTAATGCTAGTTAATCTATACTATTCCTCGTGAATTTGGCTATCATATACAAAAAGACAGCCTAATTACAGTGTTATTATATGTACAGATATGATTAAATGAGAAATAGATCCAAATATTTGTATTAAAATACATATTTGTTATCTGTCAAATTGTTTTGTAATGAATTTCACTATTAAATTCTTGTTATACTTTTAAAATCCTAGAATACCACTTCCGTCAACACAAAAGCTGCCTACTGATGCCCATTTGTTAGACATAAATGCAAAGATATTTGTGGAAAAACCAGAAAAAGACATTCATTCTTTTATCGGCACCTGCATACGATTAGACGAGGAGGAAACTGACTCGCTTGATATAGAAAATACATTGTGGAGTGGATGTGTTGTCGCCTCAGGACAGGCCACTGGATTGGTCATTTATACTGGTGAGTTTTCGTTCATATTTCAATACATCTGTCCACCCTCTGAAATCAAAAGAAAGAATAAACTATGCTACTAAACGAATTGTATGCTATCACTTACATTATTTTAATATTTGACTCCTTGTGGGTGCGTATCATGTGGTTGTATGAAAGTCAAATCTCCTACCACTTTCGAGGCCAAGTATATTCCACGCACTCATTTTTTCATAAATTTTTATTTCAATTTTTTCATACTTTTTAAACCCTTTTCAAAAACAATAATATTTATTTAAAGAAATATATCATTATTTTCGTCTTGTTACGTTCGTGTATGTGAAATGTTTATTTAACATTTTGATGACATTATAACTGAGACATATATCATCATATGTGTTAAGGTAGTTTAATATCAATAAAAAAAAATGTATAGAACAGACAGGCATATAGACAAGAAAGCGAGTTTATTTTCTTGTAATAATTTTTTTTCAACTGTATAAATAATATTTACAGATATTAATTAATATTATCATATTTATAATTTAGAGGATGCACAGAGAAGGAGTCACTTCCAGACATCACTATCATTCACATAATTATCCAACCTATAATAACCTTTTGATAAATTTTTTTTTTTTTTTTTTTTTTTTTTTCGAACTGACTACACTGTTAGCCTGAGGGGCCCTGAAGCCTTTACGGCTTTTACAGCTTTACCGGGCTTGGGGGCGAGCGCTTAGGGCACTCAGCCACGATCCTTTTGACAATAAAACCTGCTTGACATGGTCCTTGAACTCATTGTCTGACAAATGAGTAATGTACTTCGGGATCTTAGTATAGAACCTAACACTATTACTTAAAAAAAATATTAGTGTTATTAAGTATAAAACAGGGTACGACTAATTTATTTCCATTTCTAGTATTAAAACTGTGATGGCCTTTGATAAAATCAAGCTTGTCAAAGTTTTTTCGAATATACTATACATAAAATTATCAAGAATATATTGGGAGGGAAAATTTGAGATATTAAATTTTGGAACCTTTTCTTTAGTGATTCGCGAGGTCTCATGTTGTAAATTGCTCGAATTGCCCGCTTTTGTAATATGAATATGGTGTATACCTCCGCTGTTGAACCCCACAGCAAAATACCTACCTACATTATGCTATGGAAGTAAGCGAAGTAGACTAACCGAGCAGTGGCAATATCTGTTAACTGGCGAATCTTACGCACTGCGAATGCAGTAAACTCAATCTTCCCGCCAAACTTTTAATGTGCGAACCCAATTGTAATTTTGAATCAAGCGTAATACCCAAGAAGACAGTATTATCAACGATGCCTATTAAATTCATTTCTATCTTTATACTACTATCAACACGCCGAATATTAGGCAAGGCAAATCTTATACATTTGGTTTTATTTGCGTTGAGCAGTAAATTATTTAGAGCAAATAATTGAGAAATTTTAACTAAAGTGTTAAATGGCAATTTTTAGGTAATAGTGTTAGGTTTTATAACAAGATCCCCCAAACAAATTACTGATTTGCCGGACAATAAGTTCAAAGAAGTGTCAAGCCGGTTTTATTATGAAAGGTTATTATAGTACGGATCTTTGAGGCCGTTAATTAATAACTTAAGGATGATTTTGGCGATTTTTGACCTTCCCCATGCCAAGGTACATAAGATTTCTCGAACCCCCCCTCTTCTTACGTAAGATTATATTCTTCAGAATAATGTAATGTTGTAAGAGAAGAATTTTAATAAACAATAATAATTTGTAAAGTAAGAAATTGAAATATAATGAAGAATACCATTCGGCATCCGAAATGAAATTAGATTTCTAATATTAAATTTCGACCTACAAAATATTACGTAAGAATGGGTTTTACATGTAGATGGGCATATAGAGATTTTTAACCCCTCCCTGCCCCTCGGGCATAATTAACGAATGGCCTCTTCTTCTGTATGACTGAGTTGTTTTCTGAACCGGTAGGACTTGCCTTTTAGGACCTAATTTAAATAAAGTATTTTTTTATTTTGCTCCTTAGGGTCATAACATGAATTTATATAGTCTATAACCATCATCAATGTATATGGGCTATGAAATGCTTAAAATATTTTTTTTATAATTTGACTGGTATTTTCAGAGATTACCTTGTTCAAACAAAAAACAATCTCTTGAACTTGTTTTGTCTATATCAGTATAGATTAATGACGGGATTATTAATAAAAAGAATACTTACCTGATTTTTAGGCAGTGAAACCCGCAGCGTGATGAATAATGACACGCCGCGCTCGAAAGTGGGTCGGCTCGATCTTCAGGTCAACAATCTGACGAAAGTGCTTTTCTTAGCCACCATATTCATATCCTTGCTACTGATAGTACTGAAGGGATTCACGGGGCCCTGGTACGGGTTCCTCTTTCGTTTCGTCTTGTTGTTCTCCTATATTATTCCTATAAGGTGAGTTCCGTTTAAATTAGTACACAACTAATTAGAGATTTTAAACCCGGATTCAAGGAGCCACATTCGAAAGATTAATTATTATCGTTGCGTTAACTACAACCTGCATCAAACTTGGATGTCAAAAATGTATCTTATTTTACTGAAGAAAAATGTTTTTTTACTATGCAGGCCCAAAATGATTATTCCGTTTGCACAGTCTATACTAATTTAATGAAGCGAAAGAGTTTTTTTGTTTGTTAGTTTAAACAGGTTAATCTCTGGAACTAACAGTGGGATTCGAAAAATTATTTTTGTATATATATGATAGCCAGATTTACATGAAATAGTACCTATAGGCTATCTAGCATGAAGCTACACCTTTCAACTATCCTTAAATATTGATTTTTGTCAAGTAAGTATAGACACAGTGCACCCGAATTGCTTTATCCGCGTGCGCTGGCTTAATGGTTAGATACAATGTTCTACTAAAATATTGCTCCTTAGTAAATCTAAAAAAGTCTGCGATACCATATGCCTATCTCTTACACATAAGCCACAATAATGTATTTTCTGACATAGTTTTATTGAAAATTAAAAAGTGACTTATGAGAATTATTAGCATTATTATTAGGCGTGGCACAATAATCGTTACGAACGATAGTTACTTCATCATCAAGATAATTTTATGTACATAAACTTTGTCCTTTATAGCATGTTATTTGGATGAATAGAAGATGATGTAAAATTAAAATAATTCAACAGTCAGCTCGAGTCTATGACTATAGCATCAGTGAAGCGAACGAGCCGTGTGAGTTGTGACGCCTAACCTTGGCCTCCCGATAAAAATATTGTCTGTACTGAAATATTATAGATAATCAATCGGCGATTACATATGAATTATACGCGGGTGAAACCGCGGGGCACAGCTAGTCTAGAATAAAGCACATTAATATCATTGCGAATAATAAATGAACTGCGATATTAGTGTTAGGTACAGATTTTTAAATGAAGATTCTTGCCAAGCGTACGATGCCGGCATACAGGCAGCAGCAGATGGCATGTATATATAAACACACACCAGGAGACACGGCTTAAGTTGTAAATTTGATTTAATAAAGAGGTAAAGTCATGGCGTCATCGAAGATAGAGGGTGTTGGAATACTAGAGGCATATGCGCCAAGCGCGTTTTGATAGTTCAGTAGCGTCCACATAGAAAGTCGTGTTTTGAGTATATTATTATAGGCAGACCGCTGTAAGCGCGACCCTCCTGTTGGTTTAAGGGACGCGGGACGGCTGGTGCGCACGGATATATATGGTATTGAGATAAATACAATATATCATAATATCAATGTGTTATGCATGTTATTGCAAATGTGACAGATATCTAATGAAAAATAAAATATTCATTATATTGCTTTATTTATTAAAAAGATAAAAAAGTCTACTATACTATATTGAATAAAAATTGTAAGTACATTAAATATTAATTTTGATTGACTGTATAGTTTTTAAAACGCAACGTTCGTAGTTGCAATAATCTTATGTGTAGTAGACAAAGAAATAAAATCGTGAAAGGGCCACGTGAAACGTCTATTGCTGCCGACGGCCGGCAATAGACTAGCTTATTGGTCGATTTTCTTCCCCTTGTCCCGTGCTTATTGCGGTCAGCTTATAATGTATACGATAAATTCAAAGAAGCTTACACAGCATTTTTTTTGTTATTTATTGTATGATACCTAAATACTAACAATAATAATTGTATTTTTCAGTTTAAGAGTGAACTTAGACATGGGTAAAGCTTTTTACTCGTGGGCTATCCAACGTGATAAGATGATCGAGGGTACAGTGATGCGGTCTACCACGATACCCGAGGAGTTGGGAAGGATTCAATACTTATTAGCAGATAAGACGGGAACGCTGACCAAGAATGAAATGGTGTTCCAGAAACTACATTTAGGGAATGCTATGTTTAATAGTAACAATTTTTATGAGGTCAGTCATTCGATAACTATCTGTGTTTTCCCTTTTTCTGGGACCAAAAACATTTTGTTTTGACTAATTAATGCTTCTGCTTTAAAAAAAAAAACAATATCGAATTCTTTTTAAAAGTTAAGATAAGATAGTAAATTTTATGAGCTCAATCATATGTTTTACTTGTATTTTCTTGTGCAAATTGTCTTCAAACAAGAAACGGACATGAGACTAAAGTTCAGCTGCTATAACACATCGTAAAGATGTTGGCAACAGTCAATATGAGAGTGGTTGTTAATCATTCGAGCATTAAGTCGACTACATATAGGACACCATATAGGTGGTATATAATGGGGATTGAATCACAAGACGCCCTACTAAAGATTCCCTCTCTGTTTTGTTCCTTCTGGTTATAGGTGGAAGCTTTGTTGACTCAATACGTCACGAAAGAGGGTCCTTCGGTCGGGAGCTCGCCCACGAGTTCTGGTGGGCAAGCGGTCTCACCGACACCGCGACAGGTGTGGGAGGCCGTGCTCGCCTTGGCACTCTGCCACAACGTCACCCCGGTCTACGATATCGCTGAACACTCTGATGAGGCACAGTCCGGTGAGTACTTTCATGTGTGCCAGTCACACGCTGACCAATTAGGGGTGTGCGAATAGCATTAGAATCGAATCGAATAGTAATAACTCGAAAATTCAAATAGTTCGTAAATTTTAAATTAATTTGATGTAGGTTTCCAATATTCAATTCATATTCCGATTAATCGATTCCAATTTCATATCATTACATATTATAAAACAAATTCCCCTCGCCGCGTCTGAATGCGATAATCTCTAAAATACCAACGGACTATGTTGAAATTTCAACTTGTACTCGCAGTTAGGCATGATCAGGCATTTGCAGTGTTCAGCCACGATTTTTTTAAAGAAAGTTTATCTCTATGATTAGGAACAGGAAATCCGCAAGTGTGATCGTGGCCTTAATAAACGATATTTGTGACAGTCGAATTGGCTATAGATTGAGTAGTAGATGCTGTGCAAGATACCATAGCTGCAGTATACAGCACCACCACAATTTGTTTCTTCCGTAAAGCATTCTTTACTCCTCTGGCTTACTTTAGAACAGACAACAAAACAGTGAAATACAAAGTATTCCACTTTAATCTTTAAAAGGATTAACCTTATCATTATTTACCACTGATAAAACTGTATTCCTGTTTATGATTACTTTTAGGAAGCAATTAATTGCAATGCCCCTTAATGACCCTTGGCTTTAATAACGATGTAAACTACCTACATGCTCATTTTCAGTCCGCGTTCAGCAGGCGCGCGACACGAACTATGCGTGCGCGCATTACCAGCGCTGATCAAGCGTTGGACGAACGCGCACGCTTGACGCTCGTCAGACGCTAGTATGATAGCGGCCTTTGATGCTTGATCCCGCGTATACTTGCATTTGTCTTATTCCATTGCGCTAAGTAATATAGTATAGTAGTAGGTTAATATATTTATCTTGATAAATAGCAAGCTTAGTTCAGTAAATAGAAGTTATAGTTCTGTAGGTGTGTTATGGAAAAACGATGAGAGTTAATTTTTACGCATTGTAACAAAAAGTCTACACTATTAATTTGCTTGCTAAACTTTATTGACGTAAAGATGTCACGATGTCATTTTCAAAAAATGATGTACCTATAATAAATTATACGAATATTGAAATAAATATATACTTTTGGAGTTTACTCCTTAAAAATCGATTTTCATATATGCCCGCGATATGTAAATTAGATGGCGAGCAACACATCTGGTGCAACACACCAGTGATATCTGGATAATTTATATATTTTTTAATATTAATTCCAAGACAAAAGTTCTTAAAAAATAATCTCCAGTCGCCCGACGCACTACTTTTTTTCTTCAATATTTTTATGATTTTTATTTCAATAAATTAGTTTAATGTTTAACTTAATAAAAAAATATTTAATTAACATTGTGATCACGATAAAGTAGAATATAACTTTTAACGAACGAACAAAAGCATACGCACCATTTCTTATTTCTGGTTATGCACAGCATCTATTTTTAGTAATTTTTGCGTCAAAACTTTGTACTAAAATTCGATCTTAAGATTTTAGTGTCATAGCGTCCAAAGATGTTTAGTTAAAAAAAAACTTGCGAAAGCATCCCTCGGTGCTGGCTGAGCTGGTTGCCATAGTAAGTTTAATGTTTTGTTATAGATATGGGCAGCTCAGTGATGTCAGAGAGCTGCGGCGGTGCGGTCCCGCAGCAGCAGCTGTGCGAGTACCAGGCCTCCAGTCCTGACGAGGTCGCGCTTGTCAAATGGACTGATATGGTTCGTACAATTCTACGAAAAATATTGTATACGTTTTAATAAAGTACTTATTAAAACATACATATATATAATTTTATATTTATCATCATATCTAATATACGAGTATATATAATACATATTATAAAATTCAAAATCTCTCTGTGCGTTTTTGTTCTTTTCACGCTTCTTTTCATAGTTATGTTATCTGGCCAGTCATAGGATATATTTGTAAGATAAAGTAACATACGAAATAAGCAGTGAAGATAATGTTGATACAATTCGGAAGAAAGACGCTTATGGGGCGCTTAAATGGCTTACGCTGAATAAACCATAGGAAATATTAAAAAATAATATATTACATAATTGTATATCTTAATAAGTGTACAAAATTATGAATGTTTTCAGATGGGTATATCACTTTACAGCAGAGACTTACACAGCATATCGTTGAAGTTGCGAGCAGCTAATGAGATTATCAACTACAACATACTACAAATATTCCCGTTCAAGAGTGAGAGCAAAATGATGGGCATTATTGTGCAGGTTGGTTTTGCGAATATTAAGTTATCTGCAAAAATCTGTATTTTTTCTATCAAGATTCAATGCATGAAAAATTTGTATAGTTGAACCACAAAAATAAATCATAATACATCATAAATACCACAATATAAATCATGACATTAACACGAATTATCGTTTCTGCATTATCGTATTCATATATACTTATAAAAACACCGTGAGTACCATGCTCAAGAATCTAGTACCAAATGAAAGCTACAAATGGGACTAACTGTTTTCAAACAGATTTCGGTAATTTTTTTGTAGGAGGAAAACTCTGATGAAATAACATACTACGTGAAAGGTGCAGACGTGGCTTTAGGCGCGTTGCTAGATTCGAACTGGTTAAGCGTCGAGTGCAAGAAACTGGCTGCTGATGGATTACGAACTCTAGTGGTCGCCAAGAGAACCATGACGAAAGAGGAATATATGGAATTTGAGGTACAATTTTTTATGTTATAGATGCGATGGGGTTTCGAATGACCTGAAACCTGAGCTTCCTTTAAAATAAAATAGTTATCAACCCATAGCATGATTGTAGTACATTTTATAATACCCACCTGGCTATTTTTGTTTGTGGATACTACACATATCTCTCTTATTTCTTCATTATAATTAATAATTCAACCATTTTAAAGCTTATATAATAACTAGCTGTGCCCGCGGCTCTGCTCGCGTGGAAAACAGAATCCTATCGAATGAGCGCACACGCGAATTTTGCTGCCCTAAAAATGCTTGTTGTGGGTAATCCTTAAAAAATAGATATATGCTGTATTTAACTTTTTGGAGGTCTTTATAAGATCTACAATTATGTAATACATCAATTGATATATCTCTTATGGTTTATTAAGCGTAAGCCATTTCAGCGCCCCAAAAGCGTCTTTTTCCGAATTGATTCATCATTATCGACACTGCTTATTTCGTATGTTAATTTATCTAACAAAATTAATCCTATAACCTAGCCAGATAACATAGCTATGAATTGATAAGTTTAAATAGTTAAAAAAACCAAAAACACGCTTTAGTTACGCACTAAATAATAACGTCTCGTTACCAAGCCCGATCTATTTGACTTGTCAAAACGAATCATATTAGCCTAAATTCGAGAGGTTTGCTAGTAGATAACCACTGAAGATATTCACTATCCACCTCTTGGCTCTATTACCAGGCCCTTATTACCAATCTCAATCTATTGGACTTGTCAAAAGAAATAATATGAGCCCAGATTCGAGGCGTTTACTAGTAGCCACTGAAGTGTTCCACTATCCACCTCCTGTCTCCATCATCAGATCACCTCCAAGATACCAAATGATAGTGTTTTCATCCGAACTACATATACATACAAAGTTTCATTTCGATACAGACAAATATCTGCTGATAGCATTCCTAATAAAAATATATTCAACTTGACTAATGCTGTTGACTGTTTACACTCTTTGTCCATAATTTGCGAAATAATCGCACGAGTCAGCTAGCATATTATTATAAATGATTTTATGTTTCCATACAGTTTTCTATATCCTTAACTCTTCTCCTTACCTCTTCTCTCCTCACTAAACCTCATTGTTCCACATTGACAATAGGATTAGTTTATTCCACTATTATTTATTATAACTATTATCTATGTATTCCATATTAAATTAGAGATTTTCTAGGCGGAGTACAAAGAAGCCATCACGAGCGTGGCGAATCGAAGCGAACGCACTATGTCCGCTTTAGCGAAGTTACAGCAAGGCCTACAACTCCTTGGATTAACTGGCGTCGAGGACAGACTCGCTGAAGATGTACCGAGAACTTTGGACATGTTGAGAGTAGCTGGTATCAAGGTATGTCTCCTGTCACTTGTTCAAGATATACCAATGTAGCTTTATCCCTAGTTAATTATGAACACATAATGAGAAATAATACAACATAATAAAAACAACTTACTAAAGAAAATCGATAGCAAAATATATTACAGGTGAACAAATATCCCCCTCATATGAATGAATCAATAGAACTATATTATTTTAAGTGGTTACTGGAGCCTTTAACCCTATATACCTAAGGAATGATATGGAACAGCTCGTGATGCATACCTCACATTCAATCAAACCATGTACGGATTTCCCTCACAAAAAATATGATCCAGGTGTGGATGTTGACGGGGGATAAGTTGGAGACGGCGCTGTGCATAGCCCGGTCGTTGCACCTGGGCGGCGGGAACGGCTGGCGCAGCGCGAGGAGTTGCGTCACTCGGCGCGACGCGTACGCGCTGCTGCAGTCATTACAAGATGCACACCACGAAATGAACATCATCATCGAGGGGGAAACATTGGAGGTTATTACATCATTCCCTTATTACTTTTATGCTATGGGTAGAAAATTTATTGTATAGCTCTGTGGTATTGGTAACTAACTGCTCTTTTAAATAAATGTAACACAAGGAACTATGTCATTGATTAACCGGTCTTTCAGAGCATGTTTAGTGCCCTTGTTGAATTTTATATTGATAAACCTGACTATAAATGACATTTAAACCCCAGTGCGTACTATATAAATGTCCTAGACAACAGTTGTTTGGTGGAGTGCGAGGCTGTGTGAGCGATAATGCGTGGGTGTACAATTGACCAATGACGGAAAATTAAGTTCTTAAAAATCCACATACAAACGCGGATATTTACGTTTTCGGAAAGTTAACAAACCGATTTTTTGCGTTTTCTTTTATATTTGAATCATCATAGTATTGGTTGTTGAAATGTTTCTACTGTGTAGTTATTATTTCAGTTTTTTTAACGCTAAAAACATGGTTTATTAAATTAATTACTTTAAAAGTAAGATTTTGTATATCCACTATATTTACAGGCACTACAACAATTTATATTTGTAATGTGATAAATCTTAAAATTTGAAGTTAACAGAAGAAATGGTTTGGGGAAAAGTGTATGACTAAGGGGCACCCTTAGTCACGGAAGGGTTGAACCGTCGAGCGCGTGTTGTAGGTGTGCCTCCAGTGGTACGAGGAGGAGACGGTGGCGGTGCTGCGCGGGTGCAGCGGCGTCGTGGTGGCGCGCTGCTCGCCGACGCAGAAGGCGCGCGTCGCGAGCCTCTTGCGCGCCAGGGGGGAGGTCGTCGCCGCGGTGGGGGACGGGGGAAACGACGTCGCCATGATACAGGAGGCAGACATCGGTCAGTACCATCAGTATACTTACTGTGCCCGAAGGTTTCACACGTGTTCTATTCGGGTAATCCTCAATTACGCAGCCGCCAACGGACCCGTGTGTAGCCTATCGTTGTTCTCACTTTCCGTACTCGCCTACAGCTTGCCAGACTGCTTTACGGTCATGGTTACTGCTCAGATCCTTATAGCCAAAGTGTGTAGTTACATAGCGTTTAATCAATTATAACAAATAGGCAAAGTTTTTTTTAAATCTGTCCGGTATTTTCAGAGATTAGCGCGTTCAAACAAAAAAAAAAACAAAGAATGTCTTGAGCTTCATAATATTAGTATAGATAATGGTATTAGCCTTATTGTGAGTGATAGAGACCGTGTTTAGACGTGACGTAATCGTGTGTCGTTGTCGGTGTCGGTGACAGGTGTCGGCATAGAGGGCGCGGAGGGTCGCGCCGCGTCGCTGGCGGGGGACGTGAGCGTGCGGCGGTTCTCGCAGCTGGCGCGGCTGGCGCTCGTGCACGGGCGGCGCGCGGTCATGCGCTCCGCGGCGCTCTGCCTCTTCATCGTGCACCGCGGGCTCATCGTCTCCACTATGCAGGTAACACCCAACACGCACCACTCACATCAACACTACATGACTAGCTCACTACAGACACACTAGCTCTTCGACAATTTCCATCATAAAAATATAACATTTTTAAAAACCAGAAAGTCCGCCATATAAAATTCGACAATATATAATACGAATATTATTCATTAAAATGTTTATGTTCATATAACTAGGCACAGTATATTGTAAAGAATGGAATTTAACGAGTAAAAGATAGGCCACGTGTTAGCTAAAATTACTCGTTTCCTTATATCCCTCTCCTAGACTTGGCTGCTTATGAGATTTCACTACTTCTTATAGACAAATCTTATCAATCGAGACTTTTTACAGCATGTTTTTATTGCGATGTAACTTTTTAGATCGAATCAGGAGTTCCAGAGGTTACCTCCTAAAAACATACAAACTCTTTACATTACTCTATGTTTGTAATTTTAACTTTGTTTTTCTTGGAAATGCAATTACTGAAATCACTGAAATGTTTAACCAACTTCAAAAACAGGTAGTTATCAATTCGACACATATGTTTGTAACATTGTTGGAACTGCAATATATTAACATATAATAATGTATTAAGGCCTCTAAACAAATATACAAAATTTTGTAAGCGTATGTATTGTTACGTCCGTGGGCAATAAGATGCCGTAGTGACACTCAAAAGTCATTTATTCGTACTCAGCTAATTACAAATTAAAATAAAAAAAACAATAACAGAACAAAACAAACGCATAAATCGTCCACCGAATATTCTCACAGAATAACCCTGTAGGCACTTGCAGAATAACACTGTTTGTTTCACTCTTATTTCGCTTCTTGTTATCGCTTCGCTTTCGAATTTATAACTGCCGCGTCTCGAAACTCAGCTCCCTTATATATCTAAATGATTCGATCCCGAAATCTCTGGAAGGTCCCGGAACTCTTAACTATAGCCCATTGTTTGCTGACAGTTTTAGCGATAAGACTTTCTATGTGTGTGTCGTTGAACCTAAGACTATACGTCACACGACTGCAATATGATAAATTCACGATCTTTACGGACGCTCCTGGAAATTTCGAGATGATTTTTTTTTTCTATTTTCTTTATGTTCAAGCCGTAACAGTATGTTTGTCCACGCATTTCTTCGAAACTATTAATCAGATTGTAACCATTTTATTGGCTTATATTTACTTCAACTTAGGCAACAGTGCAAGCTTCATCAAAATCGGTTAATTAGTTTTCGAGATATGGACTAATACTTATGTGTGATGGCGTGGCTTATAGATACGAGTTACGGGTATGACGCCAAATCTCAAAGATATGGTTAAATTCTAGTGTTTGAGAGAAAAATCAAAAAAATTAATCGACTTAAACTACTTACTCAAAATTGCGGGCCTAATCCTGTTTCGTACCTACTTTTGATATCATTTTGTTGGCTAATTACGTGTACATGTTATAAAATATTATTTCATAAATTGGAGTGATTTTTTTGACGTCGATTAATATATTTTTTAAAGTTATACTATCTTTAGGCGCGTAATGATAAAAAGGATGAGAGCGCATTTTGAAGATACGCGCACACATTGCAACGAAATGTCTACATTATGAAGTTGTTTGCTTGCCCTTAATTTATTGAAGAGAAGCTAAGTCACGCTCGATGTTATGGGACACATAGCATGAAGTGTTTAGTTTTTGGCGGGATTTTGAACTGCCATGTTATGTTTTTTTTATTTTAATTCATTAACTATGGTTCTTCGACCCTTCTATTATGTAATATTGATGCCGTTTGTGTGTGATATAGTTTGGTTATTGTACTCAAGTGAAATGGATTATAAATATAAACTTGAAACATGCATTTTGAGTTGCCACTAAAACACCCTTATATATCTAACAAGGTGGCCATCATCTTGTTAGACCCCACTTTGATGATTAGAAAAAACTACGAAAGCTTAAAAAAGGTTGACACTGGCAAATGCTTCTTTGACGCCAAAAGAAGAAGAACATGGAATATGACTATTCAAAGAAGTAAATTATAACGTGCATTCATAAGTTCAAGCATCCACTTATTTACTTACCACGGCAGTATTAATTTGTTATGTTTGATCGACCAGGCCGTGTTCTCTGTGGTGTTCTACTTTTCTTCAGTGTCCCTTTACCCTGGATTCTTGATGGTTGGATACGGAACTGTTTACACGGTGCTGCCTGTGTTCTCATTGGTGAGTAAAATGTCCAGAGTGTACTTTATGAAAAGTCGTAGGGTACTTCCTAATGGTGGCCGGGTTAGCTACCGCCATATGGCAAGGAAAACTATGGTAAGTTTTTTTTTTAACTGACCTTGCTGTATGATTCTACAGCTCCTGATGGTTAGTATGGTACAGTCCAAAAACTTTTTTACGAAAGCATTAATTTTAAACTGTTTGTCTTACATAAGATTTAAAATTATGTTTTAAGCATTAATTTTGATGAATAATTAATGGTGATTTGGCTTTGCCAGGAAAAATCGCCATTGAGAAATAATATATATAATTATTGAATATTGACTTCATAAACGTTGTTCACAGGTGCTTGACAAAGATATACCGAGCGCGATAGCACTCAGATATCCGCAACTCTACAAACAGTTGACAAAAGGGAGACAGCTCTCCTACAAGACATTCTGCATTTGGACTGGAATATCGATTTATCAAGGTATATCAGCGATCTCATTTCAACTTTTCTGTTTTCACAATTGATACCCCGAAATAAAGCCTTAATTTCTTAAGCATGGATGATCTATGGGCATTCTGATAAATATATTATTATATAGATACATTTTGAACGGCTAAAGTTGCCTTTATTTTATTTATTATGGGTTTTGTTGAGAGTTCCATTTTATCATTTTGGCTCAGCTCCATTGCTTTCTTTTTTACTATATTATGTACTGGCTGTGCCCGCGGCCCCGCTCATGTGGACTACAAAAAGCTGTCAACAGAGCGCACCCGCGAATTGTGCTGGCCCCGCTCAAAAGACGGAAGACAAAAATGCTTATTGTGGATAATCTTTAGAAGATAGTTGTGTGTAATTCCTAACCTTTATGTAGATCTTTTTCAGCTCTACTATTATGTAGAACAGTGATTCTCATTCTTTTTTTTTTGTTGCGGCACATATTTAACGATTTCAAAATTTGGCGGCACACAAAGAAAAAGATAAAAATTATTTACTGACTACAAAACACTGCATAAATAAATTTGGCGGCACACTTTTGTAATTTGGCGGCACACAAAGAAAAAGATAAAAATTATTTACTGACTACAAAACACTGCATAAATAAATTTGGCGGCACACTTTTGTAATTTGGCGGCACACAAAAGTGCCGCGGCACAGTGGTTGAGAATCACTGATGTAGAACATTCATTTGGTTTATATCGTATGGTTTACTCAGCGTAAGCTATTTAAGCGCCCCACAAAGCGTATTTTTTTAATTGATGCACCTTTATGTTCACTGCTTATTTCGTATGTTACTTTATGTAGGTAACAAAATATATCTTATAACCTGGCCAGATAACATAGCTATGAATTAAAATAAAAACATGTAAATCGGATAAGTGGTTTAGGCGTAAAAAGAACATAAACGGACAGACAGACAGAGAGACGAGAGTACCAAATATGTATAGATATGGAAGGGTTATAAATAAAGGATGCGGTGTTGGCCTTAAAATGTTAAGGCATTGATAAATGTCATTACTTTTTAATTATACTATTCAATTAATTGCAATCTAATGCATGAATTGGCCAGTGGCCATCCATTTTAATTACAAAAATATATATTAATGAAGATTGTAATTTTAATATAATAACAGGCGGCGTGATAATGTACGGTGCGCTGCTCCTCTTCGAAGATCAACTGATCCACATAGTGGAGATCAGCTACACGGCTCTGATACTGACCGAGCTGATCATGGTGGCCCTGACGGTGTCCACGTGGCACTGGCTGATGATTGTCGCGGAACTCGTCAGCCTCCTCATGTATATAGCGACTCTGCTTATATTCACTACATATTTTGGTAAGTCTCAAAATATAATTTAATTTTTTATATGTTTGGAGACTCAAACATCTTAAGACTTGAGACACCCAAGCCAACACCTGCACGTGATGCACCCTGATAAGTTATGCACGAGGAATTAGTGACAGGCAGGTGGGTGTAGTTTCGGCACTTTGTCATGGCTATACATTCAAAACATGCAGTTTAAATAATAGTTTTTATCTTTTGTAATGATTCATTTAACGCTTTTACGATGAAACTTGAAGAGATATGTTTCGTTGTTGGATGCAAAAAAAACGGTAATAATTTTCATTATGAATAATCGTAAATTATTATCATAACAGATGCTGATTTTATACAGCACTGGGGATTCTGGTGGAAAGTGATCAGTATAACTCTCGTGTCATGCCTCCCGCTGTACATCGTGAAGCATATGCACAGGAGGTGGACCGCCCGCCAGTACAAAAACATGAGGGCTTGATCTCTATACTCTGTTATATCATATATAAAAGCCGCTCCACACTTCACGCGTAAATCGCGGCGACGGTGGTCCAGCTGGATGGAACATTCTGGATCAATATCCAGAACGAAGATGGACGTAGTTGCTGTTACGACCAGTTTATCGTTATGCACATTTGCGTACTAATTACGTTTATATTATAATACAAAAGAAAAATCTCCAAAAATTTGTATACCTTAAATGTAATGCAGAAGTGTCAATTTTAATTCGTTAGATTAAATCACAATAATTTTAATGCACTACTAACTGTTACTGAGGAACTCGCTGGTGTAGAGTTTGTTTATGTTCGTTCGACAAAACCGACAAACCGACAAAAAGTTGAGAACATGGTGCGAAATTGCGAAGAGTTGCGAGTCTTCGCGCGTAAATGTAAAGCGGTCTTAAGGTCAATTTTCCATTGGCATTAGGTAAGTTTAAATGTTAACATCTCTGTCGATGATAAAAAGCTACATTTGTAGAAAAAATGATGACTATTTCTTATTATAATAATTATAGATTATATATTATAAAAATTGTATAAATTATGTTTCAGCGATTATATACATTGGTTAATTCCATTTGTTAGGTTCAATATTAGAACCGAATTATCTTTCCTGTATATTTTGTAATATTTATGTCTAGTTCGTTGTTAGTTGAAATCAATTCTTATACGCATCTAGTTGATCAATTATATTATTTAGAAATATGTTAATAGCATATTAAAATTATATAAGGAAAACGTAAAGGAATGTTTGTAAAGTTGACTATACCTTATTCATCATAAGAAGACTTGCATGACACATCCACAGAACGTAAATTGTTACGTCATGCAAATTATGACATAACCTAAAATAATAAATTTTGACTATCAATTACCGTAAAAAAATGTTGATACTGATAAACGTTATAAAAACATTTTGCACGATAAAATCCTAAATAACTTCCTCTATACAATGACTTATGAATTTTTGTATTTTTTTTGTTACTACGTGCATCGTTACTTTCTATATGACTTAAACTAGAGTGGACCAAAATAATAAAGCCAAGGAATCGACAATTAAACGTACGTATCGAAAATTAATCAAATTGATTAATTGCCCTTGTACATTTAATTTATTAGTTTCTTGTTTAATTTCGAATAAACAATTATAGAACATACACTTTATAATCTAATATTAATTATATTAGAGTTATTCCATATTAGTTCTATTGTTCCTATGATATGAGGTAGCTATGGAAGGAGATTTATATTATGTTCATATATTTTAAAAATGTCTTTATATATAAATTGTTTTTTTTTTATTATCATTATTTTTTATAGAACTGCATATTTATATTGGAACAAGGGCGAGTCCATATTTGTGGGTGATTGAAACATTTATGTGATATATTTTTTCTTTAAATAATTATATAATAATTTTGATGTATTTTTTATAGTGGTAGATTTTGACGATTACGATCTAAAATTATTGTGCACATAACGCAAATCGACCTATAATAATTATTATATTTAAATATGTTCATAATATGTTTTTTGTATTTGCCGTCGATCAGTAAAACGTTTCTATGACTTCTGTTATATGATAATATTACCATAAATGGTGAAATAAAATTTAATTAACAATTATTCCTAGCAAATACACACTTCAATATTTGTGTGTAATGCATCATATAAATCATAAACATTTACAGTATCTTGTAAGTTTGTCAACGCTAAGTATATTTATATTTTATTAAGTAGTTTCAAAGGTGGTACAAATAATTTGACATGTGATATAATCAAATTGATTAATAATATAACAGTATTTGTATTATGAAAGTTGTAATGGTTAAAACATAGGAACGTATCGGTTATGTATTATAGTTACCTACTTAAGTGTAGGAACTTAACTTTTTGTAAATAAAGATGTAAATTGTAATGCTTGTTTTTTTATATATGCTTTGCAGGTAGTCGGAATGATTTTTTTTGTTAAAATTTTGTAGGCCTTGTCTATTTCTAAATAATGTTACGTCCTTGGGTAGTTAAATGCCGTAGTGTTACACGAAAACAATTTATTCGTACCCAAACAAATATAAATTAAAACAAAAACAAACTCACAAATCTCTCACCGAATGTACTTGCAAAATCAACCTGTATGTTCTTCTTTTATTTAGCTTATTGTTTCCACTTAACTTTCGAAATTAGAACTGCCGTGATGCACAATACGACTCACTTTTATACCCAAATGAGACAATCATGAAATCTCTAGAAAGTGCCTGAACTCTTAACATGTTGTAAACAACTTAGGTGATCGCTTCAAAAGGAGGGGAACGTTTGATTTACAGCCCATTGTTTGTTGACAGTTATAGCGATAAGGCTTTCTATGTGTTCGTCGTCGAACCTATTATTACACGACACACGATTACACTATGATAAATACACGTTATTTCGGGCATATCTCGGACGATGGTTGAGGTTTCGATAATGGTGATTCTATTTCTATTTTTCTCTTACTCAGACCGTAACAATAATTTATTTAGTCTACGTTATAATAATCTACATACAACGTCACTAAAAAACAAAAATACAATTCAAAATGTACAGTACGTGCTAAAATTATTAAAATCTATATTAATGTTATAAAATTAAAGAGTTATTTGTTTGTTTATTCAATCAATCTAATCTCTGGAACTACCGGTCAGATATGATAGCCAAATTCATGAGAAAAGTATAGGCTATATAACTAACGCTATGACTCTAAAGAGCGGAGCAGTTACTATGAACGTCAAGCAATCTGGCAAGCTGTAGGCGAGTACGGTACCTGAAACAACGATAAGGTTACACGGGCGCGTTGGCGTTTAGAGCTGAGCGACGTCGGGCCGTGATTAGTTTATCGAATAAATTTAACACGAGTGAAACCGTGGGACACAGCTGGGATGAAATATTTTCTCTTTTAGATCTCAAGACGAATACAATATACCTGATGGTATGTATGTACATTACATAAAGTATGATAATTGATATGTAGCATCAAATCGGCGTGTGCCGCACAAACAAGCAATTCCGGCAAGGATCCTAGAAGTAATGATAACCATGAGAAATAATAGGTATTTTTATAAAATAATAAGATTTTTAAAAAATCTACCTATTGAATTATTGTAAATTGAATCGTTGAAGGAGGAGTTGAAACGCATTGTGTATCAGTGCGTATTGCCAAGAACACCTTTCAGATCGGAACCTAGAACAGTGCGAGAACTAGCTGCTAAATTGCAGCAGTAATAAATTAAATATATTTTTAACCATAATTTAACAGTTTCCTTATTTTATTATAAATGAAAATAATATACCATTAAATTTATGTATATTCTTAAAAATAAACTCTTAAATATACAATATGTCTTAAACAACACACTAACTAAATGTCCTAGAAATTAAACTACATATAAAAATTATCTCTGCGACGGCGGAGTGGTGAACGAATTGACATCGAATTCGGTAAGTGAAGTAGATTGTAGACCATGGAGAGACTGTTTGGAGACAACACGGCGTGCCCAAGCCAAGTCACGCGAGTTCTTTGACCTTCTCGTCCTAGTCTTAGAGGTAGTCGAACTGACAGATGTAGCAGAAGTCGATGTCCCGGATTCAGACCAAGACTCGCTAGCTTCTTGCTCTTGACAAAAAGTTACATCTGAGTGAGACATCGTACTCGTAGAATACATGGTTTTTGTAGCTTGATCACCACTTGGCGTCCTATCGATCTTCAACTGCGTCATTGAGGCATCCAATTTTGGAGGACTTTTTGTGATTTTATTCCCTTCATAACTGTCGTCGCTTGGGGGGCTTGTCGTATCTTTATCGCTCATAATAACAGCCATCAGTTTTTCAGTGTTCTCGTTTAAATCGTATACTTTCTGTGTGTGAATAGACCCAAGAGACGTCTTTGTTTTGGAAGCTGAACGCTTTACGCGTTTTTTATCGCTATAGTAAACAGCACTCTGGTGAGGCAACATCGCCGGGATGTTAGATTCTACGTTAGTATATGCGACATCTTTGCATTCAGATTTCTTAAGACTTCCTGTACATCTGCAACCACCAGTGTTACTAAATGCGTAGTTAAAACAGACCTGCATTATATATATAGCTATTGCAATTAACGTAACTGCCAACACGTAAGCTTTCGGTGACCAATCATTATTGATGTAAGCGTAAGGCTGTTTAAGAGCATTCCATGGATGCCACTTCGTCAAACCAAAGTTTTGATATTCGAAGAGATTGCGCCGTGATAAACTTTTTCCATAGTTTTGTACAGTCGCGGCTATTCTTAAAGCTCCGCCATATGCCGCATACAACTTTTCATCTAGTAAGTGTGGTGCAACGTCACGCTTCATCCAATGCCACATCTCATTATTGAAATTCGTAAAATCCGTATGACGACAATTTTCTGGTGAACTACGCAAAATACACCGAGATGCGGTTGTATAATACTTGAGTAATATGTTTTCTGAATATGGAGAGAATAAACTCACAAGGCCTCCCGTTTTAAAAGGCAAAGCAATAGCTGAAGGACTATTCTTGTCATCCAACTTTGGTGTCGGTAAATGAATGCATGTTTTCGAATCCCTTTTCATAACTAGACTCAAGCAAGGATTAAAGATTGTTCCAGCGCCTATTAAAATTTTTGAGACGGTCAAATTTGACCACTCAGGAAGACTTCTTCGTCGTTTCCATCCTAAACCTTGTGTATTTAAATCAGCTTTTATTAAATTAAAAAAATCGTGTACTTGTCGAGCGTTTCTGTACGGTACGTATCCTGCATAATAAGCAAGTCGAACGGTAGGAAGAAATTCACTGTGAAAACTAGACCCAACAGTGTCCAAGAAAGCTTCTTTCAACAATCTAGAAGTCTGAAGTTCAGATTCCTTTTCTATAAATTTTAATGCTCTTCTATAATACCGAAGAGTATTTTTAATGTACCTGGTGTTGATTTTATCAGGGTTAACTCGAGGCAATATTAATCGCTCGTATGTTTTTCGAGCTCGAAGTTTGGCTATATCGTTTTCGTTCCAACATTCAGATCTAGAATATCTATTATAAAAAACAGCGGTACCCCCATTTAAATTAGTGGAGCATGTCAGTTTCGTAAACATAAGTAAATACATAAGAAATAACATTGAATTTATATTCAAAACAGCTACAAAAAACTTGCATTTCTTCTTTTAGTTGTGACATTTAATGACAGGTAGGTACAAAAAAACCTTATTTTAACTATCCTTTCCTTTTTTGATTATATGACTTGTGTGACTTCTAGATATTAATTATGGATCTGTGATTATGGATAGATAGATGAAAACTTGTATTGTCTTTGTTTTTTGAAATTTGATGTTCCCGTGGCTCCGCACGCGTGGACTACAGAATTATTGTTTATGAAGATATCGTTAATATAATAGGTCCTTACATATGAAATTAGCGTTTTATATGGAAAAAGTAGAACGAAAAAATATTATGAAATTATACATTTAATCAATCGTAGTACATCTTATATCTATTATTACCTATTCATTATCATTTATTATCTATGCACTTTCGCCATTTTATAGGTAAGTTCATTGATTCCATTGCTGAAAAAATTGTGACAACAAGAATGAAAAAAATCTTTGAAAGCGGTTTGGACTTTATATCGGAATTGAAATTTTTTCCTTGCAGGAAATGGTCCAAATTCCGAAAAAAGTGGTAATTTGTTGGAGCAAGATCTGGGGAGTATGTGGCTGTCGGAGACATTCCAACTGCAGTTCCTCTAATTTAGCGACCGTCTGTCGTGAAGTATGGGCCACGAAACACTACCCAGTAACTTTTTCTGAGTCTGCTTTCGCTTGGGACAGGATTTGGCCGGTTCTCCCGAGTTCAACCACTGTGATGATCGTTTCCGATTGTCATAAAGGATCCATTTGTCATCACAAGTAACAATATGATTCAAAATTCCCTCGTTATTGTGACGGTTGAGTAATGTACCGCAGCATTCAATGCGTGTTTGTTGGTGTGCTTCAGTCAATTCATGCGGTACCCATTTCTCGAGGTTTTCACTTTTCTAATTTGTTTCAAGTGAATTAAAATTGTTTTATCACTCACAGCGAAGCCTTCCGCTAATTGTGACGTGGTTAGCTATGGATCCGCTTCCACGATCACCTTTAATTCTTCATTATCAACTAGGGTCTCCGGCCGTCCACGGAGTTTGTTTCGTACCTGTGAGTGTTCGTACGTGTACCTAGTGTTTACCAGCAGTGAGGTATACAATGTACAGTTGTCTTTTTCGTTGTCTCTACGTTATATCATTCTTCTCTCTCATTCAATGTGAATGCATGCAATCGTCCCTAAAACGCGTCCTTGAAATTTCACTCTCAATTCTTGTCTAAATATCGAATAGCCACCTAAGAAGTTTCACTTCAAAAAGAGGGGTTAAAATATTCTCCGATATCTAGCAACATTTCATTGTACTGGCGTCTGTCAAGTTTGGAAATATAATTACTGCTTTTTATTTAATAAAGAGTAAAGAGCTTCTTCCAAATCATATTTGTTTGTACCTTTCTCTAACCAAGTCAAGATCCTTAAGCTTGAGTAGAGCAGGTCATGTCCCAAACTGAAACAGTTTAATTTAACAGACGAAGGGTATTGAATACAATCAATGCATTTTTTTTAACTTAAACACATTGTTATATCATTTTCTTAAATACACCTATATATGTATACCTATATAATTATTTTTTTTTTAAATGAACTACTTGTATGTCTATCTAATTGTAATATTTTCTCTTTGAAAAAAAAGATGGGTAAAAAGTTGTAAAACATATCATTTTAGGGAAAAGAAAATATGCATATGGGGAAAATTCATAAATTCGACCTACCATGATTGGCTCTACGTACTCTGTGCATGATTGGTCTGGCATCCCTACTATCTGTCACATATTTTTTGGTTATAAAACGACGGTTATAGTATGTTTTCCGCGAATATTTTATAATTGTAAATATTTACTTATCATAAACACATTCTAAGTAAATTATGGTTATTAACGTGGTTTATAGTGATTGAAATTTGTACTGAATTATTTAACACATCGCTACCATGCCGAAGGTAAATATAATTAAATTGTAATTATTATCGAAATACGAAAAATAATATGACTTGTGCGAGCTGCTTTCCTTATACATACTTGTTTATTTTGTGTTATACATTACTAGAAAATACATACTTATTTTCCGAAAGTACAAAAAACAATTTGCTGCGTAAAATTTAGGGAAGTACTTTGAGGTAGGTTTCATATAATAACATTACAAATTATAATCAAGTGTGTCGATTCTCTACGGAAAGCCTCTTTGTTGCAATGAAAAACTTAAAAGACGACTTACATTAAAGAGTCCCTTTTTGTTTTTACGTTGTCTCGAATAGCTTTAGTTTTGCAAAGTAAACAATCTGGCCCTAATTGTGATTTGATTTTATCAAACATGCGAAGCTGGTGACTTCCAACACTTGTAACCGACGCTCTAATATAATTACGATACAATAATAATAAATTTAGCTACTTTAGAATTGCTACCCTCGAGTTCATACTCCAAATTTTTATTAGAGTTAACTCTATAATTAGGCTAAATATAAAATTTCACACTGCGGAAATCACAGATTTGATAAAAACAGATGGAGTCTGACAGAACACGAAAATGTCCCTAATAATTTCAGTATTAGTATTGAATTGTGTCAATTTTGAAAGGATATTACATACAATGTCAGCACCCCTTATGTTTTGTATTATGTAAAAAAATATGCCGCCTTGTTTGTAATTACACAGTAATAGTTATAATAATGTCAATAGTCATCATAATCATAACTGTGCCATAAACAAATAATTATCCCTTGAAAATTCCTATACAAGTCTTAGACAAACATAAAAAAAGAAAATATCTCAGAAACAAGTCATTTCCGCACTTTTTCCTTTACAGAGGAGTTATCTTTCACCCTCCCCCACTTTTCCCGCCGCTTCACATTTTCAAATTCAGTGGTAGCAATTCTAAAGTTCAACCATATTATACATTGTCGAGCTGTCATAGTATTCACAACTAAGCATCAAGAGCCAGCCGTAACAACAGCAACCAACTTCACAGAGGACAGGGCCTCCGTCTGGTATTTCTGTGTCATAAATCATATAGCATATTGTGTAGTACATTGTAAAGGTGTATTGGTGTGCATTTGTACTGGTGTGTTTACTGACAGTGCATTGTCGACAACCATTTTTATTTTTTTTATGTCTGTCTGTCTGTTTGTTCCGGGTAATCTCCGAAACGGTTGGACCGATTTTGACGGGACTTTCACTGGCAGATAACTGATGTTATAAGGAATAACTTTTATTTATGAAATATAACTAGGGTTCCGTACGATGGTACTTAAAAGGTTTTTTAGTAGTCCACGCAGGCACAGCTAGTGTGTAATATAAAAATGTAAAATATTGTTTATATGTTGTAACTTCCTAATTTTTATTTTATTTCCTATTGTACCCTGAACTAAGGATACATTCCTAAAAGTTAATTGAATTATCTCTCTCTGTTCTTGAAATCCTGTATAGAACACCTTTTTGGTACAATAAAAAACTTAAGAGATGGGTCACATTAAAGTGTCACCTTTTGTTTCTATATTGTCTCTTTAATAGCTCTAGATTTGCGAAGTAAACAATCTGGCCCTAATTGAGATTTAATTTTATTGAACACAAGTATATTCCTTTTTATGTTAATATTTGCTATTATTGTTATGTATTTATTGTATTTTTTGCCAACGTCACTTATGATTCTGTAAGCAGTTAGTTCAAATTTATGAGGTATTTTATTTGTATTTAATAAAAATAATATGATCTCAATTTCATATGAGAATTTTTTAGGACATAAGATCATACTTTCAAACAAAAAAACAAAAGTCAATACCTAATGAAGATGAAGACATAATACCTGAGTCACCAGATGTCATGATAAAAAATAAGGTAAAATGATTAATAATTTATTAAAATAAATATTGCTATAACCACAGCTATAAGGTTCTTTGTATGTGCTAAATTACTTTGTTGTAGAAAAAGGAATCCAGAAAAAAACGAGTTATACATGATGATTCAGATGAGGACACTAAACCAAAACAGAAGAAAACTGACAGCTGTAATAAATCCCATGAAAGCACTAGCAAATCCAAAAATAAGTTAAAAGAAGTTAATGCTTTTGATATGTTTGGCAAAACACCTTTGAAACGAACAGAACCTTTAGTTAAGAAAGAGAAAAAGCAAACTGAAACTGGTATACATTCAGATGATGAATTTGAAAAAAGTCTCTTAGAAATAGATAATGTAGAAGGAATACACATGGAAAAAATTAAGACAGAACCTGTTGACTATAAATCATGTGAAAATGATAAAACAAATTTAGTAAAAATTAATGAACAAAGAGAAATAAAGGTTGCATCTGTTTCAACAGATGCCAATCCTTCCACATCAAAAGAACTTGGTGGTGAAGATAAAAGAGATGATTCAAAAATGATTTGTAGTAAGCGAAAATTTGCTGAATTTACTGAATCACAAATTGAACACAATAATGAAAATGTAACTACTAAGAGAAAAAAATGTGCCAGTGACGAAAAATGTACTGCTATGATAGAAATTGGAGACATAGAAGACCATAGTACCGATGATAATGATGGTGAACATAGTAAAAGTAAAAAGAAGAACCATAATAGGAGTCTCAATAAATCAAGTAAGAGGTTTCAATCATTTTAGAGAATAGCAAAATTATTTTTATTTTATTCAGTCTTTAATATTGTTATTATTGCGGTCAAGGAAAATGTTGTATACGTTAAAATATTTACCCACATTGTGTATGTGTGTGTGCACATTGACGAAATAAATAAATAAACAGTATTCAAGGATCCTCATTAGTCTTAATCCTCTTTAATCATATACTTATTTCTTCTGGTGGACGCCTTTAATAGTCGCTTCAATGTACAAACTAGAACTGTGTCAGGTTATATATGAATTTATATGAGGTATTTTCACGTAAAAATGTTTATTTACTCATTAAGTATAGTGATAACCAGTCAAACTTGTCTTGTCTTCCAAAATATCGTCAGATTTCAGTAGCTTAATAATAATGCGATAACAACAGTTGAGATCACAATATATCTATTGTCTATCATTGTATCTATCATGTCTTTACGTGTTTGTCATGCAGGGTTTGTTTCGCCCCTGACGTGATCGGAATAGTGTAAACGCCTGCGCGTGATTGTTATGAATTAGCATTGTGTATAATTATAAATTATTGTACCGTGAAAACGCGTTTAACTAGTACGTTGAATCGGGTGTCACTGTAAAGAGCTTGAGAAGCACTACTAGGATTCAAAGGAAGCAATAAAAATATTCACTTGAAATATATGTAAAAATCGGTAGTAAATTGAAAATCGGTAGTAATTAAGATGTCTCAAATGAGTCGCAAATATGCGCGGAATTATAGAAAACGCAAATCAGAAGAAACCTCGCATCACACGGAATTTAAAAAAACTTGACTAACATTGGACTAAGAAGTCCAATGGCGAGCCAATTCAAGAACTATGGCAACATCGAAAAGGATATGAAAACGGCGTTTTCAATTCTATATTTTTACGATATTTGAAAGCAATGCGTTTTTATACAGCTTGTAACATAACCTTAAGTCTGCCTTTATATTTTATTCTGACAGGTTGGCATAACGAAATCTAGTCGACTTTTTATTCTCTCACTAGGTTTTTATTACTAATATATAATTTCATTCTTTAGTATTAACAGATGAAGAAAGACATGAAAGGAAAATTCAGTCAGCAGCCCTATACATTAAATATATTAACAGAACAGGACCTAAGCACTTGGGGGCCAAAGAAATTCCTGAGGTACCTATATTCATATTGTTTTAAAACTATGAATTATGTGCATTAATATAAGATGTTTGATACTTTTTAAAGGCACCAATTTGCAGAAGTCCACTGTAGATTTGTTTCATTAAAGTAGTAGAGAAGTAAGGTAAAGAACATAAATCCAAAAACTTCTCAACTATTTGTATTTAAAATAATTGAACAAATGAAAATAAGTTATTTTGAATCAGTTACTTAACAAACAAATTGTTGTAGGGCCTTTCAGACTGTCTAAAAGATTATGCGTTTTTATTGACTGGAGTACTGGATTCTTTTGAAAGGGAAGAAATAATTGAGGCTATCAATAAGTATGGTGGATGCATTAAAAATGTTGTCAGTAAAAAGGTAATGAAATTTGTTAATAAAGTCATTAATAAGTAATAATTAAATTTTCCAAAAAACGCAAACGAGTTATATTTGATGATAAGCATTGATAAACATCATGGATGATAAAGCTGCTGTTATTTTACATATATATTTTTCAATATTTTAATATTCAGTTACTAAAATCATTTAGATTAAAGTTGCCATTATAGGTAACACATGTACTAGCTGGGGACGAAGCAGGTCCAGCGAAAATTGCAAAAGCTCAAGAATTAGGAATTCCAATTATAAATGAAGATAATTTTTTGGATATGATCAAAAATTCTAAGAAAAATACTACAACAAAATCAGAAAATAAAAGAGACAAACTAAATATAAACAGTAAACCCAGTAATTATAATAATGTTTCAAATAACAAAGACATACTTAATAAATCTCATGAAAATAAAAGTACATCTAAAGAAAAAAAGACAAAAAATGAAAAGGATATGAAAACTAGAAGTCCAAAAAGAGAAAGACATGCAACAAACGATTCCGAAGCAAAAGTAAAAATAAATGGAGATCACAATTCAGATAATTTAATACTATCACAATCCAATAGTGATCATTCTTCAACATCATCTCTATCAATAAATAGTTAAGTCATTTATACAGTTCTAATTCTACATATACGTAGTTTAATTTTTAAGTTTGTTTTAAATATTTTAAACTGTACTGGTATTAACAGATCTCAAGGTTTTCTTTTATAACATGGTATTAAGTAATAATGCTGTCCAAGATGGTAACACGCTAAGCCTAGTGAGGAAATGGCTCTCAAGTGCAGTTGCCAGAACACACCTATTAGTATAGCATAGATGATTGGTTAATATTATATTGGTAATATAAAATTATAATAATAATAATAATATAATATTATATTGGTTATATATCAAGTTAATGTACTAAATTTTGTAGGTCTTAAAAATATCAACAAAAAATCATATAATATCTATCTTCTAAGGATCACCCATAATAATCATTTTTGAGTGTGCTTCGCGTGCGCTCGACCGACAGCATTCTGTAGTCCACGCGAGCGGAGCCGCGGGTACAGCTAGTTAGTGATAACAGATAAATTTTATTTGCCTGGGGATTTTCACCTTCCTTTTAAGTTCAACTGATATAAGGCATAGCATAGTTCAATTTATCCAATGTATGCACCATTTTATTGATGGACATATTAAATCATGATTTCATTGCATTGTGTTTAAAATATATAATTTCAGGCATTAAAAATGAAGATAGAAATCAAGAGCGAATTGGTGACTCGTCGATGTGGGTCGAAAAGTATAAACCGCAAAACTTGAAACAAATTATAGGACAACATGGAGAAGCCAGTAATGTAAAAAAGTAAAATCATTTTAATTGTTTTGCATCAAACATAGTGATTTAAATTACTAATAATTTGTATTATTTATCAATGGTGTTTTTTTCGTGGCGTCGCCATATTATCTCCGTTAATTATTCATCAAAATGTTTTGATTCAAATATTATTTTAAAGCCTTTAAAATACATATAGTTTCAAATTAATGTTTTTGTTTAAAGAAATGTTTTTTTTTTCATTATTTGTGCCATTTGTTGTTGCTAATGATAATATATTCAGAGCGTCATCTATTAACAATCTTTTGTAACTAACGTGACAGCGGTTAGTTAGATTGTTCAGGTTCTATGATGTGCGAAATATGCGGATGGGTCAACTAGTATTACTTTATGAATATTTTAGTACACTGATAACTTTAAAGAACTGCCATTCCATTAACAAAATAAATATATGAAATACCCTATTTGTCTACTTAACAGGAATCACAATTTAATTTGATGAAGATTTATTTAAGCAATAGCAATGATACCTAAGACCCAAGTATATATAAGCTGATACAGAAAAGCGAGTTACTATTACGGGTATTGTATTTTTGCAAACAAAACAAATATTTCAATTTTTTCTTTTGGTTTACAGATTAACAAACTGGCTAACAAAGTGGTACACAAACAGAAAAGCTAAGCTACCGAAGCCGAGTCCCTGGGCTAAGAACGACGACGGGGGCTTTTACAAAGCAGCATTGCTTTCTGGACCTCCCGGCGTTGGTGAGTTGCATTTTTATCTATTTTATGCTGTTCTAGGAATTTACTTATCTAATCTGAGTTTTGATAGTTAAAGAGCATCTTATATGTATCGGCATCCCTGGCAAAAACATGCGGTTTTGAAAATTGACAGTATAGAAAACCAAATGTATTTAAATGCGTTATAATTAAGTAATTGAAGTAATCATGGCTCAGTGGTAGCGTGTACGACTTCGCGTCGATTGACTTGAGTTCGAATCCCTGCAATGAGCCTGAGCTTTCGGTGAAGAAAAACATCGTGAGGAAACCATAGCATGGTGGTAGGGCTTTATGTAATGCTCGCCTGTCTAGCTACCACCCTCAAATTGGAAATCTGTCGCCAAGCACCAATAGATGTGTTCTGGCAGGTGCACTCGAGAGCCAGTCTTCCACTGGGTTTAGCGTGTCATCTTGGGCCACATCGTCACTTAACATCAGGTGAGAATGTGGCTACTAGGCCAAACCTATAACAATAAAAAAATAAAAATGAGTAAAAAATGCTATATACCTATAGTCAGTGTTATTTTCTATGGAGACGAGGTTAATAAGTCTGAGGTCTATAATCATTGTTATATTACAAATCAGTAACAGTATTGGCTTTACGATGAGTGCCACGTTGAACGCTTAGTGCTGATACGTAAAAAAATTACATAGTAGGTGCCGACCAAAAAATCTTCATTTCCAGATATTTCGCCTTATTAAGCAGGTTATAAAGTAAAGTAGAGTTATTTTACAATACATGATAAAATTATTATAACATTTTGAAAGTATGCAAATGTTTTGTTGGCTGATAATTGACCACTATTTTACCGAATGCTAAGGGGTCGAAGTAATGTTATCGAAGATGGTAACACGCTAAAGATTATAATAGGGAATGGCTCTCAAGTGTATCTGCCGAAACATGACCATAGGTGTTCGGTACATATATATCGTAACATCATAGGAATAGTTCATTTTTAATAAAAAATATACCAGATAGTATTCAATTATTAGATTATAATGCTTAATAATTATCATGTAATTGATTTAAAGGTAAAACCACTTCAGAGAACCTTGTTATTCAAAATTGTACCACTTAGCATTCAGTTATAATAAGATCATAATAATGTTTATAATTATGTAATTCGTTTCAAAATAAAACAACTTCAGTGAGCCTCGTTATTCAAAATCGTACCACTTAGTTATTACTTAGGCACACTTAGTCTACAGTTATTAGATCATAATGATGTTTAATAATTATGTAATTGGTTTAAAGGTAAAACAACTACAGTGGGTCTCGTGTGTAAAGAACTAGGATTTGATGTCGTAGAGTTTAACGCATCTGATACTAGGAATAAGACTTTAATAAAGGAACAAATTGGCGAGTTGTTGACTACCACTTCGTTATCAGCATATGCTAAAGGTAAACCATGATATTTGTATTGCTATTCTCGTATCTTCTGGTATTTCCTTTTTTGCATACATTTCTCCTCATCAAAAACCATGATTGATTTGAAAAAAGAAAACAGTGTACTCTATATTGGGAAATTGAAGGGACTACCGGGTATTTACTTATAAAGAGTTTTCAATTTTCAAAGAGTTAAATAATATAGAATATGTACTTATTAGTCATTTAACAATTGCATAGGTACATGGTTTTAGTTTTGACTAAATTCAAAAGTTTAAAAACAACTAAGAATGGGATAAAGTAAAGACAACGCATAGCAGTAGGACGATAGTATCTAAGTACAGTAGGCAATTACAACAAACAAACCAACACATTTCTTAGAATCCCATTGTACGTAAGAAATATTTTCGACTCTCTGTCTATTACTGTTTTTAAAATCAATGTTATTGGTATTATTGGGGTGTAAATAATGATTATTCCGCTATTAGAAACGCTAAATAGAGTGTTATAATGTATGAGTAACAATGTAAACCAAACAGACCTTAATGTTAAGGAGTTTTTATTTAAATAGACACTGTATATTATGTAGTGATAAAAATAGAAGAAATAATATTTATTTCGCAACCATTTTACTTTAGGACATACAACTAGCATAAACATTAAATCGCTTGCGAGTTCAAAATGTGATTTTATTGAATTCCATTTTCTAGGTGACACGAGCAAACAAGCTGTTAGTAAAAAGCATGTTCTAGTCATGGATGAGGTTGACGGAATGGCGGGAAACGAAGATAGAGGTAAGAGCTGCATCTAAACGTAGTACTATTATTTAATTTTATCACAATTTAGAACTAACTTATTTGTAACCTTAGCATTACATTTGGGAGTTCTCAAATACATTCAAAGATTTTGTTCCATACATATTTTGTAATAACCCACCTGGCTAGCTATCATCCTCAAGTTGGAAATCTGTCGTCAAGTACCTATAGTTGTGTTCCGGTAGCTGCACTTGAGAACTAGTCCTGCAACTTGGCTGGCTTAGCGTGTCATCTTCTTGAGCCACAAGTCTCTTAACATTCAGTGAGATTGTGACCCTAACGCTACACTTATAATTTTTTTTTTTAATAATAGACTCATTTCAATTGGACATAAGATGGAATTACAATAGCCAGTACAGAAAACAAAATACTGGATAATATAAAAAAACTCTCAAACTTATACTATAGGTACTGATGTATACGCCGTAAAGCAAGCATTAAAATATTGTTCCTAAAAGCTTACCAACTAGAATGATAGGCTCTGCGCAAATATCATCACTACTCATATTTCTGCCGTAAATCTCTTCCAGTCTGAAGAGTGAGGTTGGCAACACACACTACCTCAGGAAGCATTTCCATGGGCGTAGACAGGATTTTAGCCAGGGGTGCAGACAAGGGAAACGAATGCTAAATTATTATTATTTTACTTGCTGTACCCGAGACTTCGTTCGGGTAGATATCGGAAAACAAAATAAATTGATAACAGTCGTTAAGTCAAGTTAATCACCGGCATAAAAGGTGTCCTATGCGTTAATCCAGGTTGTATATGTGTGCGCATCCGTTAAGCACCATCTATTGATAAAAACTAGTACTGTAGTACTTCGGAAATAATAAATAGACATTTTACTAATTACATAACAAATGATCATAAATAGTTTTTAGGCATATTACGATTTTGTATCACTATTTTTAATTAATTCTACGCAGTTTCTTTATAAATAATTTTATGAAACTGTCTATTATTGTAATTAAGCAATTACTCAATAATTGAATTATTTTAGTTTATTATAAATGTGTATCAAATCATATTTCATTTATTTCTCCCTGCCCCGTATCTGGCTACGCCCATGGGTATTCCAACTCAGAACTAGCAATCTAATATTGAGTGGTGTCAGTTAGGACTCTGGTTGTACTAAAGATGATTATAAATATCTATAGGCTGCAATGACGACTTAACATCAGGTGGGTTGTATGCCTGTTTGTCACTTCGTACCATTAAAAAAACTATTTTGCAGGTGGTCTACAAGAATTAATAAATCTGATTAAGATCACTTCAGTGCCGATTATATGTATGTGCAACGACAGGAATAGTCAAAAAATGCGATCACTCGTCAACTACTGCTACGACTTACGCTTTAACCGGCCTAGAGTTGATCAGATAAAGGTATAGTAGAACCACATATGTAAGTAATTATATACTTCAAAGCCACAGTTTTACAGTAACCACCATCTCAGAACGAACTAAATACTACTGTCTTATCTCTCCTGTACCGTGAAAAAGAAGGACCATCTCTCGGCTATTATTATGCGAAATGGCGACTGACAAGCTGATTGTTGGACGCCCGTAATCAACTTATTGGAATATAGAATATTACTCGCATAAACGAGCTGCTTCGTGATTGGGCAATAATTTCTGTGGCCTGAATTTTTCTCTTATACAACTAAGATGACAAAAAGCACACGGTCCGTCTGATGGTATGCGGCAACGGCAGTCCATGGACGCTTGCAACACCATAGGTGTCACTAGCGCGTTGTCGACTTTGGAACCCCACTCCAAGGCGCTCTGGAAACCCTACTCTCCGCAGCAACACAACAACACATAGTTATTTGGCTACGATCTTTAGGCTGAAGTTGTTTCACCAATCGGGCTGCTCCAAGTAGAGAGAAATTTCCAAAGAGATTTCTCTGTGCTGAGCCCTACTTCTCTTGTCAAAAGGATCTTAGGTTGTTACATGTTAGCTAAGCGGTACGACGATGCGTAGCGAAGCTGTGAAACGGTGTGTAGCGGAATGGTTCGAGGATGCCTAGCGGACTCTTTTAAACTGAGATGCAAAAGCAGCGGCATCTCTCGCACACAGTCCTCGCTCGCATCCCTCGCACACATTCCTCACTCGCATCCCTCGCACACATTCCTCGCTCTCATCCCTTGCACACATTCCACGCTCGCCTCCTTCGCACACAATCTCGCTCATTCCTCTAGCTTTTTTATATGTACAAATATCTAGCAGCGTTCGAGCCCTTTTCTACCAGTGATGCGCTAAGCTAAGCTAGGAAAATGAAGTAATCTTATTGGTTGAATTTTTCCTCGCGCACCGCCCTGCTACCTCTCACATCTCTAGAGGATACGTAGCCTTAGACCTTTTAGATTTTTAATCCTTCAAATTTTCAGTCAGCGATGATGACAATATGCTTCAAAGAAGGCATCAAGGTGCCGCCGGACGCACTCGCTCAACTGATCGTCTCGGCCAATCAGGACGTACGGCAAACTTTGAATCTCCTATCGATGTGGGTGATCGATCCGAACTTGACAGATTCTGATCGCTTGAAGAGGGACGCGAATAGTTTCAAAAAGGATATCAAATTGGTATGTATTGTTAAGATCTGACTAAAATATAAAATAAAAACACTAGTCTCGAATTATCTAGAAACGTCTTGAATATACTCGAAACATCGAGTATAATATATTCGTAGCTACGAAAAGACATCAAAGTTCACTCACACTTTTAAAGCTTATTGCTCCGATTGCCTAATCTAACTAAACATGATCAAAAAATAGGACACCTCCTCTTTTTAAACGATGCCGAAATAATCAAGAACTTTCGAGTGATTTCGAAACTTGTTTTACTTTGGTATATAAGTGAACCGTGCTCCGAGCCAGGATAGTTCTGTTTTGGATAACCAAGGAGAAACTATAAGCGATAAAAAAACAAATCATCAAAGGACCATAGAGAGATTTAAATGTAAGTAGGACCTCATTATGGTGAACATTTGATTAGTGAGGTCCGAAGTCAGAGTGAGAAATCTAACGGCATTTTTACTACCTACGGATATAACAGTATTTATTATCGTCTTGGTGTGATGGTGGCAGGGGCGTACCAACCAAATTTTGCGCCTAGGGAAAGCATCGAATTTGCGCCCCCTCTTAAATAATCTAAATATAAAATAACAATTCAAGATGTCAAGATGATAGTCGACGGATCGTTTTTTTTTTTTAATGTGTTTTTATTTCCAATTTAAGTTTAACCGTCTTAATTAATAGTGCACCTTCCTTGCCTTTTGTGACTCATTTATAACATTTTCAAATTGTTTTTTTTTATTCTTCTAGGTTGCATAACCTTTTTCGATCCATTGCAGCCCTCAAATACGTTACGTTACATATACGTTACATTACGTTACGTACGTATAAGTTTTAGCTTACTGGAAGATCTCTCGTAACTTGCGACGGATGTTGTAATTGAAGCGTAATCTGAATTTAAATGTGCATATTCGAAAAAACTTATCAGCTCTGTCCTTTTTTTTGTCACAAGGGCAGTAAACAGGCATAGGACCCACTTGGTGATAAATAGTTATTGTCGCCTATGGACAACTACAACACCAGGGGTGTAACTATTATGTTGCCGATCTTGGAGAGCGTATTTCAGTCCCTTTTTAAAGAGCTTCTAGGGGAAAACGGTGCCGAGTAACCCATTCTACAGCTTTAACGTACACGACAAAAAGATTATAGAGAACCTTTCTGTTGACGCGTTGTCGTTGTACTTGCGCTTTGTAAAGCACAAGTAGAAGCCTTAGAATGAAGTTTTGCTTGAGCCGGTTGAGAAATCTCATCTTTCTAGTTATCAATTTGGCTTTTTCTTCCAAATTACTCCGGAATCAAACTGGTACCAATTTTTATAGGAATTTTCTAGAACTTAGTCGCTATGACAAATGTTTTTTTTACAGTACACACAAACTTGTGTCTTTTAAGGCATTAAATTGGAAGAGGTTTGAAAACACTAGCTCTGTCCGGTTTTGCTCCACAACCGGTTGAGAAATGTTTGCATGCCCCGAGTATACGGCATCACCAATACTGTGTTGTCTTCATAGCAATTTATGTTAGGGATATCCAACAAATCATTGATACTGTAGGAGATAGCATAGATCCTTGAGGAATCGGGCCTTTACTGGCATAGCTACAGAAGTATAGCCAGACCACAATCGGATGTTTCGAGCGGATAATAGGCTCAACGTATTATCTTATAATGTAGGAAAAACAGCCTCATTCCAGACCCTGTCGAAGAAGGCCTTTACGATATCCACGGTAACACTAAAGCTTCTTCTTTAGTCTCTATTGATAGCCCATCTTTGAGTAAGGTAGACGAGAAGACCACCAGCTGAACGACCATGGTGAAAGCCATATTGGCGATTGCTAATCAGCTGGTGAGTCTCAATATATTTCAGCAGCTGTATATTGATGGTTCGATCCATCATTTTAGAAAGAAGGGACGTAATGGCAATAGGCCTGTAGTTAGTTGGGCCTGTTCGATCATCCTTCTTAAGTATATGATGAATATTGAGTATTTTCGAAGAGAATAGAACCTGACCAGTTGTGTAGCAAATTCTGAACACGACGAGCACAGGAGCTAATAAAGGAACACGGGTATTTAGCACGATGGCTGGAATTCCGTCTGATTCACTCGGCTTATCGACATAAAGGTAAAAAAGAATGTGCGTATCGCTGTTTGCGTAAGGCTGATTTCGGGCATTAAATAGGCACACGTGACATGATAGATAGTGGTGAAACCCCCATCGTCCAATGTCGAGTTTGAAGTAAAGAGTTTGCAAAAAGATCTGCCTTCTCATTTGTAGTGTTGGCCAGGGAATTATCTGGTTTATGCAAAGATGGGAAAGACGACTGACAACAATTTCTATTGACAGCTTTAGCCAGCGACCAAAAAGCCCGACTTTCAGAAGATTTTCTAGCAATTTGGGTGCAGCAATTGCCTTCTTCGCTTTTCTAGGGACAGCATTGTATTTTTTCTCAGGTCTTGAGTATCAGGATCCTTGTGACATTTCACTGTGATCTATTATCTGAAAGCAGTCTGAACAATGTATTCAAGAAGTTCTTCAGCTCTCTGTAGTTTTACGTTTTATCTAGTGGATGGTAGCATTTGAACATCCAATATTTCTTCTCATAACAATTCTCCGTGAACATAAGAAGTATCACAACCTAAGAAATCAACGAATTCTTTATATTTCTTTTTTAAATAGTTACAGTCATCAGTGCCGTAACAGAGTTTTTGGTTCGGTTTCGCGCAAGCCATCGCGGCAGTACTCATTGGGATCAATCAGTCAATCTTGGGATTATTTCAGTAGGTATGAATGATATTGAATTATCTTGATTTTTAAATTTCATAATTTGTGAGTTTTACGCCCTTCGTGAATTACTTGCCCTAACCTAGGCACGCCCCTGAATGGTTGCTCAGTGATAATGTTCGGGCACCGCGTCAGTCAACGTGGGTTCAAATCCTACAATCGGCCTGAGGTTTCAATGAAGGAAACGTAGTAGGTATCTTCTAATACCGGCTGGACTACCTACCAATTTTTAAGTTGGCATTTAATAACCAGCTCCCCTTAGATTATGCATAGATGGCACCTTGAATATATTTTAATTAGCATCAACAGATGGCAGTGTTAATGAAAAAGTTTTGAACTGAAACATTTATTATCGGCATGTGACGATGCACAGCATCTGTGAGAGGGCGTTGTATACTTCCGCTTGTTTTCCACCAATCACAGCGCTTTAAACTGATGACCTTGTGCTCTGCAGCGCCATCTACTGAGTTTAAGTCACAGGAGGCCGGTGGGGGCATTTAATCAGTCATAGCGTCGTTACTTCCCGAACGAGCAACACGTCTACAGACCTACGTGGTTCCTATATTCGCTGAAGCTTAAAAACCTCCTAGGGTTTTTGTGTGAATTTGAGTTATATTTTTTTTGTTGTTCGTTTAAAAAAGTTAAATAAAATAGTGCAAGTGACGAGTGTTTAGTACAAGCGATATGAAAGTTAGTGCGCACGCAGCGTTTTAACACCCGTTTAGCACTGTCGCGCCCGACAAGTATATCTTAACTCTCGTCATCGTTGTTCCTAAATTTTTCGGATAGCGATGTAACATGGAGAAGATGCGGTGAGTCTAGTTTCAATCACTAGTTTACTTACACATGGAGAAAACGCGGTGAGTCTAGTTTCATTTACTAGTTTACTTTCCCTCATTACGGGGCGAGGATATTTTATTACAAAAACAATGTGTAATAATTTATGCGCTTTAAAATCGGAGGGTCTCCAATACGCGTGCCATATGGCACCGGGTTAAAAGCGGCTTACTGCAGTTACTATTGAGACCTTTCCTTTACAATCGCGTCTTTTAATTCATGAGTACATTAAAAGCCATTACAGTACCTCTGTTTGATCCTGAACGCTCAAAGCGTTTGGAATGATTGCATATCGGGTCCATCTTGGATATACATCCGGTATCCGATACTGAAAATAATACTCGGTTTCGTAGACCTGGAGTAAATTTTTTAATAACTTTTAACCTGTAATGTTTCTTCTGGTACGATGTTATCGCCAAAACAGTATTATTATGGTAAGAGTATATTTGAGATTTCTCACTTTATTCGAAATTTCACGTAGTAGTCACAGACCTCTCATGGCGCAGTGTTAGTAAGCTTTACTATTGAGCCGAGAGGTCGCGGGTTCGATCCCCGCATATGACCTTTACATTTAAACATAATTATTAGTTGTCTGGGTGTTAAATACCATATAATATATGTGTACATCCAAAGCTTTACTTAGTTTAGAATTAAAATGGTCGTTTATAAATGTGGGGACACACGCCCATACACTGTATTTAGTAATGAAATCATGCACTCATGTGTATATCGGCCGTTATTACCATAGTACTAACCACAGTAAAAGCAACCAACCATAGTTACCATACAAGTAACCATAGTACAAGCGCTGTTTAGTTTGGAATTAAGTGGTCGTGTAAATATGGGGATTTAACCCATATTTATTTTATTTAGTACTGAAATCTTCCACCCATATGTGCATATGTGTATATTAGTTTTTAAACGTCGTACAAGTTATGCTTAACTGGAATGAAATGGTCGCGTGTGCATATGAAGAAAAACCCCATATTTATTTTATGTACGGAATTATGCTCACGATATGTAACATACGGTCACAACACCTTTAAACCCGCAAGGAGCGTATCCTGATTGATTTGTGTGAGGATTTGCGTAAAATCCGCGCAAGTTTTAATTTTATCTTCGACAAAGAGCCGCTATTGCTTTACTTTTACTTTACAGTATTGCTTTACTACTCTAGATTCTGATCTGAATTTCTTGTGTCGCGGCACCAGAATATTATACTAACATTTTTGTAAACTGACTAGATGTTCGGGGCTTACTGCACTTTATGTCACGGGTCGTCCCGGCATGGCAGTGCTACCGGGATCGGGCCACAATGAAATAAAATGTTTGTTCGAAGGGAAAATTGTATGAAGCTTACACTCTTTTGTATGAAGCTTACTACTCTTGATACTGGTGGAGTAGAGAGTTGGATCCAGTGGTTTGAAACTGAAAAATGTATTCTCAAACAAAGCTTATTAGTCAGTATTTTCTTCTTGGCGAAGAGAAGGGAGGGCGAGCAGTATCGGGAACGGTGGCAGAGCTGCAGGCCTCATAAGCCCTTCTAATTTTCACGGGAATGTCGGACACATTCCTTCGCCCTCAAGTTTGGCCTTGTGAAAGTCTAATAAATTACCATCAACGGTTTCAAATTTTCACGACGGCTGTCCCCGAGCGTATCCTGGACAGTGGCAGACGCTGTAGGCTCCATAGGCCTTTCTCGAGATTATTACGAGAATGCGTTTATTTACCCTCTATACTCAACCTTAAGTAACAGAGACAATTGAATTAAGCAGTGGCGTCAGTACAAAACTCACGAGGGCTGTCCCCGAGCGTATCCTGGACAGTGGCAGACGCTGTATGCTCCGTAGGCCCTTCTCAAGATTATCTTGGGAATGCGTCTGCCATTCACCCTCCAAGTTCAACCTAGTGGCAGCTTAATGAAACATCATCCAATTAATAATCGTCAATAGCTTCAAATTTTACGACAGTCATTCCGAAAGCGTATTGGGGAAAGCGGCAGACTGCTCAGACTCTGATATGTTACAAAAGATAAGAATCCAAGAACGATGGTGTGAACGATGATGTCGACGACGGGCAGCAACTCGGAGCCCAGTCTGATGTTGACGACTGGCAGCAACTCGGAGCCCAGTCATTTTACGAGCATATTTTTGTCAAGAGCATTGGCTCTTTACGACCCTGCTGAACACTCTAAGTACATGATGTTCTTGAGGTTACTGACTGACAGAAACTCGAAGCACAGTTTCTTTATGACATGTTTTTGACTAAAACATTGGCTCTTTAAGACCCTGCTGAACCAGGTCAAAGATATACAACACTAATCGGGCACTTTCAGATCCCTCAATTCCCTCGGAGGACAGAGTGGATCGTTTAGCTCAATTTATTTCATAGAAGCACAGTTTCTTTAGGACATGTTTTTGACTAAAACATTGGCTCTTTAAGACCCTGCTGAACCAGGTCAAAGATATACAACACTAATCGGGCACTTTCAGATCCCTCAATTCCCTCGGAGGACAGAGTGGATCGTTTAGCTCAATTTATTTCATAGAAGCACAGTTTCTTTATGACATGTTTTTGACTAAAACATTGACTCTTTAAGACCCTGCTGAACCAGGTCAAAGATATACAACACTAATCTTGCACTTTCAGATCCCTCAATTCCCTCGGAGGGCAGAGTGGATCGTTTAGCTCAATTTATTTCATACATACTTTCAACGCACCTTTTGTTACTAAGGTGACTGGCCCGTCGTTGGCTTTGTACTCCAAAGAACTTTGAGGTAGTGCTACTGTTCTAGACGATTTTCGTCTATGTGGTCACACTCGTTACTTCAAGCCCAGGTGTGGAGTACATGAGTTCAGGACGACTTTCATCTAACTGGTTATGTTCGTTATTTCAAGCCCAGATGCAAAGTAAAGGAGTGAGTGAATGTATATATTGAGATGTACTGTCATTCACGTGAAGTCGGTATTGAATCCAGGTCAGCAGATAATTGGGCCTGAAAAGTCTTCCGTTGACAGAGACAGATTTTCTACGCAGTCAATGGAATAATCGGTATTATATATTCGCAAAGAAGGCGGACATTGTCACTAATTCCAAGCAACTTGACATTATCTCTTTGATATCTACTATCTCATCACGGATAGATTCTCACGAGGGAGGCAAGCAGCTGAGTAGCCAGCGCTGAGGACAAAATTTCTTTATTTGGATTCTCGGAAAACATTCGTTCGCTTCCATACAAATAGTTATGAAGAAATTACGTTATACAAATAGTTATGAAGAAATTACGTTAGAAGGATAGTCGACGTCACACAGCTCATCCATCATGTCACCTTATTACTCGGAGTGAAGGCATTACAAACCGATCAAACCCGCAAATAACGTTTAAACTTAAGTTATAGAATATTAAAAACATACAAAGCCTCATGGAAAACATACAAAGCCTCATGGGATTGATGGGTTAGGTCAAGCTGTGGAATCGAATTTTAGATTCTTAACATTATAATTCCTAGAAGATACATTATCTTACCATATGTACTCGCGGGAGAGTCGTAATAGCAAAAGCTTTAATTCAAACATTATCTTACCAATCTATTTTATTGCTTAAAACATTATGTACTCGCGGGAGAGTCGTAATAGCAAAAGCTTTAATTCAAATTTTTCTTAGTTAAAAGTGTACAAGCAATTTCCTTTCGTAATTTAGAGCAGAGAAATTGTCAATTTGGTGTCAAAGTGTCATGGTTGTCCGAGGTTGTTATAGGATAATCCACTGCGAAGGACATAAGGCGTCATGTAGGCTTGCATTCTGCTCTTGGCGTCAGGCCGACGACTAGACTGCCTAGTTTTATTGGAGGCGTTCTAAAACCTCTACAACGATGCTTGTCATTTTGATTCCCATCTCTATGTAAAGCTGACGCAGGCTTAGACAGAGGCTATGGAGTTTCAATATCTTAGAATAAATAATATTCATATTCTCCGGAATCCTGCCAGTGGAAATTGGTATCATGGCCACACAAACTTGGCCGAGTGTAATAGTTAGTCTTTTATTACTATGAAAGCTAAGACACAAGCTGCTTAGTGAACTCTTGTTGGTATCTGGATAAAAACTGGGTTGAGATTGAGTTAACTCAGTACTTTGGAATCGGTTGTCTTTTTTTAAAATGGTATCGGGATTTCATATTCTTAGCCATAGTTGCAGGTGTAACAAAAATACAACTCTTAAGAAAAAATCAATAATTTAAAAAGTACTTGGTTATTTTTATCTCGTATAACTTATTATTACGATGATAGATTTAAGTATAGGATTTATTACCAATAATATTTACTATAATAGAATTATTTTACTAGTGTCATCGTGTGACTAGTTTTAATTCTTTCTGTGTGATTACAGCTTAATAATACTAATTTCATCCACTTCACATAGCGTCGTTATCGCGTCACCAGGAGATATAAACACGTCTCTCACAGATGCTGTGCATCGTCACATGCCGATAATAGTGCAAGTTTTACATAAAAATAAAACTTGTATTATTGAGCATTGACGATGCACAGCATCCATTTCAAAGCTCCTGATGAGAGACTGCTATGACTGATTAAATGCCCCCACCGGCCTCCTGTGACTTAAACTCAGTAGATGGCGCTGCAGAGCACAAGGTCATCAGTTTAAAGCGCTGTGATTGGTGGAAAACAAGCGGAAGTATACAACGCCCTCTCACAGATGCTGTGCATCGTCAATGCTCAATAATACAAGTTTTATTTTTATGTAAAACTTGCACTATTATTAACTATTTTTCTATAGCGGGGACATAAGCTTTAAAATGATGTTTGAATCAATAATTTTGATTAATAATTAAAGAAGATATGGCAAACCTTCAAACCTTCAACTCAAATACAGCAAAGACTTTTTCGCGATTAGACCAGCAATAAAAAGTCTAGCGAATTATACCTTGACTTGTGTCTATATTGCCTTTAATACATATCAGGGTCCGTGGGAGGCGATCCGCAAGGTATTCTCAGCCGAAGAGCACAAGACAATGAGCACAACCAACAGAAGTGATTTATTTTTCTGCGACTACAGTCTCGCGCCGCTGTTTGTCCAAGAGAATTATTTGCAAGTAGCACCGCACTGTCCCAAGTAAGTCCTTAATAATAATAATAAATTTATTTCGCCATAATTACAAAGTTACCTACAGGTATTGTTGATAACAAGATCCTCATTTTACAACGTAATGACTGCTACCACCTTAACTACATAGCATTTTCAACGTTTTTTTTTGTAAAGCCTACACAATATGTTGGCGCAGTTGGCCGCGAACGTCATTTCAGTAGTGGCAGTTGCCGCCGTGGTGGTTCGTTTTTTGCGGCAAGCTTCACTCCCGACTTTGTCCATAATATCTTTTGTTGAGTATTCTGTTAATATATAGATAAGGATACTGATTAATAAAATGAAAAATATTGACTGCCTATGCCACCATTACCAAGAAAGTTTCATAGAGGTTATTTTTTATTGAAGTGAAACTTCTTATGCGACTTCCAAGCGTTAAACGTTAAACGTTTAACGCACTTTATCGGTCTCTCCTCTTTGTGTGAGCCAGAGCGAGAGAGCAATATATTATCGGTGAGAGAGTAAATGTCGGTGTGTATCTATATTCCACATTGTTTAAATAAAATAGAAAGTCTTTTAAAATGAAGTTTCACTTCTATCGTGTGTGAAGCACACACACCTTTTTTTATATCAAAATGGTGTTAATAAAGCATGCTTTCGACCTGATGGTAAGTAGCGTTAAAAGCCTGTTCACTCCCCTTTTGAAGAACTCCGTACTGTGTACTCTCCGCGAAATTTCACGAGGGACTTCATTACACATCCGGAGCGTCCACGGAAAAAACTCCTCTGAAACCGGACTGGTATAATTTTGAAATAATCCTGATAACCAGTTGCAACCTCTGAACTGTCCAACATATGTTGTCAGATGTTGGATAGTGTGTCAATCATTCGCTAATGCGATAGAATGAAATATATGATTATATATAAATATATTGGATGGAACATACCCTTGATTAGAGTGCATTTGAGAAAATAAAATGACAAGAACGCAACGACCTTTTCGCGAAACTTATCTATTAAAGCGATGCAAGGTCGGGATAGTCTTTTGTACGATTCGTCAGTGCTTTTGGTCTCGCGCGGCGCTGTTGATGTCGGCGTTATCAAATATATAGCCGCCGGAAACGGTGTTGCCACAGTTGAAAATCTGTTAATTTTAGGGAAAATCGTGCCTTATCACATTTCTAATTTTATAATAGTATAGTTATTTTTGGTAATTTCATTACCAGACCTATCCTGAGAGGTTTTTTATATATTATGTATATACATGTAAAATATATATTATTTGACCATTTGTAGATGAATAATATTAACTATATTTTACATAATTATTAGTTAAATTTTAAGTATTTTTTGACAATAACTCATTCGACTTTATACATTTATATCGGATATGGTTTTATTATTTTATTTCGGTTATCCGATAATTTCGGTTAAGCATATGTATATGCATAACTTCCCTACTCTATATGTCTTGTTGTGAAGCATCCTGACCATATTTTTATCAGTACAGCCGAGAGGTGTGTTCACACTTGTCTGATGTGTATGTTGTGACTGGGGATGTTACGAATACGAGATTTCGGATCTGGATAATTATGGATATCTTAAGAGTATTTAATCGGTTTTGGCTGTGGTTACGGATATGAAATTATTACGGATATCCGATAGTTACGGATAATTTCAGTATTGCGTCACACTAATGTAAATTTCACCATACCAAATGTATGAAAACGATAACGTTTGACGTTTCACGACACGTCAGATAAGTACCTACCTATATAAATCCGGGCTTATCACCGTGTTGCAACTTGTATTATAATTTACTTTTTTAATATAAATTTAAATATTCATTGTCATAGAAATGAAATACTGCTGCGGGTAAGTAATGCAGCCGATAGTATAAGTTTGGGAGACATTGTCGAAGCGAGGATTCGACGCAGCCAGACCTGGGGTCTGCTCCCTACACAGGTACAATATTCTGGAATAATACATTCATTATTACCATAACGTTATATAAGTAACTAGCTTGCCCGAAAGACGTTTTTCTACCCTTGTGTGTAGCGAAGTCTCAGATCAGATCGGACACGCGTCCGACGGATAAATCTGTATGTGTATGTCGAAGTCTCAGATCAGATCTGAGACGCGTCCGACGGATAAGTCTGTATATGTGTAGCGAAGTTTCAGATCAGATCTGAGGCGCGTCCGACGGATAAATCTGTATGTGTGTTGTGAAGTCTCAGATCAGATCTGAGGCGCGTCCGACGGATAAATCTGTATGTATGTTGTGAAGTCTCAGATCAGATCTGTGACTCGTCCGACGGATAAATCTGTATGTGTGTTGTGAAGTCTCAGATCAGATCCGAGGCGCGTCCGACGGATAAATCTGTATGTGTGTTGTGAAGTCTCAGATCAGATCCGAGGCGCGTCCGACGGATAAATCTGTATGTGTGTTGTGAAGTCTCAGATCAGATCTTAGACGCGTCCGACAGATAAGTCTGTATGTGTGTGGCGAAGTCTGAAATCAGATCTGAGACGCGTCCGACGGATAAATCTGTATGTGTGTGGCGAAGTCTGAGATCAGATCTGAGACGCGTCCGACGGATAAATCTGTATGTGTGTGGCGAAGTCTGAGATCAGATCTGAGACGCGTCCGACGGATAAATCTGTATGTGTGTGGCGAAGTCTGAGATCAGATCTGAGACGCGTCCGACGGATAAATCTGTATGTGTGTGGCGAAGTCTGAGATCAGATCTGAGACGCGTCCGACGGATAAATCTGTATGTGTGTGGCGAAGTCTGAGATCAGATCTGAGACGCGTTTGTCAGGTAGATCTGTGCGTGTATGACTAGCTATTACCAGTTTGAGTAGGAAACTACCAGCAAGCCTCTTTACCAGTGTAGTATATCAACGATGGAATAACTAATTGACTAACGTGTAAAGTTTGCCATATGCACCACAGCACGTTCGTCAATTAGTTTTACAATTGTCGATATATCTCTTGCTAAATTTATAATTTACCAACTTTGCTTAAATTATCATTTACTTATAAATATTAGCTATATTACAAGCAGTATTTCGAGTCTTATCTGCAGTTACATTTTTTTTATTAATGATGATTCTGAAAACTTACTATCTGTAATTGTGATTGGAAACCATTGAATTTTAAAACATAATAAGTGATTATAATAATATATAAGATCTTATCGTTGACAGGCGATGTACAGTTCTGTAATACCTGGTCACGAGTTGTCCGGTCACATGACCGGTCAGATACAGTTTCCGAGCTGGCTCGGGAAGAATTCTAGAGCCAATAAGATGCAGAGGCTATGTCAAGAAATACACGCTCATACGAGACTAAGGTAAGTTATTTTAGAAAAATAAAAGTGTAGGATATTGTAGTTATTTGTAATTATAAGATTTTATTTATTTTTCTAAAATAAAAGTATCTTGGGCAACTTTATAAGCTATATGCCAGCAAAGTCCCATCAAAATCAGTTCAAACGTTTCGGAGGTTACACGGAACATACAGACAGACAAAAAAAAAACTATTTTTTGTTATAGGTATTGTGTATACTTACATATGCATTTAGTAAAAAGGTATTATTTTGACATTACAAACAGACACTTCAGTTTTATTTATTTGTATAAATAATGAGGTAAAGTTTGTATGTTTGTAGGAGCGTTTTTTTTACGTTTAAAATAGCCTGTTAACGTTCTGGGATCACAAGGAATATTTTAAAAAAGTTTCATCAAAATCCGTCAAATAGATTATAACCTAAATCCGTTCAAATATACAAGAATTTAATGTATTACTTTATTAGGGTATGTGTGATATATTATTTTTTTTAAGTTGATGATATTGAAGAAAGATTAATACGTCGCTATACATTCCATAATACACTTGCTCTATTGTTTGTCTGCTATGATCTTCTGAAATGGTATCAGAGTAAAACATTTTATCTAATATAATTTATTAAATAGTAATAACATTCCAGCACATCAGGAAGTAAGTCTTCCATTTTCCTCGACTACTGCACACACCTTAGAGATGCTATAGTCAATCCGTTGATCAAGGATAAGATTGACGGTATATCCGAATCATTAGAAGTTCTCGAATCTTATCATCTTCTGAGAGAGGATCTCGATTCCTTGGTAGAATTGTCACTGTGGCCTGGGCAGAGGAATCCGACTATATTAATTGATTCTAAGGTAAACTATTATATTCTTAAAAAGTCGGTAGCAATTTTATTTCACTACGAGTGATATGAACTATAATGTGAGTTTTCTCATGAAGCTGTCACTTTTTGCTATTATCTATTGTATGCGCGCCACGTTTATTATTACTGATACATGTTGTCCGGTAATTAATGGATAATCTTGAAATAGCTTAAAACAGAACTTATAGACGTTAGGAAGAAATACAAATCAAAATATATCCTAAGTACCTAAGAAATGATTTTTAAGACTAAATTTCTTTATCTTATTAATACGGTTGTATTAGCTTAACATGTAACTAACAATATAATAATAAAATCTTAGAAGTCAATTTTAACCTACTTCTAATTGTTGTATGGAAATAAAACTTTGTATATATATACATATATATATATATATATATATGTAGTCTACGGTTGTTACTCAGAAGGCAGAATGCCTGGTAGTGGTGTCGGTGGTGTTAGCACTGGAAAAATTGCTTGTCCTGATCTAGGAGATTCGGTGCTTGGGGAAATTAACCATGATCCGTCCGCCTCTACGCGAGCAACAGCTCGACGCACAAGCTTAGGGATAGCCGACCGTACACGATATTATGGTAGTAAATATCACGTTCACACGACCCATTTCACATTCATAGCTAACCATTTTAAACATTGTGTATTAATTAATTTATTTTTTAATTTCTTGACGTTTGGTTTTAATTTATTTAAATAACCTATTTTCAATTGTCAAATGTTGTTTCTTAAACACCAATGGTCAGGTGCAATTGAATTTAAAAATTGTTTCATTATTGCAAATTTTGTTGTTTAATCAAATTTACTCCTTTTTTAAAAGCAGTAATTTACCATTTACATTAGATACAATAATTAATTATACTATTATAAAATCTACTTTATTACGACATTATGGCGACTCATGTTTTTTTGTTTATTTTTGTATACCCAAGATGTTTAAACCTTGTAAAAAAATATTGTTGCAAATATTTAGCTGAATGATGAATTCTATTTTGTTTTAAATAGTGCAATACTATTTACTGAATGAATGAATGTAAAAATGTATACTTAAAAAAAAACATTTGATATAGGTACTTCTTAGGATATGTTTTCTTTTTTTTTTCTGTATAGCCATTAGTTCTGCTATAAGCCATTTCAAGATTATCCATTAATTACCGGACACCATGTATTATAATAATAAACTAGCTGTTTCACCCGTGTAAAATTCGTTCAACTAACTCTGCATCGCGTCACTGCCAACACACTCGTGTAGCCTTTTGTTGTTCTCATTTCCTATACTCGCCTATAACTTTGCAGATTGCTTGACGTAAGTGGGTACGGCTCCGCTCCTTACAGCCGTAGCATGAAGTTATATGACCATCCTCAAAAAAATAGGTTATAAATGCGAAGAGAATTTTTCAAATCCGACTTTTACAGCAATCGATTTTAAACATATTGATGAAACTTGAACAGTGACATGTTTGTTGACAGAGGCATGTGGCAAGTTAGTTTAAAATCTGTTGCAATATTTGTCCTCAAGAAACAAACAAAATCGACTAGACAGACAAGAAAACGAATTAATACTGTATTTTCATCCAGTTATGAGCTGTGTTTAACGTTTCTAGTTTCTAACTCATTGAGAAGTTGTTTGAAATCTATTGCAAAATTTGTACTCTGCAGACAGACAAAGCATGTTAATAAAAACGTTTTTAATAAGCTTTTTGTAAAATGCTAATTAACATACTATGTTGAGTATAACATTATATATAATGAATACAAACAATTAGGAATGCGATCAATTGATAGCATTTCTAAATGAAAAAAAAAAAAACAATTTTCTTTACGAAAATATTAATTTTAAAATACGTCTGTTTTGCCAATAGCGGTGACCGGTGAGTATTAAAATGATCCCTGAATAATTAATTTGGAAAATGAATTAACAAAGATATAGCTCTACCACAAAAAACACCTTTGAGAAATAGTATAGAGATATGTGAAGTTAAGTGTGATGTATGTAGATATTGAGTGAAACTGTTTGATATATGTAGGTGAAGGCAGCAATGACGCGTACGTACAATAAAACAGCGAGCGCGCTGCCGTACGCCGCGGCCGCTGTGAAACGCTCACGTGCTACCGCTGACGACAACATGGATCTAGGCGAAGACGACGTCCAAGAGGAATCTGAAGACAGTGATCCCGAAAATGACGGATTAATTAAGGTAGCTTTTCGAAGTAAAATATTTTTCGCGTGGTTGACGCCTCCTTGTGCGTGTTCTGCAGTTTTTATATGACAATATAATGTCAACTGCTACACCATCAGCAGTAAGTTTGGAATCTAAACGGCCACGGACAGTTTTCTTACACGAACGCTGGTATATGGAATGAGCTTCATGCTGAAGTTTTCCCAGGAGACTGAAATTTTAATTGCCTAGTTTTTTATTTAAATAAAAAAGCAAGGTTACGTAACGCGCTGTTCGAATCCCTCTCCTGACGCATCGTAACATTTTGCTACAACCCCCCTTTCTCCCCAAATTGCGTTACGTAATACTTGAACGTTCCCTTTTTGCGGTATATTCATCTTTATAACACTTTCAGGTTCAAAAAAAGAAATCTAATGGAACAGCAAAGTCCGATTCAAATAAAGAAAAACCAAGTTCAAGTAAAACAAAAACGGATAAAGGGAAAAGTAAGAGGAAATGAAAACTTAAATATTGTGGCCAAAATTTTACATACCAACTCAATTTTAAAACTAAAAACGGGTAGTATTTGTAATATTTTATCAATATAAAAAAAATGTCTTGTTCTATACGAATTAATATTGTTTTATGTCAAACAGTAAATTAATACATATGTGTTTAGTTGATAAAGATTATGTTTGAGGAAACTTTTGTACTAATAATGTCAAAATTAATCTGAAAAAATTAACTTTTGTTTCAAACCTACTTTAATGCAGAATCCAAATCAGACAAGTCTGTAACGTACCTTAATTATAATACTAATAAATGTAATGTTCATAAGTTTGGTTGTTTCAAAATAAAATCATTTAATATTGAATGATTATTGTAATATTCTATTTCACAACTTTCCAGCCAAGTTACAAATATAGTATACAATATGCAATGCCATCCTGTTTCAGAATATTTGTTATAAATATCAACACATTGTTTGAATTGTGGTGTGATTGACTATTTTCCTACTAATTACCTTTTGTTAAATCTATATAAATAAAATGATTGAAGTTTGCCCTGCATCACTCAAAAACTAGTGGATACATTTTAATCAATTTTTTATTTGTTTTACTTGTTAGATACGGTGGTCCTTATATGAAACCATCAGAAAAAAAATTATATGTTCTTTAGAAATTCTGCTCTCGTGTGTACACTGCGTATGAACTCTGGTCGTCTCACACCACTAGGCCAATCTCAATCAATGTTTACAATCATGAAAATCAGGACATGCATTAACCGTGCATAATGTAAATGTGTTCTATCTCATTCTCTCATAGGCTAAATCCTATAGATTTATATGGTTGTCGCTTTCTCGTTTCATCGAGTTTCAATTCACAACGGTAGTAAAGAAGTATTCACTTCAATAATTATTGATATCTTCATTCAATAAAAGGTTATACAAGTTTTAAGAAACTACGATTTTTATAAGCACTATGCGTTCTTCTGTCGTCTACGTGAGCGAAGCCCCCGGCACACCTAATTTTGAATAAAATATTATGCTATTTTATTTTTTACTAAGTGTGCCCGCGGCTCTGTTCGCGTCGATTACAGAATTATTGTTCATAAAGATATCGTGATATACATATTATTTTTTGTTGATAAGGACCAATTGATCTAATGAGTAAAAAAAAACATCAAAATCTGTCCAGTAGTTTTTGCGTGATGCGTGAGCAACGGTAAACCTCAATAATGTTATTTACATATATAGATAAAGATTCGATTAAGTTTAGTCAATTTTTTAATAATCAAAGATATAATATCAGAAACAGTTTACAAATTTTTATGTGTACCCACAATCCATAATGAGTTAAATATTTATATCCAAGTAAATATAATATTTATTGACACATTACTTAAAAGTAAAAACTTAAAAATATGGTTTTTTAAACAAATAAGTGAACACAAGTGATGGGCCACCTGATGGTAAGCGGTTACTGTAGCTTATAGACTCTTGTAACAGAGGTAGAACTCAGAGGTAAAACCTTGAACCCTCCTTCCCCAAAGAGCTCTGTAAACCCTATTCACAGCAGGAACACAACACAAGGTTATTTGGCTGTGCTCTTCTGTTGAGTAGAGGTATTTCACCAGTCAGTTTGCCCCAAGTAGAAGAATCCTAAAAAAATTATCTGTGCCCTACCTCCGTGAAACAACAGTAGTGTAAAAAACAGAGTTTTGTTTCAAATAAGAAAAAAAATTGCCATATTTTATTTCCATTTTGTCTGAGTTTTGGGAGGAGTTATAATTTGGGAGGAAATATTGACTGACTGATTTATCACTGCATGCTAAGTCCAAACAACTGGGGCTAGGACCGTGAAAATTCACATGCCGGTTTCTTTCACACTGTAGGTACTTAAGTACTAGGTAATTTTTTGAAATTAAACCTCTAATAAGATGATGAAAAATGGGATGACAGTTTTATTAAAATCCATAATTTTTGAAGATAGATCTATAAAAAACAGGTATTTAATAATTCATTTAGAAAGTTAAAAAAGACTAGCTTCATTTTTTTTTTTCATTAAGTACCTAAGGGTGTAAAAGATGGAATAAAAGTTTGTATAATACAAGTAACGGCATGTACTAGCCAAAGGCAAGTAACAATAAATGTTTTCATAATAAATTGAAATTAATTCATCATTTTGTTTAAGGTCATGAAACTTTATTGGGAAAAAAAGAATGGGATAGGTGGTGTAGTGGTTCAGTTTTTAATTATTGAGAGGGGCAGAACAACATCTGCTGGGCCAACTGTATCAAATACAATTGTAACTCATACATAATTGTTAGTTTTTATTTTCAAATCTCTACAGTTTTTAGTTCATCATTCGAGATAAAACTGCTCTGATAAATGTAAGATATGCTTTGTATGATTATTGACAATCTACAAATCATCTGTTTATACTGAATTTCGTTTTAATTAAGAGAAGCTTTTATTCGCAATGATCCCACCCTATTTTAAGTAAAGATAAAGAGGGCAGGAGGAGGCGGGTAATAACACCAATAGAATAATTAAAAAAAACGAAGACTGAAACAAAGTTTTATTACATAATAATTGAAACTAATATTATACTCAACATTTTAAATTATTTTATAAAAACTAATCTTTACGTATACGTTGCACCTTTGGGTCGTCCGGCCTCATGATCACATAGGTCATTTTGTAACGCCTGTTGTCTCCATCATTCTTGCTATAATTATAGCATCCAATGATACCCAGACCTATTCCGACGATAGCTAAACCAGTACTTGCTAGGATTTCGGGTATTTCGTTCCATCCACGTTGCAGTAACTGGCCCAAAGTACGTCTTGGGACAGCAGCCATTATAAAGTGCCTTTATATTTACAGTAAGTACCTTGTTTCGTCGTATAAATAAAAGTATACTTATCAGCTGTAAGGCTGTAACCACAGAACACTACTACATTGTCAACTGTCGTAAGTAAGCACCATAACAGGGTGACCATCTAAAAAATTGTGAATCTGCAAAAAATCTGCCGAAATTGACTCCAGAATATGCCATCATATTATTACATCCATGGAAACGGGTATGAATAAATAAAATACTACGTATTCAAAGGAATTTCCTTATTTTACCTGAAATATTTCACAATTTTTATATGTTTATTATGTATCAACATTTGCTTCAACTCATCATTTTGTTCATTTTCATTTTACATTGATTTTAAAGACATCTTTTAAATAATTTCTTTCATTGGTGTAAAGGAGTTACAGTTCCGTACAATACAGTTTCCGTGTTTATTTATACTTCTTTTGTTGTGATTATAGCTGACACATGTTTTTTAGGAACCTGTTCAACGGATAAAAGACGCAACTGCACACATTAAACGTCAGAAGAGAATAAGGTGACAGATAAACAAGACAACAAACATTGATTGATTTAAACCTCGATCCGAAAATAATGCAAAATAAAGGTTGCCAGCTCCGTAAATGATTTCCTTGCCAAAATAAAGTAAATAATAAGAAACAGAAAATTATAAGTATTCTAAGTAGAAATACTAATATATACAAATGTATTTAAAAATAATACAGATTTCCTTGAAATCTGCCCAAATGGCAGAAATCTGCCGCAAATGGTCACACTGCAAAATATGTTATGTAGGGATGGCGATCTGAGATCGATTAATCGATTATTTTTAAATGGTACGTAAAACTGAATCTATGTAATGAATTGTTATTTCCAGCCAGCTAAATGGTTTTTTAAAACTCATGGTGGTAGTAGTATGTATAATGAAGTTAAAAGGAAAACTATCTGAGGTAAGTAGGTTTTCTAAGTTACCGAGTAATAGTCAATCTATACTAATTCTAATATAATAAAGCGGAAGAGTATTATTGATTGTTTGTTTAAACACGCTAATCTTTAGAACTACCAGTCAGATTCGAGAAATTATTTTTGTATAAGATAGCCAGATTCATGAGGATTGGTATAGGCTGTCTAGCATTAGGCTACGCCTCCAAGCTACCCCTTTTGTTAAGTAAGTCAGAAGAAATCATAGCGCACCCGAACTGCTTTATCCGCGTGCGCTGTCGTAATGTTTAGTGATACGTAATTAAAATATTGATCCTTAGTACATCTAAAAAAAAGTCCACAATACTTTATGACTATCTCTTATACCTACATAAACCACAATAAGGTGTTTTATATATTTTTTTAATTGAAAAGTAATTTATGAGCATTATTATTAGGCATGCATATTAATCCTTACGAACGAAAGTTACTTCAACAGGACAGTTTTAGGTAGATAAACTTTGCCCTTTATAGCATGTTAGTTACACGAATAGTTTGGGAGATAATGTAAAATTAAAATAACGCAACACTCGGCTCGGGCCTATGACTGTAGATGTAGTAGTATGGGCAAGCCTTGTCAGTTGTGACGCATAACCCTGGCCGCGCGATAAAAACATTGTCTATACTGAAGTATTATAAAACATCAATCAACTATTTCTTTTAAATTATACGCGGGTGTTACCGCGGCAAAGCCAGTTTATAGATATTACAAATTTCCGTACAAATGTATCTACAGACTATATACTACAATCTTACCAAATTTCAACAAATTTGGTTCTGTAGTTTCTGCGTGATTGGCAAACAAAATAACAGACAAACGGATAGATAGACAGACAAAAATTTCAAAAACTGTTGAAATATTTCTATCCATGTTTCTAAAACCCTCCATATCATTATTTCTCAAATATTTTTAACTAGCTGTGCCCGCGGCTCCGCTCGCGTGGTATCAGAATGCTGTCGATCAAGCGCACGCGCGAATCGTGCTGCCCTCGCTCTAAATACGGAAGATAAAAATGCTTATTGTGAGTGATCCTTAGAAGACAGATGAAGATTAGAAGAAGATATATGCTATCGCTGATTTACTTCTAGATTTTTTAAGATTTACAATTATGTACAATAAACATTAATTTTGATATATTTCGTATGTACTCACTGTAAGCCATCTAAACGCCCCAAATACATCTTTTTCCAAATTGGTTCACTATTATCGCCACTGCTTATTTCGTATGTCACTTTATCTAATAAAATATATCCTATAACCTGGCCAGATAGCATAGCTATGAATTAAAATAAAAAACATGAAAACCGGAAGAGTTTTTTTTCGCGTGAAAAGAACATAAGCGGACAGACAGACAGAGTGACCTTAACTTTTATAAAATGTATAGAAGATACCCGCTTGGCCTCTTTGACTCTGCTTAAGGACGAGCTGTGAGAATTGTTGACTATCCCAAACTCAAAAGAGGTATCGAACCTTTTAATCTAAGGAAAGACTTTGCCATCTTCTGCTTGTTCTACCGCTTGTATGAGGGGTTGTGGTCAGAGGAATTGTTCGACATGATGCCAACGGCTACCTTCTACCATCGCACTGCTCGCCATCAGCTCTGCTCAAGTTAATAGGTTTTTAAAGGGTCGAGTTGCATGTGATGCTTGACCTCTTACCATCAGGCGGGCCGTATTCTTGCTTGCCACCATCGTGGAGTATAAAAAAAGGTGCACAGATTTCGACTCTTTCTCTTTTATTATAAGTATAGATCATTATTATTCATAATATGTTTTTTTTTTTCGATTTCATTACACTGTTAGCCTGAAGACTCGGACGGCTTTTACAGCTTCACCGGGCTTGAAGGCGAGCGCTGAAAGCACAATATTTTGATCATATCGATATTTATACTTAAAAGAGAAACGTGACAATTAAAAACTTTATTGGTAGGTAAACGTAAGAAAGCGGTAATCATTACAGGCAGTTAATTTTTGAATTAAAAATACAGTTTTTTACGTCATCGTGGCGAACGAAGTTGTCAAATAAGAAGCTTTGCGATTGTGGAAAAGGAGAAAACGACGACAATAAATATGACTCCAGAACCAAAAGAAATTGGGCACCAAGTTAAATTTCCTAAAACTTTGATTGGCCTTTTCAAGAGAGGCTGTTGGGAAATACCTGAAATTATGGGATCTTCGTTCTTGGCGGTCATAGGAATAGGCTTAGGTGGAATTGGTGTCTATAGATATATTAAGTCTGATGGCGATAATAGAGAATACAGAAGTGTTTATCTAATTGTTAGACCAGAGGACCCACGAGCATGTCGGATCAAAAATCCTGTGCATACACAGTACAAATAATAATTTTATTTTCTCATGAATAAAATAATAGTGTTCTTTTAAATAAATAAATGTGTTCGTTAATTATTTCAATGTTGAAATCACATATTTTTTCCTCAAATCTGAGGCTGAATGTTGGATCTAGACACACGGCAGTGTGTCAGCCAAGTTCGAAAAAGAAAAGGGGGTTTATCGGCTAGTGTGTAAATTTACACGAACCATATCGAGCTACTTTCGACCCCTCCATATAAAACAAAGGCTATTCGACTAGGAATGTAGGTTCTTCAATTCATTTACAAAACGATTTGTTACTTTCTTTGAGATGGGATTTCTAACTTATTGGCAAGTTCGATCGATAGTTTGAACTTGACTACGATTGTTTGATAGTGCAAATGACATTCAATTAATTTACAAACTATCGAAGATAAATGAACACTACTTACGGGCTTTAGAGGGGCCATACACGTTGAGATGGTCGCAAAGACTCGATGGAACTGCTGTGTCGCGTCGAAACGAAGAGTGTGATGTATATTCAGGACAGTTTGTAAGTTCGAGTCGTAACGTATGTATGGTAATCGAACTGTCGTGCACCTTGGACCGGTGTACTTGTATTACAAGATTCGATGACTATTTCAGCTTTAGATATAGTTATAGTATTAGATCGGCAAAAGTTGAATAAGACGAGACCAAAAACGGAATATAGGTATTAGTGTGCATTTATTATATTTGTAGATTTAATTGTTAAACGAGTTACATCCAGTTAGCACAATTAAAAATGTCTACTAAGCATTAAATTACACTTTATAACCTTAGATTTTGCAAAAATAAGCGGAATTTGTTTAGACAACTATTTACGTAGGCCGATACAGGCTGATAACACGTAAGAAAATGGCCTCATATCCCTATCTCGATCTAATACAGATGCTATGCTCTTGCGAGTTGCCGATCTAGATACAGGTGTAACATTGAGGTGGATCAGTGAGGGTAACTCTGAAATTATGAGAGTTAGAGAACTAAGTTCTAAATAACCAAGGCATCAATTTTAAAGATTAAAAGAAAATTAGAGCACACATAGATTAAAAAAAGTTTACACGAGCAGGGAATAAAACTATATGTACTGAGGTTGTAAGAAATAAATGTGGCTAGAAAGCTCTGTGTCTAAAATGCTGAAATTTATTATTTTATTTAATGTGTAACATGATCTTGGTCGAACAGTCCGTTTTACGACTGATCCACGAACTTATCGCATCTGAACGATGTCTATGGGACGGTTCGTGCGACCGTCGCGTTTAAATGTGTGTTCATATTTCATAGTAAATTAAAATAAATAGTACCGTAAAGGTCGAGTTATTTGTAAAATGTGTGTCTATTTATTTAGCTTGACTGTTGACCGCTAATTTGACATTGACACTCTGACTCAGTTGACAAATATTTAATATTAACCTCTAGACGTTACTGAGTTAAGCCTACGCCACATTGAACGGACATGCTGTCGCCGAACTTACGTCGCGGTAAATCCGCAACTGAACATATCAGCTATATAAAGTTGAAAATCTGTCGCCAAGCACCAATAGGTGTGTTCCGCCAGCTGCACTTGAGAGTCAGTCTTCCACTAGGTTTAGCGTTTTACCATCTTGGATCACATCTTCACTTAAAATCATGTGAGATTGTCGCCACTACGCCAAACCTATAACGATAAAAAAAAAACAATATACCGCAGTGGATTGTCAGTCGACAACTGCGTGGAAGTAAAATGGATCCTATAGAAAGCGTAAATATTGGATGATATATGTTGGGTACATCGTCTAAATAGTCTGTAAGCGGTAATTTTAAAATACTACGTGAAACTAAGACAGTAACCAGAAAATCCAGATAAGTCATTTGAACATTAGGTATTGAGTGCCTGAATCATAATTTGTTATACTACTCAGTTTGACGAAGGTTTATATAACAAAATAAAACACACAACCGTCGGTGTGAGCGTTTCGCCGAATGTGGCGCGTGGTATACATGCAATGCGACGTAACCAATCTGACGCTGATGGAAGACCGATGCGCGAAAATCGGAACAGAAGTCGAGAGAGAGAGCGAGCGAGCGAGCGAGGTTCTACAGCTTAACGCTAATAAATATTATTGCGTATAATTTGTTAATAACGGGCACACTACGCGGAAGATTAGTTGCTTCGCTGGCGGACCTCTCGCTCTCGGCGTCTGTCTTCCGTCAGCGTTAGATTGGCTACGTCGCATTACATGTATTTTAATATCACGCGCCACATTCGGTGAAATGCTCACACCGACGCAACGGCGCATACAGAGAATGTTTGACACCAAAGGATTCTCTTCTAGGGATATAACCATTCTAAATTGTGTTTTGTTTAGTAATGTAAACCTTCTCCAAACTGAGCAGCACATCGAATGATTGAATAGACATTCAACAATATTTGAATGATATCTAGATATTCTGGATACTTCCTCGGTTTCACGTACAATTTGTAAAAGAGTCCCTTAGTATTTAGATGTACATCCAATATTTACGTTTAATATAGGATCTATTTTACGTCCATCCCGTATAAATGTATAATATAAAGTAGTTTCTCTGTGTATAACGGTCTGTAGTCGATTGACAATGCGTTGCGAAATATTTAATGTAGCTTTTATGTTCGGTTGCGAATTTATCGCGACGTAAGTTCGGCGACGGAATTTCCGCTAAGTGTTGCGTAAGCATTACTTTGAGAGATAAATAGATATTACTCGTATATAGTTACTGTCAAGAGTCATAGAGCAAGTTCATAGAGTACACAATTGTTTATATGTGAAGTTACTATTATTCTGTGTGTTTTCATTATATTTTGTTTGTATCTATGCTGTAAGCTGTTATTGACAAGGTCACCTTGAAGCTTCGGTCGCGAAAACTGAAATTTTATTTATTAATAATTGACGGTTATTGTCTGCTGACTGCTCTAGTCATCCAATTGGTAGTAAACGTTCATCGTGGGTGTACGCTCTTAATTAAAAAAATGGTTTCTCGTTTCGAAGGAGTCGAGCAAGGCCCTCCGATTGAAGTTTTCTTATTGAACAAATTATTTACAGACGACACATTCCAAAATAAAGTTAACTTGGGTGTTGGGGGTGAGTAAAATATAGTATTGTTTTAAATTATGGTATTTTAATTAAACTCATAATCTTTAGAATATATTATGTAACTTATTTACCTGATTGGATTTAATAAACAGGCTTATGAAATAATGTATTGATAACTCCTAATAAAGTTCTCACGTTTATTTGAAAATCTACCACTTTATAGATTTTAAATATGTGTTTTAAAAAATATTGTTACTTATATGTTTTTAGTTTTGTTATGTACATGCTGTATTTATTTATTTACTTATAATATTATAAATTTATCTATTGATTTGCAATAATAGACTTAAAATTGTAATGAGCTTCACATTCAAATTTGTATAATTTCCCCATATACACAACAAATGTTTTATAAATTAAAAATGATAAAATGTACAATTATAGATCTAAATATAGAACTATCTGCCATAATATTCATAGTAAATATTACTTTTCAGCATATAGAGATGAGAATGGAAAACCCTGGGTGTTGCCAGTTGTTCGTAAGATGGAGAAACAAATGGCAGAAGATGATACCCTTCTGCATGAATACTTACCAGTACTTGGTAAATAATTTTCACATATTTTTTTTAGAATTATTGACATTTTAATTTTCTCATAGGCAACAGAAATAAGTGACCTAAGTCAATAAATCGACGGCTCCCACGCATAAAGTCGAAACACATTTTTTGAGTAAATCGTATTTTTGTGTCATTCGAACCATAATATACCGTATTAAACATCCCTGAACCCTAATAACTGAATTACTGAATTCCTGAATACTAATATCTTCTATAAATTATGAGTTTTTGAATTACACAAATGAACTATATCAGTAACGTTTACAAAAATAGCTCTCCTGAAAAATATCGCTTTTTGCCTTACGACCTTATGCGTGGGAGCCGTCGAAATACAGTTGAAAGAAATGTAGGTATATTTAAGGTTTCTTAACCATACTTCATAATTGATAATGCATATGGATTGTATTCGAAAAAAAAATGTGGTTTATAGATTTTTCTTTATTAAAATAAATGTGATTAAATTATTTCTAACAAATGTTTATTGAAACTCCTAAATGGAAACTTTCATAAACATTGTAGATGCCAGCCCTATTGCTGTAGCGGAGAGTTGATAATTAAATTCAAGATCTGTTGCTCTGGTGCGTTTTTGTATACCTATATATATTTTATAGTAATAATAATATCTATTTCTTTTGTAACATACCATATGCATTTATTATATAACTTTTGTAAAAACATGGTTGTTATTATATTGATAACAATTATAATATTATCCATGGTTCAGTAGGCAACAATACACTGTAAATGTTATCTCTGTCCGTCTTAACATTGGGAATGATATCAATGAGAATAATGATTAAAATGATATTGTTACAACCATGTGTAATTAAAATGGTGTTTGTATCACTAAAATAATTTATTTGTACGAAATAATGGAAAAGTAGATTAAACTTACTATTTACCTAAATACACCTGTAATAAGAACACCTGTTCTCAGTCACAGTCATACTTCAGAGAAACATGTCAGAACATTAATTTTAACATAATATGTACATATGTTTTGTCTATAGCAGGGAATATAATGCTTAAAATGATGTTTGAATTATTAATTATGGTGAAGAATTATCTGAGATATGGGATTGCCTGGAAAAAACATCTTTGAGTAATAATATAGTATAAAAAAAATGACCCTTTTATTTTTTAAAAATGACACCCTACGATGTGTAGCATCTGACATGTTATCCTACTATGAAATTGAGATGAGATAAATGAGATCAAATATATTCGAAGCATAGAAATATATGTAATTCTATATTAACACTAGATTTACCAGCCATTTAAATGTACCTATTTTTACCATAACCTGTCAATAAGACTGGTGTATAAGAAAAAATGCTAATCGTGATTTCCAGTCTTTATTCACTCTTAAAAAATGGTAAAAAGAGTTCAACAATATTAATTTCAATGTATTTTCAATCATCTGTGTATAAACACAGATGGATTTATGGACATTGTCAAATAACAAAACATTTAATTTTTTACAGTTTGTCGCTCACAATTTCTACATATGTAGATTTTGCTATTTGTACACTTTCCACATAGACTTTTTTTGCATTTGTTGCAAATATTTGTAGTCTTATTGTTATTGCAGTATCTTATTTGACACCATTTGCGTACAGGAACCGTGCCATCTGTAGTTGGTATATCAGCTTCGTGTGATTTTTGCCTTGAAGTCTGATATTCTGAAGCAAGTTCTTCTGCTAATCGAAACAAAGTCTTTCCGTGAGATATTTTCTCCTGTTGTGTTTTTGTATAATATCCAGCTATTTATTCCGGCTAAATCTAAAATATTGAAAAACACTTGAAGTGGCCACCTTCTGGAACCATACTTCACCGTATATTTTCGTGCCATTTGATCAGTGACATCGACGCCAAATTTAGTTTTATTATAGAACGATACAGTTTCAGGTAATTTTAGCAGCTTTATCAATTTTGATGTGTTTATGTTTTGTACTTAGTAGAAGTACTTTTTTGAAAACACTATGAATTGGTAATCTACCAACAGTACCTCCTTCTTCAATTTTCGTCCAAATAGTTCCGTCTGCAGCAATTTCAGTTTGCTGATTTGGTACGTTGCTTCCACCTTCATCTTCAGAACTGGAAGGGAATCGCATGCATCGTCTCGTACGTTTGTTTGGAATATTTTCGCAATCACTGTCACTTGACTGATCTATATTGTCTTCATCAGGAACTTCCTCATCACTACTCAATCGCCTTGTGGATCAATTTGTTTATCTAATAATTCACCTTCGCTACCATATAATTCACTTTCCACATCTGAACAATCCTGAGGTATGCTGGTTGCATTTTCTAAATATGTAGAAACTTTTATTCGTTTTGACATTTACAGGGGTTGACGATATGCAGGCTACTTGCCGAAGAATATATTTTTGAATATTTTCAAATACACATTCTTTCTTTCCTTTCTTACCTTACCTGTGTCACTGTATGGGTAAAGATGAATGATTACGTTTGGAGATCGCTTGGACTAAATACTCGTAAAAAATTCGTAAAGATACCGTAATCACCTAAATCGGCTCGATAACGATAACGTAATGAACAAAAGACGCGTGGGCACTATTTGTATTTCCACGGTCTCACGATTCTCCCGAAATCATACATTTCTTCATAGAAACATGCACCAGTCATTTTGACTGGTACTGGTATAAATAGTTACAACAAAAAATATATTTGTTATTAACACATGTAAAGTAAAATTAAGTTCATAAAATGTATTCTCTACTTATAGCTACAAAAGTCATAACATCATTTTGGAAAGAAAATGTTTAATGTAGTAGGAATTTTGAATTGAAGTTGCACGACCAGTCAAAATGACTGGTCTGGTAAATCTAGTGTTAAGGTGTGCGCTTGCTCGCGCAAGTTTAAATCTAGTTGTGGTAAATATGCCTTATAACCTGAAAAAAAGATCTACACTAAAATATTTATTTGAATAATTTTATATTACTTACTCACATTTTTGAAGAATGATGAACATTGTCAGACGCTAATAGTAAAGAATATAGTTTACTTATATAAATATTACCTCCGATTTTATACACAACACTGTATAACTCTAGATGAGTGCACAGCTGATGCATTCTCCTTCTCTATTTCCCTTTCTCTTTACACTATGTTGGACGACAGTACGTCGTGGTACCAACCTCACGCAAAATGGGTTGTCAACATATCACAGCCATTTCTCCGCCAATGTGCACGCTTCTCCGGTTCCCCGTAACACATTTCTGTCCCTTTTCCAAAGTTACTGCCACAGAAAAGATCCAGTAACTGAGAGGAAAGATGTTACATATCAAAAAATGGTGAAAATGTCAAATTACTTTATAGGAGTTGTAAAAAAATAATAATTGATAAACCCAATCGAGTTTCTTACCGGTTCTTCTCGTTAACTGGGATGTTTTCCGAACCTATGGTAATATTTTAACATTCATACGTACCTTCCTAAGACCTCAACTTAATAAAGTATTTTTTATTTTGAGTTAGTTGCATTTAGAAAGAAGGGTAGGGTACAGAGAAATTTCTTTGGAGATGTCTCTCTACTTGGGGCATTCTGACTAGTTGAGTCAGTCCCTACAGAAGATTGCAGCCAAATAAACTTGTTTTGTGTTACTGTGGTGAGAAGGGTTTGCAGAGCTCCTTTAGGAATGAAGGGTTGAAAGAGAGGCAGGGCACAGAGAAATTTGGAGATTTCTCTTTACTTGGTGCAGTTCGACTGGTAGAATACCTCCATACAAATAACCATGTGTTGTGTTCCTTCGATAAGTAGGTTTACCAGAGCTCCTTGGGGTAGGGGGTTCAAGGTCTATTAATACGCGCTATTGATACCTACGGTATTACAATTGCCCATCGGCTACGTTAACCGCTTACCATCAGGCGGGCGTTATGCTTGTTTGCCACTTGAGTTGTATTAAAAAAACATTTAAATTAGAATATTTCATTATTGTAAGGTTTAGTTGATCAATAGTGTGAAAGAAATGTATCAATTGATGTAATTATGATAAAGCTGCGTTAACTACATCAATACCTAGCAAGCTGTCGTAAAACATGCGCTATCTATAATTAAAAGACCTTCATTACGTCATAAGTAATTATACACTATCTCGATGTCATAAAATATGATATGATAAAACTTTTAATATTGCTTGTAGTATTTAATATCGTGTAATATAGGCTTCTAATAGACTAGCGTTTGTTGCGCGTACGCGTTACTACAATATTTGCCCGCGTCCCTCCAACGCTTGAACATCGCTGACGCTGCATGCACTCCGCGTTTGCGTCGCGTGCCTGTATAATTGAGCGCTCGCGTCGCGTACACGCGACACGACGCGAGTACTACATTAACCTGGCGTGCGAAGCAAACGCCGCGAGCATGAAGCGTCAGCGCTGTTCAAGCGTTGGAGGAACGCGCACGCTCGACAAACGCTAGTATGTTAGCGGCCATACTAATTGATTGTAATTACGGTGTATGCAGGGGTGGTGTATGCGATTCATTCGAAGGTTATGCTAGCTACATTTGCCATTGGTTTGTTCTGGTTATTACCTACTAGCTGTGAAGCCGTGGGGTTTCACAAGTGTTTTTATTCGAGCAATGCGATGCACCCGTGTAGTCTATCGTTGTTTTTACTTTCCGTACTTGCCTACAGCTTGCCAGATTGCTTGACGCTCCGCTTAGTGCTCCGTTCTCCTTAGGATCGTAGCGTGAAGTCATATGGCCTACCTAACCTAACCTTCAATAAATAAACAATAAAATGCATTTTTTTTTAAATCTGATTGGTAGTTCCAGAGATAAGCGCGTTCAATCAAACAAACTCAGAGCTTTATAATATTAGTATAGATTTTGTCTATATTTTTTTAAATATTCAGCGGTCAAAACATCTCAAGCAGTACTAAAATACAATCTGAGATCAATCACAGATGACTCGCTTCACTTGAAGATTGAGTTGAATTATTATTTTTTGTGAAAAAATATAGTGGCCTTTGTTCTTCTGCAGTAACGCGGGGTTTACAAGCCTAAATAAATGATTTTATAACCTTTTAAAATTATAAAATGATGTATTTAGATCCTATCGGCTACACTGAAAAAAATGAATAGCTGAACTAGTTTGACTAATCAGAAAATAGCTTAAATTTACTTCTTAGTAACCAAACTTTTGTTAAAATAGCTAAACTGGTTTTGCTGCACTTCCCAAACTAGTTAAGCTATTCGTACTTTTGTTGCTATTAAATAAAAAATTGGCTATTATTTAATGAAATGGGTTTGCTAAACTCGTTTATCTACTTTATACAAAACAAAGTTTAGTAAAAAAATACTATTTGATTACTGATAGGCAAACACTTTAGTAATTATTATACAAAATGTTTAGTTATATCTAAGCAAGTATTAAGTAAATAATAGACTAACAAATCCATTAAATGTTTATTAATTTATTTTCCTATTGTAGCAAAAATTTATTATCAATTAGAAGACAAACTTTTACAGTTATATGTAACTAAGTTATTAAAAACATTCCTAGCTAAAATTTGGTTATCTATTTCAAATTGTTTAATAAATAGTAGATAAATTAACAAATTTTTTCAACTAAATGAACTTGTTTCGACACGAATCTCCTATACACTCGCGGTACGCGTTTCTGCGCTTATTAGTGTTGCTACCTTAGCGATTTATTCTCTAGATTCGGTGATTTTTGTCGCCCTTTTGCGAAATTTTTCTATAGTTAAGTGAATTATTTTGCTTTTGCGTTTTTCAGCGCTATTTGATCGCAACCATAATAATTATGAAGTTTCTTTAAAATACAATAAGTTAATATTTTGTTATTTATTTTTACGTATTTTTGAGACCCTGTAACTTTAGGCGACACTCTTCTCCACCACTGCATTCCACAGATTTATTTACTAATTAACTTCACGCAATGTCTCTCACGGGAAGAAAGGTAGAAAGAATAGAGCACCACTGCAATCTACTTTTGCATACCTCTTTAAAAGTTTACATATGTTTTTATCGCCCGTTTTTTCTTTTTCGGTGCGCTTCCTTCAAGAGTTTTTTGAAGACCCTAATAAAATTGTGCCAACCATATGATAAGTTTTAAAAATATATGTTTCACCACTAGAAAAAACAGGTTTCGAAAAATTATAGAAAGTTTTAGTATTAGACATGATTTTTACAAGATTTGTCTGAAACTGTCTTTATTATAAAAACAAGATAATATTTTTTTTATTTATGCGCGGTATTTCTAGTTCTGAACACGATAATTTCAAGCTACAAACACGGTAGTTTTTAATTTTCATATGGAAACACTGGTACATAGTGTTAAAATTATATTATTCTTCTCCTTCTTTCCGTCGACGACAGTTGCTGAATTACTTTGTTGTTATGAAGAGTATTCTTTATGCGTTTTTCAAGTGCCTCTGTTTTAATATTCATGGTGTATGTTAAATTACTTTCAAAAACGAAACACCGACGACTTTCTTACATGGAGAAAGATGCCAGTCGATCCGATGGCCGATGAGTTACGATCGTGGGGTCTTGAAATCTACATCGATAATTTTGCAGGTACGCAATATTATTTATTATTTAGTTTTCAAGAAAATAGGAACCAACTGGCAGGTTGAATTAAGTTTTGGCGGGATTTTAGTCATTTATGTAACTATTGGTTTTAGTATTTTTTCGTAATCATGCGTAGTTTGACTCTATTTTGTGTAATGTTAGTGGCATCTTGCTTAATATAGCTTGGTTATCGTGTACAAGTGAATGGGATGTCAAAGAATAACACGGAATATGAATTCTGAGATGTCACAAAAACTCCCTGAACTGATAAGTTTTAACAAGGCGGCCACCATCTTGTCAACTTTTTATATGTGATAGGCTAGAGGCTGACCACTTTCTCATCTATTAGTAAGTGATAATGTGATACAGTTTCTTAATTATATAATACATTGTATAAATATAGTATTTAATTATACTTTTGCAATACGTAATTAATTTTTTGCAGTTTTTGAAGAAGGACTTCAGGGTTTTGTATCCTGAAAATGATGACAAACTAAGTAATAATTGGTATATAAAAGACCCAAAATGATTGCAATGAAAAGAACTGACAGAATTTTAAAAGAAATTATAGAACACATAGCTGGTAAGTTCCTATTTGGGCTAATATGCTAATATATTTTACTATACATTTGTATTACAATCAATTATTAGAGTAATCTTTTTGTTGCAGAGGGTAACGAAGAGGCTGCAGACTTAGCTACATTTATGGCGATACCAATTTTAATTGTAAATTTTTGTTATTACATCAATAAAAACAAAATATAAATTGGTATAATCTTTTATTTATTGTACTGAAACAAAGTTTATTTTTAAATATAACGTTTTGGTTATTAGTACCTTTACTGTATATTTATTATTTACTGACAATGTTTTGCTACCTGTCGCTAGGTGGTTAGCTGATTCTTTATTTGTTTTATTTAGATTAACTAATTAAAACGATTGCAATTGGCTAATATTGTTATATTAAAAAAACAACAACAAATCAAATGTTGACTAGAGAACTTCCCATAAGGATTTCTACGCAGGCCAGATCTCTACTTTAGAAGTTTCATGTAAGTTATTTTAATGTAATTTAAATTAATGGCAATCGTGATAATTAGTTTATTAAAACAAATAAAAATTCATCTAACCAACTAGCGACAGGTAGCAAAGCAATATTAGTAAGTAATAAATAAACAGTTAAGTTATTAATAACTAAAACATTATATTTAAAAGTAAATAAACTTTGTTTGCAGTAGCCAAATTAATTAAATCTGGTAACAGAACATTTTATTTAAAAGTAGATAAACTTTGGTTGCAGTATCCAAATTAATTAAATCTGGTAACAAAACATTTTATTTAAAAGTAGATAAACTTTGGTTGAAGTAGCCAAATTTATTAAATCTAGTAACAAAACATTTTATTTAAAAGTAGATAAACTTTGGTTGCAGTAGCCAAATTTATTCAATCTGGTAACAAAACATTTTATTTTAAAGTAACTATATAATTAAGTTAGCATTAGCTTAATAAATCTGATCGGGTAACATAAAAATTTTGTTATTAATAGATAAACAATTAATTAGTAGTAACCAAAAAGTTAAGCTAATTTAAGCAATTTAAAAGCTGTGTTAAATAAACTAAATTTTGAAAACAGCTAAATATTGTTGTTATTTTTAAACAAAGCAGTTTGATTAGTAATTGCAAAGCTGTTAAGCTATTGGTACATAAACAGTTTTGTTAATACCACAAAACTAGTTCATTACCAGCCAACAAAATAAATTTATCAAAAAGTAACTAAAATTATTTTACAAAACTGAGTTTGGTTACTAGTAGGCCTCAGTTTAGTAGTCCCCCGAATTTTGTAACTAATAGATAAAATTTGAGCTACAATTATCAAAACTTTTTTTTCAGTGTAGTCGCGGTCGCCTTTCCAATGAGCGTTAAAAAGCGTTGTAATAGAAAAAGAAATTCCGCGTGCAGCATCGTACACGAGATAGAAGTGAAACTTCTTGAAATATACAATGTATAGCTCTCTTTCTCCTTCTAACACTATATATTTCTTCTCTCTCATGTAAGGAAATGTGCCTAAACTTGATGCATAATTTCAATTTCGCTCTCAATTGCCGTTCATTTATTGAATAGCCGACAAAGAAGTTTCACTTCAAAAATGAAAATCTTTGTATATCTATTCACACAGAATGGTTAAAACTTCGTTTGTTTTTTAACGCACATTTTGTAAATTCCCGTAGCGTTGTTGCTGTAGATGTTTAATATTGTATATAATAAAACAGAGATATTAGGAATATTTGAAGTGAATATTCAGAAGTTTCAACTAGGAGTTTAAATTGTTTTATTCGAAGTTGTATTTGATATACAGGTATGGAGAAGTTCTCAGCGGCGTCTGTGTCAATGCTGTTAGGTGAAGATAATCCCGCGATAGTTGAAGGACGTGTAAGTAATTTTAAAATGATTGTAATTTCCATTCGAGCATGCATGATGAATGTTGAAGAATTGAAAGATGTATGTCAGGATCGTAGCTAGTGGAAGGACGTGGTCTCTGCCTACACTGTTGAGAAATAGGCGTGATTTATATAAGCATGTAATTTTACCATTGAACGTTGGTTTCCAAATAAATTATCCCATATAAATATATATTTTCTATACGGTGATGATTATAATCGTGATGGTCCAATTGATCAGATTAAGTGGATTGTCAAACCGATGCCTATGCTTTGAGTACAAAGTGATTGTACCATTTTACATTTAAAATAAATGTTTATTATTACTTTATGAAGAAACCTATTTATTTGAGGAATGTATTCATATAATACTGATAATATACACTAGCAATTGGAAATATATTGTTATAGCCGTGGGTAGTGAAAATGTCTTTAGATTTTATGTAAATAATTTATTTGTACTTAATAAGATAAAATTCAAACAAACTCACTATTCAGGTGTCCACTACACTGTGCTTGTACTTAATTTCTCTTTGTTTACATTACTCTGTGGTCCTCTTGCAGATTTCTTACTTTTATCGCTTGTTGGTTCCACTAAGTTGTCTATATCGAGCTGTCTTTGCTCGGAACATGACTTGCTTATAACCAAATAAAACGAGGGTCGAAATTACTAAAATAGCCTTAACTGTACAACCTCGGTTAAAAGAAGGGAAAGTGTTCTATTTTTTACCATTGTTTGTTTGATTACGTAATCGGAGCGACAAGCTCTGAATTTGTCCTGATGTTTCAGATATTTCGAGATTAGTGATTTTTTTTCTATATTTACTCAGGTTGGGACAAATATTATACATATTTATAGTAGCATGGCAAAGTAACACAATTACACACAGTATAATTAAAAAAACGTTAGATCTACAATCCATCGGCAGTCGCTGCTGTCATACCGACCTGCATAGATAGAAACTGGATATGTGCCGGCTGATCCCGAAACGGGACATACAAAACGAATTACTGTGACGGGGGTTTTGACCATATGTATGTTGGTCGCGTCGTAGTCGGGCTGTACTGCTGTACAGCTCTGTCATCCCGCTATCATCATTTTATCGTTTATTACTAAGCAGGGTGTACTTACAGGTAAGGTTGCTTTGGGTATCTCAAGTATCAAGATATTATTTTACCCCCATTACACCCTAAAATGAAGAATGAAGAAGAGACACGGCTATTTGCCATAAATGACACTTTGTTGCAGGCATTCGGTGTGCAAACTCTATCCGGGACTGGAAGTCTTAGAGTGGGAGCTGAGTTTCTCAACAAGCATTTAAAATACGACACCTTCTATTACTCCAGTCCGACTTGGGGTGAGTTATTTCATCGGTATTTTTTTATATCTAGGTGTAAATACCTTTATAAAATTCATACATATAGATTTGACGTTTGGTAATTTAAACTGAATTATCATAAAAACAAACTTTATTCTAACGAGAGTTTCTCTAAAATTCTATTTATTATGAATCTTTCCACATAAATAAATATTATAGTTTTGTGAGCTGGTCGGTAAGATACAAAATTGTAAAGTAATTGAAAAATCAAAATCGCTTTAGGTGCTGGCTTTAGGGCATTCCATCTATATCCAAAATAAAGATGTGATTGACTGGCTGTGTCCCACGGTTTAACCTGTGTTAAATTTATTCGACCAACTCTTTACCGCGCCGTCCGCCACCAAGTGCTTTCAATGCAAACCCACGCAATTCTCGACAGAATATGTGTTAATCGTTGCTGTAAACCCTATTTATTTCAGAAAAAAAAATAGCAATTTTTTTTTAATTTCAATGGGGAATATAACAAACATGATTTCGGCACGATTAAAGATCAAGATGAACGATGAAGAATAAAAAAGTTTTTTTTAAGGCATAATCTAAGCGGCATTAAAACCCTTCTGTGTATCCTATCGTGGTAGTCACTTCGCGTACTTAGCTACATCTTTTCAGATATCATGACGTTCTTGTTTTATATATTTTAATTTGTTCTTATTTAATCAATCTACCGACTCCGAGCGTAAGGTCTCTTTTAGAGAATCAGCGTTGCAGTACTGCAAAGTTAAACTGCAGCATTTAGTTGAATGAGATACCGTTGTTGGCCAATACTAGCCCATATATATAAGTTGCCTATTTCTATATTAAACTTACTAAAGTTTCTCTAAAGCAAAAGGACGTTACTTATCTTTCTACTGCACTAACTGCTGCTAACACGCGATCCATGTTACTGCGACTGATTTATGTTAATACTAGGTATGTCCGCGGCTCGCTTTCATTTGCTCGTTTGCAGTTTCTTAAAACTTTAATAACTTTTTACTGAATGTAGATATCATGAACCAAGTATTTAAGTAGTGAAACAAAAATTTTGTTCAGAATGTATACAGTATTTTTTGCGTGATGAGCGCACAATAGTCTAGTCTTCAATAAAAGTAATAGAACAAGTTTTTTTTTCTCAATAATCCAACACGTTTACAGTCCAAATAGCAGATTTGAAGAATCTCGCGTGAGATTAGGGTGAGGGGAGGGAGTTGAGGAATATCTTACGATATCTCACCAAGGGCTCCCCCCTTGGCAGTCGAAAAATTCTCATTAACGCCTCACGTAATTAATGGACGCCCCCTATATATATAGATCAGTAACTCGAAAGAAGGTGCACAGTATATGCTTATGTTAGAAGCAGATAGGGAACGAGACCATTTTCGTATGTGCTATCGGCTTACGTAAATCGTGAGCAAAACAAATCGCCTATCTACTAGATATAAAATATCGATAATTCAAGCGGACAGTGCCGTGCGAAACTTGTTTTCATGTCAAAAGTTAACCGAGCGTCTTTATCTTTATAAAACAACCTTGTATCATATTTAGCGATAATGAGGAAATTTTGATGATTTTAAACATTGCCATTAAGGTTAATTATGACGTTATTTATCACTATACTAATGACGACATTTCGTGAATAATAATAAAAGCGACGACGCACCGGAAAAGTTAATTGACTAACATTAATTTGACAAATTTTACACACAAGGGCCTTATTCCCTAATTCGTATATTATATTGGGATGGCCATTATTTTATATCGAAGAAAAGATAGAAAAAGAATTAAAATTTAGTAGGACCTCATCAATAAATCATCAACAATATGTTTTTTCTTTATGGCTTTTGGTTTTTTAGCGAAGTAAATTTTAAACGAGCCGTATTTTCGGTAGATGAATTTTCTTCCTTTGTTACATTTTTCAAAGTTTTTTAGAGTACCTACTCCGTAGCCTCGGACACGATTTTGTTTATATCTGCGTGAGCTTTGTTTCCAAAGCTTTCCCTATCTATTTTCTTTATACGAAAACGAAAGTATTCGGTCACGTTATGAATGACAGCTTTCACAACAGAAGATGAAGCACGACCCATCTTTAGATATTTTATCTCATGTGCGTATGGCCTATATACTCTCCGGTACAAATAATGCATGTTACCGCCTCGAACGTTAACCGCAAAATGACAGCTACCTAAGGCACGGTCTAAACGTCTCGTATTAAAACTTTCGTCGTCAAGATCGATTTTCCCAAAGTATTTTATTTGTGATCCATCTCGTAAATTAAGAAAGTTAGTGGCTTTTTTTTTTAGAAAATCATCACTTGGTCTTCCTGAACTCCGGCTTCACGAAGCCTCGGGTCTACCGCTACTGGAATCCGAAGACTAGATCCATTGATTTTGATGGTTTCATCGAGGATTTGAAGAATGCGCCGGAGAACGCTGTGGTGATCCTCCACGCATGCGCTCACAATCCCACCGGTATTGACCCGACACAGGAGCAATGGGTGAAGATCGCTGATGTCATGGAGGCAAGAATCATATTTACTTATCCTAATTTTAATCAAGTTTCCAAAATGCATTTCTCATAAACAAGCAGTTTGATGGATGCTTTTGGTAAATGAAATTTTGGGAGTAAGTATGCGGTTCGAACATTATATTCTTCGTGCGTGTCACAGGCTTGATTGTCCCTCAATAAACCACGGGGTGCATGCCTGCCGTTGATTTATTGTGAATTGGTTTGGGCCTTACCCCCATTAGCCAACCAACAGACCTCGTCAGGGGCCAAAGGCGTTGACCATCCTGCCCGTGGTTCAGCAGACTGGACAGGAATTCTGCTTTCCTTAAGCTATAATAAGATCCGTCTAACAACTACAGTTTTTTTTATTTCTGAATATTTTGTATAGTTCGACATACTCGATAATTAGTTATTATTGGCCCATGGAAATCGCGATGTTGTTTAACTTATACGGACGTCGCCTTAGAAGCCCTTAAAATTTTTTTTTCTTCAGAAAAACGACAATAGTAATAATATCTCGTACTGTTTTACGATTCGTTCGGTGTGATGGAACATAACTATTTTTATCAATACATGAAATGTAATTTTATTCCGCGGATTATACAACCCTCAAGATAGCCTGTTGCCAAGCATCTTTACGTGTGCTCCGAGAAATGACTTGCGTGGCGACAATTCGTGACCGACTGGGTCGCGACCACCACGCATAAATTCGTCACGGCGACTTTTTTGGGTTTGCCGTGTTTCGGGATCAGTCAGTGTTAATCGAACAATCGAGATGTTTGTAAGCCGCCATGACAGCGGCGACTGGCGATGAATTTGTTGATCTATCGGTATTCGCTACTGTTTTTGGATTGTACTGTGCTTACCATCAAGTACAGAACAGTCCTTTGCTGGGCTACTATATAAAAATATATATGTCATGGCTTTATGTACCAGGAACGGAAGTTGTTCCCGTTCTTCGACAGCGCGTACCAAGGTTTCGCGTCAGGGGACCTCGACAGGGACGCGTGGGCGGTCCGCTACTTCGTGAAGCGTGGCTTCGAGCTGGTCTGCTCGCAATCTTACGCCAAGAACTTTGGACTTTACAGTCAGTATTGATATAATATAAATATTTTATCTAATTTAACTGGTAGTTACATAGATGAGCTCCAATGTCTTGAGCTTTATATAATATTGTTAGAGTAATACTGTCCTGGCTACAAATTACCAATCATCTGATAGTTCAAACTAGAATATCCCTAAGCCTGTCGTTGCCTGCTTGTATAGTTCGTGCGGCGATAGAGAACAACTGTTGCTATCACGCCCAGTCAATAGTGCGGGTCAATAGTACGAACTATTAGGTTATTGGTACGAGTTCAATCTAACAATATTATAAGTGTGTATTATATATAATGTTTGCAGATGAGCGTGTCGGTAACTTGACGCTGGTGTTGTGTAAGGCGGCGTACGTGCCGGTGATCAGGTCGCAGATGACGTGGATAGTGCGCGGGATGTACTCGAACCCGCCGGCGCACGGAGCCCGCGTCGTCGCCTCGGTGCTCGCCAACAAACAACTCTTCGACGAATGGTTTGTTATTAGTCCTTACACCCTTAGGCTCTGTACACACGGCCGTTTTTCCAACGCCTCGTAAATAACTAATGTATTTAGATGTTGTACATGTTCCCTCCCTCCTATAATATTGGGTCATGCAAACGAGGTGTGAATTAGCATTACTGTGTATTGTCGCAAGACGATTTGTCACCAGCAATCACCTTTGTTTGTGGACTGTACCGGTAATAAAATCAAGTGTTACGCAGTCATTTGGTCGAGCCAGTAAATAAAAATTGAATTCGAGGGTTTTTAAGGCCACTTTTCCATTGTTGTTTTTTCATCTTTCTAAGCTTATTATGAGACTTATTGTATAATGTTACTCACATCAATAAACTAATATATAGTAATAATATAAACTCATGATGAAGTAAAACGTGAGGAAGCCTAAATACTTAGAGAAGTGTGCTCATGGTACCATATTGTAGTGGGAAAAAATATAGTTTATATTATTCCCCCTAAATAGGGTTGGTACACGTTTTCTTTTCCCACTCTCCTCTATCATCTGTTTACTCAGTATTTGCGCATTTTTTACACATCCACACATAACTCATCCATACCGTTTTCGATCTTCCTCTACTTGTATACATAATTCTAGTTATCTGATTTTCATTCCTCCTCAAGACGTGTCCGTACTACGCTAACCTTTCAACTTCTCTATAACTGGTGCTATTTTGATGCGTCCGCGTATACTCATTCCTAATCTTGTTCATTCTAGTTACATAGCTCTGAGAAAAATTAATAATATCTATTTGTTGTTGTATTCTAGGAGAGACAACATCAAATTAATGGCGTCCAGAGTTATTCAAATGAGAGAAGCGCTCAGAGCCGAGCTAATAAAGTAAGTGATTTATAGGAGAAATTAAAGAACCCAACACATATGGATTGGATATGTAATTCTGACTTGAGTAAGCCGTGGAACAAAACCGCCTAAATTCACTTTGATCTCCAATCAATTTTTAATTCCTAATTTTCAACTAATACCCAAAGCATTCTGTTGGAAAAAACACTAAATCACCTTTAAAAATAGCTTTCAAATAATACCGTTTTGAGATTCGTTTATAAATAGGGTATACACATTTTACGTTCTCGTGTAAATTTTGCAAAAATGGATGTAACCGGTTTTATTTTGTGAGTCTCATTTAGCATTTTAATTATATTAGTGTATTATATTATAGGTGTCATTTTTTTGAAGAACCATAGTTTGTAAATGTGTATTATCTGTATCCATAAAAATGCATGTTTGTATGTATGTTCCCTGTGGACTCCAAAACAGACGGAACTATTTTGATGAAATTGTCAGTGTTCATATTAATCCAGCGGGTGATTCTGTAAAGTTTGCTAGTATTAAACAAATATGAAGGCGGACAGTGCATAGCTGTTACGCTTTTCCGTCACGTAATGCATTTCAGATAACACATTTTTCCACATCTAAATCGTTTAAATGGTCGTTTATGATAAATTCCCCATTCCTCCAGGCTCGGCACACCCGGCAACTGGGACCACATTGTCAAGCAGATCGGTCTGTTCTCGTACACCGGTCTCAACCAGCGTCAGGCCGAGTACCTGATCCAGGAGTACCACATATATCTCCTCAAGTCGGGCAGGATTAACATCTGCGGGCTCAACCCCGGCAACGTGCAGTACGTCGCGAAGGCCATTCACGACGCCGTCACCAAGTTCCCGGATGAAGAGTAAAATCATTTATTGTGTTCGTCAATTTAAAAATATTTTTTTTTATGTAAGAAGTTATACTTCTTTGGTATAAGAACATAAAAATAATTAAAAATTTCATCCCGCATGAAGTTAGCCATCAATGATAGTTTTTTTTTCTTTGTAAAAATAATGCAAGGGTAAATAAATATTATACGTTTATTTACATAATTATAAAATTAAGTAAAATGAATTCAAATTATTATCATTGTTGGCTAACTTCATGCGTAACATGATGCGCGCGCAGCTCACTATTTGACCCTACACTGAACGCGCCAGAAAAGGTATAAGTTCAAAATAAAACAATTGGTTTAGAAAGCTGGACAGGTTAATGTGCTATGGAAATGGGAAACCGCTTGCTGTGTTGACGTGTAAGAAAAGTTCTTTTATTATTTTGAACAACCTAACTGTATCTTACTAACCTATATCAAAAAGGAAGTTTCTAGAAGTATTTCTCTAGTTTGTTTGTATTATCGCGATTTTTTTGCGACCTACAACACTATGGTTTCACCGCAAACACGCTACTACTGATCCATTATTTTACTCTTGTAATAACTAATAATATCAATTAGTTTAATTATATAGAATATAGATTTTTGATTGACACGGAAAAGTTTAATTTAAATGTAATTGAAACGTTAGAATTTCTTTAATTTTGTTAAGCAAAAGTATTCTCCTTTTATCGCACGTTAACTGTTCCAGCTGTAAGAAACGATTTTATATCTTAGTATAAAGAATTGTTTGCATTTTTATAAAGAACACAGATCAATTAACTTTATTATAAAGAACGAACACCAACCAAGAATAATGCTTTTAATTAAATTATTGATAATAAAAAAATCTATCTATCATTATAAAAGGTATCATGTGTCAATAACTCATCGAAAGCTGGCGAATTAATTAATATTCTGTTCCTTCAAAATCTGTTATATGTAAAAGTTATTCGAACTTTGAAGTAGATATAAGAAACATCAAAATTTTTATTCAAATAAAAAAAACAGTGCTTTAAACGTTTTTTTTTTTTTTGTAAATAATTTACTATTTTCATATTTCATTTATTTACATTTCATAGAAGATAAATAAATCGATTATAAACATCGGGCAGCTTTTAACACTAGACATGATTTGGTTTTATTAGTAGGGTCGGAGAATATCTATTATATTTTTATCAATACATGCTTTATAACCATGTAATTGTATATTTTTTTTAATGTAATACACAATTTCCTGACTATAAGTGACTCAAAAATTTTCTACTCATTCACAATTCATTCGCTTTACAGTATAATTTTTGTTATATCGACATATTCTTATGAATAATTATCATATTGTATCGTCTAATGCATTGTCAAACTTTTATACACTAGTATTACTTATTATATATTAATAATCCATTTACGCTTTGGGTTAAAAGTAGGCCGCAGTTCGATGACCACTGACCTAATGTGTTCATTTGGCGTCAATTTAAAGAATAAATTAAAATAGATATTGCAGATTTTAATGAACACTTAGTAATATTTTTATATACAGACATAACTGTTTTAGTTGACATATTTTGGTTGTGAAGTGTGAGATTTTAGGAAAACATTTTTTATTTCGATACTTTATTTATTTACGGATTAAAGACCAAACATTATGTATGGGATCTTGTTTGTACAATTTTTCATAATTTCTTTAAAGTTATTAGACAAGTTTTCAATATCATCATTTGCTTCATAGAAGTATTAAAAGCTTGTAGACTGCAAAAAAAAACTTTAACTTATGCATTATAGTGAATTTGCCTTTATTTTTGTTATATAGATATATTAAGAGATGTGTTATGCAATTACAAAAAAGTTGAGACATTGTTTTATTAAACTTGTTTTGGAAAAAAAATCATGTTATTTCTGGATATATCCCAATAAATTCGATCCACATTAGTTCAACGATAGAAATACATATATATTTTTCCATTGCAGAGACAGTCGTGCCAAATTGTAACAGTGGAATCCGTATCCGGAATTCAGTGGTATGTCATGATATTACTGGTGAAGGGCAGCAATAAACTCTTAGGATTATATTAATATACTTGTTGTGAAGAATACATACCAATAATATCAATGTTGACTTTCTTTATCTGAGTCTCTTGCAATCAATTTCGTTGACCAATAAATAGCTATGATGTATGTCAAATAGATCAAAATTACTCACCAGTTTTGCGGAGGTCAAGGTCAGGACACTTGGAAACCACCACAGTTTGGATTTTCTTGATAATTTGTGTCGGCAACGGTATTCGTGCACGTGTGTTAGAGAGGGAGACAGTTGGAATAGGTTGGGGTTAAAGGGCCACCAAAATATTGGTAATCAAGATTTTCCAATAAAATAATTTTGAAACGTGTTTTTTTCGTTTTACAGAGACTGACTGTACAGTGTAAACGGATATTTAAAATCAAAATTATTATTAATTATTATTTTTATCATTATAGGGTTTGGCGTAGTGGCCACAATCTCACCTGATGTTAAGTGACGATGTGGCCCAAAATGGTTACCCGCTAAACTTAGGTAAGACTGGCTCTCAAGTGCAGCTGCCGGAACACACCTATTAGTGCTTGGCGGCAGATTTTCATCTTGAGGGTGGTAGCTAGGCAGACGGGCATCAGAAAAAGCCCTATCCACCATGCTATGGTTTCCTCACGATGTTTTCCTTCACTGAAGGCTCAGGCTCATTGCAGGGATTAATAAAAGATATCCAAATATAACTATACATATATATATTTTATATATACAAATATTTTAATATAAGTGCTATGTTTCCATAGGGTTATCGTTCGTACCAGAGTTGACAGGAACGAGAGGACGCGAACCGAAACGATTCGAAACTGAAAACAAAAAAAAAGTTATTTTTTTAATTTATTGATAAAGAAACCTAAAAAATACAAATCTGGATATAAATAATTGTTCTTAGCTCCTTGGGGAGGGGGTTGAAGGTCGGCAACATGCTTGTGATACCTCTGGTGTTTCGAATATCTATAGGCTGCACTAACCGCTTACCATCAGGTTGAACGTACACTTGTTAACCAACTTAGTTGTGTAAAAAAAATTGCTAACTGTGTAGCTGGGTGAATATGATTACGATTCGTATGAAATTCTCTCAAAAAAGGGTTTGCTTTCCAATAAATAAGTGTTGACTGAATTAATATTGCAATAACCTAGAATTATCTGTATATATAAATAATTATTATTAAAGCTTTGCCATTGTGCGTACATCATGCAAAAACTACTGGATAAATTAATCAAATTTCTTTTTTTGTTTAAACGTTAGATATATCGTGCTTATCTATACATATTATAAAACTTAACGTCTGTCTGTTTGTCCGTTTATGTTCTTTTCACTCGAAAACCACTTATTCGACATACATGGTTTTTCTTTAATTCATAGTTATATTATCTGGCCAGGTTATAGGATATATTTAGTAAGATAAAGTAACATACGAAATAAGCAGTGACGATAATGGTGAATCAATTCAGAAAAAAGATTCATTTGGGGCGCTTAAATGGCTTACGCTGAGTAAACCATACGAGATATATTTATCAAATTAAAGTTATATATAATTGCAGATCTTAAATAGACTCACAAAAAAGTGAGCGAGCATATATATATACCTATTCTCATATATATATCTATATATTCTGTAAACCACGCGAGTGAAGTTGCGGGCACAGCTTAAAAATATATATCACGGTATCTTCATAATCAATAATTGCGTAGTCCACGGCGAGCGGAGCCGCGGACACAGCTAGTAATAAATAAATTTAATTATATAATACTATTTGCCCTGCAGACCTTCTAACCTAAACTAAACCAGACGATGTGCGGATCACACTACAATTGTAATTCGTAATACCGCACTAACGAATGCTGGATTGCGAGCAAAGAAAATACTTCGATGACTATAACTTCAACTTTTATTTTCACCTGCCCTTTATTATTAGTTTCTTTATTCTTATCGTCACATAATTTTGAATAGCGAAAAATGAACACATGGCAACGTACTGTAAAAAAAATGTTTCTATTGGCACATGACAATTATTTTTTTTCAGAAAAACTTAATAGGAATAAACATCTGGTACGCTTTTATAATTAGTTAATAACTAGCAACACATGAAATTTAATTTTACTCTATGTAATTAAAAATGATCATAGAATATGGCACTGGCAGCATCATGTTACAGTGTAATTAGGTTTTCTTAAAGAGTTTTTAGCGGGATTTCAAACTGTCAGGTAGTGGTTTTTGTTTTTTATTCATAAATTTGTGTTATTTGACCCTATGTTGTGTAATATAGGTGGCATTTTGGGTAATAAAGTTTAGTTATTGTGCACAAGTGAAGTGAATTGGAAATAATAACATGGATCATGAATTGTGAGATGCCACAAAAACTCCCTAAAAGGTTCTAACAAGGGAGCCACCATCTTATTAGGATCCCGAAATCGTCATAACACTGGAAACTATATTCACTCGATAATGGCAGTAATGGTCTACAATAACGAGGACCGGTTGCCAAGTTAAAAAAAAGAAGAAAAAGGTTTTCTAAAAAGGCATGTTGGCTAGTGTCTAGGTACTTACATTGTTCATTATCAGTGAGTTCGATGATTTCGATGTGGTTCTGCTTGTTGTCCCCGCCCACCGCGAGCGAGTAGGGCGCGTCGGGACAGAGCGCCGCGCACAGCGCCTGCCCCACGCGCCCCGAGCGCTCGCTCGCCTGCGTCGCTGATGCGCTGGGTACGTTCAAACTATTCATTATATTACCAACGAACTACTCCTAATCCTTACTAATATTATATCAGTCGGACTTCAATAATGCTTTTTACAGTGCCGTGTACTATTAAAAAAGTTCTTTGCAGTTGAATTATTTAATAGTAAAAAAATATATGCAATGAACACGTAACTGGTCCACGGAACCCACTATAGAAACCGCTGGTCTACAAAGCGGGATTCGAACTATCGACCACTCGTGCGTACTGCGTATGAAGTTTTGTCGTTTCACACCACTAGGCCAATTCGACAACGATCAAAATCATTAAAATCAGCTTGCATAACCATACATAATGTAAATGTATTCTATCTCATTCTCTCGTAGGCTAAACCCTATAGATGTATATGGTTGTCTCATTTTAATGTCGCTTTTTCGTATCATCGAGTTTCGAATCGCAACGGTGCTAAAGAAGTTTTCACTTCAAAATTCCTCCAAGTTTTCAAATACTATATATTATATCAAAACGAATAAATCCTCAACTTTCATCACAATGTCTTTCTTCACTGCCAGTCGATACTATTACTAGTTTTTACGACTAGTGTAAATACCTTTTAAGGCAGTTTTTTTACACCTAGTGGAGTAGCTTTGAGAACAGTTTTTACATCTAGTGAAGTTTTGGTGCAGGTGTTCAAAAGCATCGTTTTATGTAACTTTCTTCTACAATAAGTGCTCAAACATACCTTGATATATCCCAAGTCTTCATTTTGCCATCTGTACTGACGGTGACCATTAATCCTGGTACTCGATCACTTAATATGAGACCTATAAAATAAAATACAGATTAACTTTGTTAGGTTCAAAATAAATACTGAATTTTCTCAGAATGGTTAGTTTATTTCTTATTGAGTATGTAACAATTATTATAATTATGTTATTTCGCACATAATATATAGATTAGAGACATAAATGTTACACGCATAGTTATTTACACCAGTGTTGCCAGTCAGAGACTATATCCATATGGTGCAGAGTAGTGCTGTCTAAAGACTTTAATTGAATATGTAGATTTTTTTTTAAAACTATAGTAGCAAACAGCTAAAGGGTAGGGGTGGTGCTTTCAAAATTGAATCCTGTACTGGATTTAACACTTTAAAGCTCTCATCGAAATATGTAGGGTGGATTGTATGACGGGGTAGTAAGAGCTTACTCATTGTAGCTCCAACAAAATTATCTCTAATTTTGAGACATTTTGATATTCATTCACACAGATATTGAAAATAATATACAGTAAGCAAGAAAATGGGTAATTAACACAAAAACTTTGATACCAATCGATCCAGTTTGTTATAAGGATCAAAAAACAATCCCACCTACTGGGGTTAGAATACTAGAAGCAACAGAAAATACAAAATTACAGTTTGTATATGATAGCCAAATTCATGAGGTGCGCACCGGTACTGCTCTATCCGCGTGCGCTGGCGTAATGGTTAGTGATACGTAAATACAATGTTCGACGAAAATATTGCTCCTTAGTATATCTAAAAAAAAAAAAGTCTGCGATACCGTATGTCTATATACCATATGCCTGTAAAATTGAAATAATTCAACACCCGGCTCGGCTCTATGAATATAGGTGTAGTGGTGTGAACGAGCCGTGTGAGTTGTGACGCATTACCCTGGCCGCCCGATACAAATAGTGTCCATACTAATGAAGTATTATAAATAATCAATCAGCAATTCGTTTTAAATCATACGCGGGAGAAACCGCGTGGCACTGCTAGTGTTATAATAAATCGCAAAAAGGTGAGCCGCAAAGTACAGTATAATATAGTCACGGTCATTTCAAATTCTGTTGAACGCCTTAAGATTGACCACAATGTGTCTTGTAAGATTATCAAAAAACATGATGGGTGATTTCTTGTTCAATAAGACCAAAAGATCGAACAGAGAACCCAAAGAATTTAGCTTGTACGGGTTGTTTAAATAAGAAACATGCGTACCAGTAACTTCCTTCTCGTGTGCTGTTATCGTCCACAGAGGGTCAGTCTGCCTGCAGTCCACATAGGCCACTTTCCCTTCGTTGTTGCTCATCTAAAAATATTAACATTTGATATTTTTTGTTTACAGATTGATATTTAAATGTAATAATAATTATTGGAAGCAGCGGAGGTAGACTCCATTATATTACAAATACGGACAGTTCATTCTATTTATGACATGTGACTTCGCGAATCACTGAAAAATAAGTTTCATGAATTTAGTATCTTAACTTTGCCGTCCCAATACATGCTTGAAATTTGACATATGTAATGTATCCGGATTTTTCCAGAAATTTTTTAGTGGTCGAAAATAGTGCACTTTTTTATAGGATATCGTAACAATCTATACTAATATTATATATAAAGATCATAATATAGTTTGTTTGACTTAAAGGACCGTAACTGTAATAATGAACGTCAAGCAATCTAGCAAGTACGGGAAGTTGGAACAACGATGTAGAGCGTTGATAAATCGAACATGGATGAAAGTGTGGGACACGTTTAGTACTATATAACTGATAGGAGCGATGTGGTTGAGAGAGAGAGAGAGAGAGAGATAGACTCGTTAGACTTACGGCGAAACAGAAGGGGTTGAGGTTGTCCCAGACGACGCGCTCTATCTCGCCGGCGAGCTGCCAGGAGCGGTGCGCGTCCGGCGCGCGGCAGTCGGCGACGCGCGCGAGTCCGTCGCACGCGCCCGCCAGCAGCGTCTGCGCCTCCAGCGGGTGGAACGATACTGATTGCACCTGCAACACACCGCATATCGATTACAGTTATGCCGACATATCGATTACAGTTATGCCGACATATCGATTCCTTTTTAAAGGATTTGCGAGAATCTACTTTCTCTACAACGCTTTATGCAAGCATAACAATTCGATCGATATTTTTCATTTTTCTTTTAAAAGATTTAAAGGAGAGATATGAAAACATTACGACAGAGTTGAGTGATAGATTTGTTTTTAACTTTGTCATTATTTTTTTATCGTTTATAGGTTTAACTTTATGACCACAATCTCTGTACCTCTAGCACGAACATTAAACAGTTACGTCACGTATTCGTATAGAGTAAGCTACACTCGATACTATCTCGATAGCTGTCGGCAGCACGAACATTATAATCTTACTATCGCCTACGCTACACGATAACTATACGATAGTTCAATTAAATAAACAATCTTTATGACGTATGACCGAATGTAATGAATGACTCGTTTTGAAATAGCCGACATAGTATTTAATAAATTAGTTTCGGTACTTAAAATATAATATTTGAGATTATAATATCACATATTTGTATTATAAGTAATATTAAATCATTTTTAACCACATATTTTATTTTTTTAATTTGTTAAACGAACTTAAAAAACGCCCAATGTTTTGATTTCCGAACGCGGCCATTTTAAGTGGTGTTGTTTTGTTTTCAAGTTGTTTGAGATATCGCGTCGCGCCGTTTGTTTTCGTAGATTTGCAATATATAAATACTACTTATTAAAATGACTGAGAACTAATAACGCTCAATTTTTTGTGATGGTCGAATTTATAGAAAAGTAAGTACCTTCTCAATAAATAACAATTAGAGGTTTTATTTACCTCTTTCTCTATTTAAACTTGTACTTTACTAATGAGTATATTTCTTTTCTAAAGATATGGAGATTTATCCAAACCGCAAAATTCGCCGCATGGTCGCCAGTGGTGTATGCACAAATGGAGACAGTTAAGGGGAATGCGTAACAATCATGGTATTGCAGAATCTCGTATCGAAGAAAAGTGTCGGAAAGTAAGTGATAATTTGTTAATTCATTGTAAATAGTTAAAAGCATGAGATACAATATTTAGAGGTATTTATTTTAGGTAATTACTTTAAAATAATGATTCATTTTAATAATGTCAATAAAACTTAGAAGCCTTTGATTATCAAATAAAACTAATTAAAAATAATAATTTCAGATGGAGACCGAGGCTGTCGAAGGAGAGAAAATTGTTTCGATGCCTGGGGAGCCTCAAAACAACAATTTATTAATTGCACAACTAGACAAACATATTGTTGGTAAGTTTCTACTCATATTTATAATATGAGAAAGAATATGTATTATTTATTTTTTCTTTTGTGCTACAAAAATGTTACTTGTTTAATTAATGCATAATTTTAAATTGATACTGATTAATAAGTTAAAATGTAGTAGCTAAATAGTGTTATAGAATTTTATGTAACCTCAAGTTTTTAATTTATTCCTTCCTTCTACAGGTGATGAAGATTGAAACACTCCTGGTTCCCACAAGGATCCAGGACCAATACCACCAATGCTGAGATCCATTACACCACCTCTTAATCCTAAACTTACCACACCACCAATGTCCCACCCACTACAGTCACCACCAAGGTCTCCCGTAGCCCAGTATAGACAAAAATTCCCACAACCCCCACCTCAGAGACACCAGCGAAAAACGAGCTCAGTAAAACGATATTAGAAGAGTATGATTAGAAATGTGATGCAAATGCTAGAGAGAGAATGTTTATTTGTAGATTTAGAAAGAAGGAGGAGACATAGAGCTTCGTCAACAGGATACTGAGCTTCAGTTGCAAGCTCAGTGGCTGGAGTTTATGAAAGTAGCATTAAATATATTAGAAAAATATTTGAGTTTTAAGTAAAAAATGGCTATGAAAAATGATAATAAAAGGTATTTATTAAAATTATATAATGGTGTGAAAAAACATAGAATTAAATTTAAATTTTTAGAACAGTATTTTTAAATCAGTACTTAGTTTTAAATTATTAGAATTAATTCCAGCTACAAGTATAATAAGTGTAACAAAACTTATAACTATTTACAATATTAATTTTAAAAAATCATTACAATGTGTTTACATTACTAGAAAAAAAAAATCTATAAGTAACAAAACTTATGATTAAGTTTAACTGTTCCCAATATTAATAAAAATTTAAATCAGTACAAAGTGTTTACATTACTAAAATTAATTCTATCAACAAGTAAGTATATATTAAGTATAGCAAAACTTAATATAAATTTAAACATATATTGTATATATAACTTTTATAAAGTAATAGTACAGTATAAAGTAAAATATATAAAAGTAAAGGACAACGGCAGACATCCGGTATACCGCATATTCATATAAAAAATTGAATCACAAAAATAAGAGAAAAAACTAAATATTAAAACAATACATCCAATATGTACTTTTGTTTTATTTTGTCCCTCTCAGCCCTTGAAGTGGGGAACTTTATGAAGGTGTTTGCCAATGTTGGGTTGTTAAGTGCCTGAGTAACTTGAGTCACACATCTATTCACACTTGTTTGCCCCAAGTGGATACCCAAACTGATTTAACCTTGATAAGAACCTGTGGCAAAAAATGACAGGACACAAAGAACCTGAAACATAAGTTTTATTAATATTTAAGTATGTGTAATACATATTTACATTGCATATACTTAATTAAAACGATTGATTGCATACCTTATGCTCTAAACTTATTCTTGTAGTCGCTCTCAAATTTGTGTTAGTGCCAAGTTCATGGCGTTAGTATTTAAAGGGTCTTTTGTTTAACACGTATCGGTTTTTAAATTTGGTCTCCGATATATCCGTAGGAACTTCAGTTTTCCGAAGAAAAACCCGTTGAGTAATGCCACTGTAAGCACAATTTAGATACTTATATATTAAGTTCAACATTCAGCTAATATAACAATAAAATGTTTAAAAATAACAATAAGCATATGCCATTAATATTAATCAAATAATAGCTTTCAACTTTTTTTTAAAATGAACACTGGATGTAATTAAATACTATAATTAATATTAATACAGTTTTACATATAAAAAAGAAAAGTATATTTTTCTTACCTTAAATCTCGTCCTTTTACTCTTTCCTCTTAAGCCAAACACCACCTAAAATAATTCAAAACCAAAGATCTTGCTCGATAAGGTCATTACAAAAACATTTTAAATAATATTATTCACAAAATCGTCTCTCGATAGCTCTCTCACTGACAAAATGTCCGTGAGAACACTCACGTATTTCTCGCTAGCTAGCTATCGTAAACTGACGATACTATACGTCAAAAAATTATTCGTGCTGCCGAATCCCATACATTTGTCACGTTTACTATACGCTAACTACTCGATGGCTACACGCAAGTCGACACAAAATGTTCCGGCTGCTGAATTTTAGTTCTACTTACGCTCACGTGGCGCTGTTTCAATTTGTATACAAAATTTTACTGTTACTATTCGATGACGTTAACTATACGATAGAGCAAAAATGTTCGTGCTAGGGGTACTGGTCTTAAGTGACGGTGTGGCCTAAGATGGTAACACGCTCTCGTGGATGACCGGCTCTCAGGTGCAGCTGCCGGAACACACCTATAGATGTTTGGCGACAGATTCGTATTAATTTTGAAATGTTAGGATTTTATTATATTTCCCTTAATTTATTGTTAACTTTAAATTAATTTAATTATTTCAATTTGATTTGTCTCTCTAATAATTTTTTCAGATTTTATGCACAGGGCTACGTGAAAAGTTGTGTGTTAATATTAGTAATATTCGCATGGGGTACACTGCTCACTTATTATAATAATATTATTTTTGGATGTATAATGTGTAATGTTATGCATTGCCTGTTAAGATAAATAGTAAAAAGCTAAATATTATCGATAATATGATTATGCTTTAAAACAATAGAGGGGTGTGTAAGCTGTGATAAATTAATAACAAAAATAATCTATAACAACAAATTAAATAGCAATCCGGAACACTAGACATACAACGACTTTCACACGCACGTATTGAATGCCTGACACCTAAGATGGCGGAATGTTCAATGGTCCCTGTTGCTACAGTTGAAATATAATTACAAAAACACACATTTGTAATCGAAATTAAAAAACTACTAAGTACTATTAAATTAAATAAATATCGGCATTCCATTAATTCCGTACATTGATGTTTAATTTTGGTCTACTCTAGTTTTAAGAACCATAGAATGTAACGCTGCACTTCTTAGTAAGGAAAAAAAATGAAGTCTCCAAAATAATTATATTCACGAAGATATTTATCAGTATCATTATTTTTTATAATCATAAGTGATAGTCAAAATTTGCACGACTTAACAATTTACGTTCTATGAAGAAGTCACGCAACTTTTCTTATGACGAACATAGTATGATATTTAGACCTTTCAATGAATTAACTCACCTTATCTTGGAAATAGTCCAGTTTCGTGTGAGGTGCACCTTGATCTAAATCCCAGAGCAGAACCGTGTTGTCTGCTGAACCGCTCGCCAATACATGACTGAGAATAATACAATCTATTCAAAATATAGCGTGATTCTGATTATAAGCAATTAAAATTCAAGTTTAGCGGTACATTTCTAAATTATAGAGATAAAATTTTATGCATACAGAGTAGGGTGGTTCTTTATTTTTTAAACCCTTAACCGCCATATGTTTAATTATGATGAGAAAAAAATCTCGCCAAAGTGGAGCGTTGTAGCTCAACTCTAAGAGGTCGCTATTCTCATTTGAATTTCCTATTCATTTAACACAGAAATTTGTGTTTTTTCATTCAAATTGAAATTACATAGATTTATTTAAATTTTTCGCAAATACCCGTTGCAAATTCTTATACCTGACTCTGTGAGCTTTTCAAAACTCTATAATAATATATAAATCATATATATCTATAATATCATACACTTTAAATTCAACTACCGTCACTAGGTGGAGACTTTCTATCAACAAAAACATACTTGACATACTAATCTATATGACGTCACACTGAAACCGTTATGGCGCCTACCGTTTCATGAATTTGTACTACAGATAAAAAACAAATGAATCTTTTAAATAAAATATTACAATTATTTTGAAATTGATTTAAATTAACATATTTTGATAGGTTACGTTATTAAGTATCATATATATGCATTGTTAAATTTCTTGGCACGCATAGTAAAATATCCTTTGATTTTGCCGAGTTACTGTATAAAAAAAAAACTTACGTAAAATTTCTATTCCAAGACAAGTCAAGTACCGCGTCCTTATGTCCGACTCTTTTCGTTTTCTTTTTTTTATTTGGTTTCTTGCCCAATTTGAAAGCTGGTTCCAGGCAATTCTCTATATCTAAATCCCACACTTGAATCACCGGATCCATACCTCCGAGGGCGCACAAATTCCCTGTATAAAATAGTATAAAGATATAGCTATGAAAAGTAAAACAAACTAACATTTGCACATTTGATTGTAGTAATTGTGAATAAAAAAGAGAAAATAATAAGTATGCATTACTTACCAGGATTTGGATCTGATGGATCATGACTTAGCCATTCTATGCAGAGTGGAAACCACGGCAAGATAATATCGTGATGGACGTAAAAGGAACCTTCATCTTTGTTAAAAACTGCAAAGAAATTAATTAAAAATATTACTTTGTATGATATTGTTTCTCTTACAAGTTATAAATGGGTGTAAATAAAATAAACAGTATCTGCAAAGACATTAAATGCAACCAAGTATGGCTCCAGACTATGTTAACCATTTGGCAAAATTACTGCATATATTTTATAAATAAATTTTATAGGCTCAGCATTTGACTACAATCCCACGTAATGTTAAGTGAAGATGTGGCTTAAGCTAAGCTTAGGGGAATTGGCTCTTAAAGTGCAGCTGCTGGAACACACCGGCTTTGCTTGGAGATTGACTTTCAACTTAAGGGGGTAGCTACTAGCCAGGCGGGCATTAGAACGGACCCAATTACCATGTTATGATTTCATTACAATATTTTCCTTCACCGAAAGCTAAAGCTCAATGTAGGATTAGAACGCACGTCGATCGATGCGGTGTCTAAATATCCTACCGCTGAGCACTACCACTTATCAAACATTTTCTGGGTGGCAGTGTACAATTGTATCTGACTGGGTCGCTATCACCATATTCATGGTGATAAGCCCTGCAGAGTGACTCTCTAACGGTTTGTCGCGTTTTGTAATCAGAATATCCAGTTGCCGAGAGGCATGATAGTAGCTACTGGCGAAGTACTCCGGATCTCTCAAGGGTCACTGTTGTTTTTAGATTATACTATGCTTACCATCATGTAAAGTGTCGTCACTATGTCGAAACACTAAGGAATAATATTAAACCCTAAAAGGTTTAAGAAAGAAACATAATCAACTCATGTTCGTTTCAAAGGCTCATAATATTTTTTATGTTTAGTTTTTTCAATACTTACTGTAAACTTCAAGTATACTGGCGTCGCTTTCTACATGGCCGACGAGCAGAAGGTTGTCATCGGGTTTTATGATATCATCTTCTTCATCACTGTCCGCTCCTTCGGTCTGTAACAGGCATCTTTTTAAACTCTTTGAGAGCAACAAAGAAGATTGCACTTAAAAACTCACACACATGATCACCCAGTCACAAATATATGAAAAACACGCATGTGTGCACACAGGGTGAAAGTTTTTATTCTTCTTTACTCCTCAAGAAACAATTTTCATAAATAGGCCGCTAAATAGGTACGTAAATTAAACGGGGTGCAAAGTCAAGTTGCCCCTCCGCGTAATATATTCGCGCATCTTATACTGTACGCGTATATAATAGGTCTTTACATATGAAATTGCCGTTCTGCAGTACTGGCCATTTCAAATCAAAATAATTTTTGTTTGGCTAAGAATTCTAATTTAAAATTAATTTTATTTTAAAAACATGGAATTATTTTTCCAAAAGTAGTCATTTGTTTATTGATTAGTGTTACATTTTCATCGCATTTCAATCTTTTTTGTCATCATGGATACGTTAAAAATTCGAGTAATTATGGAATATGAGTACCGTCGGGGCAGTAACGCGGCACAAGCGGCACGCAACATCAACGACGTTTACGGAGCTAACACTACAAACCAACGCACCACCTGTTATTGGTTTGCTCGCTTCCGTTCTGGGAATTTCGACGTGAAAAATGAACCTCGCGGTCGTCCGAAGACTTTGGTCGACAATGACGAATTAAAGGCGATTGTGGAACCTGATGATACACAATCTACGGCTGAATTAGCAGCAGCTTTCGACGTTAGCGTCAAAACAATATTGGTCCATTTGCGTCAAATTGGCAAGGTAAAAAAGCTTGACAAATGGGTGCCCCACGAACTCAATGATCGCCAGCGCGAAGTACGCGTCGAGACGTGCCTTGCGCTGCTCAACAGACACACAAATGAAGGAATTCTGAACCGCATTGTTACCTGCGATGGAAAATGGATTCTGTTTGATAACCGCAAGCGCTCAGCAAGTTGGTTGGATCCTGGTTCAGCACCTAAACAATGCCCTAAACGAAAACTTACCCCTAGAAAAGTGATGGTCACTGTTTGGTGGTCTAGCGCCGGTGTGATTCATCCCAGCTTCTTAACAAACGGGGTGAGCATTACTGCAGATGTGTACTGTGAAGAACTGAACACAATGATGGAGAAGCTGGCACATCTCCAACCAGCATTGGTCAATCGCTCGTCTCCGCTGCTCCTGCACGACAACGCGCGACCTCATACTGCACAACAGACGGTCTCCAAGTTGCAAGAACTGGGGTTGGAAGTTCTCCGTCATCCGCCCTACTCACCAGACCTTGCGCCTACAGACTACTACTTTTTCCAGAATTTGGATAGCTCCTTGGCGGGAAAAAAATTCAATACCCGAGAGGCAGTACAAAATGCCTTTGAAGAATTTGTTGCCTCCCGTCCAGCTGATTTCTTTAAGAAGGGCATCAATAAACTGCCACTGCGCTGGCAAAGATGCATTGATTGCATGGGTAATTACTTCGATTAATACAAACAAAAAATACATGAAAAAACATCGTTTAAATTTTTTCATACAAAACGGCAATTTCATAGGTAAAGACCTAATATATACTCAACTTACTTGTATGCGGAAGTAATAATACTTATATGTGATAGTAATAATTTATCTTTGCCTATTGTATATATTCCAAGACAATCTTTCTTCTCCAGTCTTTTTTTTTCGAACTGAATTTACTGTTAGCCTTAGGGGCCCTGGAGCCTTTACGGCTTTTATAGCTTTACCGGGCTTGGGGGTGAGCGCTTAGGGCACTCAGCCACGAAAGCTTTGCAACAACATCCGAGGGTGCCAAAGTGGCTCGGACTGTTGCGCGTATGCAAATAAGTCGCGATCTGGCTAATTATCTCCAGTCGCACCTCGGAGCTGACAAACACTTTTTTTTAATAGTAGCACCGTATAGTGTCGCACTGAGTCTGATGGTAAACACAGTATAATCTAAAAACTGCGGTGACCGTCGCTAAATCAACAATACATCGTTGGTCGTTGCTATTATGTCAGTTTGCAAGCCTCTCGGTAGCTGGATTTACGTTGAATGATCTCGATACGCGACAAACCAAGAGAGACGAGTTATTACTATATGCATGGTCGAGATCGAGACGGATACAGACACCTACAACATGCAGACGCATCTGCACCTATTGCTACGAAGCACTGCGTGTCGAAGCTTCGTATGTTTTGCTCTTTAAAAAGTTATCGCACTAAGTGTGTGTCCTGAGTGACGGCGCATCGCGTACGCGGAATCGGCCGCGCACGTAACCAATACTTGACATGTTTGAACTTTGAACCTGTCCCCTGTCCGGAGTGCGAGCGGGCGAGCACACTATTCGGCGCGTTATGCTGGCGGATCCGCTCCTCAATGCGCGTATTTTGATTTTAACTGGCAAATAGCGTAGTCAAGAGTGTCAAGAGTTTATTATGTCGCAAAATAATTTAAGTGAAGAGTTTCTTGTGGAAGGTTTTATCGCGGCGGTGATGGAAAAGCCTCTCATTTCAATGTCCATGCAACCTGGGTATAAAAATAAAAGACATACGGATAGCGTGGGACGAAATCAAACAAAAGTTTGAAATATCATCAGTAAAGAAATTACTTCTTTCTAGACAATGGACACTGTAATTTTTGATAGACATATTATTAATACAAATATGATAAGCACAGCACTATTACGGGTGCGAACGCAAGTACGCTCCCGCAAGTGCACTAAGGACAATCGTCCGCTTATGACTACGCTCCGCAATCCGCATACGCGATGCGCCGTCCCTCAGGACGCACACTAATGAGGTGGTCACATTAACGACTTCGTAATTATAAACAGCAAGTATATTATATCTTCTTCTTCGTATTTAACTTTATAAAATCTAGTTAACATTTTATTTATATTTACCCTAATCTGAACATTTTCACTTAGATCTCCCAAGTTTGGTAAAGTAGCAACTGAACCAATCCCTATTGGATTTGTATCTGAAATTAAATTAACAATAATTAGTTTTCATTAGGCGACACAAAAATAATTGCCAGTAAACTTGTAATATATTTTCTGCCCTATAATATTATTTTCAAATCACGTGAAATTCCACTATTATGTTAATCAAACTGTATGATATTGTTACACTGCACTCAGCGTGCAGGGCGAAAGGGGTGGGTGCGAGACCAAATTGGTATAATCTTGACTAGGACACGCCATTGGTGATTGACTTATTTAATTACTTTAAGAATTTTGTTTATTTGTTCACAATTGTCGAGAGCGCACTTGTATTAAATTTACAAGAGCCTTTTGAAAATCCTTTTTATGTGAACTAAGGGAATAAATTGCACCAAAGATTTTAAATATCGGGTCTTTAAGAGTAAAGTGAAGAGACATTTATGAAGGCCGGCATGACAGCGGCGACCGCCGATGGTTTTCAATCTCTTGGTAGTTGCTGTTGTCTTAGGATTATACTGTGCTTACCATCAGGAACAGTACCGTCAATATGTTCAGCTAATATTGAAAAAATATATATCATAATTAAATAGCACTGTTAAAAAGCCCCGTTTTCGTAATTTTTTAATTCTTTTTTTTTATAATAATTATAATTTCTTTATAATTTAGCACAGTAAATATTTTTATTAAATATATTCATGCTAGCCAACACACGTGTACTATAAAACAGTGTTGAAGATGATCTTATGAAGGTAATATATTTTTTTATTACTACCAATGCGGAAGTTCCGAGGGAAATCAGTTTAACCAGCAAAATGACACCCATCAGACTAATCCAAAAATATATAAAAAATATGTGACAACCTCTTAGTTATGACGTGTGTCTAGAAGCAGACAGAAGCGGCGTCTTGCGAGACTTCATTAGGTGATATCTCACACTTATAGACTGTAATCAATTTCATTAATAATTTCACACATAACAAAAACTAGTTTTACAGTGTTAAATATATTACTTACTTGTATCCTCTTCATCATATTTTTCAAAATCAAATTCATCATTAGGATCTGCAGGTGGGACTCTTGGTGCACTAGCTCCTTCTTCATCACTGACATCATCACCTGCCTCGGTTAGTCTGCAAAAAACATCATATATTTGTATGTTAATTTGTTTAAATTTTTTGGGTTGTTGTTCAAGTTAATATTAAGTAAATCAATCACTAGTAATAGGGATGGGTATCTGATAAGACAGGAATCTTTCCGTCTTGACTCAAGTTGTATTTGGTAGATAAGATTTAGACGTCAACATTTGACCAGACCATAGTTCTACATATAAATAGACATATATCTAAATATGACAACCATATTGTTAAAGACGGAAACATGGTAAGTCTAAAAAGGGAAATGGCAGTTAGAACTACCTGTTGTTTAGCTTATTTAGCAGAATATCAAAGGTAAGCAGTGCCTACCAAGAAGGATCAACAAGGTTAAAAAAATTCAAACAGAATTAACTATGTTAATGTGACAAAGAATAACTGAGTTCTTCTTCTTAATGTTTTTAATTTTGAAACTCTTCAGAGAAGAATATTTAGCTCATTATCAAGTCGGCAATTTATATACTACAGTATGTGCAATCATATATTAGTAAATTGTTGTCAATATGTACAATAATACTGGCAATAGATATTTTGTAGCAACCCTGAAAAAAAACCTTAGACACCATTGTCTGAAATAATACAACATAACTTGAAAAGCAGAACATAACTTTGCAAACTGCCATGAAAAAATCTGTTAGGTAACTTTATCTATATTACAAAGAGGTACAGTTTGTGTTTTTGTAAGGAGGCAACCTCTAGAACTACTGATCCGATTCTTAAAATTCTTTCAGAGATAGAATGCTATGTTTCCTCTGAGTGATAAAGGCTATATTTTATTCTTTTTAACTTTTATATTGTAATCTACATGAACAAAGTTATAGACGGTTGTTTAATAATGATATTTCAGACACAGTATTTGTTATATAGAAATGTCTATAAAAATCATTAGGTAAACCGTTCCCAATATTGTAGAATACAGATGTAAACTGAGTTGCGTCCGTCCATCTGAGTGCCCGCTACACTTATTTTCATATAAGATTAAGTACTATTTCTTAATATTAATCGGATATTTGGTAAGTGGTGTGCATTTTGCTTGTCTCCACAATTTTAAAATATTAAAATAACTGATTTTAAAAAAGAGGATTGCTCACCAATTTTTCTAGTTAAATATAATTACCAGATAAATAGGTATTTTTAACTGTTCATTCTTTGTCAAATGCGAGACTATTAACTTAACAAAATATGTAATAATTGCATTATTTCACTTAAGATTCTCATAAGTTTGCAACATTTTCGTAGCTCACATTTGGTTGGTTTTTTGGTTTTTTGGCTGAAGGAATTAAATAGAGGCCTCTTTTTCAAACCCTCTTTAGATTTATATACCCAGTATAGATATTATATATTCATAAAATAATAAACACAATTAAAATATATTTTACCGCAAATCATTAGCTGTTTGCTTAATAATTTTCTCCAGTTCTCTCTCTGTCAGTTCAATCTAAAACAGAAAGGTTCATTTCACATTTTTACAAGTAACACAAGTGTAATTAAAGAGTTGATTAAAAAACTTATAAGTACATACATATGGCATAGACTAAATAGACACTGCATGTAGTACAAAAAGGGGAAGCCTTCTTATCTTCTGTGTGCATAGTGGTAGTATATGTATAAGTTTGTGATTGCATGCGTAGTGTTACCAGAATATGTAAAACAACAACAGTTTTTTAAAATAGAATATAATTATATTTATGTAATTTTGAATAAACATTAAATGTTAAAATCTAATATAAAATAAACCAAAATAATCATAAATCATAGAGTCAATTTTCCATAATATTGATATTTTGCCTTTGCACTTGGAGCTCTTGCTTCTAATTTTGAAATGTAGTGTAATCTTATGCACAATTACTTTTCAATCGCAATATTTGTTACAATAATCAAAATTATCATCTATCATAGTAAAAATAGTCTTATTGTTTAAATATAAGAAATAAATTCTCCTTTTCTATACTGGAAATAAATTATCTTTCTCTACACCTTCTATCTTTATTTATAGCTGATATTTTAATATGGTTATAAAAACAACTTTGTTTATTTTATTAAATTGATATAAGATCGATTATTATGTTATCTTTTTTGTTTCCATAATAAGAAAAAAGCAAATCGAAAAAATAAAGATGTAAGAGGAATCAATTTTTTAGACTTAGATTTTTTGTTAATCTATTCATCAGACTTATACAAAACACTTTAATAATTGTTATTTTTTGGAAATAATCATCATCCTTAGTAAAAAGTAAAGGCACAAGTAATATCATGAAAATACTAACATATAACCTATCTGAAAATATTATAGGAAATTATTTTGTTAGAAACTACATTCTAACGAGATCAACGTAAAAAATGAATATAAATAAAATTACCTAAATATGTATATCTTTCTTCTTAAAAATATAAAACGTAACTGTATTTTTTCCTGGTAAGTTGACTGTGGCAAAACCTTACAACTCCGTTGTGAGGAATAAAATATTTACAAGTCAATAAGAAATATATTGTATTTCTAATACTTACCTATGAAATGACAAACCAGAATATTTTTGTGATTGGCTGAAAGTGTTTTTATACATTTTTACTATGCAATATGGCATAATAACTTTTTAATTTAACATTAAAGTGTGACATGCACTCTCAAATACTGCAGGCGAAATGGTATCCCTTTGCTATTTGGTATCTCTTCAGGTGACTACACTTGGGCGTTATAAAAGTTATGTCTATTGTATTCTTTAGTCTGAGATATATGGTCATTTAAAAAGGGAACAAAGGAACCACTCTGATAAGCTCTATAGGCATTGCTTATTAAATTTACGAACACTAGCTTATTTTAATGATAAGAAAATAATTCAAATTAAAAAATAAGACATTTCAAAAAGGTTAAGCAATTCATTTATTTTATTTAACAGTTTGTTCATTAGTTTTCCAACATTTCTTTCTGTAGGACTGATTATTTGTAAAATGACTATAAAAACCGCACTATAAATTACAAAAGAACCTTTAAATACAGGCTTTTAGAATTATTTATCAACTCTATAATATAAAAATTTAAAAGTATTTTATACCTTTTCAGGGACTGCTTTAGCTACCCCACGACGCACAAAGTGCATACATGACACTAAGCTAACAGTAGGAGTATTTTCTTCCATTATGTTATTACATGTAAAATTCGTTGTCCTGTTTATATTTCATAAACAAGAAAATAAAGAATAATACAGAAGTAAATAACACGTGCCGCAAACCAATAGGCACAGTGTTACCATACTAAATTTAAAAAATCCAGGAAATAAGAGCAAAAAAATTAAGAGACTGGTCTAAAACATCAGAAGGGAAATAAAATACTTACTACTTAAATGATTGCCTATTTGCTGTCATATTTTTGCTAACTTGAAAATCGAAATAATTTTTGTTTCTTAATACGTTATTAATTCTCAGAGCTCCAGTAATAACTTAGGTACTGATTTGTTTCTTTAAAGAAAACATGTATCGGTATACTGACTTGTAATTAGATACAATCCCAATGACGTAGCTCTTAGCGGCAAATTTTGTGGTAAGCTAGCTAGCCCCTCAGCGGGTACAATACTCACTTAGTTTTGATGAAAATGACATTTCTCTTTCAGGAAGTATTTCAATTGTTCTTCTACAGTTAAAGTTTTCTTTTTCCAGTTTCTACTCTCCCTAATCAAATTAAACAATTATTACATACAATATTTAAATGTAACCTAAGACATAATAAGTAGTACCGTAAAATCTACCTATTTAATTTAATCGCGTGGTATCTTCGGGTAATGGTTCTTTCCTGTATACCTGGGTAACAACAAAACTATATTACAGGATCGGCAACAGAAAAAGCTTGTTGTAAAAACACTCTTTTCCATTGAGTTAAAATATGACATTTTAACTAAAGTTTTGTTTAGTTAATGTGTCCATTTTCGAACCGAAATACGTTTAGAATTTATTGGTTCAGGCGGAAGACTCAGATACTTTCCTCTTTACGCATATTTCATACATTATACGTAAAAAAATATTTCTAAAACTAAATATCAGGAGACATATTAATAAAATCAGAAGAATCACAGAAAAAGAAGAAAATCTCCTGGAAAATCAGGAAGTCTCGCAACGCTGAGTAGCCATCACAATGCACGTGGTTATTGGTCTATGCAATGCTTTCCCCACATGCATGGTGGTCGCGACCCAGTCAGGCAAAAAAACCCTATTACCCCGCTACCGCCATTTGAGGTTCGCTCGGGCATCTCAGTGCTAAAGATGTAATTTGACACCCCTTACACCCCTTTAATGTGTACAACAAAGAAAACTACTAATTTATCTTATGCAGTATATATGTACGGTGTATTTCGGTACAATAATGGATACTTACATATATTTTTTCGAACTGACTATACTGTTAACCTTAGGGGCCCTGGAGCCTTTGCGGCTTTTACAGCTTCACCGGGATTGGGGATACAGTTTAGTACAATAACAAGAAATGTAGTGTAACAGAGTCATGTTTTTGAAGATTTCTCTCAACTTAGGTCCACCCGACTGTTGAAATCACTCTACCCTACAGAGGATCGCCACCAAATAACATTGTGCTCTGTTCCTGCGGTGAGTAGGGTTTTCAGAGATCTTTGGGGAAGGAGAGTTCAAGGTTGGCTACCCTATTCTGATAACTGTTGTATTACAAGCGTTTATAGGCTAAGGTCACCACTTGTGTACTGGTCACTGTAAACTTTTTACAACCTCTGTTGTATAAAAAACATACATATTAGACTTACAACTTTAAAAATGCTAAAACTTAAAATTCCCGCATTTTCTCCACATAATGCCAATCTGCACAAAATCTCCAATCGAGACAAAATTCCTCGGTATTTGAGGAATGTCCTATTTATAGATAACCCTGCTTGACAGTGACGTGACTGCTACACGGACGGCAGCAGTGTGACATTTCTATGAGTGTAGGTAAATCCATAGAGTAAAGTAAGTAATGGGTACAGCAAAAATATTACAAAAATAACGGGTATAATCGTTCCGGATCAAACTACTTTTAGAAATATATTCTCTACATTCTACTGGAATAATAGTGGTCCAATCCTTGAACTCTTGTAAATACTGTACGAAATTGGTAAATATTAATAAAATAAAATATTATTAGGAAGTTTTTTTTTTTTTCGGACTGACTACACTGTTAGCCTGATGGGCCCTGGAGCCTTTACGGCTTTTACAGCTTTACCGGGCTTGGGGGACATTATTAGGAAGTAAATATGTACCTTATACTAGTTCTTTCTTGCGTTTGAAAATATAGAGGTAAAGTAACCTTTGTAAATTATTAATTATCTACTCTTCATAAACTGTAGGTATATGTTGATATGAGTGTATTATTTTTGTATTCATTATGTTTTTCTAATAAACAGATTTATTGTTATTATAGTTTATTTTCATATGATTTGTTTAAGACCCAGTTATTAAAATATATACAAATATACCCAAAGAAGTGATGCACTATACAAGTGTTAATAGGTGAAATTTGAAAGGATAATTATAGATTTCAGCCGTAGGTTAGGGAAATATTCATTTTCTATAATAATTAATCATAATATATTAATAATAAGACCAGATATCTAAAATAACATACACTGCAGCACCACACTAAAAAGTATTTAACTATTATATAGTAACTATAAATTAACTATATATTAACTATAAATTTCTAACTATCAAATCGTGCAGGAAGCATTTAAAAAAAACTAAGTACGCGAATTATTCTATTAATATTTTATTGGTTTATTTCTTTGAGATTTAATACATTGTACATATATCAGCTATCTATGGTACTTTATTCATAATCGTCACATTCATTCCTTTGGTTACTGGTCTATGGTGACATTCGTGTTTTCTATAAAATACAGATTATGCAGTAGCATTTGCACCACCAATATTGTTCAGAAATATAGAATTATTGTTTCTTCTGCAATATTGGTGGCCTTTTATGTGATAAGTAGTTTGGTTTTTGTGCACAAGTGAATAGAATTAGAAATAATAATGAGGAACATCAATTTTAAGTTTCGTTATCACAAAATCGAGTTTTGTTTAGGGGCCACCATTTTGTTAGAACGCTGTATGAAGGTTAGAAAAATAGTACAAAGTCAGGCCTTAAGAAAGCCTGTTCAGTGACCGTAATTAAAAGACAATATTCCTGCTTTGATCAAACAAATAACTTCAAAGCTAATTTACGTTTATATGTATACGATATAATAAAATATAAAAAATGGTACACTGCAGTATTTTAGGTTGTAAAAGCGACAGTCACCATAAGTTGAAAATACGTTCCTTGGGTGACAGCGAACGAAAATATGAAAAAATAACCTTTCATCGGTAAGCACCATTTCTATTTTGTAAGGTAAGGTACGTTGAGGTATTATGTACTAACACAATACTTCAATGAGTCGGTATTGTGTTATTGCATGAATATTCTCAGAAGGTATTTAAATATTTTTTATTTAGCCGGCCTCATAAATTATTAAAGATTTTTATACATTTCAAAGTGACGAATTTGCTATGGTAGGTACCAGGGATGTACCAAATTCTTAAAAATGTGCCCCGCGGATATGGATACGATTATTTCTATATTTATCCGCGAATATGTATATGGACCTCAACTTTCGTATTTTGTTTATTCGCATTAGGCACGTGTGATCTTGAACCGATAGTTAGCAATACATTTGCGTAAGTGAAATTATAAGAATTGTTATGTGCACGTGATCTGTTTATATTTTAGTGACAAAGGACAGTGTAGGGTACAACTAGGGTTGCCAACCCTACTATACAATATAGTATTCTACAATGTTAGGCATCCGACTACTATATTTGTACAAAAAATATATAGTAGGTGAAACAATTATATTTTTATTGAATAACTAGCTGTGCCCGCGGCATCGCTCGCGTAGACTACTAAACAAGGTTTTTTATTTTGTGTGCGGAATCCTAATTATTTTTCTAATTACTTAGCCTAAGTTATGGCTTATAATATCAGCTATGTCCATTGAAAGTCTCGTCAAAGTTGGGTCAACAGTTTAGGAGATTACCCGGAACAAACAGACAGACAATAATTTAGAAAATGGTTTGTTGTTATAGGTACCGTGTATACTTTCATATGCATTTAGTAAAAACCTGTTATTTTGACATTACAAACAGACACTAATTTTATTATATTTATAGATAAAAAAAATAGGCAACATTATATATATATAGTAGCTGTGCCCTGCGGTTTCACCCGCGTATAATTTAAAATAAATCGCTGATTTATAAATTATAATTCTTCAGTATAGACAATATTTTTATCGGGCGGCCAGGGTCACACTTAGACGCGGAAGGCTTGTTCGTGAGTAGTGGTGACACCCGAGCCGAGTGTTGAATTATTTTAATTTTACTTTATCTGGCAAACTATTCGTCCAAATAATATGCTATAAAGGGCAAAGTTTATTTACATAAAATTATCATGATGATAAAGTAACTTTCGTACGTAACGATTAATATGCCATGCCTAATAATAATGCTCATAAATCACTTTTGAATTTTCAATAAAACATTGTCACAGAATACCTTATTGTGGCTTATATATAAAAGGTAGGTATATGGTATCGCGGACTTTTTTAGATTTACTATGGAACAATATTTTTTTCGAACATTGTATTTACGTATCACTAACCATTACGCCAGCGCCTGCGGATAAAGCAGTTAAGGTATGCTCGCTATTTAATTCGACTTACTTAACAAAAATCAATATTTAAGGCTGGCTTAGAGGCAAAGCCTAATACTAGAAAGCTTACACTTTTCCACGTGAATCTAGCTATCATATTTTTCGAATCCGACTGGTAGTTCCAGAGATTAGCGTGTTTAAACAAACAAACAAAAAACTCGTCCGCATTATTATATGAGTATAGATAGGCTTGTTTTAGTATGATTTTATGTTATCTACCTATTCTAAGTTATTAACAGCTAAAAACTTTAAAGAGCTGTACGTTTTTCATTGTTCCCATTCAAATTTTATATAAGGAATGCATAAAAAAGATCCGTTCAAGATTCGCAAAAAATTACGTATACGAGTACGGATCTCTTTTCCCCTCGAATATCCGCGGATACGATTATCTGCACATCCATAGTATGAACGTACGTCTAATTAAACCATAGATGTATTATGTATATGAAATCTATTATACTCTTTCTACGATTTATAGTCTAGGTATAATTAAAAATTGTCATTGTTTTATTTATTTATTAAGGCCAATTGATACAAGTCCTTTACGACTAACTTATTACCTACTAGTTCTCATAATCTAAAATAGCATTGGATCAATGCTGCCAAATAGAATTTGCAACTTCAGCAGAAAATTTACTTTTTGTTCCTATTTTATATACCTACAAGCACTTAACATCAACCTTAAGTGTTTTATTTTTATTTTCAAATACCGTTTTGTTGTATTATTATACAATAATTCCTTTATCTATCTACATATATAAAAGCGAAATACCACTCATCATGGGATCTCGGAAACTATAGGTCCGATTACTTCATATACTTCAAATTGAGCAAACCCTACTTTTTTCGCTCACTAAGAACGGATTTTGGGAAATTCAATCTCTAAGGGTGTAAAATAAGGTTTGAAAGTTTATATGGGGTGGAAAAAAATGACTTTTCTTTGACTTTAAATTTTGTACTTAGACTTTGTAATAAAAATAATGAAACACGTGTAACAGCATTTATGAAAATTCATCAGTGTAGGGTGTATATATAGGGGTTGAATGTTTGTTTAAAGAGAAGAATTTTAGTTTAACAATTTAAATATAACTCAAAAACAGTTTGACCAGTTTTTCTTATGAAATTTTTTGTACGGGAAGCTTTAGTCACTGGAATAGGCTATAAGAGCTGACATGACACATTTAGAAATCATAAAAAAATAAAGTTTTCATTAATTTACAGCTGATTTTGACGAAAATTGTATTCGGGAAGTACATAACATTCCTCAAATTATAGACTATAATTATGAATTGTCAAATAACATGCGGAGCCGCGGGCGCATGGCTAGTGTATTCCTCAGCCTCATAAGCTGAGGGCAGTCAACTTTTGAAAAATGATTTTGAACACTTGATATATAGAAAACTAGCGGTGCCCGCGGCTCCGCTCGCGTGGACTACAGATTGATCTCGGTCGGGCGCACGTGCGAATTGTGCTACCCCAAAAATGCTTATTGTGGGTGATTCTTACATGATAGACATATGCTATCGCAATCTTTTTTGTTGGTCTTTTTAAGGTCTACAATTATACCTTGGGTTATAGCTTGGCCGAACGTTTTAGTTAGACATGGACTAGGCAAAATGAATAGTAATAATAATCAAATAATAATTTGATTTATTAATTACGAATGCCTATTTCGTGACCTGCATTCTAATAATGCTGCCAGAAGAAATATGATATATTAATTTTGAAAAATGCTGTTTTCTTTTGCAAACAAGTAAATAACCCCAGCCTAAATAGTTTTTATTTTTTTGAATGCACTTAAATGCAGCAAACACATTAGATCTTGTAAAATAATTTAATACAGGAGAAACAGTATTAAATTTTTGTATGTATTTTTATTAAAATCGGTAATATGTAAAAACTTTGAAAAAAAAATCATGTGCAGACTGAACTACAGAGTTATTATCAAAGATTTAGGTTATTCATATAATTTCTTACTTAAAACACGTATGTACGTATATTATAATTTGAAAAAAAGTACCATTTATTGATTAATATTGATTAAAAAATAATGTATTTTTCCATCCTATTTGTTTGTTTCACAGTTTTCCTAGAGACATAGTAATCCGAAATTGGTGGATCAAAGCCACAGGTCGTTATAATTGGCAACCAACGAAACAAACAAGAGTGTGTTCAAGGCATTTTGAAACTAACTGTTTTAGGCGTTCTAAAAAAGTAACACTGCTTGCTTATGGATCTATTCCGAAACTTTGTATACCGGTAAGTTGATTTTCTTCTTTTTTTTTGTATAGTTCTTCAGCTTCTTCCTTTTCTTCGTTAAAATAAAGGCAAAGGTATCTAAGACCCCGCAGCCAAGTCAGATGTCGTTTTTATAATCCATGTCCTCTGTTTTTTTTCTCCTTGTTTTTCTTTCCTGTGTCAATATTTTTAAGCCTATGTAGTCTTCTGTAATCGTCAAGGTGAGTTCAAATAAGATGGTGGCCCTATTGTTAGAATTATCTATAACGGAGTTTTTATGGCAACTCAAAATTTATGTTTCCAGTTTATATATATAATCCACTTCACGTATGCACAATAACCGAACTATATCACGCAAAATGCCACCAATATTACATAACATAGGGTCAAAAAACTTGAATGTTTTTTTTTTATCTGACTATAAAAACTTCACTTCAGGGCCATATAGGCCTTGAAGCCTCACACGGCTTTTACAGTTTCACCGTACTTGGGCCAAAAACTCTCAGTTGATTTTACTTTTATAATAGTTTATGATTTTTAAGTAATGTGGGATTTTTTATAACAAGGAGCTTGCAACCCTATGTCATTTGGGTTTTGTGATGTCATATACTGAGTAAACAACAAAATTCTCCTGCCAAAGAGTACGTTACTATAATACATTTAAATAGTTAAATATCCTAAATTGCTTTCTCCTCGGTTTTGTGCGTAAATAATTACTAAATTTTGTGGAAACAACAATGAACTATTATTGGTGTTGTGTGTCCGAATGTCGGAGTTCTAGTATAAAAACACCTGAAAAGTTGTGGTTTAGAATACCTACTGATGCTAAGATGAGAAAACTTTGGTTAAAACTTGCTAGGAGGGATCCAAATTTACTATCCAGCAATAGTGCATTGTACTTCTGTGAAGATCACTTTGATGTGAGTAGTTTCCAAACAAACAAAACACAAATTCTATATAGGTTGTAAAGATATAGATGTAACATTGCTAATGACTTTTATAGTTGGAAAATGATATGGAAAATTACATGCAATATAAAATAATGGGCTCAGTGAAGAGGGTCTTGAAGAAACCAAACTGCATACCATCAAGATTTGATTGCCATGCAAATAGAAAATACAAATCTACACCAAGTGAACCTCGACCTGCTTTCAAAAAAAGGGAAAGGATGTCTTTGATTGCAGAAGCTGAAGAAACGTTGAGAGAGATAATGAAACCAACTTCGTCTCACAACCCAGGTAATTGCATATTGATATACTGATTGCCAAACTTAGCATAGAAAATAAAACATATTAAATAAAATTTTGCAAGTTAACCAGTTTTGATGTAAAAGCATCAAAATAATAATATGATAATTTACAATACGCTTGTGAGTCAAGGGTGTTAATATTAATGATTGTATGTCTATGTCTGTAGCTGGGATTGTATATGAAGCTCTCACCTTGGATAGTGTCTACTTTGTTATCCTTACTTATGACCATTGATTTCCAATAGAATTAAGCTGTAAGGAAAAAATAAACTGTGTTGCCAATTCATGGAATATAAAATATTATTAATGTATTACAGCTATATCATAATAAATATGAGGTGGACGGACACATAAATATTTAAAAAATGTAAATATTTATATACTAAATTTTCTTCATCTCATTCTTCTGTGAACATTTGAGACGCATTGCAATGTTATTTAATGTATTAAATATGTTAACCAATATTTTTAATTGAGCTTTGGTTAAAGAAACCTGAGATTTCCGTAGTGAAATAAGAATTTTAGTAACATTTTTTCTTTTACAGTATTTTCTAAGTGACCCTAGTAAATTGAAATTCAATCAATTTGAATAATAATCTATATATAAAATTGAAATATCACTGATTACGAGATCTCCGAGACTATAGGTCCAATTGCCTTAAAATTTAGTATAGTTTACTCCTTTCACAATGTAGATGCTCAAACTTTGTATGCAGTGCAACATTGTTTTTTGACTTGATGTTGTGTACTTTGACTTTTTAATAAAAATAATAAAACACATGGGTCAGCTACTATCAAAATTCATCAGTAAAGGGTGTATAAATAGGGGTTGAAAGTTTGTTTGGTAAAAATAATTTATCTATAACTATTTTATATAACCTGATATGTTAATATTTAACAACTAAGAGCATATGGAATGTGTGTTACGAGTCATGAACATGCCATGTCCCATTACCAAACTGATTGAAGGTAAATTTGTAGGTACCAAACCTCATCGAACGCGCAGCACACACTTGAAGTTTGTCCCGCTTGGGACTCGGAACGCTACGTTCTGACCGCAGTAGGAACCGACCTCTCGCTCCGAGCAGTCGACAAGGCGATGGTCGAGAGTGAGAGAGGTTGGGATTATGTCGTCTCCTTTTATAATATAATAATATGAGTAAACTTTTAAATTACGGAATTAAAATAATTACTGAGTAACGAACGCGTGCAGAGCCAGGGCATACCTCTGGTATATCATATTCATATTATCTTGTAGGTACACTGAATTTATGTAACTAAGTGTTTAAAGCCACAACACAGATTAATTATAATACAAAACAAGGTGTGTAAATGCATGTGTACAAAAGTAAGTATGATGTTGAGTCCTCAATACAATGATTATTTAATGTAATTTAATATTTAACAACTAAGAGCACATGGAATGTGTGTTACGAGTCATGAACATGCCATTTCCCATTACCAAACTGATTGAAGGTAAATTTGTAGGTATCAAACGTCATCGAACGCGCAGCACACGCTTGAAGTTTGTCCCGCTTGGGACTCGGAACGCTGCGTTCTGACCGCAGTAGGAACCGACCTCTCGCTCCGAGCAGTCGACAAGGCGATGGTCGAGAGTGAGAGAGGTTGGGATTATGTCGTCTCCTTTTGCGAGCAGGTTCTTAGCAGTCATGCACAGGACCACGGCGAGGCGCGCATGTGTTCCGAACGCGTGCGTCGCCCGTTTCGTCCGAGAAGTTGTCTGTCTATTTCAGACCGCAGACGAAGCTCCTCGTTTGGATCTACCTCCGTTGAGTTCAGTTCCGCAAGTATTGCGCAAGCAGTTCCCGGTCCTCGACATCAGGGGTGGTGTTCGGAACACCGTCGGTGTGTGTGTTGTTTTTAGATAATGTTTTAATTTGTTCCATTGTTTTATAACCAGTTTGATATTTTTTCATATTTATTTTATGTTGTTTCTGTTTAGTTAATAATATCAACTAATATTTGTCAAAGTTCAGAAAATATTGAAAGGATTATGAATTCTAATGAAGAATTGTAGGTACAAAAGCTGTCTGCAAAATCTATTGGAATTATCGCCATTTTGTTTATCATTATTCAACAAATTGCTTTGAACGTTCTTGTCTATCGACAGAAAAGATGGATTGATGAAAATTTGTAAAAACAGAAAAAAGTAATATTTTTTTTGTAAAATTTAAAATTTGTAGATAATTTGCACAAGTGAAACATCCTAAATATATACCATTATCCCGACGGCCACCATCGTCCCAACGGTCACCACCATCCCCGAATGTCACCACCATCCCGACGGTAACCACCATCCCGACGGTCACCACCGGACTTCCGTTGCATTGTCGTCCATTTACCTCCTATTCGCGCCTAAAGAAGTTTTACTTCAAAAACAGAAAATAGAAACAAAATATGATATCTATTTTTCATCCCCCTAAATGTTAAGGGTGGTCCATCCCTGTAGTCAACGCGAGTGAAGCCGCGGGCACAGCTAGTCTAATATATAAAATTCTCGTGTCACGGTGTGCGTGATTGAACTCCTCCGAAACGACTCGACCGATTTTCGTGAATCTGAGCGTGCATATCGGCCAGGGTGGAGAATCGGACATCTATTTTTCATCCCTCTAAATGTACAAATTTTGTAAACATATATTGTATTTTGATAAGAGTAAAGTTTGTTCAGTCCATACACTACATTCCATGTTGTATATACCAATACAACAATTTTATCATAAAGTCAACGTAAAGTAATTATTATTTTTAAAAGGAATACCTGACCATTATGATTTTGATTTTTGTTTCTCAACTCTATATCTTTAAGTATGTAAAAAGATAACCTAGTTATTTTTCTCTATTTACTTTCATGAACGTCTCCTATATGTTTCATATTTTCAATTATTTGTAAATAGTAATAGTATTATGAATATGGACCTTCTGGAAAGCAACTTAAAGAGACAAATTGTATACTAACTTCTGAATTATTAGCTATTGCTCGCGCCACGGTCTCATTGGTTGCGCGGACCTTGACGTCATTTCCATTGGTATTTGCTGGGTTATGCTGTCCAAGGGTGGGGTCCACCCCTTATTTAATTTTTAGTCAAAAATTTTTGTTTTTATTTTTTTATGATACAGCATACAAAAATACATACATCCCTAAATTTTCACCCCTCTACGATCAACCCTGCGAGTGAAGCCGCGGGCACAGCTAGTTTCAATATAATAAAATCCGTAAAATAGCAAAAAATCCCAAAACGTTGCTTATTAAATCAGAATGAATCTGTTACTTTTCTAGTAGTTCGAATTTTACTATTATTTTGGTCTATGGTTGTCCTGTTTGTAGAGATAATAATCAAAAGAGTTAAAAATATTATTTATTCTTTCACTACGAACTGATAGACTGATATATAACGAAAATGCCAACAGGTTATTCTTCTTGTAAAATGGCAACGTGTGTGCGATGTCAACATAGGCAGAACGCAGAAGCCATAAAAATAAAGAAATGGCAATCTGACAGATATGACCATTCAAAAAATTGCTATTACAAAATTAATAACAATTGTGTGCTGTTGCTACCTGACAGTTTTTCCTCTAATTTTTCTATATTTGTATCTGGCAAGTCATATTGGGATGTCAGCCATAAAACCAATAGGTTGTGCCATAGTGTAAAGAACCTTGTTCGTATTTTGATACCTGTACACAGTATTTTTAATGCCGTGCTCAATTTTTATTTAAATATTGGATCAATGAGTGTAAGTAATTAATAAGTGCTTTTGAACACAATTGTTACAAATCCAAATTTATTAAATCAAATACTTTGAAATAATCCTTAACATAATTATAGGTACAACAAAAATAAAATCAACAAAAACGTTTAATCTCAAGAATATTCTAGAAACTGGTTTTGTATAAACAGAGTTCTCCTAAATATTCGTTGTTTCTTTACAACTTTTATCATAGATTTGAAATAAACATTATTGTAAAATATCTATTTTGGTAGTAAAGATGTAAAGTAGGTATAGGTAGCAAATTGATTGTTTTTGCCCCATGAAAAATATCTGTGGGTTAAAGCGACATCTATTTATATTATACACCGTTCTAGTATAGTATATTTGATTTGTTATCTTACGTTACAAAATGCACTGTAAAATGGTGAATAGTAAAATACAAGGATTTAATAGTTATTTTATCGCTAATGCCCTTATAAATGTCTACAACGAGAAATATAGTTATGAAATATGACAATATGAATGTCTCGATATATACGTAATACAGTAGGTATCATAGACCAATAACCAAAGGTACGTATTATGTATCTAGCATATTTCGGAAACACGTTGACGTTATGACATTTCGACCTACAATGGTAATTACGTTCCGAAGCGTCTGAAGTATAAGTTTTATTATTGAGAAATCAGGCAATCTTATATTAATTTGATTGTTTAATGATATGTTAATATTATTTTCATTAAATATACCGTAAATATTATTTAAGTCATAGTTAAACATTTGAGTTTGACATTCCTATTTTTCTATATTTTTTAACGTCTCCACGAGTACGACCCTACGTTTATTTTGACTTTTGACAGTTTGTTTTTATGTTGTATCCTGTGTGATTGATTATATTATTGTCTTTTTAGACGATGCAGATAATGTGTATATATAATGTTTTTATTCTTATTCCGATCAAATAATTGCTTACTAATTATGTAACAAAAGAGATAATAATTCTTTACGAATATTCATATACTACAAAAAATTCTTAGCACGTTAAGAAACGGCAAGTTCCGGAAATATTGATAATGATAATTACAAGTAAATAATACAATATTATTACAATAAACATTAATTTTTCTCTTTACTTATATATTGACAGCGGTTATAATAAATGTGTGCTATTCTGAATATAGGTACTATTAGTATAATTAAACAAAAGTGAATACATAGTTTAAAAACTGAAATGATTTAAAACGAGATTACAATTCTGCTACAACTAAAATATATATGATATCTAAGAAGATAATTTAAAAAATACAATATTTTTAATCAGTATTTTAAACAGTTCAATTGACATTAAAAAAAGTTAAGAAACAAAAAACAACAACAAATCAGGACAAAGAACTAATAAGGAAGATTTGTCATAAAGTCTCCACTAGTAATATACATTTGTATCATTAACATAAATGTAATACTATTTAGGTGATCACTTCTTGATATAATATCTAATTGATTTCTCAGAACCAGCTCTAAATAATTGGGCAATTTTTTTATTTAGATAATATTATAGTTTCCTATTTTACCTAGAAGGGGTATTTTGCAAGAAATTGAGTGAACCCAGTTGCCCCGATATTAGGGGTAGCAAAATTTCTTGTATTGCAGTCACAATTTGCGAGATGTTAGCTATTTATTAATATAATTAAGTTTATAGGTATTTTATTTATTATGAAGAAATGATGGTTATTTTTTTTTTTTTTCGAACTGACTATACTGTTAGCCTTAGGGGCCCTGAAGCCTTTACAGCTTTTACAGCTTTACCGGGCTTGGGGGCGAGCGTTTAGGGCACTCGGCCACGAAAGCTAAGCAACAACATCCGAGGGTGCCAAAGTGGCCGAACCTTGGCTCGAACTGTTGCGCGTATGCAATTAAGTCGCGATCCGACTAAATCCCTATCATTCGATCTAAACCAACTATACATATATACATGTTTCTCCCCCTGGGAGGAGGGAAGGAACATGTGTATGTGTATTTAGTGGTCTGAAAATTTTTGTCTAATCTAACTAGGCAAAAAAGAAAAAAAAAAGGTCCCTTACAGAACCTATGTACCTGTGTGTTGTGCATGTGTGTATAATGCAGTGTCATGTATGGCTGTGAAAGCTAGTGAATATAGAGTCACTGTATCGCGCGAACGGCTGCTTGAATCAAAGGCTCCATGCCGATGGATCGGACCTAGGCTTGAGTTGCCGCAGAGGAGGGCGGTCGTGGCGGGTTGATGGCAATGATGGCTCAGTGGTAGCATGTATGGACACCATGTCGAGTGATGTGAGTTTGAATCCCAACAATGAGCCTGAGCTTTCGGTGAAGGAAAACATTGTGATGACTGCATAGCATGGCATTAAGGCTCTTTCTAATGCCCGCCTGGCTAGCTACCACCCTCAAGTTGAAAATCTGTCAGCAAACAACAATAGGTGTGTTTCGGTAGCGGCACTTGAGAGCCAGATCTCCCACTACGCTTAGCGTGTTTCCATATTGGGCACTTAAGATCAGGTGAGATTGTGGCCACAAAGCTAAAACTATAGGTAACGAAATATATATATATATACCTTAGCTCATACATAATATTGTGCAGGTACCTTATCAGAGAGACAACAGTTAAAACAAGAAAAATCACAAATAATCTTAGAGGAGCTTCTGAATTCCAGCAAAGATCTTAAAAGGTATGTTTTTTATTGAATATAATTGTTGCTTTAAAATCTATCTGAAGTATGATATGGTGTTAGTATGAAAAAAGTGTAATTTGATAATATACATAAAAAAACTAGCAGGTTAAAAGATTGGAAAACACAAACTATTTTCCCAAACCAAAACTCTCTGTCTGAGATAAACTGTTTAATATTTTAAGGATAGCCTTGTTTGCCTTTTTTAATCTATAATAAAATCAGCCTTTAATTGACCTAGTCTAAGGTAAAAATATTTTTCCACAAAAAAGCATAGGCATGATAGCACACAATCTGTGTGTGGTGTACAACTCGCTCAACACACATATGCATCATGGTTTTGATATTACCTTAGTTTTCAGTGTTTTATGGGGCTATTTGATGTGTAATACCTAGTTCTTGTAGATAATTAACTATTTCCTGTCTTTTGTATATGCTCTTGTTAATTTGTGTGATTTTTTTATTGATTGTAATAAATACCTAATAAAGTTTTAATTTTTTTCATAACAGTTATTAAAGACCATTATCATTGTAGTTTTCGTTATAATTTTTTATTATCAATACCTTTTTTATTTTTATTTTTCTTATCAATAATAATTGCAGATCTAACAAAAATCAAATATGAAGGCACTTTTCTATTATAAGTATTTCAGTTACCTATATGAAACTCTATTAAAAGTAAAATCAAATGATCAATCCATGATAATGTTATTGAACTTGCTAGTGGGTCGTGATTGACTCTGGTTACAACAAATGATTGATCAAACAGGACTACAATATATCTTTTACTTTATCTGAATGTCATTACAACTATCAGCACTGATAGTTTTACTAATAGTATATGTTGTAAGAGAATATTTAGATTCTAAAAAAGTGTATTGTTCAACCCATACATTAGAGAAACTTGAGGCATTGAGTTGATATATATTACCTATATAGCCATTAAACTTATGCGACTTCAATTCATGCTATGTGATTGAATATAAATATATAGTAAAACATCTTCATATGAAACCTTACTTATTAGCCAAAGCTGTTTATGGTCCGCATTTATGATATTTATCTTGGTTTTCCTTGCAGTATGGCTTACAGTTTTTTAAAGTATGTTTTAGTTTCATTATAATTTTGTACCAGATATCACTGTGTACAATGAAAAGGTTCTTTCTTCGATCGAACAACTATCACAATTAAAAAATAACGTACGTACTTATTGCATAATTTTAATATTAATTAGTCACTGAATATTTCACTTTTCAGATAAGCAACTCATTTTTTTAATTCACGTAATAATGTACATACTATTATTTTTTATCAAAAACAGTAATATTAAAAAATAAAACTTTGATAAAAATATGAAAATGAAGTACATTTCTAAATTTAATAAAAGTGCGATAAGATATAGGCAATTTAAACGCCGCCATTTTGGCGCGCTGTCACCGATTTTCACTGACGTGAGACGTCAGCGTCCGCGATAAAATTGACATCTTGTATACTGTGTAGTGTAGTTATGTAGTGTTATCTAACAAAATATATGTTTTATAACTAATATGAATATGGAAGGAAGTGGAAAATCATTTTATAAGTACTGTATTGTACCTATGTGCAAAAATACCATAAGAAATGCACCTGAGAAAGTGTATTTTCATGTCCCGCGAAATGAGAGCGTAAGAAAAATGTGGTGTAAAGCTATGAGAAGAGATAAAGTATCTCCAATTAGTTGTTTATATTGTTGTGAAGACCACTTTAATGTAAGTACACAGTTATTAATATTTTTATATAAAAGACATTTGTAAATATGCGTAACAATTTGTAACCTATTCGAACTCATTGTAGATTGAAGATTCATTGTAGGTATATTTTTCTAATTATTTCTTATTCAACCTGTTTACACGTATTAAGTAACCAAGTTATTAATTAAATATTAAGTAGACGACCGTTACACGTATTTAACTAAATTTTAATTTAATTGTTAAGTTGTTCCAACTTCCCCAGCACTTATCGCGAATAATATTCCTCAAAAATTTTTACTGTAGTTATTTCCTTTTACTTTGACATTTTATATAAATTTTATTCCTTTTAAAATCGAAACACAATACACCATAAAAGCATAATATTTCTAACTTCACTAAATTGTTACAATATTTAACAATTAATACGAAATTTAGTAAGAAACCACGCCTACAGCGGATTGCGCGCGGTGTAGGTAAGGTCACTAAAGAAATTACTAAACGAAAAAATAGACTCTATCCTATTCTACTTGTTCATTTAACCACTAAATCTTTAACATACAACTTATAACTAAAGATCTTTAAAGTGATTGTTTACGTGCATAAATTTAGTTAATCATTTTGCCATTTGAATGTGTGTAAATAGATCAAAATCTGAAGCAAGTACAAACCATGTTAAAGCTCATTCGCGCAGTGAGGGAAGGGTCACCAAAGAGATCCCTAAACAAAAAAATATACTCTATCCTATTCTACTTGTTCACTTAAGCAATAGATTGTTAACTTAAAAATTAAGATCAAATAGCTTTTAAGTGACTGTTTATGTGCATAAATTTGGTTAAGTTTTAGATAACCATTTAATGCGTGTAAAACACTTTTCTACTACTTTGTTACGCTATAATAAAACAATGTTTCTTGTTTTAAGATTGAAGAAGATACAGAGAATTATGTTCAATATAAAATCATGGCTTTGCAAAATGGGCAAAAAACCAGATTACGTTTAATAAAAGGTGTTGTGCCACACATATTTCAATGCCAAAAAGTTAGTAAGCTGAAGCCCTCACCAGAGAGAAAGGCTGCTATAAAGAGAAAAAGACAAATGTTAGTTAAAGAAGCTATGTTTGAGTATGCCCTTAAACAAAGTGTTCCTGTTCAGGAAATTGGTGATTGTTCACAAACCAATTTTATTAATGTGAAGCAGGTCCCAGTACAGAGGTATCAAATGAACATTTAAACAAAAACATTATTAAATTAAAAAGGGTTGTGAAGCAGGTCTCTGTATGTCCTCATCAAATGTTATTAGTAAACATATATTGCATGCTGATAAGGATGGTCAAGTTAATAATAAAATATAATATATAAGTAAAGGTGTTAATATGTTTTTAACTATGAAGGAAGTTCTTTAAGTTATCTCCAAATATATCAACATCTCCTCCAAATAAATCAAGTTGACTTTGGCTACAAATACAAAAAGCAGACAACCCTCTTGATATTTTATCAATCACTTCACAATTATCGTGTTATCAACAAATTAAATCAGGTGGCAGTTTATCTTATTTGACCATTATACATTCAGCTTATGGCTTGATGAAGATGATTCAGAAACTGACAAATAATTTAAATAATTAATTGGTCAGGCATGGAAACTACAATAAAAAGGAAGCCCAAAATGCTGTTAGGTTGATAAAAAAGATTTCTATTTAATGAAGTTAATAAGTAATAATATAGCTCTTCATACTATTGATATTTATATTTTGGTTACCACATGATGAAAGTGTACCTTTCATGGCGGAGATAATGAACAGGATAATTGTATGGACAACACCGTCAGAGATATTTAAAGATTACCTATATCAGTCAAGGCGAGATAATTTTATAACAAATGTTGTTTCCATTATCGATTGTCTGGAAATACAAATTAAAAAGGAAAGTGAAGGACACTGAAGAATGTAATATCATGTACATTATATGGTTTAGCTTATTTTATGTCTGATTAGCTGTGCCCACGGCTCCGTTCGCATGGACTGCAGAAAACCGTAGATGGAACACACGCGCGAATCGCTCTGCTCTCTTTCCCACCCACAGTGCTGCGGTCGCCGACGTCATTTTAAATACAAAAATGCTTATTGTGGATGATCCTTAGAAGATAGACGTATGCTGTCCTTAATCTATTTAAGATCTACAATTATTATGTTGTGCATTAATTTAATATATCTCTTATTCATGTTGATTACATTATAAATAGCTCGTTAACCAGTAAACCAGGCCACGCATTGCTGTGATTCGGAAAAAAATGTTTTTGTATCCAATCGCTACCATATTTTACAGGATCACCCGCTGAGTTAATATAGAGATTAAAATTTTTATCAAAATTGCTCCAGCCGTTTTGGAGTCCATAGGAAACATACATACAAACATCCATTTTCACATGTAACTTATAACTTACCTATATCCCAAAATATGCTGTACAATACTCAAACTGAACAGATAGGATCGTCCTTCGACCTCATTGCATTGTAACATTTATGACGGAAGATATGCTGTGAGGTAATTCTTGCCTTGATCAAACATAGGTCCTACTTTTGTTACGCTTAATATTCAACTGGTCAAAAACTATATGATTCCCGTTCAGACCTTTGTCACAAAAAATATGCATTGGTAATGCAGCTGCTACCGTAGCTTATGAATGCTTGTAATACCATATGTATAACTAGCGTGTTGTCGACATACCTCAAGAAGCTGTGGAAACCCTACTCACCGCAGAAATACAAAACACGGTTATTTGGATGCGATCTTCTTTAGGGTGAAGTTCTGACTTGGTCCAGACTGCACCAAGTAGAGAGAAATCTCAAAGAAATTTCTCTTTAATCTTAAAGGTATTATACCTAACTCTAAGTATTAATCATTCGTGATAATTTATCAATGCAATTATAGGTTATTTTAATTGTTTTATCAATATAACAGGTAATTAATATACTAAAATAATAAAATTTAAGAATTAAAATACAGGTATATCATTTAATAACCATGCAGCTTTCAGCTGACCTCAGCGACCTTAAGTTTGCTGGACTGTGAAGCTGTCTCTCAGCCAGTGTGTTCCGATCTTCCTATACAACTCCAAGAATTATAGATCTCTTGGTGGTTGCCAATGTTGTTGGACTGCACTGTGCTTACCATCAGGTACACAATGCTGTCACTTTGACATGCTACGATAAAATAGAACAAAAACGGATTTGATGCAAAATACATAGTCATCATAAAAACATATATTGTTAGATGGTTATTTGACTAAGCTCTTACAATACCGCTTCCAGTCATTATTGTATAAACAATGTTATTTCATAAGAATGCATTATTATACCTAGTTAGGCTAATAAATCACGATAAGACTTAATTATAATCAAAAAACTATAAACACAGCCATTTTTCTAAATAGACATTTGAAATATCTGTGAAGTTTTTTTGTAATCATCACTCACAGGTATGATCTAAACTAAACATTTCCAAATGATTTCTACTGCACATAAATCTTATATACAATTTTGATTGTAACTTTTGTTTTAGCGCAATGAAAGAGCTAATCGCTACAGCTAAAGATAGTATAGAAACAACAAACGCATTACCTCAAGAAGATGTCACACTCGAATGCCGCGCATGTTACCAGAAATTTGACTATGATGCAGGCCTAGTAGATCTGTTTCAATCATGGAATCCACCATGGAATGGCATGGCTGACACAATTGCTGAGGATTTAAGCAGACTTACTTCTATTGAGGTAAAATTAGTTTAAAATAAATCTATAGCTAATAGCTTCCCGAGGGGTCATTTCAGTCTTTTACAATGGCGATAGTTAGGGTCTGTTGTTTGATACATAGTCAAAAATAGATTGTTAGTTAAATTAACTATTGTTGGTTGACCGAGGTTAGAGCGTTAACTATCACACAGAGAGAGATTACGTTTTTCAATATCACTTTTAACAATAGTCAAAGTTAACAATTGTCAAATATGTTGCCATTGTAATAGACTGGAATGACCCCTCGGGAAGCTATTTTAAAATAAGCAATTGTTTTTTTCATCGCAACACCGCCGTAGTTGTCAAAGATATCTATTCGGTGACGGCTGTATATGTGTACATGTGTGCGATCTATTGCTCCAACAACACTTTTGTCACATTGTATTTTTTTTACTGTTTCTCTGATTTCTCTTGTTCCTCTAGGCATTGATATAAATTGTTTCAATTTTGTACATATTGTTCTTGAAACGTTATGGATAATTCGACATGCAGTCGATTTATACAACCCAAATAGGTTCCTGAACATTGCTGAATATTTCCAGTGGCATAGAATCTTAGGGTTAATTGGATTCACTGAAAAAAATGAATAGCTGAACTAGTTTGACTAATCAGAAAATAGCTTAAATTTACTTCTTAGTAACCAAACTTTTGTTAAAATAGCTAAACTGGTTTTGCTGCACTTCCCAAACTAGTTCAGCTATTCGTACTTTTGTTGCTATTAAATAAAAAATTGGCTATTATTTAATGAAATGGGTTTGCTAAACTCGTTTATCTACTTTATACAAAACAAACTTTAGTAAAAAAAATCTATTTGATTACTGATAGGCAAACACTTTAGTAATTATTATACAAAATGTTTAGTTATATCTAAGCAAGTATTAAGTAAATAATAGACTAACAAATCCATTAAATGTTTATTAATTTATTTTCCTATTGTAGCAAAAATTTATTAACAATTAGAAGACAAACTTTTACAGTTATATGTAACTAAGTTATTAAAAACATTCCTAGCTAAAATTTGGTTATCTATTTCAAATTGTTTAATAAATAGTAGATAAATTAACAAATTTTTTCAACTAAATGAACTTGTTTCGACACGAATCTCCTATACACTCGCGGTACGCGTTTCTGCGCTTATTAGTGTTGCCACCTTAGCGATTTATTCTCTAGATTCGGTGATTTTTGTCGCCCTTTTGCGAAATTTTTCTATAGTTAAGTGAATTATTTTGCTTTTGCGTTTTTCAGCGCTATTTGATCGCAACCATAATAATTATGAAGTTTCTTTAAAATACAATAAGTTAATATTTTGTTATTTATTTTTACGTATTTTTGAGACCCTGTAACTTTAGGCGACACTCTTCTCCACCACTGCATTCCACAGATTTATTTACCCAAGCCCGGTAAAGCTGTAAAAGCCGTAAAGGCTCCAGGGCCCCTCAGGCTAACAGTGTAGTCAGATCGAAAAAAAAAAAAAAAAAAAAAAAGATTTATTTACTAATTAACTTCACGCAATGTCTCTCACGGGAAGAAAGGTAGAAAGAATAGAGCACCACTGCAATCTACTTTTGCATACCTCTTTAAAAGTTTACATATGTTTTTATCGCCCGTTTTTTCTTTTTCGGTGCGCTTCCTTCAAGAGTTTTTTGAAGACCCTAATAAAATTGTGCCAACCATATGATAAGTTTTAAAAATATATGTTTCACCACTAGAAAAAACAGGTTTCGAAAAATTATAGAAAGTTTTAGTATTAGACATGATTTTTACAAGATTTGTCTGAAACTGTCTTTATTATAAAAACAAGATAATATTTTTTTTATTTATATATTATATAATTTATGCGCGGTATTTCTAGTTCTGAACACGATAATTTCAAGCTACAAACACGGTAGTTTTTAATTTTCATATGGAAACACTGGTACATAGTGTTAAAATTATATTATTCTTCTCCTTCTTTCCGTCGACGACAGTTGCTGAATTACTTTGTTGTTATGAAGAGTATTCTTTATGCGTTTTTCAAGTGTCTCTGTTTTAATATTCATGGTGTATGTTAAATTACTTTCAAAAACGAAACACCGACGACTTTCTTACATAGAGATAGATGCCAGTCGATCCGATGGCCGATGAGTTACGATCATGGGGTCTTGAAATCTACATCGATAATTCTGCAGGTACGCAATATTATTTATTATTTAGTTTTCAAGAAAATAGGAATCAACTGGCAGGTTGAATTAAGTTTTGGCGGGATTTTAGTCATTTATGTAACTATTGGTTTTAGTATTTTTTCGTAATCATGCGTAGTTTGACTCTATTTTGTGTAATGTTAGTGGCATCTTGCTTAATATAGCTTGGTTATCGTGTACAAGTGAATGGGATGTCAAAGAATAACACGGAATATGAATTCTGAGATGTCACAAAAACTCCCTGAATTGATAAGTTTTAACAAGGCGGCCACCATCTTGTCAACTTTTTATATGTGATAGGCTAGAGGCTGACCACTATCTCATCTATTAGTAAGTGATAATGTGATACAGTTTCTTAATTATATAATACATTGTATAAATATAGTATTTAATTATACTTTTGCAATACGTAATTAATTTTTTGCAGTTTTTGAAGAAGGACTTCAGGGTTTTGTATCCTGAAAATGATGACAAACTAAGTAATCATTGGTATATAACAAGACCCAAAATGATTGCAATGAAAAGAACTGACAGAATTTTAAAAGAAATTATAGAAGACATAGCTGGTAAGTTCCTATTTGGGCTAATATGCTAATATATTTTACTATACATTTGTATTACAATCAATTATTAGAGTAATCTTTTTGTTGCAGAGGGTAACGAAGAGGCTGCAGACTTAGCTACATTTATGGCGATACCAATTTTAATTGTAAATTTTTGTTATTACATCAATAAAAACAAAATATAAATTGGTATAATCTTTTATTTATTGTACTGAAACAAAGTTTATTTTTAAATATAACGTTTTGGTTATTAGTACCTTTACTGTATATTTATTATTTACTGACATTGTTTTGCTACCTGTCGCTAGGTGGTTAGCTGATTCTTTATTTGTTTTATTTAGATTAACTAATTAAAACGATTGCAATTGGCTAATATTGTTATATTAAAAAAAACAACAACAAATCAAATGTAGACTAGAGAACTTCCCATAAGGATTTCTACGCAGGCCAGATCTCTACTTTAGAAGTTTCATGTAAGTTATTTTAATGTTATTTAAATTAATGGCAATCGTGATAATTAGTTTAATAAAACAAATAAAAATTCATCTAACCAACTAGCGACAGGTAGCAAAGCAATATTAGTAAGTAATAAATAAACAGTTAAGTTATTAATAACTAAAACATTATATTTAAAAGTAAATAAACTTTGTTTGCAGTAGCCAAATTAATTAAATCTGGTAACAGAACATTTTATTTAAAAGTAGATAAACTTTGGTTGCAGTAGCCAAATTAATTAAATCTGGTAACAAAACATTTTATTTAAAAGTAGATAAACTTTGGTTGAAGTAGCCAAATTTATTAAATCTAGTAACAAAACATTTTATTTAAAAGTAGATAAACTTTGGTTGCAGTAGCCAAATTTATTCAATCTGGTAACAAAACATTTTATTTTAGAGTAACTACATAATTAAGTTAGCATTAGCTTAATAAATCTGATCGGGTAACATAAAAATTTTGTTATTAATAGATAAACAATTAATTAGTAGTAACCAAAAAGTTAAGCTAATTTAAGCAATTTAAAAGCTGTGTTAAATAAACTAAATTTTGAAAACAGCTAAATATTGTTGTTATTTTTAAACAAAGCAGTTTGATTAGTAATTGCAAAGCTGTTAAGCTATTGGTACATAAACAGTTTTGTTAATACCACAAAACTAGTTAATTACCAGCCAACAAAATAAATTTATCAAAAAGTAACTACAATTATTTTACAAAACTGAGTTTGGTTACTAGTAGGCCTCAGTTTAGTAGTCCCCCGAATTTTGTAACTAATAGATAAAATTTGAGCTACAATTATCAAAACTTTTTTTTCAGTGTTTGCTCTAACGGAGAAACAGCGTTATTTCGACAATAAAAGTATTTAATATAAATATTAGTCGATTTTTGCACATGTACAATATATAAACAAGTAATAAACAAACAAGATAATATTAGTAATAAACATTTACCTAGATGTAGGAGATCGAATGTATCTGCCAATTTCACTAACAATCCACGTAACACTTTCCTTTGACATTCGATAACGAGCAATATATTCAGAATCGTCCCTTATTTCCATTTGCGAAAAACGTGGCCTAATAGTTTTTGGCTTCCGCAATAGTACATATTCTACAATTATTTCGTCGTCGCTTTCAGATGAACTATCATCGTGCAAGTCAAAAATCTTTGAATATTTAAATTCATTTTTATTAGTATTCGAGAAAGATAAAACTTATGCATAAATTGCGAAGCAACGTCTGAATGAAACAATACAGCTGTCAAGATTAACATTAACTATCCGCCATATTAGTTAACTACACCAGAAGGAAGTAGTTAAAATTATTTGACTATTGTTAAAAAAATAACTACCAGTTAGGGTAACTAGCTATCAAACAACAAACTTTTGTCAAAATTAACAAATAGTCAATTTAACAAGCTGTTTTTAACTATAACTACTGATGAAGCAACAGACCCTTAACACTCTAACCTCGGTCAACCAACAATAGTTAATTTAACTAACAATCTATTTTTGACTATGTCTCAAACAACAGACCCTAATTGTGCACATAATTTTATCATTGAAACAGTTTGAATTTGTTAAGTAATTCTGTTTAACTATTAGTTTTTTGACTAAAAATGTTTAATCCTGTAAGTGAATTTTTTTTTTGTTTTTCATGCATATTTTCATTTGTATTTTTATCTCTCATACCCTGGTACTGACTTCAGTTATTATTGAAGGACATTGCAACAAAAAAAATTTAAAATTTGTAATCAAAACATAGAATTGGCTCATCCTTATATCTCAATCGATTTAATCGACACGTCTCGTGACCAGAGAATAAGTATTGCCATACAATGTGGTATGTTAGGATATATTTCCTTCTGGCGGAGATTTGGATGTCATCCACTGCTTGAATTTAATTTTTTTATTTATTTTAATATTTTAATTTATAATTCCTACACATTCTCTTTGTAACTAATACAATATAGTTAATAATTATTCATCTTTGTGTCGACATAAGTTTTATTTTAAACTAGCTGTGCTCGCGACTCCTCGCATGGACTACTAAAAAAGGTTTATATTTTTTATGTGGAACCCTAATTATTTTTCTAAAATCAAAGTAGGCTAAGTTATGCCCTATAACATCAGCTGTCTGCCAGTGAAAGTCTCGTAAAAATCGGTCCAATCGTTTCGATGATTATCCGGAACAAACAAACAGACAGACAAAAAAAATTGGATATTTGATATAGGTATCGTGTATACTTTCATATGCATTTAGTAAAAATCTGTTATATTGACATTACAGAGAGATACTTCAATTTTATTATATGTATAGATAGTTGAAATCGGGACTGGCTGGTGGTGGATCCGAAGGTGCTCAAGTATCCTCACTCGCGGAGGCTATATAATCTGTGCTAATATTATAAAGCCCAAGACATTGATTGTTTGAACGCACTATTCCCTCGAACTACCAGTCAGACTTTAAAAACATATTTGTATTTTGTTGACTATTTTTGAGGGAGGATATGCTATATAACTTTACGATACGATCCTAAGGAAATGGAGCGGTAATCGTGTACCTCAAGCAATGAGGCAAGCAATAGGCAAGCACGGGAAGCAAAGTAGTGGTGAAGAGTTGGTTGAATAAATTTAACACGGATGAAACAGTTAAACACATTTTTACAAAGGAATAATAAAAATAAAAAAAATATTTTACAGGTATCCTTCACTGACCAATACTCTAAATATATATGCCTAATGTGTCATCAAAAGCTCCTAGACGCTTGTAACTTCGTGGCGAATGTTCGCCTGAACGATAGAGTGATTAGAGCAAAAGCAGAAGAACATTCACGACAAGATACGATATGGCCTAAACCGATACAAGTCGATAAAGATGTTAACAGCTTAATACTTAATAACTCCATGGTGGTAGAAGTGAAGCAAGAGGTCTTGTCTGAAAATGAGGCTGATGATGTCAATGGAATCGATGACATGTACAAGGAATCTGACTTCAACAGCTTGGATATAAAAGTGGAGCCTGAAGACATTGTGGAACAACCTTCCATTCAAATTACTGTTAATGGTGAGTATATATAATGAACTGTGCCTACTACCCTACTTTGTGTCCACATATATATATATATATATATATATATATATATATAAAATATAACATATATAGATAAAAGATATTAGGATCCGATTGCACTGTTGTTGAGCCATTACCTACCGGCAGAACAACATCTGTCGGGTTCGCTGGTATTTTATATATTTCTATGATAAAAAAGCATAGTATTATTTTCTAAGATTTCTCTACGGACTTCTTTGTGCTGACTCAAAAGAAACAATAACTTTATGATATACTACAGTACAGTACAGATACTTACAGTATCACCCTCTATGTTCCTCTTGAAGGTGTCTTATTTTATAATGCTTTCGAAAATAGAACTGTTGTGGCTATTTTTTTTTCGTAATGACTATACTGTTGTCAAGGAGGCCTTGACATCTTCACCGGACTTGAAACTGTCGTGGCTCGCGATACGGCTAGCTTAGACGCTCACGAAATTACTTGAAGGTACTTGAACTCGTAAACATGGTGTAAACAACTTACATCAACATTGTTTGTTGACACAGTCCGGGTGATAAGGCTTTGTATGTGTGCTTTCTCGAACCTATGACTAAATACTCTATATTTCGTGCACATTCGACGATTCCAGAAATTTTGGGAATGGTGATTGTGTTCTATCTTTACTCAGACCTTAACAATTTGTTATATTTTTTTATGGGCATGATTTTAACTATCGCCAAACAAATGCACGTCCACCTATAAAATCATATTTGTCCCTAAATTAATAGCTGTGTCATCAGAATCGAATCATCAAACAATATCAAACGCTTAACTTCTTCAATATTATTAGAGTCTGGCGCTCGCCCCTTGTCCCCCGCTGTTTCTTATCACAAGTCTAACCTAACTTAACCCACCCACTTCTTGCGTGAATTGATCAAATTTCCGTTTTTATCATCTCCCTTTGGAAACCGTTTTCATAAATATGATGACAAAATTTTTTGGTGGGAATAGATGTTATATTTAGGGGATACATATTGGTGACGAATATAGTGAGGAAAATATTGTTGCCTTTTTTTATTTATATTGTAAATGAAAATATTGACTTTGAAGAACTCAAATTGTATTAATTTTCAGGAACAATTACCAATGATCAATATGCACAGAACTCGATGGTGCTGAACGGCGATTGTAATTTGGTAGATCGAAATGTAAGTGTTGATTAATTAATTCTTTATAAATTGTTGTTTAATATTCTAATTTGTGGTATAATTTTTTTTAATCAAGTATTGTTTGGGATGGTGAGAAATTTGTTCTTTTGGGTATTTTTTTTACCATATTGGTCATGGACCCATGGTCATCCTTCAAAGGTCTTTTCAAGTTTTATCTGCGTCCAACTATGCCATTTAAAATTATAATAAAAACCAGTTTTCTCCTAATCATCAAAGCTTTGACTATATGGGGCTAAGTTTCCGCAACTCGACGTCCCTATGCGCCTATTTTGCGTGGATTATACCGTTTATACTCGAACCTATTTTTCTTTGGCCATTTATACATAACAGCTATTTCAACAGGGCGGCAGGGTTAATAAATATATACTGTAAAGACTTTCTCTATCGGCCACAGATAATTAATGTTACATGTTAAAAGTTACAGATTGAAGAAGTCAAAGTGAAAGAGGAACCAAAAACTGATGACGAAGATTCAGAAATGGTACCCGACTTGCCTTTAGAGTGTATGCTTTGTACGAAAAACTTCAACAGTGTTTCTGGACTCAAAGTGAGTTTTATTTTTATTGCAGTCTTTTTAATTTTTATTCTTTTGTCTGTAATAATAACAAAAAAAAACTGTTTACTATAGAAATAAATATCATGCATTTAATGATTAAAATACGTCAGCGGTTGCCATCTGTGGTAGATTTTAAAACTGGGACGCCACAAGTCCCTGCCTCTTCTTATTATTGGTTAAACTGCCTTGTTGATATTGATTTTATGTTGTGATTATTTTACTTATTTTTACTTTTTACTTATTTACTTAGTTAGATATACTTATTTACTATTTTTACTTATTTACTTAGGGTTTTTGACCCTCTATTATGTAATATTGGTGACATTTTGCATGATATACTTAGGTTATTGTGCATACGTAAATTGGAAACATGCAATTTGAGTTGGCACAAAAACTCCCTTATAGATAGTTCTTACAAAGGAGCCACCATCTTGTTAAAACTCATTTTGAAGATTACAGAAGAAAACAAGTAAGGCTCAAAAGGACTTGGATCCAGTGATACATAAAAAATATGAATAAAGAGAATTAACAAGAAAATTGGCAGACATAAATGATGAGACCGATCTGGTCAAAGCATTTCAGAATTTTTAAATCATTCGGATATGTAGATTGATTTTTTTTATATATTTTTCCAGGCACATGTTGTATCACAACATTCCTATAAATCGGTGAAAAGAAAGTCAGACAGTGGATCATCGCTGAAGAAAAAAAATAAGCATATATGTGCCACATGTAGATGTAGTGAGTAAAAATTTTATTATAAACTAGAAGAATTTTATACATCCCAAAGACACTTAGGACTCCGTTTATATAACCTTATAGTTTAGTCAGAACTTGTTAAATGATGCAGTGGACTCAAATGATCAAATTTTTGTCTAAATATGTGGGTCATTCAACTATTTTGCTGTCGTTGACGTGTATACATATTATAAAACTCAACGTCTCTGTCTGTCTGTCCAATTATGTTCTTTTCACGAGAAAACCACTTATCTGATTTACACGTTTTTATTTTAATTCATAGCTATGCTATCTGACCAGGTTATAGGATATATTTTGTAAGATAAAGTAATATACGTAATAAGCGGTCACGATAATGGTGATTCAATTCTGAAAAAAGGCGCATTTGGGGGCTTAAATGGCTTACGCTGAGTAAATCATATGAGGTATATTAAGTTAATAATGTAAATAATTGTAGATCTTAAAAAGACCTACAAAAAAGTCAGGGATAACGTACGTTTATCTTCTAAGGATCATCCACAATAAGCATTTTGTGTTCCGTCTTTTGAGCGGAGGCAGCACGGTTCGCGCGTGCGCTCGACCGACGGCATTCTGTAGTCCACGCGAATGGAGCCGCGGGCACAGCTAGTATTTTTATATAATAAATATGTACTAATTGATAATAGTCATAAACAAAAGTAATAACACAACTATATCTAAGATCATTAGGCACAACGGTAAACTTGATTGTGTTCTCAAAAAATCTTTTGTTTCTATGAAATTTCATGGTAACTCAGGGTACAAAATATCTGTTACATATAAAATATTACTTTCTGCAAACCAGATTAACTTGTGTACTTCGATATAAATGAACTTTTATTTGTCACTTGCGATTAATTTTTATTAGAGAACAAAACGGCTTGGTATGGTTTATCGTGTGTGATACAAAATCACAATATGCAACACTTTTACAAAAAAATGTTTTGTGTTCATTAGAAAATGCGTATACTGGAGTTAATGGTATAAAGGTGTTTAGGAATTTTGTCCAAAAACACATAGATGAGTATAATAGGGCCTTAGGAATAAAAGAAAATTTATTTTAACGTTACACCTCCAAAGTGTGGATATATCAATTGATTGACCCATGTATCAGCTGTATATTAAGCATACTATGAGCTTTGCTTAGTTTGGAATCAAATGTCTGTATGTGAGATTGTGTGCCCATATTAGGATTGTTTCCAGGTTTCGCGACATCAACAGACCTAATGGTGCACGAGACGCGTCACAACGCGTACGCGTGTTACGTTTGCAACGCCAAGTTCGATACATTCGAACTGCTCACCAAGCACAGGAAGAAGTGTAAATCGGCCGGTTCGAAGACTGTGCAGAGGCCCAAGACCTTGGAAGACGTCAAGAGGTGGGCGGCATTTTATTCATTGTAACTTTGGTTTAGGGAGCAACGTTTATGCTCCCGGATTGCAACACTCGGCCAAAGTTGCACACTTTGTAATCAATCGAGGTGGTGAGATCTATACCCGTGCTAATTGCAACTACCATGCACATGGTGATATAAACCTGTCACAGTGGCTCTTGCGTTTCGTGGTCAGCCAGTGTGTATCCAGCTGTCATCGACGAGTTTTAATGGATTGCGTATCTCTCGGTGGTCACCATTGATTTTGCATTATACCACAGAATTATGCTGTGTTTACCATCCCTCACAGTGCCATCACTTTATTACGCTGATATATAAAGAGTCCTTTGTGCATATTACAATGTTATAATACATTTTAAAAGCTAGTTAATTATTATAAACCATTCGACACTTAACTATAGTTTACTTTTAATTTAATACTAGCTGTGGCCGCGGCTTATCTCGCATGGCCTACAGAATGCCGTCGGTCGAGCACACGCACGAATCGTGCTGTCCTCGCTCAAAAGATGCAAGGCAAATTGCTTATTTTGGGTGATCCCTAGAAGATAGATATATGCTATTGCTGACTTTTTGTAGGTTTTTTAAGTTACACAATTATGTAGAACATTAATTTGATATATGTTGTATGGTTTAGTCATCGTAAGTTATTTAAGTGTTCCAAATGAGTCTTTTTTCCCGCATTCATCCACCATTATCGTCATTGCGTATACCGTTGTTAATTTATGTTACAAAATATATCCTACAACCAGGCCAGATAATATAGCTATGAATTAAAATAAAAACGATGAAAATCGGATAAATAAGTGGTTTTCGCGTGAAAAGGACATAAACGCACAAACAGACAAAGAGACTTGAGTTTTATAATGTATAGATGATTTTTTTCCCGACTTTCAATAGGTACATAAATTTTATAATGAATACTTTCTATAGGTTAATTTAATACATTTATTACAGGCCACAAGGGTCATCTCCGCAAATCTCAGAGACATCAACACCGGACAGCATGAATGACGACACAAAGTCTACATCCAGTCTCGAAGTGCATCTTAAAATACATTCAATTAGTGAAAAAGCTAATACTATGGACAGTGAAAAAGATATGGAAATGAAAGTTGAACCCCTGGATAGTAGTTTCAGTGAAGATGAAGTGATAAACTAGTGTTTATGTTATCAGTAACTGTGATTTGCCGTTTGTTTTACTTCAGCCACAAAATGAATTGGTACAGAAAGTCCGCTTCGGCCGACCTTGATTTTACTAATATTAAACACAAAATTGCCAAATTGGTCCAACCGTTCTCAAGTGATGTGATAAGTGCTAAAGCATTTAATTTTTGTTTATATAGATTATTTTAACATTTTAAATTATTTAAACATGTATATATTTCTAATAAATAAAAGTCTAAATTGCTTACTGAAAAATGTTTGTTAATAACGTTACATAAATCATATCAGTTTAATGTAGTATTGAAATAAACAAATACATAAAAAAAAAGTTTATTAGTACATAAATAAATTCGGAACCTAGTGTCATACACAAAACAATCATTACGTATATTGGGTGAGTTATACGTATATTCGACCGACTTGATCCGAGATCCTCATACTTACGCGTTATGTGTGCGTGTTCCATTATCGCTCGTTGTATATAGCTTGCCTTCTGTACCTATTTATTTTGTGCTTTAACTGATTGTTAACCTGTGTTTAAAACGTCATTAAACATAGACCACTTATGTGTAAACGTGAAGATCAAACAACCGTTATGTGTGAAGTGTATGTATAAATCACTGAAATATGGAGTATTATCTGTCAAGATCAAACTTATGATCTGTGAGAGTCGCACAAACACTCGGATTACACTGAAATACATTGGAAGATTGCAGGTTTGGTTGTTTGGTTTTAATTCATTTATTGACTGATCAAGTGTATTAGAACATTCGCACAGATGATTTACACCCAGTGATTATACATGTCTACATAGCCAAGATTATGGTCAGGGTGCTGGAGCAGGCAGGCAAGGAAAAACTAATAATTATATGCAGTGATTACTGCAATATGTTCTATGTCAAATACCTTAATTTTGTACTAACAATATAACACCACGATATGCACGTCACACCCCTTGCGAATCATTAAAAAAAAATTTTTCTCCTGTAAAATCAGTTATCAGTGACATAGCCCACAATATTATTTTCTGTTATTGTCTTAATATTTGACATTCGATTGAATTGGCAATGAAAATTAGTTCGTAATAGCACACCATCTATATAGTCTTTTACGACTAGAGTGTTACCACATACATAATAAATTCTCTATTCAATTTAGGTCCTAAAAAGGCACACTTATGAATGATAAAATACTACCATCTGTTCGGAAAACATCTCAGTAATTGAGCCGGCAAGAAAAACTACCAGTTTTGTCATTTCCATTATAAATCCAAATAAAAAAGTTGTTTGCACAGATACATAATATTTCCAGTTAATAATTATAGTAATTAATTAATGGTGGAGTATTTGCGTTGCTTGCGAGTCAAGTCAGCTATCACTCTGCTTACCCACACCCTGCTAGAGGGGGGCCACCCTCCCCTGGAGGTGCCACCACCCTTGCATGTCTAAACTTGAGTGGTCTACATTACCGAGGTGCTCATTAAAGAGCCGCCATATTTAATGTAATATAATCTAGGTGCATAAATTAAAAATGTAATAAATTTCTTTAGCAAATCTTAATATTAAAAGTTCATATAGGTTAAATGTAAATATTGATGTTTTATAGCATAATTTTAGATTAGGAACCCTACAGAGGTTCTAAATATTAATTATTTAATTTTGAATCCTGAAATTGGAAAGGCTTTTTTATGATGCCCTCCCAGTTTTAAAAATACAGCAATTAATATATATTGATTTTTTTACTTTTAAATACTGAGTCTACCTTCAGGTAGTACTTTGTGCTCAGCAGTTGGTAATTTACAGGCTGGTTTATATAATTGTATTTGTTTTATTTAAAAATAGGTTTGCTCACTAGGTATATATTGTCGTTTAACATGTACAAGTTGTGAGACATTTTTTGTTAAATACTTTTACCATGTATGGCTTTGGAATGGAAAATTATATAATTCTTATGTCTGTTGTCGCAAAGTTTAACTTCATCAAGTTTAAAAAACCAATTTGTATACCTAATACATTTGGCAATATTATATTGTATTTATTTAATAATTTATTAATAATTTTTAAGTTGGAGTCAATCTCTCTGATACATCAACTATTGGTATTAGCGTTCATTGCAACAAAAAATGGTTTAATTAATAATGGTAAAAAAATTGTTGTAGTGTTTTTTCTCCTTTTAATTACATTTTTTTTAATAATCTGTAAATTAATAATAATTATAAAATATTTTTAATGACAGCTTAGTTTTAAAGTTTCCTTGATCACAACAATGTGGCAATACCTGATGTTAAAAAAGAGTTCGACACTTATACCTGCTGACAATAATTGCATTTTACGTATTGATGATTGACATGTAACATTATTTACCAATTAATAATTATTAAATCCGAGTCCCATATAAAGGGGTAATATTATAATTTGTATGATGATCAAATGAAAGAAGGCTAAAGATAAGTTTTTTAAAACAGTTTTTCCTATTAGAATATTGAAGAAACTTGACACAAATAAACTGTTTCCATAGACTTATTAATTTTAACATTTTATTTATTAAAGTGGGTTCGATTTTTATTAACATGAAAGTTAAGTATGTATATATATACTAAATTAGAGTGCCAATAATTGGACCTCTGTCAATAATTCGTGGTTTTACTCTATTTCCAAGGACTTTTGTGATTTTTTTATTGCTTTCAATAATATAATATCATATAAACCTTTATAAATACTATCAATGAAATTTAAATGTTTTTAGCCTTCTTTCAAATAAGGCAAGTTATTTAAAAACATTCCTACCGGGTTGGATTTTACCTCGAGGCTTTTACAAAATTATAAACAGTCTATACCTTTAGCGGCATTCAGACACCACAATCCCACTCACGGGTTCAACTTTAGTAACTGCTCTTATAGGGATCTTATATTTTGGGAAGCCATGTTCAGTTAATAATTATGCGCTCACAAATCCTAAACTTTTCTAAAGCAGTGTGGGTTTTAATTATTTTCATTTTGAATAAATATTTAAATACATATTTTTTTAGTGATAATTTTGAGGAAACAATTGTGATGTATAAACGTAAACAACAACTATATGAATATATATTCTTGCATTTGCAATACGTTTTTTGAGTTTATTTTTCCTGATGTTTTGTATTTGCACGTGCAACTAGTATGAAGCATGTTTTCATAGTAATTTATCGAATCTTTTCCATTTTACCTTGACATTGTTATCAAGAGATATTAATCAATTAAAATGAAATTTTAATTTAAACACGTTTTGACTTTTGAGATTTTTTAGGGTCCTTACAGAAGTTTCAAATGAAACGTAATTTTCATAGCTTTAAAATATATAACATATAATTTATTTTTGTCTTATAATAATTATTATGTAATTAAAAAATAAGATTTCTTTACATAATTTCAACTCATTTTAGTTAACTATTAATTTTAGTATTAAAAAAATTATTATAAAGACAATTTTGGAGTTATGTTGGTACAGCGGATTAAATTTATAAAGACCTAGGTTGTAATGACTTTTTTGATTATAGCGACGTAACACATCCCTTGAATTTAAATTATACTTTTAGAGGAAAATAATTTGACTAGCGACTTCGGCCAACAAACAAAGGTTCATTCTGTCATAAATAGCTTTCTTATCTTTTGTTTACATCAACAGATAGTCATGTTCAGGAAGGTAAAGTTAAAACTAAGAATTTCTTCCCAGAAGATCTAGGAATAAATTTGTTTTCTTTCATTCTTTCTACCTCAGTATATAGCGACGGAATTATGGTGCTCCCTTCACCGTTGTTATAACCGAAATCCACTATATGTATCTCTTAAGTAAAACTGTCACTGCACACAGAGTGCTGACAGTTATTCTATATGATACTAGTTGGCCCCGCACACTTTGTTCATCCTTCCCAGTAGTCAACAACTCGACCACAGCGCCACCTATCACGTTCACGGATAGCATAGAAACAGTCTCTATGAAAAAACACTAAGATCTACCAACTTTTATGGTAATCGGTCTAACAGTTTTGAAGGTTATTAATCTCATTATACCAACATTAATTTTTATATATGTACTAGCTGTGCCCGCGGCTTCGCTCGCTCGGACTGCAGAATGCCGTCGGTAGAGCGCATGCGCGAATCGTGCTGTCCCCTCTCAAGAGATGAAAGACAAAAATGGTTACTGTGGGTGATCCTTAGACGATAATAGACTATGCTGTTACTGAGTTTTTGTAGGTCTTTCTCTTCCCAGAGGAAAGAAACTTGTACATTTGTTATAGCTAGTTTAGATTGAATTAAGGATAGGGAATTAGTTAGTTCGCGATTTATTTGCAACAGTCTAAGCCGAGCTTCGGCCACTTTGAAGCTTGTTGCCTTTCTTTCGCAGCTGAGTGCCTTAAGCGCTCGCCCCCAAGACCGGGTGAAGCTGCAAAAGCCTTCTCGGGCTTCAGGGCCCTTAAGACTAATAGAGTAGTAGAATCGAAAAAAAATCTGAAATAGCAATTCATGATTTCAAAGAAAATTTTGATAATCTAGCAGACTCCTCAAAAGATCATTCACAATTATTCATATTCCTAATAAATGCAAAAAATCATGTGATGAAAAAATAAAACATTAAATTTACAACAGCCGCTTTATAATTTATTAATCATGAAATATATTATTATTTCGGGTTTAACAATATTTCTTTAAAGAATTTTTACAATACATGTAGTGAAATTTAAAATATGTTATTTGAAATGCTCCAAAAAATCATTTTGTGCAGTGCTTTGAATACTCTAAAAACATTTGCAGTTTAATTCCTATTCAGCTCATTGAGAATGCGCAGAATGTATAAGAACAAATTCAGAATGTCCATGTAAAGATTGATAGTGGCTAAAATATACTCTTCTGGTGAGAGCGAAGTCATCATTTGCTGCGTGTCGAATATGAGGAAGAGACTGAAGAGAATCGCACCCGTAAACGAAAGGGCGATTTCAAACGCGGAACTCTGAATGAAGATTTGTAGCAAACCACCAATTATAAGCACCGATAACCCAGCCACGATTCTGAAATAACATTTTCAACATTATCCATTGATATATTCAATTATTCTAGCAGAAAATTGCAAAATAACGTTTTCATGTGTTGCCAGTTAATTGGACTTTAAAATAGTGATACCTGAATTAATCGTAGAACCGTAAAAGATTCTAATTGTTAAGAATGAAAAAACTTTTAACCCACCAAAGGCCGAATAAAGTCGACGCATCTGTTATGGGCCAGTTGAAGCGTTCATTTTATGTAGTTTCTTTTATTTAAATTAGTTTGCCACAATATCTACATAGATTTTACAGTTTCTTTAATTATGATGTAATGATAGTAATAAATTATTGGGTATGTTGAATAATGCAAAATATTTCAATTAGTAGATAAAAACGCAATTCAGTTTTAAAATAATTAGAATGTAAAATAAACAGAAGCATGGCGCTACAGAAACTAAATAGGTATTATCATCAAGTTTGACATTAATGATTATCAATTTACTTCGTGTGATTAAAAAACAGAGTATAGTAAGTTTTTAAACAAATAAAAGATAGACAAGACTGCAAAAGGCCATAAAGTTTCCACAGATAAACTATGAGGGAAAATAATGGAAACAAATTTAAATATAAAAATCTACAACACTATTATTGATTCATCGTAAGAAGACTTGCACGACACATGCCAAATGTTTATTTAAGAGATGTAGAATACTTTAAATTGTAAGTAGATTTTACGATTATCGATTCTTTTTTACAGCTAAATGTAATCGATAATGCAATTATGCTTTAAATCGATTGAGGGGTGTGTAATCTATGTAAATTATTAGGATATTATCGTGCAAAATACTTTTATAACGTTTAGTAGTATAAAAAAATTTTTCAAGTGATAAGTTTTATGATAGATGAAATGTATGTTTTTAAGTTATGTAATAATTTACGATCTGTGGAAGTGTCATGTAAGTCTTCGTATGATGAATAAGGTATAACTAAATAGTTTACCTGTATTGTAGCCATTATTTTTTATGTAAAAACCATGCTGTTTTTTATACTCGGTGATGACATTGTGCCTGATGATTCGTAAATTACAATTCAAACCACTAAAATATCGGCAAAGCTTGTCGGCTGCTGGATATGTACTGGTTAATCTCGAAACGCGATAAACTACAAGAGAATCACTGTGACGGGATTATCGACATATGCATTGGGGTCGCGATTCAGTCAGGACCACCTAATCGTACCACTATGGCGCGTGTTACCCCTAGTATATTGTGGTCGCAATCCAGCGATAGTAAATTTTGATATTGCGATTTGTTAATTAACCCGTTTGTTAATTAAAAATATAAATTTGGTTCACATGTGACATTGCCGAACATGAATATTATGGTTTATAAATACTCTGTACTCACCCGTAACCAATGAAAGAGAAATCGCGTTTAGTGTTCAGCGTGTAAAGTGTGAGCGAGAAAACAACAGCGAACGTAAGTGCGAACGCTTGAAGGACGACTGCCGTGTTGTAATAAGAAACGACCACACCTATCGTGTAGGCTTGCACAGCAGTCTGAAAATTTTAGTCAAAATATTAAAAAAGAATAGCCATTTTCGCACTATATAAGTGACGTCATTCGTCAGGTTTGTAACAACAATAATGTGTTGTAATAATATTAACAATAGAAAATAATATTATCTTTTACGATTTATTAATTCAGTGCAAAAGATAAAATGTCGTCTCTATAAACTAATTTACTAAAATGATAACGTATAAACTATGTTGATTCTAAACAAATTATTGCTTTTACAATAATAAAAATACAGACGATATAATATTATATAGCCAGACACAAAACATAGTATCAAGATCGTAATGTACGAAAATCGTACCATAACGTCATGAGGTTTATTATGTCGAAAATAATAGTGTCCAGTATATCATCCACATTAGCGTTACTACGAGGTTTTCCTTGTGGTATTTACATGGTTGGATTATTCTTAATATTATATCATTTCTACACAATCATCAACTACGAGTAATATAAAAAAAAATATATTCTATACTCACAAAGGCAGCTAGCAGGTATAAGTTTGCAGGCGATTCCTGTCTCTTGGCAAGGAGAGCGAAAAGTGTAATCAAGCTCAGAATGAAAGCTATGAATATCATCCAATCACTGAAATAATTAATTATCATTATTAAGTTTCGAGTCTTAATTATTTATACTATATTTCTTTTAATATATAAATGAGTTATTACAGTTCATTTGTTTTTAAGTGCTCACTGCAGCCTATTGAAATACCAAACCTCTAATAGGAATTTCAGTCCTCTAGTTTTTGGTTTCTCATACTCAAATGCTCTATAAGTATAATTTAACTCATCTACAAGTACTATTTTATAAAATTCTTGGTATCGAATCGATTCGAAGATTGGATCCAGTTTCATGGAAACGCTGAACTATAGAAAGAGTCACACCAACAGTTCTCGTTGTATTTCGCTGACTGTGCCTATCTTCAAGCATTGTCAGGATCCTAGTACGTGCATTCTTCAGGAGTTAACGACATGATGACTTCAGAATAATAAAATTTATAAAGTAGAGACACCATATTTATAACTTTTTTATTGCAAAACTAAAATAAACGCTAAATAATTGATTTGATTTTTTTCGTACTAAATTCGAAAAACAACCATTATTTTACATTTTCAGTTTTTTATACAATTACGAAAAATAAATAAAAAGGTTTTATATATAAATGCCACATAAATATGTGGCAATAAATATTCTTTAATATAGTCTTTATTTCATAAAGCTAGGTCAGGTCCTTTTGATGATATTGAAGATTTTTTAACTGACCCTTTTTCTTTGAGGTCCAGTTTATTTATTTGTTATGAGAATATTAATTGTTCTCCCAATCACACTTCAACGGCTGGACGTATTCGAATGAAATTTGGCACTGTAGTGTATTATTTTGTGGGGTAGTACATTTTTACCAGTTGGTACTAAATTTTAGTGTACATCCAGCGAAGCGGGTATCAGCTTACTAACTGATAATAATAACTTACTAGTTATAAATATCACCATACTTTTATGTAGAAAAGTAATACTTGTGAGTCTTGTGATGTGACGCTTACACTAATCAACGGTAAGTTTATAGAACAATCTCTAAATCAATAAATACTTTATACAATTTAAGCCCTAAGAAGGTACTTATGAAAGTCAAACACTACTATACTACCACCGGTTCGTAAAACATCCCAGTCATCGACAATAACCGGCAAGAAACTCGATCGGGCTTATATTTTTTATAATTATTTTTTTCCAACTGTATAAATAATATTTACAGTTAATAATAGTTATGGTGGTGGTGGCACAAAGACACAACGTCACTTAACATCAGGTGAGATTGTGGCCAGACGCTATAGTAAAGAATAAAAAAATAAGCGCAAATCTGGACTTCTATGAAGGTTACGGAATGACAAAACTCACGGAAATTTATCATTCTGCGCGTACCCATAATTTTTCATGTTAAAACTATCCTATCTATACTAATTGTGGTTTTAAGATACGTGACATTTACCACATAAATTTGTATAATAAATATGTAGTAATCTAATTTGTTATGGAATAATGTGTAAGTATCCACTACCATGATAAGTTAATAGTTGTTAATGTATTAGCATATTTATTTAGAAAGATTATTATTATGTATATTACTAAACTAGTTGTGCAACGCGGTTTCATCCGCCGATAAATTTCTGCTCTGCTCCTTAGGGTCGTTACGTGAAGTTATATAGCTTTACTTTCCTTAATAAATAGGTTATCTAAAAAAATACTGTTTTAATCGACTTTTAGTATATGAGATTTGCGGATTCAAACATATCTATCTGTAGATATAATAAAATTGAAGTGTTGTTTGTAATGTCCAAATAACAGGTTTTTACTAAATGTATATGAAAGTATACCTATAACAAAAAACCCATTTTTTTTGTCTGTGTCTGTTTATTCCGGGTAATATCCGAAACGGTTGGACCGATTTTGACGGGACTTTCACTAGCAGATAGCTGATGTTATAAGGCATAACTTAGGCTACTTTAATTTTAGAAAAATAATTAGGTTTCCGCACACAAAATAAAAAACCTTTTTCAGTAGTCCACGCGAACGGAGCTTCATGCACAGCTAGTTCTACATAAAAACTATTCTACGAAACTTGATAAAATTTTTATTAATGTGTTAATGTTTCATATAGAAGAAATTGTTTAACTTACTTTTTGTGTATAAAGTTTTGCACAGGTTCTACGAGCAGGAAAACGGCAGCAATCGCCACGGTTGCTAGCAGCTGCACCGTCAGAAGACCGTAGACTTTGCGTATAAAACCCAAACGGATCTCTTTGTTTGCATTGATTACATTATTTCGGTATGAAAAATCATTCTGAAAACAACATAGAAATATTTATGAATTATTTATTTATAGGTTATTGAAAAGAAATAATATGTAGTCATCCTATAAAATCAATACAGTAATATCCCGATATTACGCGATAGGTGGGACCGAGTGGTAACCGTGTAGGGTAACTTTAGGGGTACACTTTTGCCTAAAAAAGATGTTATTTGGGTTCATAGACTAAAGAAAACAATAATTTTGAAGAAGTATATATAATTAGACCTTAAATAATACAAAATATATATTTTATACTAGTTGTGCCCGCGCCTCCGCTCACGTGGATTACAGAATGCCGTCGGTAAGCGCACGCGCGAATTTTGCTGGCCCCGCTCCAAAGACTGAAGACAAAATGTTTTTTTATTGTGGGTGATCCTTAGTAGATAGATATATGCTATCGCTGACTTTTTTGTAGTTCTTTTTAAGGTTTTCAATTATGTAAAACATTATTTTGATATAACTCGTATGGTTTACTCAGTGTAAGAAATTTAAGTTTCCCAAATGCGTCGTTTTTCCGAATTGATTCACCATTATCATCACTGCTTATTTAGTATATTATTTTATCTTACCAAACATATCCGATAAATAATAAATCCAATGAAATAAGATAAAAAGCATATAAATCGGATAAGTGGCTTTCGCCTGAAAAGAACATAATCGGACGGACAGACAGTCAGAGAGACGTTGAGTTTTATAATATGTATATATGTAATAATGTATATGTATATATCTAGAAAATATTATAGATATATATGTATATATTTCAAAAATGAAAAAACGTAAGCTAAATTATTAGACATACAAATAATGCTTTATAACATAACAAAGCCATCAGATACAGGAAAAAAAAAATTGCCTCATGCTAAAGGCGTTGGAAACCATGTTTTCTGAAATTTCAGCACTTTCAACTGATCTGAGCCCCTTTATCAAGATTGTAACATTCATTTCATCTTAATCGGCATGTTCCAAAAATCACGTAATTCCTGTTATTTATACGTCGGTTAACTAAAGCTGGCGAACAACGTGGTCTTCGTAATTATAATTATGGGTCGTCCATAAATTACGTCACACTTATGGGAAGTGTAACAAGAAGGGAGGGGCAGATCATAGGCTTTGTGACGTCACATCTATGAATATAATAATTATTAAAATTCTAAGGCCCGATATTTCAATCGTCAGATAATTTTATTCAATAAATAAATTTTGACTGTTGTTCATGGATTATCCCTTAAAACGACAAAATTATTCCTCAAATAAAGTTATTTGACAATTATCTAAAGATTGAAAAATCGGCCCTTAAACTTCAGCTATAATGAGAAACTTTAAAATGTTACCAAGTCTATCAATATTATTAGATACAAGGTTTAATAGCTAGGTATCACTTTTAAGCCCGTGGCGGCAGCCGGCGCGTTGATTCTCGAAGTTCATTTGACTAGTTACGTTTTGTAAATTTTCCAAGATGTTTAATTTATTATTGATTTATATGGAAAAATATTGTAAATAAAATTTTTATTTTTTGATAGAGCTGTCTTAATTATTTCTTAATTTAAAATTATCAGAAACATTCAAATATCATATTTCACAAGAAAGCACTTTTTATGTTGTTAAATAACATTAAGTTAGGGATACAACATGCTAGATTAAAACTGAAAGAACTTGACTCAAGCCAATTCACAATGTAACTTTAGGTCAACAATGCCATATCTACCTTATAAAATATTATTGCCCTTGTTATTTTATCTGAATTATCATGATGATGAATGAAACCAACACTCAAGGATAATTTAATTCCCCCATTTTTGGGAAATATCTCAACCACTTCCAAAATTATTAGTGCATTGGTGTTGGCAAATGTAATTATGTGTTGCTTATTATGCATACATTTATTTAGTTTTAGCATCAATATTGAGCGGCATGTTGTATGAAATAATCACTCTGAGCTTAATAGCTCTATGATAATATGGTTAAAACTAAAGCATTCTATCTATTAAGATTCATTCTAGGCATGGAATTTCCTCTCACAGAGATTGTATGTGGGCAATATTATTTATCTCACTAGAAGTCTAGAAAATAAGAATGGTTTTGGCATGTGCTTACATACACACCAGATGACTAAACATGACGAGTGCTATTTTATTGTTCATTCACAATACTTATTCATGTAATGTCACATTTCCTCATTTGCTGTTGCATTGTTTATTTATTGTTATAAATTTTACTAAGGAAAATTTACAAATAATTAAAAAAAAATCTGGAATCATCTAGAATGTGGTCGCAATTTCGAGTATGTATTTCTAGGTACTAAAAAGCACTGTAATTTACTCACACATATAAAAGTTATCACTCCAATTGCATCATACAATAAACAATAGTCTAAAAATAGAATGTTTCCCCTTCTAAACAATAATGTAAATTTTGAGGCATTTCTAGTGATTTCACCCTACTTTTATTTTAATATATAAGCAGGCTGTGTTCAGAGCCAGGACAATTTGTTTTGAATAACGAATTAGAAACAGCAAGTGATGTAGAAGAAATCTTCAACGAGCACCACAAAGAGATTCTGTAAGGCTCACTACACACGGATACAACAATAGTAATTTCTGAGACATTGATTATACAAGTGACTACATATTTTGTTTATGTAATACTAGCCATATCCGTGGCTCGGCTCGCCTGGACTACAGAATGCCGTCGGTCGAGTGCACGTGGGAATTGTGCTGCCTAAAAGTTTCTTATTGTGAGTGATCTTTAGAAGATAGACATACACTGTCACTGTTTTTATTGAAAGTCTTTTTAAGATCTAAAATTATGTGATACATTAATTTGATATATCTCTTATGGTTTACTCAGCGTAAGCGATTTAATCACCCCAAAAGCATATGTTTTACAAATTTATTCATGATTATTGTAACTGCTTATTACACATGTATTACTTTATGTAAAAAAAATATGCAATATATAACCTATCCAGATAACATATCTATAAATTAAAGGAAATTCATGTAAATTGGATTTGTAGTTTTTGCATGAAAAAGAACATAGACACAGAGAGTTATTGAGTTTTATAATATGTATCTCAGTTAATGTAGGTTTAGCAACCATGTCATAATATTATCGGAAACATGAGAATTTTAACAAGCGGCGTTCATTATCTTATCTGTATCTTACAATATGATGTGTATATATGCGAGATCAAATAAAATTAATGTTTGTCTTAAACATTGTCCATTTGGTACTTAAACAATACAATAATTATGTAAATTTATGTGTTCAGATTGGTGAACGTGCACAACTATAGAAATAATGTTTTTGTAAATACCGAAGGCCATAGTGATGAATTTCAAAACGTTCACTCGGGAGTAAACTATTTAAGTTCGTACCTCAATAGATTCCTTTCCACCAAGTTCGCAGTCTTCTTGCGCGTACATTAAAGGTACAGAAGCCATTTTCTACACAGTTATTTGTTCTAATATGCTATAATGTAATACTGCGTTGCAATAAACAAGATTTCCCCGTTTACGTGTTTCTTTTTCAATATTCAATGACATTGGCATTGACGTTAGGCTGGTTGGTTTTGACAGCTAAAATGTTACCATAAAAAAAAATCCTTAAATTTTAAATGGAATATAATGCCTACAAATTAAAACTTCTATATTATTATATTAATAATGATTAAATTATAAATAGATAATAATAATAAGTAATTACATATTACATCAATTTTACAATATTTCCAATTCTATGAAAATGGCATAACTTTTGCATACTATTAATCTACTAATAATTAACGAATAACCGTAATAAACGAATAATTAATGTACTGCGTTTTTCTTTCTTTTGCCTTTTCTATCGTATCACGTAAGATATAATATTTAAAATTTCTTTTAAAAAGAAATAACAATTCTTATTCCAAGTATTGACTAGATGAAACTTTGATGAAAACTAATTAACGAAGCTTTCATTTGAACAGAATAGAAATATGTATATATTCCCAACTGAAGCGTTTGGGATATTTCTTACTCTTTCATTATACACTGAAAGAGCGCTATATACAAAAAATGTGAAGAGCAAAAGAGAAAGAGTTATGGATTTTTGATGTCAAAATACCACAATTATCTTCAACTTCTTTTTTCTAACTTGGCAATCGGTCCTCTTTATTGAAGACCATTACTGCCATTATCGAGTTAATTAGTTTCCAGTCTTATGACGATTTCAGTATCCTATCAAGATGGTGGCTCCCGTGTTAGAACTTTCTAGGTCATTTTTGTGCATCTCAGATTTCATGATCCATGTTATTATTTCCAATCCACTTCACTTGTGCACAATAACCAAGCTTTAAAATGCAAAACGTAATACAGGTATTACGCAATATAGGGTCAAATAACACAAATTTATGAATAAAAATAAAAACCACTACATGACAGCTTGAGATCCCGCCAAAAACTCCTACCACAGTTGTCAAAATAGTCGAGGTTGAGAGTGTGTTTGTCGTAGTATTTTAATACTTAATAAATTACTTCTTCAAATACATTTTATAAGTTCATTGACAATTACTCGTTAACTTGTAAAGCCTACTTAACTTTGGTAGCTTTAACTTCATTATACATATACTACTACTATGACTTTTTTCACATATTCAAAAACAACCATTTAGCTGGCGGGGGGGTGGGGGAGTTACTTGACTCTAACAAAAATTAAATTAGGGATGTACCATAAACATTTTTTTGTAACATTTTATTTTATTTACTTAAATTTCAATATCTTTTTTTTTATAAAGTTGTATATAAAGTAATGTAATCCAGCACAATAATGTATATTATATGTATAGATAAAATAAAAAAAAAATAACAAAAAACATATTTAACACCCAGAGACATAATTGACAATTATGCTCATAGGACAAAATTCAGTTATGTGCGGGATCGAACCCGAGACCTAAAGGATCAACAGTAGAGCTTACTAAACACTACTGCTCCAGACTGCCTGTCAAATAAGAAAAAGCACTTATTTTTTAAAATGGATTCGACAATACGAAACAACCGGTAAACCAAAACAAATTAAAATGTTACATTAAAATATATAAGAGTTCGAAGGATTACAATTTTACGTTGACACGATAAATATATTGGATTAATTTGTACTAGAGTTTATTGAAATCGGACATAACTATTGCATAAGATTTATATTTATGTCACAGTTTAAAATTATGTGAATGTGAAGGGAGCAATAATGCTTTGCCACCTTACGGTACACAGTAAATCGTATGGCTCAACAAATTGAACAGTCAGCTTAGTTGAGGGTTCGGTCCGAGTGATACAGATTTAGAGATAATAAATATTTCTCTTAATTTATCTTTATAATTCGTAAGTATTACATTAGAGAAGACTGAAAGAAAACCATGAATTTTATTTATAACTGGTGCCCGCGGTTCCTCTCTCTTAGTCGACAAAAGAACGCGTAGAGCTTACAAAAATCGTAGTTTTTTAAAACTTTAATATTTTTTTATTGTATGAATATATCGTGTTTTTTTATAAGGACCAAGGAGTAAAATCTTTTTTTTTTATCAAAATATATCCTTAGTTTTTGCGTGATGCGCGCACAACGGTAAACCTCAATCATTTTATTTATATATATGATATAATGAATGATATCTATAAACTTATAATAACAAAAATACCACTGTATAGAATCATGGGCAGAAACCATTTCGATAGTTTTTGAAATTGTTGTTTGTCTGTTAGTTGGTACGCCATTAACATAGAAACTACTGGACCGAATTTGATGATAGTTTGTAACCTGTAGTTTTTATACGTATGGACATATGTATGGTATATAAATTGTGTTTCGGTTGTACTTTTCATACACAAAATTCCACGTGGACGAAGTTGCAGGCGGAGCTAATAATATCTATAATAATAAATCTCTATTACTATCTGTACCTTTCCAAATTTTCTGATAGACATTCTATATAAAAGACACTGACCACGAATATGACTTTTTTCTTAGTCTATTTGTTTTTTTTTGGTTAGTATATTTTCACCTATTGGTCTTGTAAAGGCTCTTACGCACTATGCTGGCGGCACGGCCAGCGGGTTTTTGTTGCGTGATTATACCGCAGAAATCGGCAGTAAGCCGCGTTGCATCAATTCAGTTGAATGTACCGCACATAGACGTTATGAGTAAATCGATGCTTGCATCCTTTGTAACCGCTGGCATGGCCTGGCGTGGCGGCTTGTTTTTTGTGGCAATCTTATGAAACTTTTTTCTTATCGTTATAGGTTTGGCTTAGTGGCCAAAATCTCACCTGATATTAAGTGATGATGTAGCCATAGGTTGCCAAATCTAGTAGAAGACTGGCTCTCAAGTGCAGCTGCCAGAACTCATCTATTGGTGGTGCTTGGCGACAGATTTTCAACTTGAGGTTGGTAGCTAGTCAGACAGGCATTAGAAAAAGCCCTACCACCATGCTATGATTTCCTCACGATGTTTTCCTTCACTGAAAGCTCAGGCTCATTGCAGGGCTTCGAACTCACTTCAATCGACGCGAAGTTATACACGCTACCACTGAGCCATTATTGCTTCAATTTACAATTTCTGTTTTTAATTTCAATTCATTGTTTACATTATTATCACTCATAGGTAACATCACCACGTCAACGGTACGCGGGATAAAAATAGAGTTATTTGTTTTATTACGACAAAGAAGTGCCTATAACTTTTTATTACATACATTTCTTTTATATTAAGCTTATTCTATAATATCGTATTTCTCGTTTCCATTATTTTATATCACAAGGTAATACCCACATTTTCTCTGAACTACGACTGTGACGGAGAACATCTGAATAGTGAGTTTGTTAAAATTTTCTCATTTTGGTACGCATAATTTTTTATACTGAAAACAAACGGCGTTTTGATTACCCACGAGTGTAAAAATATAATAAAATGTGGTTATAAGCTTTTCAATTGCACCAAAAATACTAAAGGCCCCGCGCGGGCTCCCATTGTCGCGGACTATGCGCTCTCTTGAGAAATTTAATTAGAATTCCCGAGAAGTTTCCTTCCATAAAGATGTTCGAGATAAAAGAGTATTAAACAACTGAGCTATAGAAAAACTTATTTTGTTATTTAAATTTCGTTTTTCCTGACATTTAGTAGGCTCATTTAGAGTGTTTGACACTATTACCTATTCGTACAAATTTTGTTGTTTGTACTATACAGATAATAATTTTTTGTGGTTGACTTGATCTGAGCCGTTTTTTTATGGTCAATTCTATTTTATTCTTTCTATCACTTCTGGTTTAGTAGTAGAAAGTTTAGTAGAGAAGCAATGATGAGTCAGTGGTAGTGTTTACGGACATCTCGTCGATCGACGTGAGATCGAATCCTTGCAATGAGTCAGAACTTTCGGTAAAGGATTCATCGTGATGAAATCATAGCATTTTCGGTACGGCAGTACGGTATTTTGTAATACCCTCCTGGCTACGCGCGCAAAATGTACTTATTACTTTTATTTAAAACTAGCTATGCCCTTGTTTGCACTCGTGTGGACTACAGAATGCCGTCGATCGGGCCACGCACGAATCGTGTTCGTTTTTCCGATTTATTTTTATTTGCGCAGAACTCTAATTAACCCGTCGAAATTGGTCCAACTGTTTCGTAGATTACCCAGAAAAAACAGACAGACAAAAATAAAAATAAAATGATTTTTTGTTAAAGGTATCGTAGATTATATGTACTTTCATATGCATTTTAATAAAAAGCTGTTAATTTGACATTACAAACAGGCATTTCAATTTTATTTATTTGTATGTATAGAGTATAGATAATTCTTCTTCTATATCAATACTCTCTAGAAATTATAATTTTTTATTTAGCGATTCTTGTAAAGATTGTTTTAAGAAACTCGGAAAATTAATGGTTATTCTAGTGCTCAATTTTGTTTAGTAAGAGTTAAAAAAATGGCTTCAAATAAGAAAGCACTTAAATTTTTTATTCCCGATTGTCTTTATTAAAAAGCTAGATTTCAAAGTAAATTCTATATGCAGAGGATTACGTTTTGTCTGGGGCCCATTCGGTAATAACCTAAAGTTTGATCTATCTTAGGTAAACGTTTACTTGGTATAAGTCTTATAAGTCGTATAATCCAATAATAAAGGAGAGATATCCAAAGACATTAACCTCTAATTGAAAACTTTTCCAATTCATCGCTTTATGTTTTAACCAAATAAATTGGAAACGAAATCGAAGCTTTACTGGACACAAATCCGACAAGATTCGAGGTAATAAAATGGACCTTGTCGGATTCTTTTTTAAGACAATTGGGTTAGCATTCCAAATTTTAGAGATACTCATTCTTATATCATTTACGTTAAGCAATGATTGTTCAGTGGTAGCGTGTACGGACATTGCGTCGATAGACGTGAGTTCGAACCCCTGCAAAACCTGAAGGAAAACATCGTAATGTCACCATAGAATGGTGGTAGGGCTTTTTCTAATGCCCGTCTGGCTAGCTATCACCCTCAAGTTGAAGATCTGTCGCCAAGTACCAATAGGTGTGTTCCGGTAGCAGCACTTGAGAGCCAGTCTTTCCAGATCTTAAGTAACCACATCGTTACTTAAGATCAGGTGAGATTATGGCCATAATGCTAAACCTATAACGATAAAAAAGTCAAAATAACATCTGATACATACAAATATTATACATCCATCATACAAGCCAATTTAAGAGCGGCATTGTGTAAAATAAATATGTCAGTATAGAGTATGTATAGACCGTAATAAAATTAAAGTGGTCAAAATCATCAAGATGTACAGTTAACATTATAATATTATTTATACAAGAACATTGGACTACTTTTTTCTACATTTCGTAGCTATTAACTACGCTGTGCTACACAACTGCTACGGCGTAGCACCAATGTTTTTTCGTTAGTTTCCATTACCGTAAATAATATATTAAAAAGCCGTTTGAATGTCAGAATCAAAGTGTTAGGTACTATTAATATAAGTTCAGTTTTTAGGCTTCCGAAATAATAGGTCACCTATGAAATTGCCGTTCTGCAGTACTGGCCATTTCAAATCAAAATAATTTTTGTTTGGCTAAGAATTCTAATTTTAAATTAATTTTATTTTAAAAACATGGAATTCTTTTTCCAAAAGTAGTCATTTGTTTATTGATTAGTGTTACATTTTCATCGTATTTCAATCTTTTTTGTCATCATGGATACGTTAAAAATTCGAGTAATTATGGAATATGAGTACCGTCGTGGCAGTAACGCGGCACAAGCGGCACGCAACATCAACGACGTTCACGGAGCTAACACTACGAACCAACGCACCACCTGTTATTGGTTTGCTCGCTTCCGTTCTGGGAATTTCGACCTGAAAAATGAACCTCGCGGTCGTCCGAAGACTTTGGTCGACAATGACGGATTAAAGGCGATTCTGGAAGCTGATGATACACAATTTACGTCTGAATTAGCAGCAGCTTTCGACGTTAGCATCAAAACAATATTGGTCCATTTGCATCAAATTGGCAAGGTAAAAAAGCTTGACAAATGGGTGCCCCACGAACTCAATGATCGCCAGCACGAAGTACGCGTCGAGACGTGCCTTGCACTGCTTAACAGACACACAAATGAAGGAATTTTGAACCGCATTGTTACCTGCGATGAAAAATGGATTCTGTTTGATAATCGCAAGCGCTTAGCAAGTTGGTTGGATCCTGGTTCAGCACCTAAACAATGCCCTAAACGAATACTTACCCCTAGAAAAGTGATAGTCACTGTTTGGTGGTCTAGCGCCGGTGTGATTCATCACAGCTTCTTAACAAACGGGGTGAGCATTACTGCAGATGTGTACTGTGAAGAACTGAACACAATTATGGAGAAGCTGGCACAGCTCCAACCAGCATTGGTCAATCGCTCGTCTCCGCTGCTCCTGCACGACAACGCGCGACCTCATACTGCATAACAGACAGTCTCCAAGTTGCAAGAACTGGGTTTGGAAGTTCTCCGTCATCCGCCCTACACACCAGACCTTGCGCCTATAGACTACTACTTTTTCCAGAATTTGGATAACTCCTTGGCGGGAAAAAAATTTAATACCCGAGAGGCAGTAAAAAATGCCTTTGAAGAATTTGTTGCTTCCCGCCCAGCTGATTTCTTTAAGAAGGGCATCAATAAACTGCCACTGCGCTGGCAAAGATGCATTGATTGCATGGGTGATTACTTCGATTAATACAAATAAAAAATACATGAAAAAACATCGTTTAAATTTTTTCATACAAAACGGCAATTTCATAGGTAAAGAGCTAATATAAAGGAACCCTTAGGGTATGTGTAGAAGGCACTGTAGGAATGCCGCGGACGCGCCGCCGGGCATCTATGGCGTGTACACGGCGCCGCGAACGCGCCGCCATCGCACCTTCGCCGCTTCATTTGCCATATCACTGTACTTTTTTAATAACACATTGCTACCCTCGAACATCATACGTGTAGGCATAATTAACATGAAGAGTAAAAAATTTAAAGAAATTAGTTTTTGCATACCATATGTACAGAAATTGGCAAAATCTAAATAAGAAGTCAAATAGGCGCTTATAGGTTCATCCTATTTTGATGTAATAATTGAATTTGTACAAAAATACTTCTCCAAATACATTTTATAAGTTGATTGACTATTGCTCGTTAACTTGTAAAGCCTACTTACCTATGATAGTTTTTAACTTCATTATGTATACTACTACCATGATTTTTTTTTTTATATCCAAAAACAACCTGTTAGTTGGCAGAGGGGACACTTCACTCTAACAAACATTAGCATTTTAAAGCTTAATATTTCGCAAACGGATCAGTGAATCGAAAAATAATTTTCACAGGCCCACAACATCTTTGGACGACCTATCTATCGACAACCTACACAATGAGATAAACGAGAAAAAAGCATTCCTACTTTAAGTGTAGGGGAGGTACCATAAACAACTTTATTTTTCAAGATTTTGGTAGTCGGTGTGATTAATATGTATACCCACACCAAATTACAGCTTTCTAGTACTAAGAAACTCTGAGCTAAGTCACTGACACACAGACGGACATTGCGAAACTATAAGGGTTCCTTTTGATTTCGGAACCCTAAAAACAACAATATCGGTTACTCTTTATGTGTTTCCCAGAGCGCGTACCTAACACCAAGGTACAAGTAACATATTAAGTTTTAAATAGTTTGCTTATTACATTGTTTAAAAGTCCGAATTGGTTATCCCAATATGTAATTAAGTTTGATGTCGCCTAGAAAGGACACTAGCTCTCAAATTTACTAATTCACTTGAAGTTAAGTCACTGGCCTGAGACAATTAAGTCTACGTCTTTCTGATGACGACTTAGCTAGCCACCATCCTCAATTCTAATATCTGTCGCCAAGCACCTATATATGATTTCCGGCAGCCGTACTGTAGAGCTAGTCCCTCCTCTAGGCTTAACGTGTTAACATCTTAGGGCACATCATCACACAACATTAGGTTAGATTGTAGGAAAAGCTATACTAATAATGCAATAAGAAAAAAACTTAAAATAGATTCTTGTTATTATTTGCGTCGGTATTCCGATATATATTATTATAATAATATTCATAACTAGCGGTACTCCCTGGCTTCGTAAGCGTTTATTACACAGTAATAATTGTCGTCTTGTAATTATGTTTTTGATCATATTATTGTCAATACTTATAGAAGATACTTTTTGAGGAATGACATATAATTTCTGTCCAAAATTTCATCAAAATCAGTTGAGAATTAATTACATTTTGTATTTGTTACATTTTTTTTATTATTTCTAAAAGTATTATTGGTAATTTTATAGCCTATACCCATACATATAGATATTTTATACCCATACACACAACTGAGTATTATTCTCATCACACAAAACACAAAAGCCAATCATGTGCGGGAATCGAACCCCCGACTGACTTGTTAACACTGCGCCACGAGACTTTAAACAGAAATAATAATAGATTTACAGTGAAAGTATCTCAAATACATGAATTAAAAGTGTCTGTCTTTAATTTAAGTAATTATAAATTAAATTTTATAAATAAATATAATTATTAAATTATAAAAATGTATAAAATAACTTATATCTATCGAATGTAACATTTTTGTGTCCGTGTGAACGCGTCGTAACTCGCACCCCACTCCACCCCACCTCACCGCATTGCAGTCAGACTTTATATTAACATTAATAGGAACGGTTTCCACTGCGCCAACAATTTTTTAAACCTTTATTTCCATCCATGATCCCGTCTATCATCTATTTATCCCATAATTAGTCTAACTTGGGTTGTCAGTTCTAGCAGTCGCGCTTTCTTGAGGTCTCCTTTTGTATTTAAATAATAGTACTGCACTGCCAGCTAAGTAAGTTATAATCTAAGGGAAAGGGTAACCATCAACTAAAAAATAACTAACGACAGTCACCTATATAAATAAAATTATTGAGGTTTTCCGTTGCGCGCGCATTACGCAAAAACAACTTTTTGTTTAACTCCGTAGACATATTGTTCTTAAATATATATATATATATATCTATAAAAGGCTTAAGCCTAGAGAAAACTCTTTCGCATTCTACCGATGTGACAACAATATGACAATGCTCCATAAAAATGTCTGCCAGGTTCGGATATACGAACGCACGACTCTTCCACCAAGATTAGAAAACAAGAATCTCTCTGTACAACTCCTTCATTTAAAAACATCTTCAGTTCGTTTTTCGCTTTGGTAGAGACGTGGTCAAAGGAAGAAGTAATTGCTGCTATTACCTCCACAGTTAAATTTGATGTGTGTGCCATGTTAGGAATAACCCCAACAGCGTTTCTCATTACTTGATGTTTTTCTCACGTATAATATATACCACGATATCTTCATAAACAATAATTATGTAGTCCATGTAAGCGGAGCCGCGGGCACAGCTAGTTATATCAGTATGACGATCAGCAAACAAGAACCTTTAAGTACTCTTTAGTGCTTCTTCTTCTTAACTTGGCAACTAGTCCATTTTATTGTAGACCATTACTGCCATTATCGAGTGAATGTAGAGTACCCTGTCTTATGTTGATTTCAGTATCCTAACAAGATGGTAGCTCCCTTGTTAGAAGTTTCTAGGGAGTTTTGTGGTATCTCAGTATTCATGATCCATGTTATTATTTCCAATTCACTTCACTTGCGCACAATCACCAAGCTTTATTATGCAAAATGCCACCTGTATTACACAATATAGGGCCAAATAATATAAAATGAACACGTTTTACACGAGTAACCTATGGGTTAACTTAAACCAAACAATTATTAGCGCCATGCGTGTCCAATACAATAATGCCTTAAGAGTATTATTGGGACTGCCGTGATTCTGCAGTGCAACTGGAATGTTTGCGTATACCCGTGTTGATGATTTTTATACCACCATGCGCTAGAGAGTGGCATCTATCCTCAGTAGACCTCGTAATAGTCCTAACTCAATAATGAGGAGCCTCATGGGAATTTATGAGTTCATTCACGAAGCACTTGATATCGATAGTTGTACGATGATGTGATATTATCATTACACAACTATCGCTTTGTGTAATCTATTTTAATTTATTTTCATTAAATGTTTTCATTTATTAATTAGTTTATAGTTTACACCATATGTGCCTATAGGTCACGGTTGCCTTATAAATAAATATACATATTATTATTACTAAAAACTAAAAATACGCTTTAACTACGCACTAAAAATGATAAAACTTTTTATTCTTATAATAACATCTCGTTACCAAGCTCAATCTACTTGACTTGCAAAAACGAATCGTATGAGCCTAAACTCGAGGGGTTTACTAGTAACCATTAAAGAGTTCCACTATCCACCTTCTGGCTCCATCAACAGACACTCGTTACCAAGCCCAATTTATTGGTCTTGCCAAAACGAATCGTATGAGCCTAAACTCGAGGGGTTTACTAGTAGCCACTGATGTGTTCCACTATCCACCTCCTGGCTCCATCATTAAATCAGCTTCAAGATACCAAATTATAGTGTTGTCATCCGAACTACATATACATACAAAGTTTCATTTCGATACGACAATTAGAAGTAAGTTAAAATTGACTTCTAAGATTTTATTACATTGTTTGTTAGTTACAAGTGAAGTTAATATAAGCGTGTTAATAATACATAAAGAAGAGGAATAAGTTTATCCAATGTAAGTTCTGAAAAGACACACAAGAACGTCGAAGCAACTACAAATGTTTTCTTTCTTCTTATTTCTTTATACTTTATACTTCTTCTTTATATTCTTTATGCTTTTAAATAGTGACTAAAAAACGATAGGTACATAGTCTTGGGGATTCCATCACAGTCAGCTGTCGTTTCCGACCGGATAGAACCTTTAAAGTCCTGCCCAGTTATATATAAGTAGGTAGAGACGAAGGAGCTCGAGCTTATTGGTTTTCGTACCTCCCCTAAAGGTATGAATGTGAGTAGGGATAATTGACTTACGTCGGTAACGTTTTTATTTGAATTTTTCTCGCAATTATATTGTTATATTCGTGGGTAGTGAAAATGCCGTTCGATTTTACGTAAATAATTTATTCGTACTCAGTGAAACAAAATTCAAACAAACTTACAGTTACAAAGGTAGTGTTTCTATGGTTCTCTTGCAAATTTCATACTTTTTGTCGCATGTTGTTTCCACTTGATTATCCAAAACATAACTGTATGGACTCGGAACATGGCTTACATATATATGTACGATAAACTAATATTATAAAGAGGAAAGATTTGATTGTTTGTTTGCATTGAATAAGCTCTGAAACTACTGGACCGATTTGAGAAATTCTTTCACCATTAGAATCCTACATTACCCCTGGTGAACATAGGCGATAGACTAAAAAGTTAGGGATCCGTATGAAAATTTATAAATTGTGAATTTCTTGTTAAATACCCGTGCTTAGCCGGGGCGGTTCGCTAGTACGAAAATAAAAGGAAGGTGGAAATCACTAGAAATGCCTTGAAATTTACGTCTTTGTTTAAAAGGGGAATTGTTCTATTTTTAGACCATTGTTTCTTAAGTTACGCAATCATAGCGATATACTTTTGAATGTGTGAGTAAATGAAATGCATTTTCGATACAACGACCACAAACTCGAAGTTTCGAGTAGATTCTAGACGTTTGTAGATATTTCGAGAATAGTGAATTTTTTACTCAGATCGTAACACAACATATTTGTAGTATTGTAAAGTTATATACTAAGGTAATTTACAATCGGAGAACGCTAGTTACTAATAAGAAATTAAATCTCTTGTTATTACTAGGTGGTAGAATACCAAAAATTTGTCTGACTGGATCGCGACCACCACACATCAGGTGTAAAACCCAACATTAGCCGGCATATATCCAGTAATCAAGGTATACACATAATGAAAAACTACATACAGTACCTCTCTTCTGATTTGTCGTATTTCGGGATCAGCTATACATCCAGCTGCGAAGAGGCTTGCAGGCCGGCATGACAGCTGTGACCAGCAATGGACTGCTGATCACCAAATGGCCGCCGTTGACTTTCGATTGCATTGTGCTTACCATCAGGTAGAATGCCGACACAACGCCATACTAAATAAAAAACATTTTTATGGTTTTGATATTTACCAGGAAATACCGCAACTGAATATACGCTGAATAACGTGAAAAGTACGTGCTTTAACCGAATTTCACACATGTATGACAGAATTCCAATTCAGTGGGGCATGACTTGTATATATAGGTGTTTGTTGTGGATCTGAATGTACTGTGCACGTAAGAATGACCTAGTGTTTGATATATTGTTTAATTTCTTTCGCGAGAGAATAATTTTCGAAATTATACTTGTTTTAGGCGTTTTTATTGAGTAAAATTGAAAGCTGCGAGGTGCGACATGACGAAGTTAGCTATCAAAGGTAAATAATAGTCTGAATTTATTTTATTGATTTTTTTATTGTAGAAAAAAAATTTAATGGTGTATGCTGACATTACTTCTTTAAGCGTATTTTATCGTCGTATCATGCTGAATGTTCTTTTTTGTAAGATCTCTTGGTTTTGTTAAACTAAACAAAACTAACTTCTTACGTGCGTACACAAGAAGACACAAATTTCTTTTTGTCTTTTGTAAGTGGTAAAAAGTTATGTTTTTTTTTCTGTTTTAAAACAGTTTTATTTTGAAGGAAAAGTTGTGAAAAGAAAAAACTTTGGGTTACGCTACTCACACGAAACGCCGAAGCACCTCTTGTGTGAGTGTGACCCACTAAAATCTAAACGCAACCGGATTCTGGGAAAACACCTGGGAAAACAACAACGTTCTGCTACCGGAAGAGGTTCAGTTGCTCTCTGCCAAAAATGTCATGCAGTAGGTACATCACGGCTATAGATAAGATGTGGAGCTTTAGTAAAGTTGGGTGATCACAATAGATCTCATTGGTAGCAGTGATATAGGACTGCACAAGCCTGCTTAGGCCACTTTTAGAATAATAATAATAATACGCTACTCACAATAAATACGCTTTCTCTTATCGATATGTCTATTTTCTTTCTAGAATTTTTTAAAAGAAACTTGCTTGGTCATTATGTATAAACGATTTCTCAAGTCCCGCTGTAGGAAGGTTTAGAATTATGCATGAGGGGCATTACCTGACCTGGCACTGTTGATGAGTTCGCAACCTTTGCCAGTTGGCTAACTTTTTGTCCCCTAAAGCGGCAGTTACACGAAACAAGAAGGTATACTTGGTGTAAGTTCTATTGTCACTTTTATTTTTAAATAACAATATAATCATTAACTTTATTTGAGACTTTGTCTATATTACATAGTATTATGTTGGTGGCAAGATCCTTTTAATATTGAATTGTTTCTTACTCTCTTATGGTTAATATATGTACTCTTTGACGCACATTGATTGCCACCCAGTGAAGGACAAAGGGTCAATCGGTTACCAGGTTATAAGACACTAGCTGTGCCCACAGCTCCGCTCGCGTGGTCGACAAAATACCGTGGATCGAATAGAAGCACGAACCGTACTGCCCCCGCTGCCAACTACGGCGATCGCCCGCCAGTCTTTTTAAAGACAAAAATGGTTATTGTGGATGTACCTCAGAAGATAGACATATACTATTAGGGCCTTTTTTGTAGGTAGTTTTAAGAACTACAATTATGTAGAACATTGTTTTGATATATCTCTTATGGTTTATTCAGCGTAAGTCCCTAAAGCGTCTTTTTTTTTCGAATTGATTCACCATTATCATCACTGCTTAATTCGTATTTTACTTTATCTAACGAAATATATCCTATAACTTGATCAGATGACATAGCTATGAGCTAAAGGAAAAGCTATGTAAATCAGATAAGTGCTTTTCGCGTGAAAAGAACTAAACGGAAAGGTAGGAAGCGAGACGTTGAGCTTTATAATATGTATAGATGACAATAAAATTGTGTTTGACAGGATCGCGATCACCATGAACTATGTGTAACACCCGTTTAATTGGCACGCACAGGCGTATTGCGTTTCGAAATCAACCGATGCGAACTCTTGGTGGTCAACATTATTTTTGGATTTTACTGTGCTTACCATCAGATATAGTACCGTCACTTTGCCATACTAAGATAAAAGAGACAATAATTCTCTTAACTTCAAATAGTTACAGGGGCGTACACCACAAGAAACGTTGTCCTTGTTAACACAATGTCTGTGTCGCAATTAAGGAGATACTACACATTCCGTTTGATCTGATCGTATGTGCAAATAAATACTCCGGCATCCATTATCGGCATTTTGATTTCCCATATCACTATTCAATATTTCTATGATGAAATGTCATGAAGAATGACATGTGAAATGTCTTGGATGTTAAAGTCATTAATTTGAACGATGATGACACTAATCCTATAACATTGACCAGCCTTTTCCATTACTGTGCAATGGTCTCTTATCGAAGAAAGTGATTGTCAGCCCACGACGTATTTGAAGTCTCGACCACTACCACAACTGATGGTCAATGACGACGTAGTAACCAACCAAAGTATAGCCAAGTACAACTGTAATTTTTTGGTATACAATATTATTTATTTATTAATATCATTATTATTATTATATTGCTTGTTTGTTGTTTGGTATACAAGCAACTGGATGGGGAGATTTTATTTTGCATTAGAACATATCTTACCATCCAGCTTCATCGTAAAGTATTTGTTGAAAGCTAAAGTTCATTTTAGGACCGCTACCATTGAGTTATCATATTTTTAAAAAGGAATTATGAAACAATAATAGTCTATCCGAAATCAGCTGACCTAATGATGTAGTATCATCTTTATGGCTTAGAAGAATTTGGTGAAGCAATTTATTGTTGTTTTTTTCTTCTACAATAAAGTACCTATACGGAGGTGCGGTAATTTACTAGGAGAATATTATTTATTAAGCGTTCGTGTACTACACGATTCCTGTGTCTTTCTTGACATTATGATTAATGTTCTTATTAAATTCAAAATTAGACGTAAGACTAATCGTACAATTTTATTACCTTTAGAAAAATAACCTACGGATGTGCGAATACACTATTCCGGCTATTCTAACGAGAAACAATTGCGAATCGATAGCACCTCGCATTTCCTACGCATTAAAGCTTTAAAACAGGTAAACACGCTCTTTGTTATAATATTTACACGTGCATTAGCTTAAACAAAATATATACAGGAGGATGGAACATTTGATATAAAAAACTCAAGCTCTCTTATATCAAACTAGCGCTTTGTCAGCGGCTTCGCTCGCGTTATAGTTGAGCTATGTCCTATTATATGTTTTGGGCTAATAGATGTAATTACTTGTATTATACAAAATTTCACCTCATTTTTTACACCCTTAGGTATTGAATTTGAGAAAACTATGTAACACGTCTTCTTTACTTTCTAACAGAATTGCTGAATATCAATTTTTATAGCTCTAGGTATCTTCAAAAATGACGGATTTTCATACAATGTTTCATCCCCTTTTTCACTACCTTATGGGTTGAATTTCCAAAAATCCCTCCTTAGTACTCACAGTGTAAAAGGAACCTGCTTGAAAATTTTCACGGTCCTAGCCCCAGGAGTTTGGGCTTCGTGTTGATATATCAGTCAGTCAGTTAGTTATCCTTTTATTAATCCTTGTCCTTAGTATCCTCATCAGCTCATGTCCATTCAGTATTGATCTACACTCCTATAGGTCAGCCAGCGTTTATGATCGTATGCCATCCTTGTCTAGAACTTTGTTACTTCTGGTAGCATCTCATCATCGAGCTACCACTCCAACATCGCCTTGTTACTTCACTTACTTCTATCTTCCTGCCTTACTATATCCTTGGACCTCATATATTTTCAGGAGTAGTCCTAATAGCATCCTGAGTGTATTGGCTTGTGTAAGCTTGGTTTTGTTTTATAGTTACACGGTTAAGAGAGGTACTGCAAGAAAGTTACGGTAAGGAGGTAGGCACAGAAAAATGTCTTTAGAGATTTCTCTTTACTTGGGGCAGTCCGACTACCTAAATTTCATATTTGTACCCGTAGTGTTTATTAAACATCGATTATTAGAAAAGACCTCGTGCGATTTTTTGCAGTTATACAAATTGCGTACCTTCTTTACAAAATGTAGCAAATTTGAACTATCGATAGACAATTTAATGAACACTAAGGACCGGCAAAAAATCAAAATATGAAGTTGCTTATATTTGGAAAGTTTAATAAGAAAATTATCCGTATATCTCTGTATAGTTTTTTAACCTTCAAGTTAAGAATTTGTATTTTAACACTGTCGATTCTATTTTTAAGGTTGAGAATATGGTATAAAAAGTCGGAGAAAAGATGTTTAATTGTTAAATTTACGGGAGACGTTGTACTATATCTCGGAACTTTGTACAATGAGTCTTTAATCCAAAATCTATATTGCTAGACAACTATCTGGGCGGAACATTTATCTGATACCGAACTTCGATCCCATTCGAACTGATCGCGTTTGATACAAAAAATGACTACATCGAAGTATGTGTGTAGGAAGTGATATGTAGATGCCAAACTAATAGAGCTATGGAAATGAAATATTACTAATGTATCGAAAGAGTCCGTGTGTGTATAATTGAGCAGGCCCACAGATCGAGCCCACAATGCACGTTGTTTATCCGCTAGGGCGCGGGGGTGTGGCACGGTGAGTGGGAGGCGGGGCTCACGGCCGGGCTCAGTCAGTCAGTTGCCACCGTCCGTCGCAGTTGCTCGTGACGCCACTGTGCTTACTACAAACACTGACACTCCGACCTTCAATCCGTGCGAACGAGACGTCTATATCAGGTAAGTTCTTTTTCTAATAAAAATAAAATAAATTGTATCATGTCTCCTAACTCGACTGTTATCCACATCCCGTAAATTTTAAGGATGTTCGCGTATTAAGTTACGCGAGATAAAAATTTAAATTGCTACGCTTGCTACGCAATCTCGTAGCAAGCGTAGCGCTGTTATCTTCCGTACATCTTGTTCTTTTTTTTTCGTTTCGGAATAGTAATTGATTGGTTATATTTTTCACGGTCAAGACAAGGTCTTTTGTGTATCCTAATGTCATGTGGACGGCATATCGCAATTCGGCGTCCGTTATTCTCGGTGCGATGTCATTTTGCCTGAAAACCTCGACCTTGTTGCTAACTTGGAGTATGAGTTCTTTGTTTCCGTAGGACCCGTTTTTCTCATCTTGAATAATTGATATGCACCTTGGTTCTTGAAGTTTGGCTTGAGATATTTTGTCGTATTTCAAGTGTGATCGTGTTTTTTATTAATAGGTTAAACTAATTGAAATACTTATGTGATTATTTCACGGCATTGTATGGAGAATATTACAAGTGTGTTCGTTCGTAAGGTGGGCAGTAAGACAGGTTTATAGTAATAAAATACAGCTAAGTCCAAGAGAAATAGTTTTACGTAATTGGATAAAAACTAACAAAATTGCCTAAGATATAGTTGATATTGTTACTAATTACTATATTGTTGTATAAATTTGTTATATTAACCTTTTTAAAACTAATCGATTAACAATTTAATATTTTTTTAAAGGTGTAGGTATTAAATCAGAATTTTTTAGTCTGTGTATTGTCTTTGTAAAGTTTTAGTTTTGACTCCCATGCGTTTATGGCTGTATAAATTCTGGTATACGCGATTTGTGTCTTTCTACGTTCTACGTTATCATTTTTAAAGATTTTAAATGGTTGGTTTTATTTTTAAAAGGCTCAGCTTAATGTATTCCTGAATGGTGAAATCCTAATTAGAGGAAACAAAATTAGTATTCGTATGTGTAAAATACATGATAATATATAAACAAAAGTACATAACCAAAATGGTCATAAAATGGTGCAAACAAAATTAAGTGCACTTATTAAGGTTAATAAATAAAATTGAGTAGATTTTCGCTAAGATTGTTTGAGAATGTCTTGACTCAATAGTAAAGCCCCGGTCTCATTCCGTGAAACGTGACTGAAATATAAGGTGACCGAATTGTCGATGCTCTACGATACTTCGGCGAAGTGTAAGGCGAGGGGATTCGACGAATTAATACCGGGAATTAAAACGAAATACATAGTATCGTTTCTCTTTTTCTAGAAACATTTTGGTATTTGGGTCAATCAACTATTTGTCCACACTTTGAACGTATTATTTATAAATATGTACTAATTGGTAATAGTCATACACAAAAGTGACTCTCTCTCTGCGCATCCACTAAATTATTAACATGATTATTGTCTGTGAATATTATTTATACAGTTAAGAAAATAAAATAAAAAAAAGATAAGCCCGATCGAGTTTCTTGCCGGTTCTTCTCGATGACTGGTTTTCCGAACTGGTGGTAGTATTTGACGTTCATAAGTGCCTTCTTAGGGCCTTAATTGAATAAAGTTTTTTCAATTTTAAGAAATATTCGTTCCATACAAAATATTTTTGTCCAAAGACCACATTAACTTGTGGATTTTCACTATAAATGGACTTTTGCTTGTCACTTGCGGTTAATTTTTATTATAGAACAAGCCGGAATGATATACCTTATTTGTGTGCAATGCCAAATAGCAATACGGCAAAATACTTTTACAAAAAGAAAATCTTATTCTTGTCACTTACAAAATGCGTATACTGAGTTACCTTCAGGAAATTGGTCAGAAAATATTTAGATGATTTTTTTTCGCCATAAGAAACCTCCATTGTGTTCCTCTTAACTCGTACGGGTGCGACTATGCCTTTCGATACAGCCTTTGATCAGAATAAACGAAAGAAAGATATATTTAAAAAAAATCGTAACTATTATTATATATTGCGGATATATTAACTGAGTAATCTATTTACCAAGAGCGATGTTACAGATATGAGATTTCAGATCTGGATATGGATATCTTTAAAGTATTTAATCGGTTTTGATCATGTATACGGGATATGAAATTATTACCGATAGTTTCGGATAATTGTGTTCACACGAAAAATATATTTATTATTTAAACATTTGTAGGTGAACAATATCAACTTCATTTTAGATAATTATTTGTTAAGTTTTAACCCAATTTTGGTATTCGACAATGTCTCATTCAACTCCGTGCCTATCTTAAATGACTTGAAACAGTTATATGGGATATGGTTACGTTTTCTGATTTTTTTTTTATTTCGGACACGCGAGAGTTTTTGTTACGGTTACGGAGTTCCATAACATCCCTGGTATTTACGCTTATAATCATTATTTGTTTACATTTTGAGATTCTGAAATGAAATTATGAAGTATGGTATGAGTTAGTTTACTCATAATTAATCAATTCCAAGAATTTTTTCCATAGTCGCCCAAGTGTAATATATTTGGAAAGACTGATGATGTGCATCACATACTGATGGAGTGTGCCAGGAACAAGACCGAAAGGGAGTCACTGGTGAATAGCATGAATTTAAACTGTCAAAATACAGCATTTTGGCAGAACCGTATTCGGATGATGCCAAGATGTTATATGACCTTGTAGTGCTATCTCATCAGCGACTCTCCTGATTTTTTCTATAAAAGATAGAGTACAATTGGACAATCAGTAGCCTGGCAAATTGAAAGCACTGTGCCTGACGGCAAGAACAGTAGAATTCAAAAACAAAGATGACTGAGAGAAGCTCTGCAATCAATATTTGATCGTCGTTGTCATGCCGGCTGACTCGGTAACTAAATATATACTGACAGATCCGTAAACGCGACAAACCTAAAGGGAGTCACTATGACAGTTTTATCACCAAGCGTGACCAAGTCTTCTTAAGTGCAAAGATTTTTTTACGATACAATTAATGAAAGAAAATGAAGATTTGTTGGTGCATACTAGGTTAGGAACGTAAGGCAGAATGATCATTCATCGGTCCAACTATTTGATCATCGAAATTTTATAGTCGACTAGCGGCGCCCTGTTTATTACATAACTATTGTCATCCCGTAACTTTATTTTTACTCATATCAATGCCAACTCTTATAGTCTATCAATTTAGCAACGTCATAAGCTTCCCGTGTACGTAATTTCATAGGAATCGGTCAAGCCGTTTTTGGGTTAAATCCGGGAATGCAAACAAACCGATAAACAAGTTTTTTAACGTCATATTTATGATTAGTGTCCTTTATACAGGCTGTTGTCTATTGGGAAATTTTGAAAAGAATTACATGCACAGACAGTACTACTGGTAGACCTTTACTGGTAATACAATATATGGTAAAATAAATTTGAAGCAATGATGGCTCAGTGGTAGTGTGTACGACTACGCGTCGATTAACGCAAGTTCGGATCCATGCAATGAGCCTGAGCTTCCGGTGAAGGAAAACATCATGAGGAAACCATAACATGGTGGTAGGGAATTTTCTAATGCCTGCCTGGCTAGCTACCACCCTCAAGTTGAAAATCTGTCGTTAAGCACCAATAGGTGTGTTCCGGCAGCTGCACTTGAGAGCCAGTCTTCCACTAGGTTTAGCGTGTCATCTTGGGCCACATTGTCACTTAACATCAGGTGAAATTGTGGTCACTACGCCAAACCTATAACGATAAAAAAAAATACGTTTTTGACAGGATCTTGATCTGTCATGTGGTTGTTTATATTTTTATTCATAAACTTGTGTTATTTGTCTCTATATTATGTAATTTTAGTGAAATTTTACGTAATGTTGTTTGGTCATTGTATACAAGTGAAGTTAATTATAAATAATAACTGAGAACATGCGTTTTAAGCTGCCGAAAAAACTCTCTGGGAGCCAAGGGAGCCGCCATCTTGTTAGACCTATCTTTGAAGATTACAAGATTAATTGTTAAAATACTTTATTCACGTGACAGTAGCAGAAATGTGGATGAAAACAGTTGTCTTTAAATAAAAAGAAGTTCTAAATCAATTTTGCATAGCAACGCATTCGCGTACCATTAGGTGACCCGTGACATAAAAGCTACTGGCCCAGTAATATTTGCATTACATCCTGCTCGCAGCCTTGAACTCCGCTCGCCCACGATTCAGCCGGTTTTATTTCAGTACCCACCCACGCCATTCCACCAACAGCTGATTACGAATACGTTGTAAACGAGTATTAGTGTAAATGAGTTGTCACACCTACCGCTGTTATTTTAATGTAAATACAAAGAGAAGCATTTATTACTGGTACATTACCAAAAAAGAGATAAAACAACAAATTGAGCTTTTGACGGGATCTTAATCTGTCATGTAGTGTTTTTTTTAACTCATTAACTGTGAGTTTTTTACCCATTGCTATGTAATATAACTTGTATTTTACACAATAAAACTTAGCTATTGTGCACAAGTGAAGTGGATTGGAAATAATAACATAGACCATGAATTCTTGGTAAATTCTCATTCTTCATGAACTATTCTGAGATGCCAGAAAAACTTCCTGTAAAGTTCTAAAAAGAGAGACACCATTTTGTTAGAATACTGATATGATCCAGGACACTCTGTATTTAATCACTCAATAATGGCGCAGTAATGCTCTTGACTAGGGGTGGGCAAAGTACGGCCCGTAAACTTCCTTTCTAAAGTAGGAGTTTTATAGAACACTGCCCAAAAATCAATTTCTAAAGATTATTGCTCAAGCCCAGAAAACTATGGCAATGTTTGCGTCATCATATACGTGTGACAGACGATCTCTACCATGAAGATGCGGAAGAACTGCCTTCGAAGCAGGCTAACTGACGAACACTTTTCTTTCTGTTAAAAGTAACGTTATCTCAACTATAACCTGCAAACGGGGACATCATGGCCAATCAAAAGCAGTTCCATACGTCACACACACCTACCATGGCAGAGTCTTCAAACAAAAGTTAAATTCATTTTTTTATAAAAAATTAAGTAGGTACCAAGGTTGTAATTATAACATTTATAATTAAATTTGATAACATTTCATTTGTTTTACTGGCCCATCTTGAAATTTCTTTAATTTTTCTGGTCCCTTATCAAAAATGTTTTCCCATCCCTTGCTCTTGACTATTTGCCAAGTTAGGAAAAGTGAAAAGAAGAGGAATAAAAAATAAACATAAATTATATATCAGCTAGTATTATCTAATAAAGACCGTATTGTTTTGCAGTACTGCAGTGCTGATTTTTAATAAAAGGCTTTAAAACGCACGGACGACGAACCGGTGGATGGATGAAAATTATAGGAATAAATACAACTAAAATAAGTGTGAATCGGACTCACGATAAGGATTCCAAATTAAACATATATTTTTTCTTTATAGCACATTTATATTGTGTGCTTTTTTTTATTATAGAGATGCGCTTGGCTCGCTCTCCTCATGATAAGCTTATCAATTAAATTCCTGTACACTCTTCGCTTGAAGACTCCCAAGTTATAGGTGGGCGGGAAGCCAGACGCTGGGAGTGAGTTAACTCCTTACTCGTTCACATAATGAATGACGAAGCCAAACGCTTCGTGCGAATTGGTGGCATGTCCACCACATAAGGGTGGAAACTCTCACGGCGTCTATTTGTCCTGCGGTGAAACGGGTTGGGCAGAATTAAGTCGTGATATTCCTGTGCATACTCTCGAAAGTATAAACTGTAAATCATCAGTGCTTTATCGACAACAAGTCTGCGAGCTTGGCGCTCAATGGAGTCCAAAGCGGCCAATTGATTTTTGGCTGATTTATCTCAAAGGAGACAGCAGTATTCCACACATGACCGTATATGTGCTTGATATAAGCAAAGAAGTTGGTCTTTTGTGAAATATCGCCTAACCTTGCAGAGGATCCCCAATTTCTTGGCAGCTGTTCTCGCTTTTACTCAATCGAGCGCCCAAAGTTGAGAGAAGACGTGAGTTGGATCCCAAGAACCTCGATGTTGCCTGCTATGATGTATTTTTTTTTTTTGAAATGTTTTGTAAATTGTGTCCTCTGTTATGGCTATAAAAGTAATCAATAACAGTTTTAAAAATCATAAAATATGACTTTAAGTAAATTTGCGTGACGAAAATATTTACTGCATAATAGACGCGTGCGGAATTGCGGGCAATGCTAGTATATAGATATTTCTAGTAATTTGATAATTGCTCAAAAATTCAGTGATTTATATATTATAAAAAACATATTTTTAATTGATTGCAAGATATGTTATGAATAACTGATTTAATTTTTAAATGGTGCCACAGATATAAGTGTAAATGATATTTGCTTTTGTAAAGAGGTATCATTTTATTTCCACAGTGGTAATATACAATAGATGTGCGGCACGAATACTAAAAACTAAATATATGGCTTATTATTATTGTCGCTTGTTGTCGCGTGGAATATTTAAAATGAATACAAAAGTTTTACTGTGTTCTTTCACAAAAGTTTCTTCACGAGACCCGTTGCAGTATTAATGCGGCGTTTGTTTAAGTCCACGATATCCCTTCCAGTGAAACTTATGTCGTTAATTTTCTTAAGAAAGACTCGACCTTTTAGATTTCGTGAGCCACCACAATATATCATCGCTCCGGCCTCAATTCACAGATAGTAACGGTGAGATTTGCGTTTTTATACCGATCCTGAAGGTCAGGGACTTTTGGCTTTTACACAATAGATTAAACACGAGATTGTACGTATTCGTACATCAAGTTAACCGTCAGTAAATAAGGGCCAATTTTTCAATCGTCAGATAACTTTATTTGAAGAACAATTTTGACAGATAATGTATGGAAAAACTGTCAAAACTTAATTATTGAGTGAAAAATTAATAAAAGGGATAAAAGTGTGGCGCTTATTTTCGATATTTTCGAACCGTTTTCATTTAATATTCTTCTTTTTAAATAATATTTGTCGAATGTCAAATATGATTAGTGCAATTTGTTTCTCTCTCCTTCATAATTCTATTACATAATATACAAATAATAATTATACAATATATAGTCATAAAAAAGATTTTGTTTAATTATTTTTTACCTACTTTATATATTTTTTACCCAAATCTGTATTATTTATTGATGCAATATTTTAAGAGCCAAGACCTATAAAATAAAGTTCTCGATATTAATGTGTTCCTTCTGGGACAAAAATAAAGTAATATTTAGGAAAACAAAAAATCTTTTTTGTCGTTGTAGGTTCAGCGTTGTGGCGAAAATCTCACCTGAAGTTAAGTGACGATATGGCCCAAGGGTAACGCGCTAAACCTAGTGGAAGACTGGCTCTCAAGTGCAGCTGCCGGAACACACCTATTGGTGCTTGGCGACAGATTTTCATCTTGAGAGTGGTAGCTAGGCAGACGGGCATCAGAAAAAGCCCTACCAGCATGCCATGGCTTCATCCCCATGTTTTCCTTAACTGAAAGCTCAGGCTCATTACAAGGATTTGTAATCACGTCCATTGATGCGAAGTCCGTACACGCAACCACTGAGACACCACTGCTTAAAAATTGTTTGTTGTTTCATTTTTACTTTACGAATTTTGTATGTTTTTTTCTCTTAGGTAAGACGCTACAAACGTATCAGTCTTAATCAGTATCAATGGTTTATTCCCATGAACAATTTTTTCATTTTAAATGATTTTTATATTCTTTGATGTTAGCCTTATTATTTGTGTTACTTATGTAGTTTTTAGTAAAATGATGGCCACTTTTCGAAACTTTGCAGTTGTTTGTTTTGAGAAAACTCGAAATTTATCTTCTGTCCTATTGCTTCAAACTTACTTGTGAACATTGACTAAGCTCGATGACAAAGTAGTGAAATAAAAATGTGAATGTTATACAAGAGAACTAGGGTACAGATAAATTTCTTCGGAGATTTCATTTTACTTGGGGCGGTCCGATTGGTGAAATACCTTCACCCTACAGAATATCAGAACCAAATAACTTTGTATTGTCTTCCTGTGTTGAGTTGAGTTTCCAGAGCTTCTTGGGAACTCAAGATAGACAACGTGCTAGTGATACCTATGATACGAGCGTTCATAGGCTACGGTAGCTGTTTACCATTAAGCGAGCCGTACGCTTGTTTGCTATCTTAGTCGTATAAAAAAATCATGAAATCTAGTTCCAGTGTAACACTTCTACGATTGATCACTAAGTTTAATTTCCATTAGATTTCGAACGCAGAGGAAAAGTTCTGGCCGCAACGGTCGCATGACGCAGGCCGTCGCACTGCGGTACAAGCTTCGTCTTGTCTGTAAGCCGGGCTCGTTCGACACGTCCTATGACCTTGAACTGGCTTGTCTGTAGAATACCTTTGATTAAGATCAGCGTTTCTTAAATTGTATATCAATTGCATATTAACATTTCCGCGAACTGAATACGAAAGGTAAGAATTTTATGAGTATTTTTTGCTTATTAAGCTTTCCAAAGATCCGCATACTTTACAATTCAAATATACTTAAATTTTTCGTATGTAATCTTACCTTAATTTTTTTTTTTGCCGGACCCAACACTGAAATTTAGATATTAGTATTAGAACTTACAAACGAGTCAGAGAGTGTCAATGAGAATGACAAACATAAAAAAATACTGGTCATGGACAATAATTTTGTTAACCATTTAATAATAAAGTGTAAACTCTATTTAGCGACACTTAAGGGATTGTACATTTTATGTCGTTATTGAGAGTTTTCGTTAAATGGAGAGAAGAAAAATTAACATTAGTTTACTATTATAGCATTATATTATAATATTATAGCCTACATAGCTCACGCCACTTTCCCAACGGGGTAGGCAGAGAGCACGTCCTTCCACTTGTTACGATCCTGACTTACAACTTTCGCTTCCTCAACATTCATAAATCTTTTCATGCATGCTTGTCGGTTTAGAGTACTCTTGACCTAACCTTTCTTCAAAACTTCCCCGATTTAATCGTGGGACGTTCGTCTAGGCTTTCCTCTTCTAACGTTCCCATTTACACTCATCTTATAAATCTGTCTAGTCAATTATATTATGTATTTATTAATAAAGTATAAAATTCACAAACAACAAACGTTAATATTGATATAAATAGTCAGCCGACAGCCGAGCTAAACACGTGCAAGGTAATTACAACAAATATAGAAATATTTTTTTAGAATCTACAGTACGTATGTTGCTGACTGTGTAGGTAAATATGTGCTAGACAATAAAGCAACAAGACGTACACAGCTGCAGTTCTTATTAATTTCGGCAACTTAGAAATTACTGTTTATTGAATAATAATGATAATGACGTATTGTTGTCGTTATTTAGAGTGGGTTTGATGCTACATAGAGTCTATCACTGTATGGACAACAAAGTAAATCAACCAAAGACAAATACCTTCGACGTTTTAGGGAGTTTGTCGTTAAATCGAGTGGCGTTAAATGGAGTTTACACTGTAAATGTTATGTTTCACTAGAACGGTGAAAATGGTCACCAAGTAACAGGTTTTTCTGAGCTGTTGGACATGAAATTTGTATCCGACTGGATCGTGACCACCATACAACGGGTGAAACACCCACAATAGTGACGTGATTATGCGTGTCACGTTCGGAAATTAAGCTGATGTATATCGCAGTTATCAAGCGGGATAGTAGGGTTCTGTACCCAACTGGGTTGCTTCCAAATCCAGCTGCTGAGAGATGGATTGTCGATCTCTTAGTTATCATTATGCACAAAGCCGCCATTTTGCCGTGCTACGATAGTAAAAGATCTGATAATCCTTTCAAATAAATCAATTATAAGCTAATTTTTATTCATTCTCATTTCGCTTATTTCACATAGCATTTTAGTACGTTCATTGAGAGCGATATATTTAATACCAAGGACACTTTAATTTTATTATATGTATAGATGACGTGTTGGTATGTGAAGTCGGTTCAGCAGTGAGCATAGATAGACAGGGCTTGAAGAAAGTAAATTCACATCGTATAATTTCTTTACAAAGAAGACGGAGATTTAAGCAATAAATGTGAATTAGAAACGGCCTATTGTCCTTGACCCAAGTCGGTAATTTCAACTAATGGACATTTTGATGTTTTTACGCTATTAAGGAATAGGTAACTACGGTTAAATGCGGACAATAATACTAAATCTGCGAACAAAACTGTTATAAATTATCTGTAAATACCTATGAGTGTAAACAACGTACCTACATTTTCTGTACATCACTTGTATGTCTCTTTCATAATATACTAGTTGTATTCAGCTACATGGTTTCACCCGTGATAAATTTACTTAACCAACTCTCCACAGCGCTGCCGCTGACGCACCCGTGTATTATATAATTGTTCTCATTTGCCATATTTGCTTACTTCTTGCCAGATTACTTAACGTTCATGGTCACTGTTCAGCTCCTTAGTGTCGTAGCGTAAAGTTCTTAGCCTATACCCTTCCTCAATAAATTGGCTATAAAGTTATAAAAAGAATTTTCAAATTCGACTGATAGTTCTAGAGATTAGCGTGTTCAAATAAACATTCTCTTTTAATGTTTAGATTGTTTGCAACTTTTCTTACTGTCCTACTTATCTATTTCAAGGCTACCAGTGCTATGACAATTTGCCGTATTATATGCTGAACTGAATTGTCCTTTTCAGTAAAGTATGTAGATTGTTTTTTATATTGCTGTAATATTACAGTTATTTGCACCGGAGTAGTAGAGTGAGAGTGAGTAGAAAGATACATCAATATTGGTGAAGTCTATTTTGTACTAAGAATAACTTTTTCATAAATTAATTACTGTATTTAACCATCGTTGAGTTTTTTAATGCAATTATACAAATACAAGTAACACGAGTATAATAAATGTCTAAGAGGGAAGGAATTTAGTTCACTTTTAACTGTGTTCAAATATGATTCAAAGTATACTTAGTGGAAAAGCGTTGAGACCAAAATTATTAGGATAGAAAAGAAGCGCATATATAAGCGCCTACAGAAGCGCAGCTTGGCGTGGGTCCATGCGCGGTATCCAATCACAGCCCGGTAAGACCCACCAAACACGTATTCTATTTATTTTTTTAGTATGTGTCTTTCCTTTCTTCGTCAAAGGAAAAGGCAGAGGTATCTAAGACCATGCAGCCAAGTTAGATGTTGTTTTTATAATCCATGTTTAGGTGTTATTTATATAAAGGCCGAAGCCATGCCATCTGTTTTTTCTTCTTGTTTTTCTTTCTAGTGTTAATGTTTTAAGTCTTCGTAGTCTTTTCTAATTTTCAAAGTAAGTTCAAACAAGATGGTGGGTCCCTTGTTAGAACTATATATATGGGAGTTTTTGTGGGCACTCAAAATGCATTTTTTCAGTTTCAATTATAATCCACTTCACGTATGCACAATAATCAAACTATATCACGCAAAATGCCACCAATATTACATAACATAGAGTTAAAAACCTAAGTTAATGAATTACAACAAAAACCACATCATGGCAATTCAAGATCCCGCCAAAAATTGCCCATATATTCCATTCGAAGTTACAGAAAAATACAGATTAACATAAAAACAAAAAATATGAAATAACTATTCATTGTTACGGAAACATAGTTGACCCTAATTGTAACGCAAAATACAGTTCAAGAAGAAGAACATGATGAATATACTTGTATATTATCAAATGACTACGAAACGGCGCGCTGAATCGCGCCTCCATGACTATGGTGGTTATATGTACGAATGCCCAATCACATCGCCTAGGCTGTAATTAGTGGTGAGGAATGGAGGTAAAATCAGCATCCAAAGCCATGATGACTCACTGGTAGCGTTCTTTTTTATGGAAAATGTTCTTTAAAGTGTGCCGAGAAAGTTGGGGTTTTAACAGATTTGTAACAAGCTACTTTCCTTTGAAGGGGACTTAGAAGGACGATTTTACCAGTAGGTGACTAAAAAATTTTAAAAATAGTTTCAAGCATGAGCAAATATTATATTTTCTGTACTGAAAATTTTAGTTCCTCGCTGCATCCGTTAGGGGCGTTTCTAATTCATATATGAAAAAAAGATATTCTATTTGAAAAATGTAATAAGAAAAAAATCACGCAATATTAAATTTTTACTACTCTATTTTGAAATTCATATGATAAGAATCGTTACAGCCGTCCAATTATGCACACTTGAATATTTTTCAAGAATGTTTCGGTTGGATTGATGCCTGCTGCCAGTGTGTGACAAATGAGCTCAATTTGTATGGAACACGGACGACACGACTCGACGTGAGTGTTACGCGGATAACATTGCCTATGTACTTATTGAGCTAGAGAAACTTTTATTCAAGATTGATTCATTACGTAATTGTATAAAAATATATGAATACAAGACAATTTTTAATAAAAGAGAAAACCATTTTAAATTATTCTGAGGAGTTCCCTGGTGTATCTTCGAAGACGAAGATCCAATGCCAATGAAATTAAAATGGGACCACCCTTGAGGAAACCTCTTTCCAAAGAAAAAAATAATTATCTAAATTGGTTCATAAACAAAGAAGTTATGGCTGAACCACCATAAAAATAGTATATTCGAATTGAGAAACTCTTTCTTTTTTGAAGTCGGTTAAAAATTAAAGTATTTTTTTAACATTTTGTTAATGTTTTTTTGTACACCTAACGTGTGAATCAAACGTACGGCCCGCCTGGTGTTAAGCGGTTACGGACGCTTGAAATACCAGAGGTATCGCTAGCGCGTTGCCGACCCGTTCCCCAAGGAGCTCTGGAAACCTTAGGCATCGCAGGGACAAAACACAAGGTTATTTAAGTAATTAGGGCTCAGTGGTAGCGTGTACCGACACAGCGTCGGTCGACGTGAATTCGAATCCCTGAGCTTTCGGTGAAGGAAAACATCTCGACGAAACCATCGCATGGTGGTAGGGTATTTTCTAATGCTCACTTGGCTAGCTACCACCCTCACGTTGAAAATCTGTCGCCAAGCACCTATAGGTGTTTTCCAGCATTTTTCCAGCATCACCTTGGGCCACATCGTCACTAAACATCAGGTTATATTGTGGCCATAATACTAAAAATTATAAAATATAAAAAAAAACGCTGTGCTTACCATCAGAGACAGTACCATTAATTTGCTGAGCTACTATAAAGAAAAAATTTGGCTACGATCTTCTGTAGGGTGTAGGTATTACACCAGTCAGGCTGCACCAAGTAGAGAGAAATCTCCAAAGAGATAATCTACTTCCCAGTAACTACAGTTAATAGGCACTACTTACACTTTAAGAATTCTGTTAGTTAACATGATAAACTAGCAACCGCCCGTGTCTTGGTTCGTGTTACTGAGAATAAAAAAAGAATAGTTAGTAAAATAGTTTTCAGTATCGGATCAGTAGTTTCGGAAATTACCTTTTAGACTTTCACAAACTTCATCTCTTTATAATAGTAATTTAGAAGTATACATTACGTAATTGTTCAAATACATTTAAAAAGGTTTCATTGAATATTATAATTTTTAGGGTTCCGAAGTCAACAAGAAACCCTTATAGTTTCACCATTTCCGTTTGTCTGTCTGCTGCTTAGCTCAGAAATTCTTAGTACTAGAAAGTTGTAATTTGTTAAATAAAAGCTTGAAAAATACTTTTTTGCGTTTCCCCCTACATGTTAAGTGGGGATGATTGCCTTTCTCGTCTATTCCATAGTCTGGGGTGTCGTATTTATAAGTCCTTCAAAAATATTGCGAGCGAGTGAAAACCATTTTTCGATTCAAGGAATCCCTTTGCAAAATATTAAGATTTAAAGTGCTAATTTTTGTTAGAGTTAAGTGTCCCCCCTTTTCCAACTAAATGGCTGTTTTTGGATATGTGAAAAAAAAACACGGCAGTAGTATACCTATATAATGAAGTTAAAAGGAAAACTATCACAGCTAAGTAGGCTATACAAGTTAACGCGAGTAATTTACTTATAAAAGGAAAATTTCGTACAAATTCAATTGAAAATAACTTCAAGCCCTCTTTTAAGTCTGCATATTGTGACAGGCATCTATGGAACATGATACATCAACGTGCCGGTCATAATGCCATTTCAAGGACTACTTTAAACATATTTTTACTATAAAAAAAGGGTGAATAATTACATGATTGATAGTTATGTCCTGAAATGACTTGTACTCTGTACGTACAATATAGATAATTATTAATTGTAATGCAAATTGATAAAAGCAATCTATTTTCTAGCCGACCAGGCTAGAGGCTTCTCGTCGACTTGAAGGTTTTCCGAAACAGTAGTAGTTTTATGACGTTTATAAGTGCCAACTTGGGCCCTAAATTTTATAAAACATTTTTGATTTTCTCTTCCTTAATTTAAGGAAAGATTATTGTAGTTTTTTTCTTTTCATATTATTTCCGTGTTCACATCGGTTCCTATTAGATTTGAAGCAAGTCATAAAAATGTCACTTACAAAAGGATGTCGCGCCAAATGCGCAGGGGCCATGATTGCTCGACACATTTCAAGCCAAATGACGAACGCAAATTGTTTTTATGACGGAGATTCTCGAACGTTCCCAAATGGGCTCTAAACTGTTTCTGAACAGAATCTAACTGGATTATTTAAAAACAATATCCGTTCACGTACGTTCAGTTACATCATAACAGTATCAGTTTAGGTAATATTAAAATAAATTATTAATACCATTTACGTAATAATCTATATTTATAAATCTGTAGTTCTCTCTGACAATGTATTTTTGTTTTCAAATTTCCTAACAGACGTCTATTATAAAGAAAAAAAAAACTATTTTCCAGATGTAACTCAAAATGGCCTAACCAATTATTTCACCCGCGTGTAATTAAAAAAAAACGCTTGATTGGTTTATAATACTTCAGTATAGACAATATTTTTATCGGGCGGCCAGTGTTATGCACCACAACTCACACTGCTCGTTCGCACACTGCACCTATAGTCGACCCGAGCCGACTGTTGAATTATTTTTATTTTACATTATCTCCCAAACTATTCGTCCAAATAACATGATATAAAGGCCAAAGTTTATCTACATAAAATTGTCTTGATAATGAAGTAACTTTCTTTCGTAAGGATTAATATGCCATGCCCAGTAATAATGCTCATAAATCACTTTTCAATTTTCAATAGAACTTTGTCACAAAATACCTTATTGTGGCTTATCTATAAGAGATAGGAATATGATACGGCACTGGGACTTTCTTGAGATGTATTAAGGAGCAATATTTTTGTAGAACATTATATTTAAGTATCACTGACCATTACGCGGATAAAGCAGTTAAGGTGTGCTATTTCTTCCGACTTAACAAAAATCAATATTTAAGGCTAGTTGAGAAGTCTAGCGTAATGCTAGATATACTATTCTTCGTGAATCTGGCTATCATATACAAAAATAATTTTTCTAATCCGACCGGTAGTTTCAGTGATTAGCGTGTTTAAACAAACAAACTAACCAAAAAAGTAATTCGCTTTTTTATATTAGTATAGATTTTATACATAAGAAGCTTTCCTTAACTGACAAGCTAAAAGAATTGCCAATACTATTAGAAGTAAATTACAAAAGTTTCCAAAATTAAATATTTGTTAATTCCTATAACTATTATTCTTATTCTTATTTTTTAACCGATGTTGGTGAAATTTTTTATACGAGAATTCGTTTTATTCCTCATTTGTAAGGCTTTAAGAACAATTATTATTACATACATATTATTAAAAAAAAAAACGATTAATTTATTATGCTTATTATCAAAACGGACGCAGCCTTATCATCATGTACGACTTAAATAGTTACCTATCATAAGCACACTTTTTTGAAAAATTGATATGCGTTTTTTTTTTTGTTTTTGGCCATGGAAAAGTTATCAGAGATAGGTTTCGTTTTGGTGGAGTTATTGACTATTGGGAAGAGCAGAACAACTTCGGCTGGCCTAGCTAGTTTTGCAATAAAAATAAGCTGTTCTTAATAATAACGCACGAATACAAATGATGGAAGCAATGATGGCTCAGTGGTAGCGTGTACGACTTTCGCGTCGATTGACGTGAGTTCGAATCCCTGCAATGAGCCTGAGCTTTCGGTGAAGGAAAACATCGTGAGGAAACCATAGCATGGTGGTAGGGCTTTTGCTAATGCCCGCCTGGGTAGCTACCAGCCTCAAATTGAAAATCCGTCGCCAAGCATCAATAGGTGTGTTCCGAAAGCTGCACTTGAGAGGCAGTCTTCCACTAGGTTTAGCGTGTTATCATCTTGGGCCACATCGTCACTTATAACATCAGGTGACGACGTCGGTGATGACGTTTTAAATGTTTATGAGGTTTAGATTTAAATGTAAAACAAATGTAGTCCTTTAACGGTATAGAATGCAGATAGGGTAGAAACCAGTTATACGGTTATTTTCCAATTATAATGTCAAATGCACCTGGGGTTTTTGAACGAATCGGGTCAGTGATTCGAGCTTTGGCATTCAGCCATTTATACCACAATGCGATTTCGATTCTGAACATTTGTTGTTACTTTTTGTTTAACTGTATTATTATTAGATTAGTGATGTTCAAAACTCACACACGCTTAATGCGATTTCAACCGTTTAGTGCTTGTGGGGAATTGGATTCGAGACTTTTAAGGGTTTTATTTCCAGAAAACAAACCCAATCACTAAGACTACGCTATCGTCCTTGATTTAAAAGGCCCTATCTTTTGAACCCTAATAGGAAACCGGTTGAAATTTTCACTGAATAAAGGCTATTATTGGGTTTATCTTAATATATAAATTCCCATACAAGAAACGGGTTTTCTAAATGTTTTTTTTTTGCTCCATCCTAATAAGCTCACACTAGCGTAAAACTTGGTGTGACTTTAGGAAAAGCTTTATAGTAAAACAACAAATAATAAATCTGAGTTAGACTCACACTGATAATCCTGAACTGAATTAAGAAAACTTTTTTTTTAATGTAAACAATATGATATTTTGTGACGATTAATCAACTAGCACTTAGCTGTTTTTAGGAACCTAATCATAATTATTGTTGAAAAATATCGGTACCGTATATATACAGTTAGTTGAAAATTTCTAAAGAAAAAGAAAACCGTATTCGGACTAGTTAGAAATAAACTTATTCTGCTTAACTTTTTTTCAATGAAAACTTAATAAACACGGGATCAATTATGGGTTGAATATTGATTTAGGATTATCAAAAGTTTGAAATATAGAGACAGTCATAAACCACTCGATAAAAACTAATCGTTAATTTCATATAACGTATTACAAAACAAACCTTTAAGAGAAAGAAATTATAATTTCACCAGCCATTAGTTCGAACTAGCTATGATGTACATATTTGACAGTATATTTTCGTGATTTGTAATCGTTTAGTTTAGGTGCGTTATGATTATATTAATATTAACCGCATGTCGAATCCCCTTCTATTGCTCAACGCTAAGTAGTAATTTAACGTTTAACGGTATTAAAAAAATAATACTCAAATAAAAAAAAACGATAAAATCTAATTTTGTTCTTGGTAAATTCAAGAAAGTTATCGTTTGAATGCGACATGCATGACCCAAAAATCAGTCTGTGTGTTCGACCTAACCCACTTAACGTTGGCGAGGTCATATTCTGACGAAACTGACTAATATAAACTTTATGAAAACGGTATTATGCAGTTGTTCTGTGGCGCTTTTTATGCTTAGAAATGCAGTTTGTAGGATGCATGACATCAATTAATAATTTTTGAATTATGATTACTTGAAATAAAAAAAATTTTGTATTTTTATTATGTTGCAATGACTATTAAAGGGTGACTTAAATCCATCTGAATAATATTTAATAATAAAAACATTTTATTAATTATTAGCTGTGCCCGCGGCTTCGCTCGTGTAGACGACAGGAGAACGCGAAGTGCAAATAAAAATCGTAGTTTCTTTACAAGGACTTTACTTTTACAAGGACTATATATCTGAGATTAAAACAAAAAAAAAACCTTAATAATCTCTGCAGTAGTTTTTGCGTGATGCGCGCACAACGGCAAACTTGTCATCATTCATGCAATGATTCTTGCAATCATTTTATTTATGTAGATATGAACAATTTTCTACTGCAAACCAAAAATGCTATTAGATATTAATACTGTTCTTTAAACAATCTACTTTTCATTAGCTTCCGCGGCGTAGGCCTCCGTTGAATTTCTACATTCACCCTTTCATTACGCAATTCTAATCTATTGCCAAACACACTTATTTTTAAAATTCCTTTTATCTTTTCACGGTGTTCATGCTGTACATGTTCCCGGTTATTTTGATGAAATCACCTTGGAGGAAGACAATGTTTGTGAGAGCGAGGATCTGCATTACGATGAGTTTGATATAAATAGCGAAGCCAAATATCATTTAACTTTCGTGACTGAGTGCCTAAAGCGCTCGCCCCCAAGCCCAGGTGAAGCTGTAAAATCCGTTTGAGAATAGACAGTTCGAAAAAAAAAAAACTTATCACTTTTTTACGCAATAAAAAAATGTAATATAAAACCTATTTGTTTATTGTTTTACTTAAATTGAAAATAGAGTGAGAGTTCGTTGAAAGTGCTTGAGTAACAATGCGCTTTTGATATCCGTCTGACATGGTTTCGGCCATGGATTTTTGTTTGCCATTTAAATGCATTGTGGTAATGCATGCTATTTAAGTGTAATTAATGCTATTTGCTTTTTAAATATATATACATTAAATTAAATCAATCGATATGAACGTGTGTAATGTTTTGTTTTTTAAAATTTTTGGCCACTCTCGTCATCTGACAATATTTTTTTACGTTTCTTAATAATACATAAGAGGGATTTTAATAATTGTATGTGTCTTTAGGTCACGGAGCTGAGCTGGCGGACAACACAATTTGAATTCAGAGACATATAAGGATCCTTTTACAATATAAATCAGCCATGTAACGATATAAAAGATTTTTATGTAGCCAGCACTTAGTCTATTATAAATATTTCTGGTTTATTTTTCGGGAAATTAAATTAAATTTTAGTCAAATTCAATCTTTCTATTGTTGTTTTCTCTTTAATATCTGCGTTCGGATTGTCTAATTTAGTAAGGCTTACTTTCTGGGCTAGATTAGGTACATGTATATACATCGACAGCCAATCTGAATAACACCGTAATTTTAATTACAAAAAATACAGTTTTAATCCTACTATAATATCTTTAAATTTGGCACACAAATAGTTTATAATCTGGAATAACACAATGGATACTTTTTATCTCAGTAAATGACTTGGCTTAACGATTGTTGTCAATTTTTGTTATTTTTCTATATCCACGCGAATGAAGTCGTGGGTAAAGTATTATTAATAAAGAATACATCGCGTAATCAGGACATAACGATTCAAATACATATATATACCATGACAGGCGTTGTACAAAATTGGTTTTACTTTTAATAGAATATACTGCCACGCAATGTTCAACTCTAGTACACTTTTTTAAAGTTTTTCTCTTTTTTTATACAATAGTGAGACGTGGTATCTTTAAACTCGGTAGCTATAGCTACTATTATTGAAGTCACGCGAAGTTTTGTGGGTGTGATTTATTAATAATATTTTCACCTTAATTCGCCTAACAGTAGCTTTTACTGCAACAAATTATACGGTTATTAATGGATTTTGTAAGTCATTGTTTTTATCAATACTGGTTTAGTTTTGTTTTTATGATTACTGAACTGAAGCTTGTAAAATTGATCATTTAATGGACTCAATACGAAAGTTATTGTATATATAACAAAATGTATATGGAGTTATTGGTTGAAACGACATTAATCTATTTATTGGCATAAGCGGAAATAATAGATCAATAGTTATTTCTATTTTTGGAAGTCTTTTCTGGTTGAATTCTGGTTGCATTGTATACATTTTTTCTAAATATTCATAACATATAACTTCAACGTCTCTCAATCAACGAAACATACTTTTAAAAGTTATGAAGGCAACAATCTCCTTTAGTACTGATGTTCTTTATATTCCTTCACTAACAATGCGTTCTGTTAGAATAAGTCAACATAAAGGAGGAAGGAATCACATTTCTACGGCTTTCTGCATATCTTTAGTACTCATTGCTGTCCCAATGGCTAAAGGTGCCGCTCTTAGTACTGCTGCATGTGATGTTTTAAGAAAGGAACCGAAAGCACCATTTACTTCGTTGCCAGACTTATACTTTTTATATCCATATTCTAATTACCATCACTTTTAAACATAAAACCAAGATGTACAATATCTACCACTTGTCCTAGACATACATCATTAAGCTTTGTCACTTAATCTAAATACGATAGTTAAAAATTAATCATTATTATCTCATATAATATAATGTACCTACTATATATATGGTCTAATATATTATCAGCACTGCAGTGATTCAGTTTAGTAATTATACTGAGACTGGGACCTGTTTATCCTCGCACAACACGTTACTTTATTGTTTTGTTTTAGTTGTGGTATGTTTTATTTTTATGTGTTGTGGAATGTATAGGTAAAAAAATTTTTTCTTTCTTTCTTTTCTCTTTCTTTCTCTTCTTTCTTTTCTTTCTTTTCTTTCTTTCCTTTCTTTTCTTTATAATCTTTTAATTCATTACTTCTACCTATCTGATATCTACAAGCTTTATTTGCATTTATACGGAGACCGTTTCTTGATTATTCCTCGTTGTCAGGGTGACCTGAGGAAATACCTCTTAACATGTATTTTGAAGGAGCCGATATCATAGAAAGAAAGGAGTATGTTAACTGGACGCGATTCCATAACTTCACAGTTTGGTAAACATAAGAATTTTTAGATTTCTTAGTTCTTACCAAGATGGATACTTATGTGTCAGCCGCATACCAGTATACCAGTATACCCGTATACCAGCCCGCGTGGTTCTGCTGGCGAAATGATATTATAGAACAAAGGTTAAACAACTCTTCAGGACGTTTTACAAAAATGATTTCAAATAATATCTCATAGATCAGCATAAATGATTTTTCGTTGAATTACCATTTCTTTGTAATCTACACATATAATATCAAGCCCAAGAGAGTGTTTTTTTTTTGTTTATTTGAAGGCGTTTATCTCTGGATCTACTAGTAAGATTAAAAAAAAAACATTTATAATATAAAAACATGTCATAGTTTATTAATTGAGGAAGATTATAGGGTACATAACTTAACGCTACAACCGTAAGGAGAGGAGCGGTAATCTTAAACATCAAGTAATCTGGCAAGCTGTAGGTAAAAACAGAAAGTGAGAACAAAGATAACGGGTGAAACCGTGGGGCACAGCTAGTATAAAATAGGTAACTAAAATAAAATAGGTTGTTAATATTTCTGAACGACCCGATAAGTCTTGTTTATTTTAAGAATCAATATTCATTAGGAACTCGACAACTAAAAGCTGCCCTACATTGTGAACACTGTGTGTATCAGCTATGAAGCAGCGAGGCCAATTTCCGGAGTCCGACCGACGTCCGGGCCATATCGTTCACGCTACTTCCCTCGGCGCAGTGTTTAGCCGTGTAACATTGTTATTTGTATGGTCCGTGTGTGTTATATCGTATAAAAATACATTTGTTGTTCTGTCTTTAAACGTTTTATCTTTCCTAAGAGTCATCTATACATATTATAAAACTCAATGTCTCTCTGTCTGTCTTTTCACGCGAAAACCACTTATCCGATCAACATGTTTTTTTTTTTTAATTCATAGCTATGCTATCTGACCAAATTATAGGATATATTTTGTAAGATAAAGTAACAGTGGCGATAATGGTGAATCAATTAGGAATAAAAGACGCATTTGGGGCGTTTAATTGGCTTACACTGAGTAAACCATACGAGATATATCAAATTAATGCTCAAGATAATTGTAGATCTTAAAAAGGCATACAAAAAATCAGCGATAGCATATGTCTATCTTCTAAGGATCACTCACGATAAGCATTTTTGTCTTCCGACTTTTGAGTGGGGGCAGCACGATTTGCACGTGCGCTTGACCGACGGTATTCTGTAGTCCACTTGAGCGGAACCGCGGGCACAGATACTACTATATAAAGGACAATGATTACGAAAATGATATTAAAACCATTTTGACTGTCTGTCTGTTTGCATGTCTGGATTGACACCAAAAACGGTTTGCACGATTTTTATGAAATTTTGTACACGGGAAGTTTATATAATTCCCCAATTGATAGGCTTTAAACATTTTCAATAATATTTTTATAGATTATAAAATATGAGAAAGAAAACTCTTTCCTATGGCGAGCTGGGAATTTCTTGAAGCGCATGAGTGAGAATAGCAAATATGGATATTTTTAACAACACTATAAAACAGGCGAGAACATTTTTAAGCATAAATTTCTATCGCAGTGTCGATTGCGAGTAATGTTTAAGCATAAATTTCTTAGACAGTTTGATTGCGAGTAAACTTTTTATTCTTATAACATCTCTTTACCAAGCCAAATATGTTTGACTTCTCAAAACGAATCATACGAGCCCAAACTGGAGGGGTTTGCTAGTAGCCACTGAAGAATTCCACTATCCATCTCCTGGCTCCATCACCAGACCCTCGTTATTAAGCTCTATGCTTATAGCTCATAGCTCTATGCTAAGCTCAATCTATGGGACTTGTCAAAACAAATCATATGAGCCCAAACTAGAGGGGTTTATTAGTAGCCAACTATATAGCGGAATCGGGTGTTCCTAGAATTATGTCAACTCGTAGCTCATAAAATAATATAGTTAATTAAAATCACATCGCTATATCTAGTTTCCATAATTGCTACAACATAGTAATACACTGTTGCAAAGATATCGTTAGACTGAGTAAATGGGGTTGTTGTGAGAGTGACGTTAGTTGAGGGATCTCTGACTAAAGAGTACAATTTTTATAAAGGAGGACTAGCGGTGCCCTGTGGCCCTGCACCGTTTTGTTGCGCAGTAAATATTAAAAAAAAAATGAGTCAAGCCGTTTTTGAATGAAATCTGGACGTACAAAGAGACAGAAATACAAAAAAAACGTCATATTCGTAATCAGTGTTCTTTATAACAGACGTCTATCACGAAATTTGAAATAAAAGTTACACGTACAGACATCAAGGACAGATTTGTTAATATTGATAAAAGCTTGTGTATCAACGGCTACGGACTCGTAAAATTGCTATTAATTTCTTTGCGTTTTTTTCGAAACAATCGATAGGTACCATCGGTTTTTCAAACCATTGATGTTTAATGAACACTAAGTTTGCAAACAAATGGCTGTTTCTCAGATTTTCGCTTCTTCCCCCTAGGGCCCATTCATTAATTACGTAAGGATGATTTAGGCGAATTTTTACCCCTCCTTCCCCCATATAAGGTACATAAGATTGCCCGAACCCCTCTCCCTCTTCTTACGTATGTTTCGTTCTCATTTTACGGAATAATAAAATGTTGTTAAAAAAAAAATCAGTTATACACAAAGATTTTTATTAACAGATAATTTAGGTTACACTTTTATATTCCTATCAGATATAGATTACCATTATATTATTATTAGACAACTGTCTAGCCTTTGAAATATAAAATAGAATATAAAATAATATGATACAATGACCGGATTAATTATTGAATAAAAAAATCATTCAATGCTATGGTTGCTAGAAAATAAAAGAATCATTTTTTTAATAATAAAATTAGATTAATTATACGGGTAGAATGTACTACAATCATTATTTATAACGTTAAAATGAATAAAAATGAGCACATTGAAGATTCTAAAATTTCAATAAACAAAAGCAATTTCGACCAATCTTGGGCGTAACTTGGAAGAAAATGAAATGGCAGATCTCGAAGACTGTTTTTTATTCGGTCCGGAAATTAAACGAGTTCGCTCGTTAAGCGAATGCCTATTGAGGTTACTGGAAGACCGAAGAGGTTAGTTAAGTACTTCAAACTCGGAAATTGGCTTTCAGAGAACTGTTTAACTATTATGATAAAATTAAAAACATCGTTTCACGGAGCCACACAATTTATATCTATGTAAATAAATTCATAGGTCTGTCTGAGTATCTAATTTTTTTTCCAAATTTAATAATAGACTTAAAGTACACTGATCACGAAAATGACTTTATAGTATATCTGTATTTGACTTAAAAATGGCTTGACTTGTTTTTATGAGATTATATACACGGGAACTTTATATAATTTCGTAATAGATAGAATTTTGTACAAGGCAAGTTTAATATGTCATTCCTCAAGAACTGTAAATAAATAATACTATTATAAATTGCAAAAAAAGTTTCAAAAATCGTCATTTTTTTATCTGTTCTCAACCCATTTTAGTTGAATTTTATATGGAGGGAATATATGCAAAATAATCCAAAATTATCAATAATACTAATGAAAACATAAATTATGAGTAAAATGAAAATTGAGAATAATTATTGCGAAATAAATGTGCTCGGAGCTGCAGGCACAACTAAATTACTAATAAACTTATTCATAATTATTTCTCACTGGGAGTGCAATGTATCGCTCGCTTGTAACTGAGTTGTGTACAGTTGGCAACTTTGTTGATACTCATAATAAATTACGACTTCTAAGTCTCATAAAACTTGAACGGTTTTGTGGCATTGAGCATTGATATTTCATTTTCCAGTAAACATTAAATATTGATAGCTATTTCACTGTTAATGTATAACTAACCTACATATTTCAGAATTAACACATTGTAGGAGAACTCGTATAATCATATTTTTATAGTGCGTACATAAAAATATGACTCTGTGATTTATTATTGTAATAGATTTATTTAATTGAATTTCTAAACGATATTTTCAGGTTACTTTTAGGCAGTGTCTTCAAGCAGAAGTATTTTTTTAATAAGTTTTGCGTTGTCAATATTAAAGATTTCTATAATAAATTAATAATCTACAAATTCGTTGAAAAATAAAAAAGCTTTTAGATATCTTGAACACAACCTAAGACTACATTCAGTACTTCATCGATAACTAAATACGTCGAGGATATTTTATTTTCTGGAGGTGGTAGCTATGGTCTCAATAACTGCATTATTATCGAAGTTACATATGTATTCCAAATTACCATTCAAACGGTTAAGTGGAACTTAACGGTTAAGTGGTTCAAAATTTAATTGCAAGATTTGACCAATACATAGTAACTTAGCGAGTAAAAATAGTGATACAGTTACACACATGGCCATTTAATACTAAACTAAGCAAAGCTTATACATACATATAATATAACACATACTTCACACCCAAACACACAACTAACAATTATGCTCATCACAAAAATATCAGGCATGTGCGAGGATCAAACCCGCAATGTTTCGGCTCTATAGTAGGGCTTACTACCACAGCGCCACTAAGCTGTTCATTTATAATATTTTATTAATTTTTTAAACCATCACTATCACTGTAGTTATTTATTGGCGGCTATTTATTTTTTCTCACAAAAAAAAAGATAAATTTGGCAATTTTTTAATTAGAATAGACAAATTAAGTCGGCCTTGGTGGAAATTAAGCCCATTGAACCCATTACTTGGGTACGAGTTATAATAATTAAGATGTGAAGTAAATTTAAACCTAATAATAATTTGAAAAACATTCTGCTTTAAGATTTTTTTAGATTATTTACAGAATTGAAGAAATCATATATTTTTAATAACTAAAGCGTATATACATAGATTTTGTGTAAATTTTGACACGGTAAGTATGATATAATATATCGTATCTCAATTTACATACTATATTATATTGAATTGTCAATAATATGAGTAAAAATAAAATTACGGGATGTAAATAGCCGCGGCCGTTGGTATCTAATAAACTAACACTGAAAAATAATATTGTTTAATTTAAAGCATCACAGAATACCGTTATAGAACATATTCAATAAACACGTGCATACAATATAACGTTTAATAATCAAGCGATATGTAGTGTTTAATTAATTATCCATTGTATAGGTTTATTGAAGTTTCTCTAGGTATAATTCATTTGCTACCAACGATAATTGCCGGAGGAATATTCCAGTTGATATCTCTAAAAATCATTGCCGGTGCTTCAGTAAACAATTGGGATCATTAATTACACCTTGTCGCTCGATACGTTCGGGTGATTGATTGCCCTATAATGTTCTATAACTAAAATGTTTGATAAATGATTTAGAGACAGTCGTGTTGTAGAAGACAGTGTTTTGAGAATTTTTGGCGGGATCTTGAGCTGCCATGTTGTGGTTTTTATTTTCAATTATTTAACTTAGGTTCGTTGATCCTATATTATATAATATTGGTGGTATTTAACGTGACATAGTTTGGTTATTGTGCATTCGTGAAGTGGATTATAAATATTAACTGGAAATATCCATTTTGAGATGTCACAAAAACTCGCTAGAAAGTTCTAACAAGTTCCACCGTCTTGTCGGACCAACTTTGTGTATAAAAAAATACTACGAAAACAAACACATTGACACGGGCAAGTGCTTTTTGTAAAACAACAAGAAGAAGAAAACACTGTTTTGTCTTTGATTTTATTGTTAATATAATGTTTTGTTTTCCATTTGGTTTGTTTTATAGTGTGAAGGTAAAGTGACGGAACTTTGCCTGATAGTAGGCGTAGTACAATCCATAAACAACGGTGATGATTGCGAGATCAGCAATCCTTTCGGCAGCTGGGTATACACCGGCTTATCCCGAAACGCGACAATTTAAAAGAGCCACTGAGACTGGATTATCAGCATGTGCATGATGATTGCGATCCAGTCGAATACAGTAGTCGTGTCCTTACGTAGTACTTACGTAATTTTAATTGAATGTCATATTGTGAATTTATAATATACAAGCCAAAGCTACTAAAACTACAAATTATAAGATTTTGAGAGATATTCACGGTGCTGTCATTAGTGTATAAGCTAAAAATCAGATATTGGTAATAAAACAGATATTACCTTGCACAAATATATAAGTCGAAAATACATTTAGATTCTTTTTGAAACTGAAAATAGCTGTTAGTTTGAATGACGGGCCTTTGCAGTTTCACCGGGCTTTGTGGCGAGCGCAGAAGGCACTCAGTCGAAATGGCAACAAGCGCAAAGATGCCAAATTGGCCAAACGTCGGCTTGCTTATCTTGCATGCAATTCTGTAAAATTGAATCAATTTGTCAATAAACTATACCTACATATTTAAGAATATGCGTATTAATTTATTTAGTTTATATGACAATTGTTTTCGCTTATTATTTATAATCCACTTCACTTGTGCACAATAACAAAACTAGATCAAGTAAAATGCCGCCAATATTAGTTAATATAGGTTCAAATAACATAAGGTTATGAATTTAAGTAAAACTACTTTTTTAATATCTGACGTAGTTTTAGTTTTAGTATCTGACGTCTGAGACGTTCTGAAGAGTGGGGAGGGGAGAAAAGGGAGGCTTTTTGAGGAAAACGCGTACACCTGTGTTTTTTTGGCATTAAACTCAACCAAGTTACTTCCTCCCCGTACAGATTCTCGGTGCAAATATTGGTTAAGTTTTTTTTTTTATAATATCTCGGCACATTGACTGTACTGTACCTGATGGTAAGCACACTACAATCCAAACACAACGACGACCACCAAGAGATCGTAATCCATCGGTGGCCGCCACTGTCATGCCGGCCTGCTTAAATATCTCTTCACGTTACGCTTGAAACTTGAAAATTCAATGACAAGTTCCTCCTGTCTCTTTTCTGTTTCTCCCAGACCACATGAAGGCTTGCTATGATAGCACCCATGAATGGTGCTATGTAATATATATATATATATATATATATATATATATATATATATATATATATATATATATATATATATATATATATGCATTTGTTATTAAATTCCACTCATACAGAAATAAAGGAAGCATTTATTTAACATAAACATTAGAAAAAGATATATGTAAATCTTTTGAAAGAGATGCAATAAATGAGTGTAGCACGGGGTCAAATACATCCCTATTTCGGTATAAAACTGCAAGCTTACAATCCAAGCCCGGTGAAACTGTAAAAGCCGTTTGAGGCTCAGTGCTCTTATAGCTATAAGTGTAGTCAGCTTAAAAAAAAGGCACAGGATTACTATAGTGCTGGTATTCTGACAGGGCCTGTGTGTACAGCCTCACAGACAGATCAACACAGGAAATTTTTATTATATATCTCCTACCTGTACTCTGTATTTGAAGAAAGGCCAGGTCAAGAGTACTCTAAACCGACGAGCATGCATAAAAAGATTGATGAATGTTGAGGAAGCAAAAGTTGTATGTAAGGATCGTAGCAAGTGGAAGGACGTGGTCTCTGCCTACCCTGTTGGGAAAGAGGCGTGATTTATGTATGTATTCTGTATGTATATAACTAGCGGTGCCCCGCGGTCTACACGCGTCTATTTTTACTCATATTAATGACAAATCGTAAAGCCTTGATAGGAATGATGTATTATCTTCGCGTATATAATTTTTCTCAAAATATATTATTTCTTACGATTTCTAAAGTATGATTGACGATTCTTATATCGATTCTATTCTTAATAATGGAATGACATGTGCTACTCGTTTAGAAAATTTCATCAATCTGTTGATAATTAATAAAAATATGTTTTTGAATCATTTTTTAGGGTTTTCTAAAGTATTAATGATGATTCTTATATCATACCAGTTATGGAATGACGTATGCTTCCTGTCTACAAAAAATCATCAAACCCGGCTTAAGAATAATAGTTTTTTTTAAGATTACGTTAATTTATAATTGTCAATTATTATAGCATATCAATTGATCAATAACATACGCTTTCATTGTACAAAATTTTATTAAGATCGGTCAGACAGAACTATAGACTTATTAATATAAATAAAATCTCATATCCCCGTAACATAGGTACCTCATATCACTTGAAAAACTACTGAATTTAAACAAAATACATTTTTTAAGTTTGCTTATTAGATTAGTCTAGTGCGGTTTTTGTCACGATAATAAAAAAAACTACAATTTTTAAGATTTGCTCTGAAGCTAAAATTATAAACCATTGTAAGATTAAGAATGGAAGGTAATGAACATTATTTAATTGTTAAGCAATTTTAAAGGGAAACTTTTATTCTATCGCCCCCACAATTTTTCGTTAATCTATCGCATGACGCATTACATTACAATGTCGCAAATAAAATTGAATTTTATTCCGTGCAGTCAAGGATTATAATCGTAAATTCGGAACATTGTATCAGTTAATGTGTGTTATTAAAGAATGTATGTCACATGTCTTCAATAATTTTATTTTTTTTGGTTAGGAATAATACATTGTTATTCTTTGTATTATTTCTTTTATCTATTAAGGAAAAGTGAAGGAAACTGCCATTAATCCAGCCAAGCTATTTTTCGAGATTTTGAGTAATTAAATGAAAAACCGTAATTTCTTAAATTTAAAAAGTTTCACTTGCATCGTGGTTTCATAAAACCACACAATAATTTTTATTTTAGTTTTATCTTTTTTAATCTTATAATAATGCTATGCATCATGAATATTTTTATTTTTTCTGTTTTTGTGGGACTTGTACGAGACTGCATCTATAAAATTTAATTTAAACTAGGACTCTAGACTAGAAAAATTTCAATAGCTGAAATATTATATCAACTTCACTAGTTCACAATCAAACTCTTTGATTATATACATGCCCATACTAATAAGTTATAAGCAATACCTATACCGTCTACGTTTCAAAATTTATTATCACCATTTTTTCGTACTGTGAGAACTGAACGTATTTACAGTAATGTGAATAAAAAAAGAAAATTACTCCGTCCGCTTCCACGGGTACTAAAGCTTGTTTCGGATAAAAGAGAATATTGGGCGAAAAACACCAGTTTATTCACGAACAAAACTACAAGTTCAGTTTAGTATCACCGTCGAGGGTACTCGACAACGTAGCTTGGACAAATTGCACTCAAGTGGTCTGTATAAACATACGGGATAGTTTTGCGTTCCAGACCGCGGCAGGTTTTTATTAAGCCTAAATAATTATATTCATCAACGACAAGTTGCAAAAGGTTACGTGAACTTAATAACTAAAATATAAATATATAGCTATTCTACTAAGTTAAGGACATATTTAATTTTTAATTTTAAAGTATTCAGATAACTTATTGGAAACGATGATGGCCCAGTGGTAGTGTGTATTATACTGCATCGATTGACATGAGTTCGAATTTATTCCTTGAGCCCTGAGCTTTCGGTGAAAGAAAACATCGTGATCAAACCATATGACGGTGGTGGGGAAATTTTTAATGCCCATCTGACTAGCTACCAACCTCAGCTTGAAAGTCTTTCGCCAAGCACCTATGAGTGTGTTTTGGCAGCTGCACTTAACTAGCAGTCACCCCACTAAGCATATCGTGTTACCATATTGAGCTACATCGTCACTTAAATCGGATGAGATAGTGACCAGCCGCTAAACCTATAAATAAAATTAAAAAAGACATTATTTATTAAGTAAAATATATAGATATCTAATAATTTTAACAGAACAGCAACCATTTCAATTGCTTATGTAGAATACATATCATGAATTGAAGCTATTTTTTAAATATTATGAAATAGCAAACAGTCCATCTGATGTTCAGTCATCACTGCAGCCTATAGCTATGTAGAACAACATCATAATGACCACAGTCCTGAGTCCAGTAATAAAAGGTTTGCCTTTTTGTTTTGCCAACTACATCTTTCTAATCGACACACCGCTGCGGGAGTATTACTGCTTTGCGGCAGAAATATAGTGACGGTGGTGCTCCCACAGTATGTTTACAGTATATTTACTACCACTCTTATTAAATAAATAGTGATAAACAAATTTCGTATTATTTTTTTTAGAAATTATTTAATAATGAACAAATATTAGTAGCAAACTATAATATATGGAGATAATCTGTGTTAATTTCGGCAGGCGCGTGCCGAAAACAGCAACATATGTTTCCATTTTAAGTCCCATTTTCTGTATTTCCTGCTCTAAATTTCAAATGCTACGCTAACTCTCTGAGGGTTTAACCGTTATATTTACCTCTTTTCTAGAATTCATAGGTGTTTTTATTTGGCGTAAGTATTTATAAGTACAACCTTGGCGTTATTTCACCTGCGTGTTTCGAAGTTTTTTAATTCTTTATTAACAAGGTCAACCCGAAATAAATGAGTCCTGTTCTGAACTTTAGGCATTAAAATGAATTCGGCGTGTCTTGTATAAGTTTTGGCCATTTTTAAATATGATCTAAGATTTTGTTTTGAATTTAGTACCTCATTATTATCAATAGGGGGCGCTGATAATAAAATGTGAATTGTTTTTTCGTATTTTATTAAAATTCATACCCGAAGGACAGATTTCGATTTGTAAGAAACATAATGTCGCAGACTTGGTATTAGAGAAACATCTTAACATCTTTACACAATTATTCCTTGTACGATACTGTTCCCGAATCATTCATAATGCCTTATATTGCAATTCCTGTTTATCAAAATTATGCATAGATGGCGTCCCGAAACAACTTCCACTTTTCAATATTATTATAATTCTAGTATTTTTGTATGAATTCAACACGTTAAACACAAGACACGTTGACTTATAATTGTAACCAAATAGTAAGACATAAAAATGGATGTTGTTATTTTTAAATTCTTAATTGTTTAGAGGCTTTTATGCAATTCGCATATGCCAGCCTCGGATGTTGGTTGGTTTGTTTTTTATTATCTGTGCGTTCCTAAAGCATACACCCGATAGTGATGAAACTCTAATGAGTTTTTGTGTATAGACCCGCGAAGGTCGTATAAAACGTACAACCAGTTTATAACAGATGGCGCTTGAGTCGTCTCATTTCGAAGACAACGGAGAAGTTGTAAGTCGTAAGTCAATAAAATATATATTGATTACCGAGAAAGTGACATTGATGTTAATAAATGTGTTGCTGTTTATCATGTATTGTAAAATTTATAATATCAGCTAATCCTACAGCTGGGCGAAGGCCTTTTCTCGAAGAAACGCACGGGCTCAATAACTACGCCGCGCCAGTCCACGACGTAGGTATCTTTGATTTCTAACGCATAGAAAGCTACGCTCCTACATAATGATACATTGTAGTGCGATTGCAAGGATATTTCTCAAGGCGTTAAGGGTTTATATAAATGTATATGAATTCCGGAAATTTCATTGGTAAATGCATATTCCACCATTACATGCCATTAGCCCACCACGACGTCTTGTCTGACTATTTTATTGAATATAGGTAGGTACTTATAATAATATGTACATACAATGCAAATTGATTTCTGTTCTTTTAAATCAGAAATTTAGAATAAATAATACTCCGTTAAACATTTTCAAAATGTAAACAAATATAGTTGAGTTGGCAACAAAATCTTCTAGTCTTATATTTCTCGTTTTATTCCATTTTCAACATTCGAAACATCATCCATCATCGAACATCGAAGCGCTCTTGTGAATTGAAATTCGTAGCTTAAATTGCACAAAGGCACTGGAATGCATTGGGAACGATGTATGTATGTGAAGATATTTTTATTACGTGGGTATAAAATGTATGTTACGTTATTGAAGGACAAACATGTTTATATTAAATAGTTTATAAATTAATTAGTAGTATAAATTATAGTACCTATGTTTATAATTACGCCATATTGTTCTTGGGTTAGGTAAAGTAATAGGTACTGATTTCAGTTTTGCTAAGTTATAGTGGTCATTAAATTACATAAAACTGCGATAACTTAAATTAATCATATCTAACTAGTACATTATGTTAAGCAAAAACCGCATAAAAAAAACCGTGGTACGCTCGCAACAAGAAATGTGTTATGACAATATCAAAGTCACAATATAAATAACACTAACCATTATTACCTTTAACTTGCGATGATTATTTATTAATTTCATCAGAAAATATGTTTTGTTAGGCCGAACACCTCCGAATAAGGATAAGTTTTTGTCCGAAACTACTTATAATTTTATTAAAAGCCAAAAAATTGTTTCTATTTATATATTTCCAGTATACGGAAACGAACACGAAAGTATTATAATGATACTGAATTATAATGTACAAAAAAAGCGTATCAAACAGTTTTTAGCTCCATATCGTTTGCCTGTGAATAAGTGTGATCGTTACCGAGCTCCGCTCTCGTGAACCGACGCGCTCGAGTACTTAACGTCAAAATGTCACGTAAGTGCTGGAACACAACAGAAACAACGTTCTGAACGCTGCCAAAGCGTTTAGTCTCCTTTTACCTCTTTAAATGTTCGATATATACAGGGTTATGTAAAAGAATTTCTAAAACTCATGTCTGCTATTACAATTATTGCTTTGTTTAGGGGTTAGTTTGAAAGTATGAAGTATGTCTAAGTTTATACTACTATTAAGAGGTAAAGTTTTTTATCCGCAAAGCCAAAAGAAGCATTATGTTTTTAACACTATGTAACTGTATGTTTGAATTTACGTATGTTCCACCATAGCTTCAAAACTACTCATCCGATTTCGATAAATGAGGTGTCAATTGATTCGTTATTATTATTTGGGTGACATAGGTTACATTTTACGAAAAAAAAAACAATATGAAGGATGTTACATCCAATAAAGTAGGGGGTCTCTGAATTTTTCTTTAGCTATGGTATCGAGTGAGATGTCAATTGAAAGAGAACAAAATTCTGAGATCATAATAAATATAAATACCTATAGTAAAATATTAAATAAAAAAAAACATATACTAAGCGACAGAAAAACGGTTTTTTGAAGTGAAACTTCTTATGCGACTTCCAAGCGTTAAACGTTACATGTTGAACGTTAGACGTTAAACGTTTAACGCACATTATCGGTCTCTCCTCTTTGTGTGAGCCAGAGCGAGAGAGCAAATGTCGGTGTGTATGTATATTGCACACTGTTTAATACTTGCTTGTATTTCAGTATTTAACGTGTGTTAGTATATGTAAACTTGGTTAAACGCTACAGTATTTGATCACGAATTAATAGATCACCGTTATAATGTATTCAGACGGGACAGATCAACGACAAGCTCTTATAAAACAAAAAAAGATGGCGGCGGGGTCATGATTGCGGTATTAAAATCCTATGAAGTTCTTCGTAAGGTGTCATGGGAATCATCTTGCGAGGATATATGGCTTACTTTAAAATTCAACAATCTTACGATAAATATTTGTGCAGTTTATGTGCCGCCCCCGGTTAGTTTAGATTATCTGGAGACTTTTCTACAAAATATGTCCCGAATCGTTCAGACTACCTCAAGTGGAGTGATAAGCTTCCCGACGTTTGTGGTTGGTGATTTCAATATGGGCGAAATTAAATGGCAAATAGATGCTTTACACTTGGTCTCTTCCAGTAACAATTCAGCTAGAACTACCCTTCTACTCGATACATTAGCATTTTGTGATCTTCAGCAGTATAATCATATTGTGAACGACAATGAACGCATACTCGACCTAGTACTTTGTAATAACTCAATTCTATCTGATGTAGCTGTATCTACTACAGATAATCCTCTACTACCAATAGACTCACATCACCCATCATTAATAATTGATGTGACAAAATATTCCAAACGTAACCTTCAACCAAACAATAGCCCAAGTTTAAATTATTATAAGTGTGATTTTGACGCAGTTAACAGTGAGTTAAACGGAATCGACTGGTGTAGCCTATTTAATGGAGTACGAGACGTTGATCATATGGTCGAAATTTTTTACAAAGTTTTACATGATATACTTGGCAAACATACCCCGCACCGTAAGCCACGTAGCGGAAGCTATCCAGCATGGTTCTCAAGACCACTAATAAGAGCCCTCAAGGAAAAATCAAAGATTCACCACAGATATAAAAAGTATAAAAATTTACGTGATAAAATTGAATTTGAAATTTTAAGAAACCGTTGCGACGCTTTAGTTAAAACATGTTTCAATAATTTTAAAAAATATGCCGCTGAAAATTTACGTAAACAGCCCAAATACTTTTGGGATTTCTTGAAGAAATCTAAATCTAACAGCAATTCCATTCCTAACGAGGTGTCTTGGAATAGTGAAACAGCTAGGGGTGGACAAGCGATAGTAGATATGTTTTCTAAATATTTCCAACAAGTGTATAATTCTAACTTGTCACGCAACAGTACTCTGCGCCAATTAACAACATATTCAAACAATTTTTACTATGGCACTTCTTACAATAATACGTGTAAAATAAATGAAAAAGAAGTCTTAGAGTGTCTAAAATCTTTAAACACTAATAAAAGTTCTGGCCCAGATACGATACCTCCTACGGTGTTTAAAAACTGTTCACAATTCTTGTACAAGCCATTAACAGAAATATATAACACATCTCTTGAAGAGGGAATATTTCCAACCAAGTGGAAAGTTGCATACGTAACTCCTATTCCTAAATCCGGGAAAGTAGACAACGTCACAAATTACAGACCTATATCTATATTATCTACACCCGGGAAGGTAATGGAGTCAATTATTCACAAAAGGTTGTTAGCTCACTTCAATCAGGCATTCAATACAAATCAGCACGGCTTCATGCCGAAAAGATCAACTAACACAAATTTAATTAGTTATGTATCAGATATCGTAGAAGCGATTGAGAGTAAATGTGACGTACATGCAATTTACATGGACTTCAAAAAGGCATTTGATTTGGTAAACCACGACTATCTTATATCAAAATTGAAACGGTATGGAATACATGGATCTTTACTTAGATGGTGTGAATCATACATTAGAAATAGATCACAAATAGTTATGGTTCGCGGATTTTCTTCTCAAACATATGAAGCTCCTAGTGGAGTCCCACAAGGCTCTCACCTAGGACCGCTTTTATTCTTAGTATTTGTGAACGACATTACCGATAACATCCATTCTAACTACAAACTATACGCAGATGATCTAAAAATATACCGTACTATATTTAAAGTATCGGATATTAACATACTGCAGAACGACCTTGACAGCATTCATGCATGGTGCTGCTGTAATGATATGGAGCTCAATTTAGATAAATGCATGCACATAAAATTTACAAGAAAAAAAAATCCAATATCAGCATCCTATCACATAAACGGAATTGCACTTTCCGAAGTATCCTCGATTCGAGATCTGGGTATTACAATAGACAGTGGTTTAAGCTATAGGGTACATATAAATAATATAATAAAAAAAACTTCCCAATTAGCAGGTTTTATAAATAGACAAATGAAGCTGTTTAAACAACCACAAATAACAATTTTAGTGTATAACACATTCGTTCGAGGTATCTTGGAATATTGCAGTACGGTATGGAATCCCGGCTATCAGGTCCACATTGATAGAATTGAGAGAGTCCAAAAACAATTTTTATACCACCTAGCATTTTCCGAGAATCAATGTAGAAAGCTTGATTCTCATAATAAACGATTAGTGTATTACAAAGTGGAACCGCTACAAATCCGCAGGAAAATAGCTGATATAGTATTTCTATACAAACTAGTTCACGGTTTTGTAGACGCTCCAGATATATTAGGAAGGCTGTCCTTCTGTATTCCCCGTTCTTCTAGTCGCGTATGTAACCGTAAAACATTTATTCTGCCATCATGTAGAACTAACTTAGGTTTACATAGTCCCATGTATCGAATGTGCGCATCATATAATAGCGTTGATAAAGATATAGATCTCTTTGAGTTTGGTCCTTTAACCTCATTCAAAATCAGAATTAAACAATACTTTAATAGCACGCATGGCAGAATTTGAAGCTTAATCTTATTTTACTGTTGTTAAATTACTAAGTACGTCTTTTTTCGCTTAACATCTGGTGTTATTTGTTAATGTACATTTTTGTTTTTATTTTATATACTATATTACTACGTTATGAGTGTTTAAACATGAATTTATGTATGTGCATGTATATATAAATGAAAAAAAGTAAGTTGTGTTTGCGTCAAGAAGGGTTCAATTCGTACGTTGATTTATGTAAACATTGTAAGCACATGAGCCATTATAAATTGAATCCAGTTTCGCAGACCATAATAATAAAAAAAAAAAAAAAAAAAAAAAAATATGTGAAAAGTACGTGAGCTAATACTACTGTACACTGTATGCGGCTGCGTATTACAGGTTTTTAGTAAGAAGTCTTATGTAACATATGTTAAATAATTAAAATATAAAACATCTCTTAAAATGAAGTTTCACTTCTATCGTGTGTGAATCGCACACACACCTTTTTTTTTACTATATTTCAACGTTTATAAATACTACTAGCACTATCTATCGGCAGTTCTGAATATCAATTGTGTAAGTAACAAAGGTTAAAACGGAAAGTTTAAACTAAAAGTTAAACGTTTTGTCCCTTATTATTTCCGTAGTTGGGTTACAGTTTTTAAACAAGTTATTATTTATATTCTTGGTGACAAATTTTCAACTTGAAGTTGGTAACCAGAAAATGCCTATCACCATTTCTTCATGATGTTTTCCTTCACCGAATGCTCAGGCTCCTTCTAGGGATTAAACTTTGTAAATACTTTATTTTTGTCAAATATTAAATCTATTAATATCTGTTCCAGAACAATTGTAACAAAGAATTTCAATGTATTTTGTTAAATTTAATCGGTTGCAAAAATGTGTAGGTATATACAATTGTGATTTATTTCCCATGTCCAGTGCACGGGCAATCAACTAAGTGCTCTTTGAAATTGAAATCACAATGTTTCGGAAGTTTCTGTGCGGACAGTTTGCAAGTACACTTTGTTGTGGAATGGTTTACATCGGGGATGTTTTCAATAATTTGTGTGTATTTCAAGTCTTCTCAATCTCTTCATTCTTCTCAAATCTTGTGTATATAAAAAAATACATCTAAAAAACTTCAGTCTATACAAATAATAACATTGAAGTGTCTGTTTGTAATGTCAAAATAACAGCTTTTTACCAAATGCATATGAAAGTATATACGGTATTTAAATAAAATAAAAAAAAAACCTTTTTTAATTTTATGTTGTTCCAGCTAATCTTCGAAACAGTTAGACCGATTTCGAATATACTTCCACTGGCAGATAGATGGTGTTATAAGGAGTAACTGAGGCTACTTTTATTTTCGATTCTGCACCTCCCGAGTGGAGCCGTGGGCACATCTAGTTGATAATAAAATAAAGTTTAACGAAGTATTATAGTTATTAAGTAAAAATCATAAAACACTTATAGTAAGTATTACGTATAAAAAAATCTAGGTTATTGTTATTCGACGAAGTCTTTGTATTGTGTATAGAACGGGTACATATTTACTCGTGTCCGGTAGCCGAGCAATCAGCTAAGTGCTCTGAGATTGGAGCTGTTCAGGTGTACACTTTTTAGGAATTACTCCGCTATATGTTGGGGAGTTTTTTTTTGTCCGTCTTTGTTCATTATTTATATCTAACATTCTGACAGCCAAAAAGTTTGGTCTTAAAATTTCTGATCGTATTTGGTGGTGTTGTGGTTTTCGTCGTGGTTTAGACAGGCGGAATATCCGATTCGACGTCCGCAGGTTCGAACCTCAGTATGTACCAATGAACTTTTCGGAATACGCGTACTTTTACTAATTCAAATTGGACGACGAAGACGGTGAAGGAAAACACCGCGAAGAAACCTAAACGCTTGAGAAAAGCACTGTAAGTAGGAAAAATATAAAATTGTAGATTTCTCAATGTTTGAAATCGCCAAGGCGTCGTGGGATGGCGTGCTGATTAAGCTTATAACTTCTCTTGGGAAGAGGCTTTTGCCCAGCTCTGGGACACTTACAGGCGTATATTATTATTATTTGGATAGTAGCGTAATAAGGAGCAGCTTAGATTTAGAATTTAGTTGATTTAGACAGTGGGATACAGAGCTTAGATACAAGGAGAGCTATTGGCATAGACGATTGTACAGTAAATGCGTCTAGAAAACATATGATAGGTTATTTTACTGAATTTGCCACCAGGGTGTGCTCGCATTTGTTAAGTTCATGGCGTCTGTTTATTATATAATACCTATTATTACTTTGTTTATTACATTAAGATAAGAATAAAATTTTAAAGTAGTATTTTATACAAAAATAATCAATAGTGATTTTAATATGGTGAACAAGTGTGCAAGAAATAAGTGTATACAAGTGGTCGAACAAGAAACCAAGATAAAAAGTCAAAAACTTCATTATTTACCTATCAAAAGTAATATAATCTAATTAAATTGTCTAACTAAATCGTTATACCATATATTTTACTAGTGTCTTAGAAATTATAGTAATTTTTCTTTGTATAATTCTCAAAATATTTGATATTTTATAACTTTTGGCATTTGTTACACCAGCCCGCTCTAGGATCAGACCGATTTTCAGACACTTATAATACGTTAAGATCGTTTTTTATATCTATGCTCCGTGCAGTGGATCATGATACGTGGTTCCGTAGTAGAGATGGTTAGATATCGGACTTAAACCTTCGACCTTCTAGAGATTTCGGGATCGAATCATTTGGATATATAAGCGAGCCGTGTCGCCAATCACGGCAGTTCTAATTTCGAAAGCGAAGTGAAAACAATAAGCGAAAAAAAGAAAGAACTACAAGATAAACATACATACTTATTCTGCAAGTACATTCGGTGAGCGGTTTGTGAGTTTGTTTTGTTTTAATTATTTGTGTTTCTTTGAGTACGAATAAATTTTTTTCGTGAAACACTACGGAATTTTACTACCCACGGGTGTAACAATATTGACAAATTGTGTGTTTGAGAGTTTGTGTGGATACCAAGTTAGCATATACACCGAAGGATATAAGATAAAAAAAAATTATAATTAAATATGTAAAAGATTTTTTTTAATTACAGGTGTACTACGCATAGAATGTGAAGTGGGTATCTCGAACGCTGCGCTTGCGCCACGAGCACCAGACATGGCGCTTCGGAGATAGTCCCAGGTGATGTATCATTATTTTAATAGAAAATAGTATAGTACTTGACAGTTTAATATCAACCGATTTTGTGACGTCGATTGTACTCCTTTTATCCTCCCAACCTTTGCAAATATTTCCTCACACTTTTAAAGTGTATGTTATACTATTTTAGAAAGTGTAAAAGTGAAATAGTGATCGATGACTGCGGTGTGACTATTATTTTGTATAATTTATGTTAAAATTCAATTGTTAGTAATTTAGTTATTGAAGTCTTCATTTGAAAAATGTTTTTTTCTGAACAAGCTATACAAAAGGAGGACTTTTGTATATTTATCTAAACTGGACCGCAAAGAAAACGAGTCAAGAACATGCCCACCCGCATACTGCTCAGATAGTGTTTGTCTATTTTCAAGAAGTCTTTATCACACACATGGAGTGGCCAGAACGCAGCCCCGACTTAAACCACATTGAACATGCATGGGACGAACTGGGATGACGTGTACGTCAGCGGAATCCGCCGCCAATCACACTACGTGAAATAAAAGAAGCTCTAATAGAGGAAGACGAGAATATTCCGAAGCATCGCCTAAAAAACCTAGAAGAAAGTATGCCAAATCGCATAACAGCAGTATTGCGAGCTCGTAGAGGCAACACAAAATACTAGAATGCGTGAAAACGGCACATCTGTAACCAATCTAAATTTACGAAAATACTGGAAAAACTACGCCTTTTTATTTATTTTACATTTAATAAAAAGCTTGATTCTTTTTTATTTTCATTTAAGCACATTGAAATATTCATTAATTTAGTCTTTATTTCATAAAGCTAGGTCAGGTACTTTTGAAGACATTGAAGATTTTCTAATCGACACTTTTTCTTTGCGGTCCAGTGTATTTGCCTTCTAAAGATACTTAGAGAAAGATGAGAGTGCATTTTTCTATGTATGAAAGAATTTTTTTAATTTGCTTTTACTAGTACATCTTTTTCTTCTTGACCTTATACCATGCTGAATAACGTCGGCACATCATGTTTCTTCTTTCACTCTCCTCTCTGAACTGTACTAATATTACAAAGCTTAAGATATTGTTTGTTTGTACGCGCTCATCTATGTAATTACCCGTAAGATTTGAAAAAATATTTTAGTATTTTATAGCCTGCTAATTGAAGAAGGTTATAGACCATATACCAGTACGCTAACGCCCTTAGGAGCGGAACAATTACCATACAAAGAGTAGTTGAAAATTACGCTTAGCGAGCTGTATGGCGTAACGCGGATATTGGCGACCGTTGGTGGATTGGCTGCTCGACGAGAACCAAAATTTAAAAATTTAAAAAACACTCTTTTTCCGCGTGGTATAGTTACTATATATATATATATATGTATATATAAATTGCTGGTTAACACACATGGTAGGAATAATAAAAAATCGTAAGGTTAATCTAACGTCATCAGGTTGTGATGTAATATGTTGGCTTCTTTTTCCCGATCCTACGTGACTTGAGTCCGATGTACAAAGCCGTGTACATGCCGTACTCTGAAATAGAACGACATACACCGAAAAAAGGTACGACATAAGTAAACTCATTACTTGTTATCATAACACACTATATCATGATATCATCAGCAAAAACCGCCGGCCGCGCTCCGGCGAGTCGAGAGAAAAATATAATTAAGCTGCTTGTATGAACGGGCACGAGCCGGGAGCGTGCTGGGACTTTATTTGATAGTACTGCGCCGCGAAATCGCGTTGTCGATGTTTGCTCGTATAGTTCACAATTTAATCTTTATGTTTTTTACATTGTTACTTCCAGATGGAACAAAAATTTATACCGTTTAAAATATTTGTGTCTGGCCAGTGAACTGGGTTAGAATAAAAACGTGTAAAATAAAAATAAAAACATACAACCCAATTTTTATATAGTAATAAAATAATCTTGATACTATTTTATTTGTATTATCAGTACTCAGCCGGTTATGGACGTATTGAAATGTAATAAAAAGTTGCATTAGTTTTAACTAGTTATTCTTAACTAAATGTTAACTTTCTATAACTCCAATATTTAAAAAAATAATAATTTCAGAATAGAATTTAAACTCAATTTCTGGTGGTGGTCTGTCTGGTGGTAAGCGGCTACCGTAGTCTATGGACGCTTGCATTACCATAGGAATAACTAGCGTGTTGCCGACCTTTAACCCCCTAAGATCACAAGATCACACAATAAGATCACAATAAGTTACTGCGATCTTCTGTAGGTAAGAGGTATTCCAACAATAGGACTGCCCCAAGCAGAGAGAAATCTCCAAAGAAATTTCTCTGTACCAAGATTAGTTTTCTTAGTAGTAGTACTTTTTGTACAGCAATAAAATAAATTAAAATATTTTTACCAAAAAAGCGTTATAATTTATTCATCGGTCTGAAAAATAAACTTTTATCGATAAAACAGAATAAACACTAGTTTAATAACGCTTCCTTCCGCCATTACTTACATGCTGGCCGTATGAAAAATTTTCCGTGAATAGCTACTCCAGTATTAACATGGGAATTATGAAACAGGCCAAACAATACGCGTTGCATATATTTTATGCTAATAATGTTTATTTATATAATAAGTTCATCTTAGTTCGTTGCTTTCTACTTTGTTAAAATGTTGTTTTCACATTAAACGGCCATCTGTACGACTATGTTAGACATTTCGTTGATTTTCAAAAACTGTTATACGAAACCTTAAATAAAAAAATGTAAAACACCGAAGTTACACCGCGAAAACAGTGAATATTTATTAATGTTATTGTTCCAGAAATTGCTGGTTAAGTTAGTAATATTATAACTGTCATAATTAGTTAACTGTTATAATTAGATTATAATCTAATTATTATTGAGTATTTGCACATACATAACATATGGGGTGTAAGAGAAAATTTTGTAGATTGTCGGTAAAAACTGTAAAAAAATTATCAGATAACTAAATAATTCAAAAATAAATAGTTACCAATGAATGATTTTCATGTAATTTTTTAAATTTACATTTGTTGAATAGCTAATTATTAAAACCTAATGTAACATGATTGTAATATTGAAGAACTGAACTGTACAAGTTTCTCGACGCAGTCTGAACCGGAAATGAGTATGGAATAGAATGAGCGGATGTCATTAGCATCCATATTTAGCTGTTGGTATGTTAGGGTTCCATACCAAATAAAGAAATAAAAAACGATCCCTTATAAGATCACTTTCTTGTCCGTCTGTCTGTCTGTCAAGACCCTTTTTCTCGAAAACGACTTGACGTATAAAGGTGAAATTAATATCATATACTAAGTTCTATGTCATCATAGTGCTATGAAAAAAAAACAAATTTCATTGTACACAGATGCGGCACTTCATACTAAAATCTTGTTTACTGACCGATTATCTATCTATTGGGTACTTCCAAACTACATATGGTTTTAAAACTCCACCTACAAGTTGTGTATACAACGTTATCCATATAATAGTAAACAATGATAAGGGACCCTTTTTTGAGCATACAATTCATTTATAAATGTATTTTTATGTAAACATAAATATTTTTAATTTATTTTATAACACTAAATAACTTATTTTGGCTTAAATATTCAAGTTATATAAGTTGTAGAGGACGTTATTTAAGATCTTTTTAGTCTACATAAATATCTAGTATATTGTAAGAAGATTACAAACCATATTTATATAAATATGCCATGGATAATAAGAGAGTTAGGGCACAAAGAAATTTCTTTGAATATTTCTCTCTACTCTAAGCAGTCCGCCTGGTGAAATACCTCCACTCTACAGAAGATCGCAACCAAATAACCTTTTGTTGTATTACTGCGGTGAGTAGGGTTTCCAGAGCTCCTTGGGGTAGAGGGGTTCAAGGTCGGCAATGTCGTGTATGGTATTACAAGCGTCCATAGACTACGGTAGCACCTACCATCAGGTGGGCCGTATACTTTTTGTACCTTTGTAGTATATTAATAAAATCTCCGTAGGGATAATTAACACACCACGAAATATATTTTACTTTAATAAAACAATTTGACGGTAGTTGCGTTATTTTTAGACCGAAGATGAAGCCTTTCCGGTAACATTAAAATGTTTTCTCTCATTAGCTTACACTTTGTTAACTCGACCGTAAGCGAACAGAATATGGTTCTATCATGGCCTTACGAAGGTTAAGAAAAATCTATCTATATATATATAGGTATCTATATGAACGGCTTTGTCCTGGCTGACTCACCATCACCCAACTCAACTACTAAGGATAAAAATTTAAAAAACATTTGGGGAGGATGTTGATTTTATATTTTAGGCATCGTTTATGAAGGGATTTCTCGAAATTCAACCCCTGAGGGTGTGAAAGCGGATGCAAAAGTTTGCATGGGAGTTATTAACATTGTTCAAATCGAATTAATTTGAATGAACTTGGTATTAAGTAATGGTTTTCTAAATAATTAATGAAAAATGTATATAAGCGTTTTTCAAAACTCAAGCCCTAAGGGTAGTAAGGGGGTAAAGTTTATATGGGAAGTACTATTTTTTCGGTTCAGATTTATTGTATGAAAGAATCAGTACCAAAAGTAGCCTGATAAAGTTAGCAATAAACAGCATAATAAACTAATGTGGTATAAAAACAAGTGTGCTTTATTGGACATATTTCATTTTTCTGTCGGCAGCTTTGTTCACATAAATTGAATTAAAGTCAAAAACAGTACAAAGCTTTGTTAATCTACACGAGTGAAGCGATAAAATACGTATATTGAAAACCGAGTGAATTTTTTATTTGTAAAGAAATGTTACTTGTATATATTTTATATTGAAACAATATACAATTTACAATTTGTATGTTCCTTTTGTTGACTCAGTAAACGCAATATCTATTGGGGTTATTTCAAATATTTACAGAATAACGTTTGTCTACTTTTTTCCCGTTTGTTTGTTTATTTCAAACTGAAATCGCATGTTGTTTGTACTTCTATATTGGATTATAATAAGTCGTTACATATGAAATTGCCGTTCTGCAGTACTGGCTATTTCTAATCAAAATAATTTTTGTTTGGCTAAGAATTATAATTTCAAATTAATTTTATTTTAAAAACATGGAATACTTTTTCCAAAAGTAGTCATTTGTTTATTGATTAGTGTTACATTTTCATCGCATTTAAATCTTTTTTGTCATCATGGATACGTTAAAAATTCGAGTAATTATGGAATATGAGTACCGTCGTGGCAGTAACGCGGCACAAGCGGCACGCAACATCAACGACGTTTACGGAGCTAACACTACAAACCAACGCACCACCTGTTATTGGTTTGCTCGCTTTCGTTCTGGGAATTTCGACCTGAAAAATGAACCTCGCAGTCGTCCGAAGACTTTGGTCGACATTGACGAATTAAAGGCGATTGTGGAAGCTGATGATGCACAATCTACGGCTGAATTAGCAGCAGCTTTCGACGTTAGCGTCAAAACAATATTGGTCCATTTGCGTCAAATTGGCAAGGTAAAAAACTTGACAAATAAATGGGTGCCCCACGAACTCAATGATCGTCAGCGCGAAGTACGCGTCGAGACGTGCCTTTCACTGCTCAACAGACACACAAATGAAAGAATTTTGAACCGCATTGTTACCTGCAATGAAAAATGGATTCTGTTTGATAACCGCAAACGCTCAGCAAGTTGGTTGGATCCTGGTTCAGCACCTAAACAATGCCCTAAACGAAAACTTACCCCTAGAAAATGATGGTCACTGTTTGGTGGTCTAGCACCGGTGTGATTCATCACAGCTTCTTAACAAACGGAGTGAGCATTACTGCAGATGTTTACTGTGAAGAACTGAACACAATGATGGAGAAGCTGGCACATCTCCATCCAGCATTGGTCAATCGCTCGTCTCCGCTGCTCCTGCACGACAACGCGCGACCTCATACTGCATAACAGACGGTCTCCAAGTTACAAGAACTGGGGTTGGAAGTTCTCCGTCATCCGCCCTACTCACCAGACCTTGCGCCTACAGACCACTACTTTTTCCAGAATTTGGATAACTCCTTGGCGGAAAAAAATCAATACCCGAGAGGCAGTACAAAATGCCTTTGAAGAATTTGTTGCCTCCCGTCCAGCTGATTTCTTTAAGAAAGGCGTCAACAAACTGCCACTGCGCTGGCAAAGATGCATTAATTGCATGGGTGATTACTTCGATTAATACAAATAAAAAATACATGAAAAAACATCGTTTAAATTTTTTCATACAAAGCGGCAATTTCATAGGTAAAGGCCTAATATTTACAAAGAGGTGTTTTATTTTGTTGATCGAATATAAATACTGATAATCATTTTTTAATACTGTTAGTATACTGTATTACTTATTAGTTTTCATTCTTTATATTTTATAGATTGTTGTTTTTTTTTTAAGTTCCTACGGCACCTCCAATGTAGTCAGAGATCTTGTGCATTCTAAAATAAAGATAACTACAAGCTAGAACGCCCATTCTTCTGTGAGGAGTTACCGGAACAGCTATAGATTGTGGTTAAACGCTAGGTCCGATCCATCGGTATAGAGCAGCCGCTCGCGCGATACAGTGCATACTCTACATTCACTAGCTTTCACAGACACACATGCATTATACACACATGCACACCACGTAGGTTCTGTAAGGGACCTTTTTTCATTTTTTGCCTAGTTAGTTAGACAAAAGTTTTCAGACCACATACACATGTACATGTTCCTTACCTTCTCCAAGGGGGAAGAAACATGTATATATGTATAGTTAGTTTAGATCGAATGATAGGGAATTAGCCAGATTGCGATTTATTTGCATACGCGCAACAGTCCGAGCCCAGGTTCCGCCACTTTGGCACCCTCGGATGTTGTTGCAAAGCTTTCGTGGCCAAGTCCGGTAAAGCTGTAAAAGCCGTAAAGGCTCCAGAGCCCCGGAGGCTAACAGTATAGTTAGTTCGAAAAAAAAAAGAAAAAATTGGTTTGAATTTCACCTAATGTTAAGTGTTGTGGGGGTACGTCACTACGCCTAGGGAGAAACGGGTGGCAACTCCCGGTTTGTACGGGCATTTTTTTGTTATACCGATGAGTCTAGGCGGCGGTGAGGGGTCAGGAGGTTGCAATATTACACTGACCGTCCGGAACAGCAATTGGCAATAAATAAAAGGATAGGTATTCTTCAGTATTGGCTTTCGCAGGTCAACCGAGTGCTTCTTCACTATTGCTTTGTAGTACCGCTACGATGTTACTACAGCTGCTACGTCGTGTAGCGTCCCGACTCGACCGAGCTTAAGTACCTTACTAAAGACAGCTGCGGGATTCGTGACCGTATTGCTTCTAGCTGCTCTTCTGTGGCCCTGCTTTTCGCTCTATATTTATTTCTTATTAATTTTTAACCATAAAAATTATACATTAATATGTCCTTTTTTATATTTTCCATAGATTGGAATTTATAGATACTTATTTCTACAATTACACGCGTCTTTATATACAAAAACCCTGTCATGTATGGGTGATCCGTCGTACCCTTTGAGGGAATAATTGTGCTGCAAACAAATATATTTATTTTGTATAAGTAAATTATTCCTAATCTAATATTCGTAATCTTTATTATAACGAAATAACTTGATATACAGAATAGAGATATATATTAATAGGTCTTATAGCGATAATCTTACAGCTAGTATATGGCATAATGTAAACATTAATCTTATTTCCTAGTACTAGCTTCGTAGCCGTGTGTCGCCAACATTAAATGAAGATTGTCGCCTAAGATGATATCACACTAAGTCTAAACGAATTGGTTCTCAAATGCAGACAGATTTTTGACTTGTGATTGATAGTTACGTTCATGATAATTAAAATATATCACCATGCTATGGTTTCATCACGATTTTTATAGTACATCCTCAAAAAATCAGGATTGTTTTAAGTTTCGAAGCCGATCTTTTCGACATGGTATACAAGTATGTACCATCGCTTTAAAGGTAAAGTTTTGATGCGTCTAGCCTTTTATTTTTCAGCAGTGTACCCTTTCAAATTTTCCCAGTTTGAATTCACCGTTTGCGATTTGTAAAGGCAGCATAGAAGGTATTTTATAAATTTATGGACCAGCCGATTGCCTTTCGTCACCCGCCAGTAATTTGCTTCCGAGAAAATATATTTCAAGTTCCAAACGGTTGCCTTCGGGGTGTGACCGTTTGTAGAAGACATCTTCTTAGAGTGTAGAGTGACCATTTCGTATTGGAAGTAAGTTAGGATTTTTTATTAGCTCAGTAAAATTTAAGATCAATATCAAAAATACTTTATTAACTTTAGGCCCTTAGAACGTCAAAACATTATCATCGTTTCGGAAAACATCTCATTCACCGAATAGAGCCGTACACCGCAGTAGCATACGGTGAAATGTGCGTGTGTGCTTGTGCTCATATACGCTACGACCTTAACCTGTACAGGTGTGACGGACGTAAGTTACAAAGGTATCGCTTAATTACTGCACAAACAAATTTGTAGAAATTCGTCCTTAAGTTCGGAAACTAGTGTAATGTACGCCCGATGGAATATACACCATCTAATAATAACCTGATGGGTAATTACGTTTGGTAATGATTCTTCTATATATTTATTGCAATACTACCTAGCCCCGCAGGCAGTAACTTGACTACACTTATCGTCTTCAGGGATGCATAAGAACTATATAGAATATTAATACCTATTCTTAAGAATAAGAATGATGTGCAGTAATGTTACAACTATCGAATAATAGAGCTCATGTCACAGTATGAAAGTTCGGGAAAGGTTGGTAGCGAGACGAATAAGAGAGGAGAGTGAAGTCACCCAGAACCAATTCGGGTATATGCCTGGACGTGCTACAACGGATGCCATTTTCGCACTAGGTCAACTGTGTGAAAAATACAGACGTGTGCACAAGAATTCGCACATTCAAGACCTGGAGAAGGTATATGATTGAGTACCTCAAGAGGTTCTGTGTTGGTATCTGGAAGAGAAGAGAGTGCCTGGGCAGTACCTACAACTTATCCGTTCCATGTATAGTCGAGCCCTGATACATGTCAGGTCTGTGACTGGAGTTACCGACAAGTTCAATGTAGCTGTAGGCCTGCACTAGGGTTTTAAGTCCTTATTTGTTTCTTCTTGTTATGGATGCACTAACATCAGATATACAGGAGGAGGCACCTTGGTGTATGTTGTTACTGAAGCCCAAAGTAGGCTGGGAAAATGGCAGGCAAAACTCAAAAACGTTGGACTGAAAATTAGTAGAACCAAAACTGAACATTTGTTCTGCGATTTCGGTGGTCTATCCGGTTTTGCTAATATAGCCTTAAATGCTGTATTGCTACCAGCCTGCTCCAATTTTAGGTACCTTGGTTCATTAATTCAAAACAACGGTGAGATTGACTGGGATGTGACGAATAGGATAAATGCAGGTTGGATAAAATGGCGACAAATCTCGGGGATCATATGTGATCCACGATTGCCCCTAAAACTTAAGGGAAAAGTGTATAAAACCATTATAAGACCTGAATTGATGTATAGATCTGAGTGCTGGGCAACGAAAGAGATGTATGAAAGAAGTTTACATGGAGCAGAGTTGCGAATGCTAAGATGGATGTGTGGTGTAACTAGAATCAATAAAATCAGGAATGAGTACATTAGAGAAAGTCTTAAAATAGCACTAGTCACAGAGAAGTTGAGGGGTTATAGATTAGCGTGGTATGGGTATGTCATGAGGAGGGATGAAAGTCATGTAACTAGAATAATGTTAAGTATGAAGGTGGATGGATATAAGAGTAGAGGAAGACCGAAGAAGGTATGGATGGACTGTGTGAGGAATGATATGCGTGTAAAAGGGGTGAATACTGAGATGATAGTTAATAGAGTAGAGTGGAAAAATAAAACATGTTGTGCAGAACCTACTTAAAAAAATTGGGATAAGGGTAAGAAGAAGAAGAAGGAAGCATAAAAACTCATTGCAAATTCCAAAATCGTAGACATTTCCGTGACTGATGCTATTGGTTACTTTCGCTATGGTGTAATAGTTACTTAAAATTCGAAGTAATTAATAATAACTAACTAATTTTATTATATATCTACTTTTTATACTTTTGAAATTTATTATTATACGGTTGAAGTCTATTGACTGAGTAAGTATATTTCGGGAAAATATCAACTAAACTGCACCGTGTATATAGGTAAAGATCTGTGTAAACATTTTTAGATAAATAAATATAAACACATTTTTTTTTTATCGTTATAGGTTTGGCGTAGTGGCCACAATCTCACCTGATGTTAAGTGACGATGTGGCCCAAGATAGTAACACGCTAAACCTAGTGGAAGACTGGCTCTCAAGTGCAACTGCCGGAACATACCAATTGGTGCTTGGCGGCAGATTTTCAACTTGAGGGTGGTAGTTAGCCAGGCGAGCATTAGAAAATGCCCTACCACCATGCTATGGTTTCCTCACGATGTTTTCCTTCACCGAAAGCTCAGGCTCATTGTAGGGATTCGAACTCACGTCAATCGACACGACATTTAGCTTATTTAAAATATGCGTGGAAGATGCAAAGAGGCATTTCTATAGCTTCTATGGTAGCGTGGAAAGTATGATAGAGGTAGTGTGATTTCAAATCACATAATGTAAGGGAAATGTGTATTTACACATTAGTCTCTCTGTCTGTCTGTCCGTTTATGTTCTTTTGTCCATGTACCGATTGACATAGTTTTTCTTTTAATTCATAGCCCTATAGCACAAAGGCCCGGTTATTTATTTAATTTTATTACATAAAGTAACATATGAATTAAGCAATGACGATAATGGTGAATCAATTCGGAGAAAATACGACTAAATGACTTACGCTGAGTAAACCATAAGAGATGTATCGAATTAATTTACTACATAATTGTAGATCTTAAAATGGCCTACAAAAAGGTCAGCGATAACATATGTGTATCTACTAAGGGTCACCCCCAATAAGCATCTTAAAGGCAGCACAATTCGCGCGAGCGCTCGGCCGACATCATTCTGTAGTCCTCTCGAGCGGAACCGTGGGCACAGCTAATATCTTAATATTATGAAATAACTAAAATTCAAATTAACAAAATATTTTATTCAATTTAGGTACTAAGAAGGCAAGCATAAACAAGCATACGGCCCATCTGATGGTATGCGGGCTGCGATCTTCTGTAGAGTGGAGGTATACCACCAGTTGGATTGCCTCAAGTAGAGATAAATCTCTAAAGAAAATTCTCTATGATATTGAAACTACTACAGGTTCGCAAAATATCTTAGCCATTGAGAAGGGCCGGCAAGAAACTCAATCGAGTTAACTTATACCTACTAGCTGTACTACTAAATACAAAAAATAAACATAACTTAATAAGATGAGAGGATTGCGTTCGATTGGATTACGTCTACCATATACCAGGTGTAGTACCAACCACATTGGCACGTTTAGGCGTTCCGCGTTCCCGGATCAGCTGATGTACACTCAGAAATTAAGTCGTGTGATAAGGTATCTGGGTATTTGTACCCGATTGGGTCATGACCACTATGTACATAGTGATAATCTCTTCATCGAGACTTTTATTTGGTTTATCGCGTTTCGGGATCTGCTAATGTATATACAGCTGTCGAGAAGCTTTACAAGCCGGCATAGCAGTGACAAAGAGCAATGAATTGTATATCTCTCGGTGGAAGCCGTTGTTGTTATCGTTGGTGTTATTGTTGTTGTTGTTGGATTGCACTGTGCTTATCATCAGGTACAGTACTGTCACTTTGTCGTAATACGTTAAAAACATATGTAATTACATATACAATTGTACCATTTAACTCATAACAAGAAAGAATGTCATATTGTCTGTACTGGTATGATTATAATAGCTTTTTCAGTGACACGGATGTTTTCCGAACATGTTAATATTCATTTATGCATAATATGCAGTTGGCCAGTAATAGTAAGATCAGTTCTAGAAATTCAACATACAAATGTGTTGCATAACAAACTCCAAACGAGATCTGAAGTTAAAATTGTATAATAAACTTTTTTAACCGGAATTCGTGGACAACCTATATAAAGAGTTCAACTTACAGTGGTCGTTGGGAGACTCCCGCAGCGGTAATAAGCTCCCGCGGGATATAAAATCGCCCATAAATTTCGTTTTGAGACTTCGTTCCCCTGGAAATGGATATTGAGTATATGACGGGCGTAATTTGACTTAAGCTCATTTAGTTGCATTTTGGTAAACTGTTTCTTTATTTTGCAACATTTATTAAATTTGCTTATTATTCGTTGTTTACAAGGATACGGCCCACCTGATGGACGCTTATAATACTTGTATCACTAGCGTTTTGATAACCTTGAGACCTTATTTCTCAAATGAGCACTGGAAACTCCACTTACGGCAGGAACACAGCAGGATTTATTTACACAGCGGAGTTATTTGGCTGCGAGTTTCTGTATGGTGAAGGTATTCCACCAGTTGGGCTGTCCAAGTAGAGAGATATTTCTAAAGAGATTTCTCTGTGCCGTGCCTCTCTTGTGCTAATTTTTTTTATCGTTATAGGTTTTGGTGTAGTGGCCACAATCTCACCAGATGTTAAGTGATGATGTGGCCCAAGATGATAACATGCTAAATCTAGAGGAAGTCTGGCTCTCAAGTGCAGCTGCCAGAACACATTTGTTGGTGCTTGCCGACAGATTTTCAACTTGAGGGTGGTAGCTAGCTAGACGGGCATTAGAAAGAGCCCTACCATCATGCAAATTACACTTCGCGATGAAAATTTGCAGCAAATTAATCAGTATTCATCAGCAGCTACACTTCAAAGTCTCTTTCTAGGTTAATGACAATTCTTCGATAACTTGGTATTTAATGTCAACCAAGATTATGATTACACAATAATCCTTAAAAAAGTTAACATGTTTATGTCAACAGCATTTATCACTGTTTAAATAACATATTAGAATGTTTTTGTTTATTTAATAATACACTATCTATAAGATAATTCCAGTTATAATGATATGAAGCCCTTGAACACTAAATCCGTGTACTTTATCTACTTGTAATATTGTATATAAGTTAGTTTATTAATTTATGTTTAGTTAAAAGAATACCAATTACATATTTGTTTATTAAAGTGAAGCTTTTATTCTATCGCCCCCAAAATTTTTCGTTCATATGTTACATGTCGCATTACAGCGGCCGTAGAGTAGGGAACTGTGAGAGACGAGGCGAAGCGTGGAGTAGGGAACTGTGAGACTCGAGGTGAAGATTAAATTATTATTATTTTATTTTTTAAGTTTCACTTTCATTGTGGGTATAAAACCACATAATATTTTTTTATTATTTATACATTTTACAAGTTTTATCTGTAGTCGTGTAAAGTAATAGTAACAGTTCAACATAGGAAATTACAACCATTACACTATTTAGTAAACTTATTTCTTTGTACATACTTATTATAAATCATTCTACTCATTCCAACATTCACAAAATAATTTCATTGTGGCACATACATTTTCCCATTTAACAGCAAATAATACGACTAGAGGAAACTGTATAAGGACTTTGTTAACATGTCGACGTACTCGGATGAGTGGTGAATTATAGTGTGCCACAGTTCGATCATAGCATTCCGGTATACTGAATAATTCGTGACGGCGTGATACCTATTTGGCTAAAATATTGTACATTATCTATAAATAAGCTCTAAGCAATCAGAGTTGCCTCAACAAATCATCATCATCACCTCTTCATCATAACATAACAACTCTTGTTATGTCCTCATAATGACGTCTGCAAGCAAGCGAGTTGAAAACTAATATTCAAATTGTAACGCTATCGGGTGACGGTGAAAAAAAAACATCTTCAAGAAACATTTTGAAGCAATGATGGTTCAGTGGTAGTGTGTACGACTTCGCGTCGACTGACGCGAGCCCGAATCCCTGCAATGAGCCTGAGTTTTCGGTAAAGGAAAACATCGTGAAAAAATCATAGCATGGTAGTAGGGATTTTTCTAATGCCCGCCTGGCTAGCTACCACCTTCAAGTTGAAAATCTGTCGCCAAGCACCAATAGGTGTGTTTCGGCAGCTGCAATTGAGAGCCAGTCTTCCACTAGGTTTAGCGTGTTATCATCTTGGGCCACATCGTCACTTAACGTCAGGTGAGATTGTGGCCACTACGCCAAACCTTAACGATAAAAAAAAACTTAACCCTTGTTCTTTTTTTACCATTGTATGTGGGAAAAATATAGAACTGGTTGATTTGTCGGTGTTTGCTATACGCCAATACGTCTTGGGTTGGCGTGGTGATTAAACCCATACCTTTCCTTGAGAAGAAGCTTTTTACCAGCAGTGGGACACTTACAGGCTGCTAGTATTACTATTATTTTGTCCAGCAAAAAATTTTGTTGGGTATAAAAACGATTAATTACGCTAGCTCTGTTGGTTTCCTGTAAGATTTCTTGAACATAACTTTTATAATCGATCTTAGTAGGTTTGGTATTTTCTGAGACATAATAGTTGTGTAAGATATTTTTAAATAGATTAAAAAACTAAAAATACGCTTTAATTACGCACAAAAAATTATAAAACTTTTTAATCTTATGATAACATTTCGTTACCAATCTATTTGACTTGTCAAAACGAATCATATGAGCCTAAACTCGGGTTTACTAGTAACCATTAAAGAGTTCCACTATCCACCTTTTGGCTCCATCACCAGAACACTCATTACGAAGCCCAATCTATTTGACTTGTCAAACAAATCATATGAGCCCAAACTCGAGGGGCTTACTACTAGTAGCCACTGAAGTGCTCCACTATCCACCTCCTGGCTCCATCATCAGATCAGCTCCAAAATCCCAAATTATCGTGTTGTCATCTGAATTACATATACATATAAAGTTTCATTTCGATGCGGCAATTAGAAGTAGGTTAAAATTGACGTCTAAGATTTTATTACATTGTTAGTTATTTTCTGAAACAAAATAATTGTATTAGATATGAACTAAAAATGAAAAAAAGAAGCGATTTATGTTTGACATAGTTTACTTAAAACTGTATAAGCAAAAACCAATTTATAAAGCTAGAAAAGCCGCAGGGGCTGAGTGTTAATTTAAAGCAAAAAAACACTAGGGTACATCGAGGCGATATCGCGGGTTGGCGTGTCAGAAGGTCAAAGATGAAGATAGGTCAGCCATTTGCAATTCAAGTAGATATGAGCGGTGGTCTGCGACAGTTAGTGATAAAACTGTCAAGGAGTACTCGCGGTGACCTAGTCAAGATTTACACGTAAATAACTGTTCTATATTATTTTAAATTGATGTATATTTATAAATACAGATTATTACTATATTTTATCGAAACACGGAATCAACAATCTGTCGTCAGTTGTTACTGTCATGCCGGCCTGCTCAAATGTTTCTTCACGTTTTATTTGAAGGACTCCATGTTGTAGGAAGGCGGGAACACACTGGCCGGGAGATAATTCTACAGCGTCATATTACTGCAAAGATATGACGCAGCAAATTTCTTTGTTCGTGCCGTGATGGAGATTACCGTAAAACTTTGGCTGCGGAGCCCAGCACGTGTCGTTATATTATGAAAGAGAGAAGAGGAAATAAGGTTCACCCATTCGCAAAAACATAGGCATGTATAACACATGCATATGTGAGGATTTTTTATTTTATTACCATTATTTTTGAAGTGAAAACTTCTTTAGTAGCGTCTTGATTTAAATTTAATGAAACAAAAAAGCGACAATAAAAAATACAACCATATACATCTATACGATTGTAGCCTACGAGAGAATGAGATAGAATACATTTACATTATGCACGGTTAATCGTGATTTTCATGATTGTAATCATCGTCGGATTGACCTAGTGGTGTGGGACGTCCAGACTTCATACGCAGTACACACGAGTGGTCGATATTTCAAATCCCACTGATTTAGGATATTTAAAAATAATTTTTAAAGAACATCTTTTTAATTTTTTTCTGAAAGTTTCACTTCTGAAACGTGTGGAACTACTGCACACATAATTTTTTTAATTAACATTTTGTGACTACCTTAGAAACCTTAATAATACTTTAATCTGTGAAATCCTGTTTTGGCATAATTTGTAAACAACAAACAAAGTTAGTTTGTAAGAATATTTTGTACCACTGTAGGATTTCCTAAATAAATAAATAGGTTGGACAGCTCTTCAAAATACTCGCTATGATAAGGCCCAGTTAAAATACCAGCATTCCTTTATTGTTCTTCTTTTTACCCTTATCCTATCTAAGTAGAGTCATCAAAATACGTTTTCCTCTTCCACTTTTCTCTGTCAGCTGTCATCTCATTATTCACACCTTTTATACATATATCATTCCACACATAATCCATTTATATCTTCTTCGGCCTTTCTTTACCTATATCCACTCTTCTAGTAATGACTTACATCCCTCCCATACTACGATAACCTCATACCGTTCAACTTGTCTGTCACTAGTTGTATATTCATATTTTCTCTGCTATACTTAGTTATAATCATCAATCTTATTTATACATCACACTAACATTTGCCTTTTTGTCAAATGTAATATTTTTTCCAACCGTCTTTTACGTTGCTAAAAACTCAAATCCGTACATCACGACAGGTCTTTTGACACCTGAAAACGGAAATTGTGTGTTTAGGAATAGTACAGGTAATTTAATTTTTTCAGGTTTTTTCGTTAGTGCCGTTCATTATGTTCGTTTATTTAATGTTTGAAGAATGGTGAACGATCAAATAGTGCACCATTTAAACAAATTTTGAAGCAGTGTCAGTAGAAAATGAATTTAGTTCAGAGAAGTACACGGCTCAAAAGTTTGTCACATCAGCTGTTTACATCGTGTTAATCCACAGTTAGGAGTTTGGTTTGATAGTTTATTTTTACACTTATATTTTTTACTCAATAAAAAAGTCCGTAGTAATTATTAACATTATTATCATTGATGGGTAATTTCATGATGTTGCATGATGCGTGCGCAGCTATCAATTGTACCCTCAACTAAACGTGCCAAGAGAAATGTAATTTATTTATTATATACAAACTTCACAGCACATTTTTTTACATTTTGTAAAATATTAGAATATAATTTTATAGTGCCAATTAAGAAGAAGTAATATTTCATTTTGTATACCATGTGTATGAATGAATTTAGAATGATGTTTGCATAAATAATTTGGTGTGTTTGTGTGTGTGTGAGGGAGTGAATGGAAGTGTTGTGATTCTTATTTGAGTGTTTTAGATTTCCTGTATTAGTTTTGAACTAACTAAGCACAGATCAACTTCAAAAATTGATTTTGACTAAGGTAGAATAAGTCAATACCATTGAAAAGGTTGTTGTACTGCGTAGTACATCTATAAATGATTTGTTTTGAGCATATGTATGTTTTACAGAAGAAATTGCGAACAAACTGGAGTTCCTAGTACACTTACTACGATTTCAAAATTTCAATCCAAACATAAAAAGAAGCCTTAGCTTAGAAGTATTAGCTTCCAAAGGAAACTAGTAGAGAAAGTAAAAAGAAATTTTTTTCGTGTTAAACACTTATAAAATTTAATTACACGTTGATATATTTTGACAAATTTAATTGGGGAGTGGTAACATACAAGTTTTTTAATTATGGATTTATTCACCTTTGAACTATAACACAACTCGTATTTTGTTAGAATAAAAAAATGTACTCCCGTATCTAATTAATCTATTTTTGATGAAACTTATAAGAGTTTCGATCTGGTTCCTCACGTGATTTCATTACTGATTGAAGTTTCTGCCGTGGATATCACTTCGGCTTGTTATTTTGTAACCTTTGGGATTCATTGCTGATTGGCTACCTTTGATGGCTTACTACGGAGATAATAAAACGTATATCGAATTTTGCCAGGTCATTTTGTTATGTCGATTGACGATGGATTGAACGTCTGACGATGGCATTTTTACATGGGAATGTATTTACGACTAGGTGTATTAAAATAATTTTACTTCAAAATTGTGTATTTTACGTTCGTGTATTTTACATTATAATAAGTTTATTTATTACTAGCTGTGCTTGCGAGTTCGTCCGCGTGTTTTTTTGTGTAAAAACAGCTATAAAAAAATAGATATGTAGGTACATAGATACAGCGTGGTACTCACGGTTAGCAGTTAGTTCTGCCTCACGCCCTTCACTACTTTCGATCGATCGATATAGTGCCATACGTCTCCGATGTGAATTAAATTTAGTGCGTCGTTCTCTACAGGTTTCTGGGGCGCGTAAACAAAAACGTCATTTTTCAATTGATAAACTATAACACATAACTTAATAAAATAATTACTGCGTAATATACGCGAGCCGCGGCCACACCGCTAGTACATAAATAAGGGGACAAAATTTCACACACAACCATTTAATACTAAACTGAGCAAAGCTTGTATTTTGGTTATAAACAACTGATATACCATATCTATATAGATAATTAACACCCAGACACATAACTAACAATTATGCTTATAACACAAAAGTCGGTCATGTGCGGGGATCGAACCCGCGAACTCTATTCAGTTGTAGGACTTACTACCAATGCGCCACGAGGCTTGTATACGTGGCATTATGTATTTTATTTACTTTTTATATACAACAAAGTTAAGCGGCTACCGTAGCCTATGGACGCTTGTAATACCATAGGTATCACTAGCGCGTTGCCGGCCCTTAACCCCCCTACCCGAAGAAGCTCTGGAAACCCTACTCACTGAAGGAACACAACACATGGATATTTGGCTGCGATCTTTTGTAGCGTGGAGATATTTCATCATTCGGACTGCCCCAAGTTAAGAGAAATCTTTAAAGAAATTTCTCTGTGCCCTACCTCTCTTTGGACCACACCTTTCACCAAGGAGCTCTGGAAACCCTACTCACCGCAGGAACACGATACTCGGTCAAAAATTTGAAAATTACAAGAATAATTAGAAAAATATTCCATTCACTAGTGTTGGCAGAATTAATAACGAACACAGTTGTAATTAAATTAAAAAAAAAACTTACTTGTAACAGACATCAACTCCGGCATGTACTTCTGCCAAGAGGCACACTGTTTCACTCTGAGTCCGTGTCCAACCGTACTACAGCATAAAATAATGCAATTTAATTTAGAAGAATCAAATATAGTAAAACCGTAATTAAATTAGAATATTTGCTTTCCATTATCTGAGTTAACATGATTAACCCGCTACGGTGGGTTATTAATAAAAGCAATATTTAAATTAAATAATATAAAAGACGAGAAAACCGTCAGCGACTGGATGAACCGTTTATGCAAATGGTAAAAGCTTAATTATTCAGGTTTGCGTTCACGCTCCGAATTCAAATAGCGTTTAAATTGATAACTTTGTTATTTAAATTAATACCGTTTAATGTTATACTTTTTATTTTGGTAAATACTACATTTATTACTATAAGATCTAGGAGCCTTCTAAAATTACTGAAAATATTATATATTAATCACATTAAAAATAAAACATAGTCATTTAACATCAGGTGAAACTGTGGCCACTACGCCAAACCTATAACGATAAAAAAAAATTAACCTACCATAAAATAAAAATTAATCTAATTAAAATAGTTATTATTCACAAAACGTTTTTTTTTTTCAATTAAAAAAATATGAAATTCAGTGAAATGAATGATTACAAATTTAAATAGATTAATTGTGCGTAAATCAAAGAAAACAATTTATCTCTCAACACAATAACCGACTCGTTGCCATTATAATTCAATAATTAATAATAATCTGCCTGCGGGTGTCAAAACGTTTCCGTCCTATTCAGTTTATGGAGACAAAGAGCGTCGAGATTCCACCTCCGCACCGGGACAAACGGTTATTACAAACCTTAGTCTACGCTTACCTTTCAGTTCTATAGTTCAATGTACAGTACAACCAAAATATCTTGGCACAGATACCTCGTGCGTTCGACTGATAATCAAAATGCTAACTTATACTAGACAACCATCTTTATTGTAGGGAAGCTCAAGAGGGGATTTCGGGGACTTACTAAAGCGTGGCAGATTAATATACAGGGGGACACCTTGTATCCGGATAAGTAATATTAGCACCAAATATGAGCCCCATATATAAGGCCGTCAAGGATAAAGGATCGGATTAGTAAAAAAATTGTCCATCAGAAATTCTCGAGTGCGTAAGATTAAGGTAGGGTGAGTTAATTACATGCTAAAAAGTGTATATTCCACTAACCTGACAATTTATGAGTAACGTAAAGAAAGGGATGGGCTACAAAGTTGTAAAAAAACGTCATGTCGACATTCTCGAGCGTGGCAAAATTTTAAGGATAACAAAAAATATATAATCTGACGATTTCCACAAGCCGAAGTACCAAAAATTCGTCGATAAAGTTTAATGCGTGCAGCTGCGTGATGCCTATATTCCCCTGTTACCTAAATTTTTTATGAGCGTTTTTTTTTTAATTTTTTTCTTATTATAATACAAGTATACAAGTATTCTACTTAAAAACATACACTTTTTTATTTGCATGCTATTTCCTGAGCTTTTTAATTAATTAAGTTCAAAGATTAAATATTTTTTTATCAGATTAGGAAAATCCCTCTAGATAATCGTCAGATTATGAGACAGCACGTCTATGACATAAAGATGAACCATATATATCTTAATCTGACGCGCTTGAGTATTTCAAAATGGCGAATTTTTTTTGCACATTATAATAATGGCCGCGAATTTGCGTCACATCGAAATCGTCAGATTATTGAATGAGAGCTTTTTTAGGTTCACTTGACATCCCCCTTCGAAAATCTGACGCGCTTGATTTCTGAAACTTTGAAACTTTTGAAACTTTTTTTTTCATTTTCAACCCTTACGTATGACCACCCCCATCATGCAAACGATCAGATTAAGATACATACGTTATTAGAAAAACGTAGGACATTGATACTATCAATATCTGACGTGCTTGAGTATGCCCTTGCAATAGTATTTTTTTACATATTTGAAAATCTATAGCCGCTCCCCCCACCGATGAAACGTATACATTATTTAACATTTTTTTCTTCTTATCTAAGCTTTGCAACCCGATAGGTATCTATGACGCTCGAGTAAATCCCCATTTAACATCGTGGACTCCCCTATCATTATTTATGTTACTAATATATAATAGAAAATAAATAAGCAAGCAATTCTTGTATATATGGGTGGCTGGACTAAGCTCGGTGTCTTGAAAAAAATGGCGCGTGCAGCACCGTACACGTCATAGAAGTTAAACTTCTTAAAAAAGAAGACGCATATGGCCTAAATTGTGTATTAGATATACAATGTACATATAGGTATTTCTTCTTCACTCTTCGTTATATCTTTCTCCTCTCTAATGTAACGATATGTACCTAAAAATGACGCGTCCTTGAAATTTCATTCTCAATTATCGCCCTATATCAAATCGCCGTCCGAGAAGTTTAACGTAAAAACGCACTTTTTAAGATATGGACGTCGAATTTTGACACAACCGCCGCCGAATACTAAAGCTCTAAACCGCGGTGAATCCAGCTTGAAAGACCTTCGTCGCGAGTGATTATGCACGACAATGAGTAATTAATAGGCAAATCTTCACATCACAAGAAGCTGTTATAATAACAATAAGTCCACATGAAGCAATTATGGCTCAGTGATAGCGTGTACGACTTCGCGTCGATTGACGTGAGTTCGAATCCCTGCAATGAGCCTGAGCTTTCGGTGAAGGAAAACATCGTGAGGAAACCATTGCATGGTGGTAGGGCTTTTTCTAATGCCCGTCTGGCTAGCTACCACTTTCAAGTTGAGCATATGCCACCAAGCACAAATAGGTGTGTTCCGACAGCTGCACTTGAGAGGCAGTCTTCCACTAGGTTTGGCGTATTATCAACTTGGGTAACATCATAACATAACTTAAATTAAACATCAGGTGAGTTTGTGGCCACTACGCCAAAACATATAACGATAAAAAAAACATTCCCTTATTTTTTCGTATCCCGCATCTCTTGGTGTCCAGCAAAACCATTTTCTGGTCCTTTTCACCCATATCCAGCAAATAATATGAGGATATTTCTCAAGCGTTAAGATCCCTAATGATATTTTCTTTTATCGTTAGCCGATACTGTTAATAACTAAATTAATTTATGAAATGTATGTAAATTCCATAAAATTCGTTGATATAAAGTGACCTAGAACGAGGGTCATCGAATATGTACATCGATCTAATTATCCAACCAAGACCATTATAGTAGTAATTAAATATGAATAAATCTCCTAAAAAATGCGCACTGCGCATCTACTTGCACTAAGTTTAGATTGCGAAATTCTGATTACACTCATAAAGCGCATGTTGCACCAATTTGTGAAGCCTTTATCGATCTATAAATCATGAAAGTCTTAACCAGCCATAAGTTTGAAATAACGAGCAAAAACAATCTTGACGCGTGTTAAGGCGTATTTATTTCAGTTTCAGCGATTGTTAGATATGTGTTTTAATTACTGTTGTTTCAGTTTAATCAAATAAAAACGCTATTATATAGGTCGCTTATGACGCACGAAATAACAAACACCCTTGACGCGGTAATAGATTTATTTATAAAGTTTATGAATGGAAGTTCCATATTTAGATTCGGGTTTATTTATATTTCAAACCGTGGGCAAGGCTCAATGTTATTTATAATTTATTTTTAAATCGAGTCGTCATCCACATAAGGTTTGAAGCTACTGCATTATTTTTTATTGCATTCTCCAAAATTAATTAATATGTTTGTCGATTATAAGCTTGTGTTTGCCTTACGTCAAAGGACAGCGTAGCCGTAGATGGTTACCCACTAAACATAGATAAGGAGTTAAGTCTCAAAGGCTGCAAAGGGAATGCACCGATAAATGCTTAGTGATTGATTTTCTACTTGAAGATGATAGCTAACCAGATATAATATGTAATAAAAAATGCTCTAGTAATGTGTGTAATATCATGGTCAGGCTCACTGTAGAATTCATACTGATGTTATTTGACGCGGTGTCTAATCAAATCTGTTTGTCGGATGTCTGATTTCGGTGCTACATAGGGCGTACTAAAATTACCGGAACCGGAACCACTTACATTAAGAATATTTAAGAACTAATTACAACATTTGAAAATGAGAAACTCTTTGGATTTGAAATGTAATTTGTTTCATCTTTTTTGTCACTTGTTTTACATTTTGGATCAATTTGAATTTAATTTCGTATCTACGTTACCATAGATTTAACTCGTGAAAATTTACAGCTTCGATTCCAAAACAAAGCAACAATCAACTGATTAGTCTAAACCAACCAAAGTGGCAAGTGTGTGGTCTGCCAAAGCGGATCATTACTAATTTTTTAATAAAACTGGACACGTAGCTACTGTCGTTTTGGAGAATCATGGTACAGTGAATAGCGATTGGTACACGATTATTTGTTGGCCAGAAGTTATAGATAAAAATAACTAAAAACACCGTATCATCTTGCACCATGACAATGTCAGCTCTCACACGGCTAGACAGACAAACGACGTTTCGAAAGGGAAAGCGTAGATTTTATGGCTTATTCTGCATATAGTCTCGACATGGAACTATGTAACTTTTTCCTGTTTTAAAAAATCAAGAATTATTATGCAGTCAACGATTATCAACACCAAAAATGCTTCCGAGGTCACCACGGAAGAGTGGAAGAAATGTTTTCAAAATTGGTTTATTCATAGGAAAAAGTGCATTGTGGCTAAGGGAGAATATTTTAAGAAACAATAAATTGATTTTTGACCAGTTATAGTATTTTTCCTATAAATTCTAGAAATTTTTAGTGCGCCCCACGTATGGCTAGGCAATTTTGGTAATTTTGAAAGGTTCTTTGTACTTATAATAAGTTATGGAAAAAATCAAAACATAGGAACATGGCAGTAGTACATATTGATTGTATGGTATATAAATATTAGTGCCAGTGTTTATCCAGGGATAAACAGAGGAAAATGTTTGTATGGACTAAATGCCGACTAAAATTATCTACTCGTATGAAATATGAGATTAAACCGTTGAATAGAAAGTTTAAATGCGCTATTTATATAATCTTAGAAATGTAAGGTATAAATAGGAATGAAAAGTTTTATTTATTAGCCAAACTAATGAGCTAAGATAAAACATGATTTTAGATTTTACGCAATGTTACATTTATTTTATAGTTTTAAAACATTAACTTATTGATGTAGATTTTGATGATTAAGAATATGTTATAAAATAACGCTGTAAATATTGTAGTGTTTCCGTTTAATTAAACGTACATTTTCATAAAATTCCAGGTGGTGATTGTGGGAGCGGGTGTATCAGCAATGCGCTTAGTGTTGGCGGCACTTACTGCGCTGGTGGCGCGCGCTCTTGCCGGTCCGCATGAGCACCGCGCAAGGCACCACGCGCCCGAACATCCCCTTCACTTCCCCGCACCTGTTCCACAACAACCTTATAGAGGACACGGCGAGGCAGTTCGATACAATCCTGAATTAGACACAATTTTGCCTAGAATAGAAGACCACGAAACTTCGTCCAAACGCGCTAACGATGCTGAGACCTCATCTAAGAGATCCAAATATGAAGAATTCTATTCCAACCATGAACGGGCCGAGCTCATGGCCGACGAGGCTATAGAACAAGATGATGATCCTTTAGTCGTTCGCACAAATAAGGGAAGGGTGAGAGGAATAACTCTAACAGCAGCGACTGGGAAAAAAGTCGACGCGTGGTTTGGTATTCCTTACGCACATAAGCCGGTAGGAGATTTGAGGTTTCGACATCCCAGGCCTATAGAAAGTTGGGGCGAGGAGATTTTGAATACGACAACACTGCCACACTCATGCGTCCAAATAGTGGATACTGTGTTCGGCGATTTCTCCGGTGCGATGATGTGGAATCCAAACACAGATATGCACGAAGACTGTCTATATATTAATATAGTTACTCCGAGACCTCGGCCAAAGAACGCAGCTGTGATGCTATGGGTCTTCGGTGGTGGATTTTATTCTGGGACAGCCACGTTAGATGTTTACGATCCAAAAATTCTTGTATCAGAAGAGAAAGTGGTTTATGTGACAATGCAATATAGAGTTGCGTCTCTTGGCTTCTTATTCTTTGATACGCCTGATGTACCAGGTAATGCAGGACTCTTCGATCAAATAATGGCGTTACAGTGGGTAAAAGACAACATAGCACACTTTGGTGGAAATCCACACAATATAACTTTATTTGGAGAATCAGCGGGTGCAGTATCAGTTTCATTCCATTTACTGTCTCCACTTTCAAGGAACTTGTTTTCACAGGCAATTATGCAGTCTGGTGCTGCTACGGCTCCATGGGCTATTATATCTAGAGAGGAGAGTATTATACGAGGCTTACGATTGGCACAAGCCGTTCATTGTCCACATTCTAGAACAGACATGGGCCCTATGATTGAATGCCTTAGAAAAAAGAGTGCTGATGAGCTAGTTAACAACGAATGGGGTACTTTAGGAATTTGTGAATTTCCTTTTGTTCCCATCATCGATGGATCATATTTAGATGAGATGCCTATCAGATCCTTAGCTCATCAAAATTTCAAAAAGACAAATATACTTCTTGGATCGAATACAGAAGAAGGATATTATTTCATATTGTATTACTTAACAGAACTTTTCCCAAAAGAAGAGAACGTGGGAATTACAAGAGAACAATACCTTCAAGCTGTGAGAGAGCTAAATCCTTACGCCAATGATGTAGTTAGACAAGCTATAGTTTTCGAATATACCGATTGGTTGAATCCAGAAGATCCGGTTAAAAACCGTAATGCTCTCGATAAAATGGTAGGAGATTATCATTTCACATGTGGAGTCAATGAATTTGCTCATAGGTATGCAGAGACAGGTAACAATGTTTATACGTATCATTATAAACATCGTAGTAAGAATAGCCCTTGGCCATCCTGGACAGGAGTCTTGCACGGTGACGAGATAAATTATGCATTCGGGGAACCTTTGAATCCTGGAAAGAATTATTCCCCTGAAGAAGTGGAGTTTAGCAAACGTATGATGAGATATTGGGCTAATTTTGCAAGAACTGGGTGAGTTAAAAAAAATTAAAGGTTGCATTATGATATTTTAGACTCGGCTAGCTATTATGCAAGTAACAGTATTTTTATGATTTTATTAATTTACCTTACATAATTTTTCATTTATATGGAATACTTTTTGAATAACTGGTATTTAAAGTTGCAACATTTTATTTATTGTCCTTCTTGGTTGCTTAGAGATCTCGATAGTCGTTGACATTCTCTATTAAATAGAAAGCAACGGAGAATTTTATTCTAAAAATATCATTTCCAGAAACCCATCACTTAATCCAAACGGAGAAATGACAAAGATCTACTGGCCCCCGTACACAGCGCACGGTAGAGAGTATCTATCGCTTGCTGTAAACTCTAGTACGGTTGGACACGGACTCCGAGTGAAACAGTGCGCCTTCTGGCAGAAGTACTTGCCGCAGTTAATGGCTGTTACAAGTAAGTTCTTCTCCTTTTTTTTATTTACTGGCAACTGTGTTCATCCTTAATTCTGCCAACGCTAGTGAATAGAATATTTTTCTAATTATTCTTGTAATTTTCAAATTTATGACCTAGAACACGTTCCTGCGGTGAGTAGGGTTTTCAGAGTTCCTTGTGGAAGGGGGGGGGGGTCCTCTCTACTTCTATTCCTCTCTACTTGTGGTAGCTAGATTGGTGGAATACCTCCATCCTACAGAAGATCGCAGCCAAATAACCTTGTGTTGTGTTCCTGAAGTAATTAGGTTTTCAGAGCTCCTTGGCGTAGGGGGGTTCAAGGTCGGAAACGCGCTAGTGATACCTATGGTACATGGTATGGTATCATTAGGGCCGTATGTTTGTTTACCACCTTTGTAGTATTAAAAAAAATCATAGCTCTAACAAGATGGCGGCTCCCTTGTTAAAAATGTTCAGGGAGTTTTTATGGCAACTTGAAATGCATGTGCCTAGTTATTATTTATAATACACTTGTACACGACAACCAAACTACAATCACGTAACTACCGCTAAAATTACATAATATAGGGCCACATAACTACGTTTATATATTAAAATAAAACCACCACATGACAATTCAAGATCCCACTTAAAAGACCCAGTAAATTATTATTTATCCGCAGGAATTTATGGTTTCAGTGGCACAGTTATCAAGACAAATATACAAATACGTCGAAAATAGCGAAGGAAATTCGAATAGGATATGAATATATCTAACATCTAATACTCCGCCGAAAGATGCCTACTGCTGGCTATAGGCCTCCTCCAATAAAATCATCACAATAAATGGTCCTTCGCTGCTTGCACCCAGCGGATTCTCGCAACCTCCAATAGGTCATCGGAATATTTTGTGCCGAGTCTGCCTACGCAGTATCTTCCGGTACTTGGCCGCCACTCGAGAACTCTTCGGCCCCATCAGCCATCCGTTTTACGAGCAATGTGCCCCATCTACTGCCCCTTAAGTCTAGCAATTCTTAAAGCTATGTTGGTGACATTAGTTCTTTTGCGGGTCTCCTCATTTCTGATTTGATCACGGAAATAAACTCCGAGCATATCCCTTTCCATTGCCCATGTCCAATTGAAATATTCCATTGCCCAATATAACCATGTGTCATCATAATTATTTTATCGTACATATGACCCTTTCTTACCGAAATATCAGGGCTTACATTAATATGTATAGGAATAGAATGTGTATAATTTTCTTTTTACAACTTGTTATAAAATAATAATTAAGTATTAATGTTCCTTGCACAATTGTGTCAGTTTTTGATCAAAATCTGATAAGTAATTAGGCAGAAAAACGTTTTAGTTGATAAGCAATGGTTAGAGATATATATTTTAGTGCAGGTGCAAATTCTGATAACATATAGGCTCCTTTCCGATTAATAGTTAATTATGATTGTGCTGAATTATGTTGATAATCCTTGAGTGATACCTATTTATTTTAACCATGGTATCATAGTTAAATAGGTATAAAAGTATAAAACTTTTCAATTGTTTTATTTTTACTCTTAATAGGTGGTATTGGCCTCAATCTCACCTGATGTTATGTGACGATGTGACCCAAGATAGTATCACGCTAAGCCAAGGAGAACTGACTCTTAACTGCAGCTGCCGAAATACACCTATAGATGCTTGGCAGATTAGATTAGAAAATAACTTACCACCATGCTATGGTTTCATCACGATATTTTGCTTCTCCCAAAGTTCTAGCTCATTGCCACAGATGATCGCAGCCAAATAACTAAAGTCATTACTACAATAGCTAGAAACTCTTAGGGTGTCAATGAGGTATCACTATGGTGGTCGTTATATTATAAAAAAATCATACAAGAACCCTTCACGTGTGGGTGAAGGTCTCCTCCGGACTATTCCAGCGGTCTCCATTTTTGGACAGATGTTGGACAGCCATTTCTTCCCCAATAGTTTTTTTATGTCGTCTTTTCATCACGATTTAGGTCTTCCTCGCTTTCTAGTACCTATTGGACCAGACCATATCGTTAGTTAGCTCGTGTATCGATCATCAATCATTCTAGCAACAAGTCCTTCCCCCGCCACTTCAGTTTCAATCAATACCTAAGGGCATCAGTTACTATAGCTTGGTTCCACAGTATGGGTATTTTTAAATTTTCCTGACGATAATGATCATGCTTAGAGTTCTTGTTTAACAAAGCAAATATAAATAATGGAATTAAAATATCTAAGAAATACTAATTGAATAATACAATTTATATTAAAAAATTAAGTTTATGAGATTACCTATCATCACACACACACACATTTTTGTTTTATCGATATAGGTTTCGGCGTAGTGGCCACAATCTCATCTGATGTTAAGTGACGATGTCGCCCAAGATGACAACACGCTAAACCTAGTGATAGACTGGCTCTTAAGTGCAGCTGCTGGAACACACCTATCGGTGCTTGGCGACAGATTTTCAACTTGAGGATGGTAGCTAGCCGGCGGACTTTAGAAAATTCCCTACGACCATGCTATGGTTTCATCACGATGTTTTCCTTCACCCAAAGCTCAGGCTCATTGCGGGGATACGAACTCACGTCAATCGACGCGAAGTCGTATACTGTACCACTGAGCCATCATTGCTTTAAATTTGTTCGCTCAAATATAAAATATTCCAGTATATTGCTTTATTATGAATTAAAAAAAAATATCTTTTTATTACAGGTAAACCGGAACCTCCAAGAAATTGTACTAACTCTGCAATTAATCAGTGGATCTCACGAGAACATTCCGGCCTTAGTATTCTCACCGCAATCGTCTTAGCTCGTACCACGTTGTTCAAATATACTATATAAATCTTAAAAAAGAATCATTTAAAACTAATTTTCAAATTTAGTTTTATATTCTTTTTTGTACGGGTAAAAATTTGATGTTTATTCTTTCAAGCTACTCTAAATAAATTGCTTCGTTACCATAATTTCATCAGATCATGTTTATTATAAAGACTTTCTTTGTAATTTAACTAAAACTATTGATAAATATTTATAGTCACCAAATGAAAACTCTAGAATATTTACTAGTTTTTTTAATATTATAAAATTAATGTATTTATTTATCGCGCCGAGTCAGTCTTTGTAATGCTTTAGTTCATAAAACAATGTGAGTGAAATAAGATTTATCGTTTGTGAGAATATACTATATATAAGGAGTAATGTCTCCATCAACATATCACTTGTTAATAACAAATTATAGAATTATAGTAGCTGTAATTCCTTCTTAGTCGATAAGTCTCTTACATATCTTGAAAAAAAAAGTATGATTAAAAAAATCTGCCAGGGATGAAGTATTGGTAATTATGAAAAGTAAAATTTGTCTTTTACAATAAGTACACGAATAAAAACGTATTAATATTCTCCGTTATGACGTAAGACGGTTAGGTGATGGAGTCGTCTCAAGATTAGAAATGTGTAGAGGAGATAATAATGTTAGCTTTAATGCGCCATAATGCAATACATATCACGCAAGGCATATGTATTTTTAAGTTCATTCTAGCCTTAGAACTTTAAGACTAAATATATAAGCTAGTTCATTTCACAACTCAGTAGCGGACCAATATTAGAAAGTTGTACGTGTAATGATGGTACGATATGTCCATTTGAAAGTGAAACTACTTGGAATCATGACGATCAAATTGATTCATAAACTAATAAAGAACTTCCCTATCCTAGCCTGAAAAGTAATAATATTTGTAATAAAAAATAGAATCGATATATTTTTAACAGCTCAGCTCAACAACGTTGTTCTTTGGAACAGCTTAACTTAAGTTGTTTAATTAAATATAAATAAAAAAATACGTCACGGGATAATTTTGTATGAAACGTCAGTTTATAAACATCAGATTGTACACTAAAATTTGCAATCGAACGCTTGCATTTTGAACGTAAGCTTGCCTCAAAATTAAAAAAAAACCCTAGAACTGGACCACAGCGCCATCTACTGGGTTCAATTATAAATCTAAACCATCCAGAGACTCACGCAATCGCATACAAAAAATCATCAAAGCCGTTTAGGAGGATTTCAGTCACATACACACTTACAGAAGAATTATATATATATATGAAATTGCTTGAAATCATAACGCAGGAGCCGAGTGACCGAAGCGAGCTGACCAGGACAGCGAGACCAGGACAGCGGCCGACGAGTGCCAATAACAAATTAGACGTTGAAAATTCACATTTTGCAAGTCCCAATACTATGATTTTGGTAACTTCATATACATAGCATCCAAAAATAACTGAAGGTGAGGAATTCCAATGGTTAAAGTAGTTGTACTGAGCTATTAAAAAACTATCGAATACTACTTTTTTATTGCAAATATTATTACTTTGGAGTCTGGGGTAGGGTAGGTTAATATTAGATTGTAGACGGTGGTAGAGCTGAAAATTTCACGTAGGTACCTATACTTAAAGATTTATGTATACAAAGTCGGTCCAAATGTAACAGAACAAACTAACGTGAATGTTAAATAAAAGGAGATGTAAAAGGTAGTGTATACTGAATATATTAATACATATTTAGTGATATACATTTAAAATCGAATACATCTAGTTTAAAGAACGTAGTGTCCAGCGGTTCAGCTTTCAAATATTGGTGGTTTCACATGACAAAAAAATTAAAGAGAAGCTTCACTATTCTTCCATCGTAAAATTGGAATAGCACGGATACGTTTCGAAGGCAATAACTAAGATTTTGCCATACTAGAATTTAATATATTTCGATAAGTAAGCATATACGTACATAACAGCTGGGTAGTAAGACAGTTGTATTCTACTGGATAGCGACCACCATATACCACGCTTAAGCGTGTCACATTTCGTGATCATTTTTGTTTCCCAGTTAACAGAAATGCACGTATAACATCTGAAGTATATTTATAATAAATGTTTTCATACATGTAAATAACGTATATATGTTAGTATTTAACTTAAGAACTCGTCGTGCCCACAGTACACATTTTTAACTTCAAGGGCATATCGAAAGATTGCGTAATCAGTTAATAATAAATATTAAATGGAAATAAATATATAATCTGTTGTGAAAGACGATACATAATGAGATATATTAGAGAAAAAAAGCTAAATGTGTAATTTTTGTGTAGATTTTCGGAGCTTTGTTTTTAAAACGTTTGATGTATAGTATTATATTCGCACGTGTCGGCGGTCGGTGTACTCGCTGTTAGAAGTGTTCATTAAATATCAATTGTCTATGGATTGATCGATAAGCATTTGCACTATCGATTATTCGATTGTCGGGTTTAAACTATCGATACTACAAATTTGCTAGATATTAAAACGAAAGTATACAATTTGTCTGACTGCAACAAATCCCAAACATCACGCGAATGAGCCTTTTTCGCCTTGGTAATCCATTAGGTACGTGATACTTTTTTTTACAAAATATTCGATACTATCGGATGTTGAAACAACCGATGTTTAATGAACACTAGCTGTTAGTAAGTGTAAAATAATTATTATATAGTAATCAATGTTCAAGTATTAGAACTAAGTTCGGCGTTTCACGAACTACGCTTAATTTTAAACCTGCGTATTTAAACCTATAGAGTGCCTCTTGTTCACTTTTATATGATATAACACTAATGTAGGTGATACTCGTAGATGTAGTGAAGCATTTTCTTCTAAAGCACAGTTCCTTTTATTGAACAATATGCGATGAGGCCAACTATAGTCGCGTAGTGCCAAATGTGTCTAGAAGTTTCAAGAGGGAAAACAGAATCTTCCATTATTCTATCATTATACAAATACATTAATACCAATATACATTTATTATAAATCACGAGCTTACCCACTATTTTAATAGTTAATCAATACTTCATATTACAGACTTTTCCATATAATCGTCGACTTCCTAAAAATAGAGTTTATGAGATATCTTTAAATTATCCATTCACTACAAACAACATGAGAACATTATGAATTTCCTGATACAAAGGTAGGTATATCAAAATGATATTAATTTACGTTGTAATCACTACTATGAATAAATGTATTTTTGTTATTATGACTTACAAAACAGTACTGTCTATAAACCTCATATAAGAATTCAAATGTGAGTTTATTTCAATGTAACATATGGATGTTACATTCGTTGTTCGTATGGACGAATACACAGTGTAGCTGTATTTATACAAATCACGTTATTACTTAATTTAATTTTGTTATACAGAACTTAATACACTCGTATTTTAGGTTTAATTTTGAGATGTTCTTCAAGGGGTTTTCTGAGAATCAAGCGCAATTGTCATAAAATTAAATTATCATTTAAGTCAGACTCAGAGTAAACACTGTTTTTTTGTCGATTCTCGTAATTTATCACATATCGTAATTAATAATAGTTTTTTTTTCACATAAAAATAACCCATATTTATTCTTACATAACTAAATGAAGTTATATTTACGTATATTAATAATTGGATTAAATTGGATTGTTGAATTAAAAAGTAAAACTATATACAAAATAAAAAATGATATAATATCAATAGTTTTCATGTTATCAAATCTTTCACAGCCTAAATATTTTTCAGTATTACAAGTTTTATGAATAGAGACGAGTTTTATAATAGATAAAAAGCATTTTCGTATTTCCAAAAATGTTGTTCATTACATAAATCACAATATATTCGTAATTTCGCTTAGTTATAACGAAAATAAGTATGAATCGAATGGCCTAAACCTGTATCGTTTGGGTGCACGACATTGGGAGGCCTACATGCATTGGGCGTTGTTGAGTTCAGTTCGATGTTATCATTTTTAAATTCTAATAGAAAAGTTTCGTGTAAGTTAAATAATATTAGTGCTATGATTGCAGTATTGAATGTTTGCATTTTTTTTTGTTTTATTATGAAAATAAATGCTTGTAAATAAAATTTGAGACTTTCTTTTGTAGTTCATATTAAGGTGATTGCTCTTATCTGGCCTACACTATATATTTTTATAAGTAACAAAATGTTTCTACGAATATGTTCGTGTTAAATATGTTCGACAGACTCTTCACCGCACTGCCGCCTACGCACCCGTGTAGATTCTATTATTGTTCTCACTTCTTCTCTTGCCTACAGTTTGCCAGACTATTTGACGTTTTTGGTTATTGCTGAGCTCCTTAGTGTCATAGTGTGAAGTTATAAATCTTATAAACTTCCTCAATAAATAGGCGATAAAATACAAAAAAGAATTATTCAATTCTGACTTGTAGATCAAGAGATTAGTTTTATAAAACAAACAAACAATCAATCTTTTGAGCTTTATATTAGTATAGATGATTTAACAAGCAGGCATTTAGTCCATCTGATGTTAAGTGGAATATCTTAACATTAATTCATGATAACTAGTGGAATACGTCCACCCTACAGAAGATCGCAGCCAAATAACCTTGTGTTTTGTTCCTGTGGCGAAAATGGTGTCCAGATTAAAAAAAAACATAATCAAAAATATTTTATTTAATTTAGGTCCTAAGAAGGCACTTATGAATGTCGAACAATACTACCGGTTCGGAAAACATCCCATTCATCGAGAAGAAGTTGCAAAAAACTCAATCGGGCTTATGTTTTTCAATTATTTTTTTCCAACTGTTTAAATAATTTTTACAGTTAATAATCATCAGTTAATAATTTAGTGGATGCACAGAGACGTAGTCACTTTCAGACAACACTATCATTCACATAATGATCCACCTTATAATAATAACCTTTAGACAGTAAAACCTGCCTGCCATGGTCCTTGAATTCATTGTCCAGCAAATCAGTAATATGCGTCGGGATCTTATTATCTATTACCTAAAAAACTTTTATTAGTCGTTAAGTCTAAAACACGGTTCAATTAATTCATGTCTATTTCTAGTATTAAAACTATGCTGGTCTTTGACAAAATCAAACTTGTCAAAGTTTTTACGTATATACAGTTAAACTATTAAGAATCCTTAGAGTAGAGGTTCAAAGAGAGGTAGGTCAGAGATAAATTTCTTTGTAGATTTCTTTCTACTTGGGTCAGTCTTACTGGTGGAAAACCTCCAACCTGCAGAAGATAACAGACAAATAAACTTGTGTTGTGTTCCTGCGGTGAGTAGGGTTTCCAGAGCTCTTTCGGGAAGGGTGAGTTCAAAGAGAGGTAGTGCACAGATAAATTTCTTTGGAGATTTCTCTCTACTTGGGGCAGCCCGACTGGTGGAATACCTCCACCCTACAGAAAATCGCAGCCAAATGACTTAGTGTTGTGTTCCTGCGGTGAGTAGGGTTTCCAGAGCTCCTTGGGGAAGGGTGGGTTCAAAGAGAGGTAGGGCACAGATAAATTTCTTTGTAGATTTATCTCTACTTGGGGCAGTCTGACTGGTGGAATACCTCCAACCTGCAGAAGATAACAGACAAATAAACTTGTGTTGTGTTCCTGCGGTGAGTAGGGTTTCCAGAGCTTTTTAGGGTAGGGAGGTTCAAGGTTAGTAACGCGCTAGTGATATCCATGGTGTTACAAGCTTCCATAGGCTACGGTAGTCTCTTACCATTAGGCAGGCCGTATGCTTGTTTACCATCTTTTTAGTATAAAAAAGAGGTTACTGTAGCTTGTAGCTATGTAAGACGAAACTCTAAAGGACCGCAGTCCTGAAACGAGTTATAATAGGTTGCTGCTCCTTTTGAGGACTGAGTTGAAATGCCTAATGTGCTAATACGTGTTCTCAACAACACCTTTTGGGAGTACTAGTTGTTTACGAAAGAAATAGGTATAACGGTGGTGCTTCTGCAGCCGAACTTTCCAGAAGATCTACTACGGCCTCCACGCCGACTGGATAGCGCATCACGGTGTTTTGATTTTCAAGATTAGCGCTTTCGTCGTGAACCCGACGTTGGCTATAGTTAATTTTATTCCTTAAGAATTGATTTTCATATTATAGCCTGTGGTACGTAAATTATGTGAGGAGAAAAAACGAGTGTTCGAAAACCGTTTATACGATTTACATGTTTATTATTATTTTAATTCATAGCTATGTTATCTGGTCAGGTTATTGAATATACTTTGTAAGCTAAAGTAATATACGAAATAAGCAATGACGATAATGGTGAATCAATTCGGAAAAATGCGCCTTTGGGGCGCTTAAATGGCTTACGCTGAGTAAACCATACGAGATATATCAAATTAATGTTCTACACAATTGTAGATCTTATAAATAACTACAAAAATGTTAACAACAGCATATATTTACTTCTAAGGATCACTCATAATAATCATTTTTGTCTTCAATCGTTTGAGCGAGGGCAGCATGGTTCGCGTCACTCGACCACCGGCATTATGTAGTCTACGGGATTTGGAGTCTACTGAAACGAACATAAAAAAGCACATGAATGCAAAGTCATCGCTTCGAATCCCGTTAATACGTATGACGTATATATGATCGCAACTTTAAAATGTTATAATAGTTTATCGTAGTTGTGCGATAAATTTTATCGTAAGGTTACATGATTTTTATCGCACACGGCAACCTCCACTTTGAGTACACAATATACGTGACATTGATATGAAACTTCAAGGATACTCAGAAAATGTTACTGATTTAGAGTTTCAATGAGTACAAGTTCTAGAGACAGGATTGTGCATTTCTAATTTTTGGCAATACGTATTAGCTTTTTTTCCCCAGGATTGAATTTAGGATATTTTAAACGCACAGTTAAATGTTTATTGAATTCTTATATTACTAAACATTACTAGTTTTCTAATTTCTAAAAATTAGAAATGCTATCGCTTTGCTATGCTTTACGAAATGCGTAATAATATGGTGGGTCGGCAGTTCGCAACGGGTTGGGTGCTACTTAATATTAACCATACAAGTACCAAACTCGTTATCTTAAACTTATTAAATAATTAACGATTGATAAAAATGATTAAGATACATTTAGATTAGTACCAATTAATAAAAGTACGTCACAAGTGTAGATATTTCGCACCTGTGTTAGGTAAATAAAATAGTTTTGCTTGAATATCCTACATATCATAAAATATATAGTTATTATACTCTTATTAATTTTATTTCATTACGGGGCCCGAAAATCGTCTAAACTTCACTTATTTTGCTTCTGATCTTTTTGTTTATATGTGTGAAAAGCTAATGGATATGTGTAAGATAATATAAAATAAAAAAAAACGATTAATACTGAGTGATAATTGTATCTATTACCATTTTTGTGCATTTTCAGGATGTACTTTAAGAACAATGCCAATTTTGACATGCGAGATGAATTAAACCGGCAGTACATTGCCTGTGCCTATGCCTGGAATGTAATCTACTTAGAAACTATGTGGTTTTGTACAAAATTTTTAGCCACGATAGAATTGAGTGAGAACTTCATGCCAAGCGAATGATTTATTATTTTCACAAGGAGACAATGCCTTGTGGCGGCGAGCTAGAAGGCATCTACTACTTGTAGTTTTATTTTAATTTAATTATAAATTGTATATTATTTTAGTGATAATAAACATTATCTGCCATTAAATTTGAAATTAAATTGAATCTAAATATAAGGGTTAATAAAATTAAATTATTAAGTAAACTATATTTTCCTAAATGATTGCAAAATCTTAAATTTTTATATTGAACTACACAGCACTTATTCTTCTGGATAATATCAGTTAATATCTAAAACTATATTACTTGGGTATCCTCAAATTGCTTTTAATATATTGCGTTACGATTTGGATTCAAATTAATTTTTACGATTGTACTATCTAATTTAACTTTAGTTTAAATTTAATTTAATTGCATCCTAAATTTGTATTTGGGTAAAATGCCTGGTAAAATGTCAACAGAATTTTCTAAGTATTCAATTACTCTAAAAAAGAGTGAGAGTAGTTTTTTCACAGAAAATGGAATACCGTCAAATGAGACTCGCTGCTGAACGAGAAACTAAGAAAAATTTACACGCTCTAAAGCCTGTAGGTAACGACGTATTAGGTTAAATTCACACCGTAGATGTATGACAGAACATCTATCGATCGAAAGTAGTGAAGAGCGTGAGGCACGGCTGACTGCTAACCGTGAGTGTCACGTTGTGTTTAGGGAGTCACAGACTTTCAGTAAGCGTGAAACACGGTTTTATTATCTCTGTTTTTCATACATGAAATACCATGCGGACGAAGTCGCAGGCATAGCTAGTATAATATATGCAAATCATAGTGATAACAAAATTGATAAAAGTTTACAATTCCTAGAAAAAATATGTTTTTAATAATAAATAATTAAACAACATAATCTTACTATATTAAAAAACAAAGTCCCCCCGTCGCGTCTGTCTGTCTGAACGCGATAAACTCAAAACCTACCGAATGGATTTTCATACAATTTCCATCAAAGGATGGAGTGATTCACGAGGAAGTTTAAGGTGTATAATTCATTAGAGTTTTTTGTAAACTGACTGAAATGTGACGATGATTGTTTAAGATGTCGGAAAAAATCATGCCGACTGGGAGCTTTACTGGCGTGCGCCGCGTAAATCACTAGAGTTATATCTAATAAATAAAATTCTCGTGTCACGGTGTGCGTGATTGAACTCCTCTGAAATGGCTCGACCGATTTTCGTGAATCTTAGTGCATATCGGCCAGGGTGGAGAAGCGGACAACATGTATTTTTCATCCCCCTAAATGTTAAGGGAGAGGTCCACCCTTAAATTTTATTTTTATTTTTTAGACAAAAATTTTTGTTGTTATTTTTTATGATACAGCATACAAAAATACATACAACCCTAAATTTTCACCCCTCTACGATCAACCCTGCGAGTGAAGCCTGCATATTACTCTGCTACCAGTACGAAGCCGGGGCGGATTGCTAGTGTAAAATAATTAATACGTATGTTTTATATAAATTTATCGATTTTTTTTATCACTGATTCCCAGCGCCAGACCACCGATAGGGTTTGATTAATTATGTTATGTATGATTTTAATCGAACTCGGTTTTTCTATATAAAGACTCAGTAATTGTCGAGTTAAATTGTTTTTATTTTTGAATTTCGCATTAGGTAAGAATTAGTATTGTTTAAATTAAAGTGTATTTCAAGTGTCTTAATTTTAATTGAGTTTATTTTAATTATGTATAGTTTTATGATATAATAAATTAAAGATCCCAGTGAGTACCGTATCAACTTACAGTACTATAACATGTTATAATTAAAATACCACTGAATTATAAACGGTATGCGATTTCTATATGATGTAGTTAAGTCAACAACAGATTGTTCAGAACACTTAAGTAAATTAAATCTCCGAGTACCTATTAAGCGTACTAGGAAACCCAATTTGTTCGCAATTTCTTCTGTAAAGCATACATATGCTCAAAACTCATGATGAAGTCGAAATCAGTTTCTCAAGTCTGTCTAAACAAGATTAGTTCAGATGAATACAGGAAACCTAACAAATAATCACAACACACACGATCTCAAACATACACACAAACACACTCAAAATTATTTAATAAACTTCATTCTAAATACATTCATATACACGGTATATTTTTTGATATATGAAATGTAATATGTTTTAAGTCTTAATTAGTATTTCAAAATTACATTCTAATATTTTTCATTTAATAAAAAAATGCGAAGTGTGTGTCGGGCCACGCATAATGTAAAGTTTCGTAGTTGTCCGTCTCAATATGCAGACTTAGAAGGGGTTTTTTAAGTAAATGGAATATATATATGAAACTACTTCTCCAAGTACATTATGTAATTTAGTTAACTCTTATTCTTTATAACTTGTAAAGTCTACTTAGCATTGATAGGTTTTCTTTTAACTTGGTTATATATAAAAATGATTTTCACACACACAATATTTAAAATTTGTACCCGGGAAGTATATGTCATTCCTCAATTGATAGGTTAATAATTACTGCGTAATCAAAGCGTGCGGAGCCACGGAGAACCTCTAGTATAAATATACATTATAACAGGATAATGGAAGATGATTTTTTTTCAGAATCACCAGTAGCAGAATGAAAGGTCTAGCAGTGATTTTCGCCGCGCTTCTAGCAAGCGTTGTAGCATTCCAACCTCGCATTTTTGAGGAGAAATCAGGTAACTATATTAAGTAATGTAATTATATTAAGTCACTAATTGTGTCTCACGGTTTCAACCGTGTAAAATTTAATCGAACGACGCCGCGCCGCGCCGAATACATACCCGTGTGCTTATACTTTAGATACTTCACTTCCCGTTCCCGTTAATTACTGCTTGCCAGGTTGCTTGCAGTACATGGTTACTGCTTCGCTCCTTAGTCTCGTAGCGTATATAGCCTTATTACATAACCTTCCTTGATAAATATATTTTTCCTAATCTGACTTGTAGTACAAGAGATTAGCGCGATAAAAAAAAAACTATCTCTTAAGCTTCATAATTTTGTTATATATTATTCTTCTATTATATAATATAATATAATAATATATTATAAATATTAACAGTTTTTGAGCTATTAACGGAAAACTGTATTTTTTTATGCTCGAGATACCATTTTCTAGACATAATTCCGAATCGAATGAGTTATCACACATATTTTTAGGACCGAGAACAAGAATAAATCCGTTTTTTAACTTGTTGACTGGACCAACAAACGGACAGTCAGCCAGCTAGTCAGACGGACAACAAAGTCATCCTATAAGGAATCAGTTTTTTTTATTTTGAGGTACGGAACCCTAAAAAACAAGTGATCGTTTGGGTAAGACTGCTGTAATAAGGTGAAACGTATGTCCTCTTGTATTGGCAGCGAATTATTAGTATTTTGCTTCAATTTATTAGTTTAAATTTAAGTAGTAAATACACTCAGGAAGGGAACTAATTCAGCTAATAAGTTAAAGGACCATGTCAAGCAGGTTTTACTGTCAAAAGGTTATTTTAGGCTGGACTATTATGTGAATGATAGTGATGTCTGGAAATGACTACCTCTCTGTGCATCCACTAAATTATTAACTGATCATCAGTTAACTGTAAATATTATTTAAACAGTTGAGAAAAAAATTATTAAAAAAGATAATCTTCTCGATGACTTGGATGTTTTCCGAACCGGTAGTAGTGTTCGACGTTCATAAGTGCCTTCTTAGGGCTTACATTGAATAAAGTATTTTTTTATTTTGCTTTTTAATTTCATCGAGATAACGCTGCTAAAGCTGTTTTCATTTCAGTAATATTTTAAAAACTGTATGATTTTTCAAGATAACCGATAATTTAAATAGAAAATGTATGAGCTTTTTAGAATATTAAAAAATAATATTGATCGGTTTAGCGTTGGGTTCACAATCTCACTTAATGTTAACGATGATGGCACGATGCTAAGCCTAGTTGGAGGACTGGTTGTCAAGTGTAGCTAATGGAAAACAACTGCAGATGCTTGACAACAGATTTTCAACTTGAGGGTGGGTAGCTAACCAGCCGGATATTAGAAACTACCCTACCACTACTTAAGGTTTCATCACGATATTTTCCTTCACCGAAAGCTCAGGCTTATTGCAGGGATTAGAATTCACGTCGATCGTTGCTGTGTTTCGTACACGCTGCCACTGTTCCATCATGGCTTCGATACACGTTTAGCATTATTCGACACCGACAAAGTACACGATGATTTTAAATGGTTATGTTATATGAAATTACAGAATTAACAGACCGAGAACAAAGAGTGGTCACTGATGCGATTGCTGGTGCTATCGAAGACTTACGCGTGGCGATCAGGGAAGCTGGCCTTGACCCTTTGGACATCCCATACGTGAGTGAAGAATACTCTTTTCCAGCTCCGGGGTGAGTTATCTATATATACATATTATAAAGCTCAACGTCTCTATGTCTGTCTGTTCGTTTATGTTCTTTTCACGCGATATCCACTTATCCGATTTACATGGTTCTTTTTTAAATTTAGAGCTATATTATCTGGCCAGGTTACAAGATATATTTTTAAAGATAAAATAAGCAGTGACGATAATGGTGAATCAATTCGGAAAAAAGACAATTTTGGGCCGCTTAAATGGCTGACTAAACTATAAGAGATATATCAAATTAATGTAATACATACTTGTTCATCTTAAAAAGTCAGTGATAGTATATGTCTATCTTCTAAGAATCATCCAAATTAAACATTTTTGTCTTTAATATAACCGGCAGATGACCGTTGGGAACGGAGCCGCGGGCACATCTAGTATAAAATATATTGATGATATTATTAACCTCATAACTGTGTATCATTAGTCAGTTATATCATGGAATATCAGTTCTGCCAGTAGGTACCAACTTAATTTATACTGCAGGGTCCACGAAATTAACAAAATCGAATCTTATTATACAAGCCGACTTCTTGAGGAACAATTAAATTTCCTTGTTACTTATCATGAATTGGGGAAAAAATTTTTTTGTTGGTGTTACACATTTTAGCTCCAGAAAAAATGTATCACTTTGTCGATAAAATTGAAATCTCAAAAAAGAACTAAAATGAAGAATACCCAAGTGCGTGTCAGGCCACGTGCAATGTAGGGTTCCGTAGTTGCCCGTCAAAATATGCAGACTTATGCGGCTTTAAGTAATGGAATTTGTACGAAAATACTTCTCCAAGTACATTTTATCAGATGACTTTTATTCGTTAACTTGTAAAGCCTGCTTACCTCTGATAGTTTTCCTTTTAACTACATTATATATGACATAGGCAACGTATAGAATTGCGACATCCTATAAAATGCCTAATTAATATTTGTGACTAGTCTTCATGTGGAATGTTCGTGATCGACCCTGTTAGCAAGCTGTTAGTAGTCAAGTATCTCTTCACACTTTATATTTTTGTGTTGAGATTATTGTTCCGATAGGTGACGCTGTAGTCGTTATTAGCAATCCTATATTTATGGACCAAAATGGCGCTGTAGTCGAGTTATTAACTACCGGAAAAAGTAAAACAACTTTGGCTGGGCTAACTAGTTTTGTATAATTACGATTCTAGAATCCTTGAGGCTCAAGCCTATGCCAAAGATGTCACCAGTACCGGACTGAGCAACATCGTCATCAACAGGCTTAATTTTGCTGTCCTCAGCACTCGGCTAACTTTCGAGTTTGAATTGCCCAGGATCGATGCTGCTGTTGGTAAGTTGCCCTCTAAATTAATAAATTTCGTGCAAGTGCAAACCTTGTTTGTGAAATAGATTGTCAATCAAGTGTCTAACTAGTGTTTCTAGTGTTTGGAGTTTGATGTCAGCCATACTTTGCTAAACGTTCACACTTCACTTGATGCAAGAATACAGTGAGGGTCAACAGACGAGGATCTATTGATATAATTAAAGGCATTAAGTCACTTATTCAGTTATTCGAAATGTATTGTTATGCCCGTGGTTACTGAAATTGTCGTTTGATTTTACGTAAATAATTTATTCGTAATCAGTGAGACAAAATTCAAATAAACTCACTATAATAATCTTCATTGTACTGGGGTCGTACTTACAGTATCTCTCTCTATGGTCCCCTTGCAGAATTTTTCCTTTTATCGCTTGTTGTTTTCAATTGGTTGTCTAAAACAGATCTGTGGTGGCTTGGGAAACGGTTCGCTTATATAATCAAATAAAAAGATCACGAAATCATTAGAAGGTCCTTGAGCTTTACAACATGCATCATCGTTTTCAAAAGAAGTTTGCTATTTTTAAACATTACGTATTCGGACCGATAAGCTTTGTATGTCTGTGAACTTTGATGTTTTTTCGTACCTACAGATACAAATTCGATATTTCGAGGACATTATAGACGTTGCCAGATATTTAAATAGTTTTAGTAACAGTACAAGTTCAATGATTTTGGCTCTCTGCTTTTAAATGACATTTTGACTTTGCATCAAAGCCATTTCAACAACACTTTTGAACTGAGTTTCTTATTCGGTCAACTAACAATGTTCTTTTGATATAAAGTATCAATTTGTTCACTTCATTAATTTCTGCTTGAAGAGCGTCACGATGATTATGGACTGATCCCAAAACGCGTCTCACCCTCTTTTTCTTTTTATTTCAAAGCAATTGGTTCATGTGTACAATTCGACCAATGTCACATTAATAGATTATTTTTTATAGAATAGATTATTGTATTATTATATATATATGTATGTACCTAATATCCAGGGAGTGTTTGTGGCAACTTAAAATGCATGTTACTAGTTATTATTTACCAAACAACAACCCGTAAAATGGCGTTAATAATTAAATAATATAGAAATAAATAAAGTAAGTTTATGAAGTAAAATAAAAACCACCACTTCACAGATCGAGAACCCGCGCTTCTTCATTTTTCCGTTAGATGACACTAATATTAAAAAGTGCATTGAAAATCTAAATTTCGTCAACTTGTTTACGTACATTTACAATAGAGGCGATACTTGTTAATTTATATACCATTTTTTCTCAACATTTATAGTGACGCTTTTCGTGACCAACTAAATACCCAAAAAGATTTTTTTAAGTTTATTCATTTAGTATTACTTCTTGAATCATTGACCAAAGTTGAGTTTCTCCTGTAACTTTATACATTTAGTATTATTTTATACGTTTTAGAAAGAAAGAAAGAAAGAAAGAAAGAAATCATTTATTCGCTAAGCACAGTGAAAATAAGTTGTTACATAAGTTAAAAGTAGCGTGTATGCTTTGTCATTATTTGACATGCGAAATTAGAGAAAGAGAAAAGAAGAGAAAAAATATATTTTAATGCACCAAAAAGCTTCCCCCTCTCTCCTCTCTTCCCCCTCTCTCCCTGCAAGATATTATAATATTATATAATTATCTTACTTCATCCATAATTCAACAAATAATTAAAGAATCCATTTATTTTGAATGTCATCCCTAAGAAAATCATTTATGTGATAATAATTTTGACTAATAAGATTATCTTTTAGTTTTTTCTTAAAATGAAATTCGTCTAGATCTCTTAATTTCTTTGGTAGTTTATTAAATATCCTAACGCTCATACCTAGTATACTATTAGTCTTTAATGTAGTTTTGGATTTTGGAAAATATAGTTTAGTACTATAATTTATAAATAAAAGCTTGTTTTAAAATTTGTTCTTTACGATTAATTTATTACAGAACCTATCGTGATTTACAAAGAATCGTTTTGAAATTTTAAGCGGGATCCTTTCCAAAAATAATATAAGAAAATTTTTGCTACATCGATTTATTGTTTTTCTATATTATTTTTTATATTAGTAAAATTTTGTATGTTTGTACATGTATAATTTATTTAATGCATAAATTGCATAAATATAAGCAATTTTAGTAATTTTTGAAGGCTCTTAGTACTTATAATAATTAAGTTAATTAGAAATTACACTAAAGGGACATGGCAGTGGTAAATAAATTGTATGGTATGAAAATATTTGCCCTAGCACCCTTACCCAGGGATAAAATAGAGGAATACGTCTGTAAGTAATCGTATGTGATACAGAGATACAGACTCTTTTGATTTTTTTCTTTACTTTGGTCAGCCCGACGGTGAAATACCAGAACGTCGTAGCCAAATAAACTTGTGTTGTTGTCCTGCGGTTAGTAGGGTTTTCAGAGCTCCTTAGAGACGGGGGATTCAAGGTCGGTAACGCGCTAGTATTACGAACAGGAACGTATGTTTGTTTGACAACTTAGTTTTATAATAATATGGCCTCCCGAATTGCATCTTTTTAAATGTTTATTTATGTTTTTATTTGAATATACAGGTGACGCTGCTGCCGAGGTTCTCATCTTTAATGATATCGATCTAAACGCTCGTGCTTCTGGCAAGTGAGTAAAGTTTTTTGTCAACACAGATAATATCGGTCTTATTTATATGCAGTATTTATACAAAATTTTCATGTTTATTTCATTTTATTTGTTTTCGATATGAGCATTTTATAAAGCCTGGAGTGCACGTAAACGAATCTACTATTATTATTTATAATTTTATTAGACTATACAAAAGACTCTTTTAATTCATTTTTCTATAGGTTTATTCTGATAATTACATAAAACACAAAAGTATCTTTACATGTTAAATTATAATATTTCTCGCTTACCTCATACCGGATATAGCGTGCACATATATAAAACTTTACACTATACAAAACTTTTCTCCAAAAATAAACAAGCGTACTTTTTTATTATTGAGTATATTTAACCGAGTATTTTGTCGTTTTAAAAATGTATCAGTATATTTTTTGTTTCAGTATAGCAATACGAAGAGTACGTCTCTCTGGTGACGTCCGCGTCAGCGTCGGTATCATCTCTGGCATCTCTATCCGCAGCCTTAGCCTTGACTTCACTTTGGGTGGCATTGATGTAATGTTTTATATATTATTATATATTATTGTCGATTTACAAGGGGCTTTAGACAGCAATTTATAATTGGTGTCCCTAATTATGTATTTCGTAAGAACAAAGCGATAACAGAAATAGTTAAATATCGACTTCGAAATATATATGTACAAAGTGTACAAAACGTAATCTGATTAGCTTTCTATATCGGTTGGAAACATCAAGCATGCTCGCGTTCCCGAGCGTGAAACCACCGTTCCCTCTGCAGGCGACGGGGTTGTTAACTTCGCTCGCGCACACACGCCAATACCACTGTCTCCAGCGGCATCTCAAGCCTAGGTCCGTTCCTCCGGCTTGGAGCCCTAGAGCCAGCAGCCGCTCACGCGATACAGTGATACTGTGTTCACTAGCTATCAACATACAATTATTACACTGCACAACACATGTGTATAGGTTCAGGAAGCGACCTTTTTCCTTTTTTTGGTTAGTTAGTTTAGACCAAAATTGATAGATTTGAAGATCAGAAGGCAGAAACATGTATATATTATGTACAGTTAGATCGAATTTCGGGAATTAGACAGATCGCGATGTTTGCATTAAAGGCAATAGCTCAAGCCGAGGATCGGTCACTTCGGCACCCTTGCGCTTGTTGCCTCGCTTTCGCGGCTAAGTGCCTCCAGCGCTCGCCCTCAAGCCTGGTGAAGCTGTAAAAGCTTTCTGAGGCTTCAGAACCCTTAAGGTTAACAGTATAGTCAGATTGACTTAAAGAAAAAACTGATTAGCTTCCAAGATGAATGAATGATGAATGAATGAATGAATTAGAAGCGTCAGGACGTCAGCTACGAGCGCAACTATATCAATAACGCCGAAATACTCCCGAGGTTTCACGAGATATTTGAGGAAAAGCGAAAAATTTCACCATTACACGAATTGGTCTAATAGGATAAGGTCGTGGACAGTTCGATTTCAGAGGAGTTTTCGCGAATGCTCTGGGTGTGGAATGAGCTCCTTGCTGTTTTCCGAGGTAACTACAGTATGGGGTTCTTCAAAAGGGGAGTGAACAGGTTTTTGAACCGCTTCTCATGAGGCGAGACTGTATGCTTGTTTTTCACCGTCGTAGTGGCATAAAAAATATTAGAAAAGTTCCAAATTCAATGATATCATGACATATCAGTTTGTTTGTTAAAAAAAGGAAAAAATAATATAATCCGTTGATAACAGTTTCCGATGGTTTTACCTCGAATGTCATTAACTGGGCTCGTATCATAATTAAAAGTACTTTAATTGTGATAATTAATCCGATTATTATGATAAATTTATACAATCGACACCATGTCCAAATATAACATTTAGCCTACTTTTATTTTCAATATCAGGGATTAAAAAAAAACAAAAACCTGTGTTTAAAATAAATGAAACTAGAACGTATTTATGATAAAATTACGTTAATATTTACGCCTGATTTGTCTACATAATTCAAAAACTTTATCCTTCGATCAGTAATATATACTGTACTGATCTGATACTTCTGATACTGAATACTGTGTATTATTGATCAAAAACTTTACCTGTATTTATTCCATTCAAGTATTATATTGGCCAGGGTGGTAGAAAACGACAATTGTATCTATTTGCAGTATAGTGGCACGCTTAAGCGTATCACCGATTCTCTCGGTGGTCGCCGTTGTTTTTTGACTGAACTGTACTCACCACCAGGTAGAGTGACGTCACTTGTTCGTGCTACTATAAAAAAAATGAATATTCACTAAAATATAAAAACATGTAATGTATTTTTTTGTTCTTTAGTCCAATCTGGCAGTGACGATTTTCGGTCATGATATCTCCAACGAATTGAACCATTTACTCGGCACCTCCATCCCAGCGAGTTTGGAGAGTCACAGGGTAAGTTGAATTATATTTTATATTGTCACCCTGCCGCTAGCTAGAAGTTAATTAAATTTGAGTAATCTATACTAATATAATAAGGAGGATTCGAAAAATTCGTTTTGTGTATGATAGCCAGATTCACGAGAAATAGTATAGGTTATCTATCATTAGGCTACACCTCTCAGCTAGACTTAAATATTAATTTTTGTTAAGTAAGTTGGAAGAGATAGCTCATCCTAACTGCGCGTGCGCTGGCGTAATGGTTAGTGATACGTAAATACAATGTTCTGCCAAAATATTACTCCTTCGTACATCTACAAAAAAGTCTATGTATCATATGCCTATCTCTTATAAATAAGCCACAATAAGGAATTCTATGACAAAGTTTTATTGAACATTGATAAGTGTTTTATGTGCGTTATTATTAGGCATATGAATCCATAAGAACGAAAGTTACTTCATCATCAAGACAATTTTATGAAGATAAACTATGCTCTGTATAGCATGGTAGTTGGACGAATAGTTTGGCAGATAATTTAAAACTAAAATAATTCAACATTCGGCTCGGGTCTATGACTATAGGTGTAGTGGCGCGAACGAGCCGTGTGAGTTGTGACGCATAACCCTGGCCGCACGATAAAATATCGTCTATACTGAAGTAACATAAATAATCAATCAGAGATTTCTTTTAAATTACACGCGGATGAATAGCGAGGTTAACCAATGCCCTATTACATCAACAACAATTGATACAATCGACTTTAATGACAAATTTTATTACAAATTATCTATCTGCGTATAGGTGCTTAGCTACAGATTTACAACTTGAGGCTCGTAGCTAACAAAGCGAGCATTACTAACTACCCTATCATCATGCTATGATATCATAACGATGTTTCCCTTCATCGAAAGCTCCGGCACATTGCAGGAATTCGATCTTATCTGGATCGACGCAGTGTCCGTACACGTTACCACTGAGCCATCACTGTACTCGTTACAAGCCACGACGGCGAGCACATTGTTATATATTGTAGAATTTCAATAATTAAGATGTTGTTATTGAAAATGTAAATAATGTTTTTTTTTTATATATTTAAAGGCTGCCATCAACGAGCTGCTTGAGTTGATCCTCCTGAGAGTGCTGGAAGAACTCTTGTAAATAACCCTCGGCGTGGATATCTCTTGCTCTTTGTAAATAAATGTTATTGTTGAACAAAATAATGATTTATTATTTATTTATTTATTGCTACTTAAGTTGAAGAGGTCAAATGGTTAATACCCCTGTAATATTAATTCGTTGTCCACAGGTGCGAACCTCGAAATATAACAATTGATTTTTCGGAACACATTTAACATGTGAATTTAAATTGCATAATTTTTAAGTACATTTTTTTAGGGCGCTATTTGAGAGAAATCTGTAGGCGACAGTAATAATCTTCAGTAAAAAATATAGTCAAATTGGTTTCTATTAATTTTTTATTCATACAAATAAATATTTTTTAACATACATTTATTTATTTCTAAAGATAATTAAATTAATTTATCTGTAAAGGTTACATGCACAACATGAAATACCAGTCGGATTAAAAAAATCTTGTATATGATAGCCATATTCATGAGAAATAGTATAAGCTATATAATTATACGTTTCGATCCTAATGAGCTGAGCAGTAACTATGAACGTCAAGCATTCTGGCAAGCTGTAGGCAAGTACGGGAAGTAGAAAAACTATGGGGCAATATGAGTGCGTTCGCAGCGGCACTCTGGAGTTTGTCGAATAAATTGAATACAGGCGAAATCGTGAGGTACAGCTAGTTCGTTAATAAAGTATCAATGATTATTAAAAGTATTTGTATTCCTAAACAATATCGAATAATTATTTTATACCTATACGGTATTGAAGGGTTTTGTATAGCGTTTTTTGTACAACTAACATGGTAAGCGTATAGCCTGCTTGATTATAAGTGGTTACCGTAGCCTATAGACGCTTGTAACACCTGACGTATCATTAGTGCGTTGCGGACCTTGAATACCCTTCCCCAAACAGTTCTGAAAACCCTACTCACTGCAAGAACACAACACAAGGTTATTATTAATTTATTTTTTATATTACCTTGGCACTTTGACGGTACTTTCCCTGATGGTAAACACAGTACAGTCTAAACACAACGGCGACCACCCAGAGATCTAAATCCATCGACGGTCGCTGCTGTCATGCCGGCCTGCATAAATATCTCTTCACGTTATGCTTAAAGGACCCGATGTCATAAGGAGGGAATATAGGAAAAGGAGATGATTTCACAGTTTCACGATATGACAAAGATAAGTCATAGAGAACTCTCAAGTTCTTGCCGAGCTGGAGGTTACTGTAAAACTGTGTCACCGGAGGCCAGTGCATGTGGTTCTGTTGTGGAAAGGAGAAGAGGGAATTAGATCGAACAGCTCTTCAGAACACTCACCATGATAGAGACGGTAGAATACGCTCAGCCAGGCAATGTTCCTGCGCAGATGAAGCAGCTCGATCTATTTAGTAACGTCTGCATCATTAGCAATACGAACAGCCCATGTCTGCAACCTGTCAAGAGCATCGAGAAGGTATTTAGCGGATCCATTCTAGAGATGATAACAGTATTCCATACACGGCCAGACTTGTGCTTTATAATAACGATACAGTTGACCGGGCGTGAAAAACCGTCAAAATCTATACAGGATTCAAAGTCTCCGAGATGCAGTAGAGATGACACTCCTGATGTAATCCCTGTAATTGAGAAAATCCACACCTAGGATGTTGAGGCTGTCACGCATTGCTAGTGAGATGTTCTGAAGAGTGGGAAGGATAGAACACAGAGATTTTATTGAAAGAAAACGCGCACATCTGACTGTTCTTGCCATTGAACTTAACCCAGTTACTTGATCTCTATGTAGATATGCGGTTTAAGGATTATTAAGCTATTAGATTATTTGTGTGCGAGCTTCTTTAGGTTGGAGGTATTTCACTAGACAGGCTGCCCCAAGTAGAGAGAAATTTCCAAAGAGATTAATGGAAATATCAAAGATTTCTTTTTATACCAACACAATATCGAAATTATTTGTTGTCAAGTATCGAGGCAAGGCCAATCTTCAAATATATTTCATAATACACCGATAACCGACAGAGATAATTTTATGATAGATGGATATTAATAGCATAAACATAGGATGTGACGTATAAGAGAATTTGATAAAAATTGAAGAGGATGATCGTTCATTCAAAACCACCTGTTTTGAATCGTACAATGAATCTAATCCTATGCGACGGGGAAAATCGAGTTGGTTATAATATAATGTTAGGTATTACTTGATGCATAACCCTCAATAAAAAGAATTGAAAAAGAAAATAACACTATCTCATATTATGTTAAATAAGAAGGTCATCACACTATCATTTTTTGCACAGACTCTACCAGTCTTTGCACACGCCTTACCTCTCTTTGCACAGGCTCTACTACTCTTTGCACAGGCCCTACCACTCACGCACGGGCCCTACTACACTTTGCACAGGCTCTACTACTCTTTGCACAGGCTCTACTACTCTTTGCACAGGCCCTACCACTCACGCACGTGCCCTACCACTCTTTGCACAGGCTCTACTACTCTTTGCACAGACCCTATCACTCTTCGCACAGGCCCTACAACTCTTTGCCCAGGCTCTACTACTCTTCGATTCAGTATGAAGCCCTTGTGATATTTTAGTTAGTCGCCACCACTTCACTATAACGTGGCAGAATCGTATTAACTATACCTATTTAATAGCTTCAACATTGATGAAAACAAGAATGATATGATAAGAACAACATCTAATTCTAATTATATAATACTTTCATGATTGAATCGTTGATCACTTGAAATTATTTATTTATTAGCGTTTGACCACAATGTTAATTAATGTTACGTAAAGGCCACACTATACTGGCGGCTCGGTCGTTGGGTTATGGCTGCGTGGTTTGCCACCGCTATACACCGCAGAAAGCGGCAGTAAGCGAGCGAGCGTCATTTCTGTTATGATAGTTCCTGTTGCGGCGCATCAAAATCTAAATCTAAAGAGAATGGCTCTCAAGTGCAGCTGACGGAAGATACATATAGATGGATAGCGCCAGATTTTCAACTTGAAAGCGATAGTTAGCCAGGCGGCCACTACAAAAATTCTACAACCATGCTGTCGTGGTATGGGGATTTCCTTCAACGAAAGCTCAGACTCATTTTAACATTAGAATCCACGTCGATCGACTGCTGGTGGTGCTGAACTATAAGATATTAAGATAAGATTAAGTTATTAGTATCAGATAATTAATTTGAAAATTTCACCTTTTTCTAGGCTCAGTGCGTGTCTTTGAACGCACCTTAATATCCATTGACAGTCTAATGTTGCCATATAATACATGAAAACAACAATTTTGTCCAAAATTACAATTATTTGTTTAATGGTCTGCTATTTTATAGAATTTTAGGCGTTCCCTGCATTTTTAGATGTTATTGAATATTTGTGGTGATTGATTTAAAAATATTTTGTAGTACACACTACTGATTGAGAAAAATCAAGAATTGATAATTTTTCATGTTTGTTTTTACCAATATTTTGATATTTGCTATTATTATTGTGAGAACTTTGCATTAATGTTAGTATGTTTTTAGAAAATAATCTCTGGAACTACTGATCTGATTCTAATCATTCTTTCACTGGTATAAATCGCTCTAAACACCAAGTCCGCTGACCCGCCACGTCGACACAAATGTTGCCGGTTAATCGAAGGTAACATCGTTGCAAGCAAGAAACTTTGTCGTTACGACACTAGCAACTTTTAGTCTCAGACGAGTGTGGAGAGACGTCGTATCTATTGAATCATTAAGTAATTGATGTTCAACATTTAAATATGGATAATAATAGTGATCTAATAATAGCAGCTTGGAGAGTTATTATCGGTGTGTACGTTCCGAGGACAAGAAACTGTTGGGTTAGGCCAAGTTTATTGAGTCGTAGTCGTTAAAGTTATAGTAAAAGGTTTGAAGGCAGATTACTTGATGTGTACAGATACTGTAAAGGTTTATGGCTGTAACCCTTTTTAAGCATTTACTGAATATTGTTGAACACAGAATAGTTAAAAAAGATACAAATCTCAGAAATGCAGCTTCACTGTAAACAGATTATCATTAAAGTTAGAACACCTAAGTACGGGAGTTTCATTCAATAGCCTTTGCGACGACGTTTATAATGACTGTTTAGGGCTCCACAATAAATCCTCTGAATGATAAAGATTTATTAACGCAGGAAGTTTTTTCCTTGTTCCACTATATATTTGTAATCAATCGCCACTTCACAACACGTCGAAATTAATGTCGAATGAGTGAATACACACGCCAATGACATGTCGCCAGATAGCCTGTGTCGGTATAAGCCTTCAACATTATTCTAAAAAATAATGTCGGCGACACAATCCTATGTCGGCGTACTTCCTACGTCGGCAGGTACGGTGTGTCCTTATTCTTGAGATATATAGTGTATTTTTTATGCTTATTAAAACAATGTATTTAATTACTGCGAACGAAGTCGCTTGTGGTTACTAGTTAATTATATTTTAATAATTGTTTAGCAACAGAAATGTATATCAAATGTTATTACGTATTCATTTAGTAAGTTAACACACCTAGTAATAATATTAAGATAAGCTATCTGCATTTCAGATCTTGAAAAATATAAAATTAATGAGTGGTTTACATCATAAGTAATTAATTATGTAAAAATTGTAGTGTATGTTTTTAATGTCAAAATAACAACTTTTTATTAAATAGATATGAAAGAATATACTTATCATAAATAATTTTTTTTTCTGTCTGTTTGTTCTGGCTAATCTCGGAAACGGTTGGACCGATTTTGACGTGACTTTCACTGACGTATAGCTGAGTTTAAAAAAAGTAACTTGGCTACTTTTATTCTAGTAAAATAATTATCTATATTATCATTTTTATCTTTAAAATAACCGGCGGGCGACGGTCTCTACAATACTGACGACATTCTGTAGTTCACACTAGCGGACCCGCGGGCATAGCTAGTAAATAAACAAAATATTATTCTAGGGTGTTCGAAGTAACTGCTATTTCAAGCTGTAATCTTGTCACTGAACTTGATTCCTCAATGAAACTGCAAGTTCAAACTAGCAAACGTGTTTAATTAATTTATTATTTTTTGGTATCTAATTATTAATATTTTAATCAGTGGCACCGTATGATGGAACTGTGCGTACCCATGCACGTTATACCGTGTGGTCTGTCTACCTGCGCAGGCAAACCTAAACAGGTGCACCTCTCCGGTAGATCATAGTGTGTGTGGTTGACTTTATAAAGTCGTCAAGCTTTAAGTCCGTAAATTACTTTAGCTCAAAATAGGGAAGAGGAAGGTGTCAGGTAAAATCTCATCAAATCCCATTGAAAGGCATCTCAATCACGTAATTTTTTTAATTTAGAGATATATTCTCTACATATAAGTGGAATAAAATGAAGTATGTATTCATACATACAGTACACAATCTGTATACAAACGTATACAGATAACATTATATTGTATTCAAAGTTGTCGCATGAATTAAAATACATTAACATATCAAATAACTTTAATTAATCAAAAAACAAAATTAAAAATCACGTAAAGAAGAGCGGAATCTAACCACTCTGTACCGAAACTCACTAGGGGTATATAAAGTATACAAATAAAAAAAAACCTTACTAAATTAATGAACTTCCCCTCATCGAGAACCTATTACATGGGTAGGGAAGTGTTGAATAATTCATTAATAACAGTGGTATGAAATAAACACTCAAAGTTATACTTGTACAACATAATTAATAAAAAAATTCTTATATATTCCCTTAATACCCGTAGCTTAAAAACTACGTAAAAACTAAAAATTTGGTTGTCAAATCTAAACTACTTGGATACTGAAATTTTACTATATATTGTTAAATAATATTAATTTTATGTACAAATATTTTGCCTAACCCCATTCGTATTTTTCATGGTTAATACTGTGTATCTGGTACATACTTCTTTTTTTGGTATTTCGAAGCACTCTATGAGTTGTTACATACACACTCACATCACACGCATACACATACACACAAACACTTCTCCTTTTATATGTTCTATGTAACTATTTTTATTATAATATATGATTTTTTATAACCAGAGGAAGGGCACAGGAATCCGGGACACAAAATTATTTTTAACCGGATCCTATGAACCCTCATAGCACCTAATGTAATATTTAATAAATAAAATAAAAATAAATAAATAAATAAAAATAAAGGTTAGCATATTATATGGATTGTTTAAATTATAAAGTGGGATATAGTCTACAGTACATCAAGGCTGACCCATTAAATTTAGAGGCGGTCTTTACGAATTCATGGTAGCTGACGGGCTATCTAGAGGAATTATATTTGGTTAAACCCATGATCATTTATTATTTGAAACGCTAAATGCATGATATATTTTTAATATGAATAAGGTTTTCCCTTATCAATAGTTTAATAATAGTTGGCGGGCATTTTAAACGCCTTGGCGGGCCACTTTACGTCTCTCGAGTCTGGGTTTGGGCAGCCTTGAATAAACACTTTTAAGCAATTCTATAATACACTTGACAACAGAAGAAAGTTATAATAAACAACATGATTAAATCTTATTTTTCCAAAGAAATTAAAGATTAAATATAATATAATCAACGAATGACCGATGGGTGCACCGCAATCGCATTATCGGCTTAACAGGACCCCTGGAGAACGTCATTGTAAAAATAATCACTAGATATGGACCTACCGGATTAAAAACGTTATTATGTAATTTTTTACCTTTTTAGAGTTAGCGTATGACCATCATTTTATCTAATGGTAAGTGTTTTTTTTTCGAACTGTCTGTACTGTTAGTCTTAGGGGGGCCCTGGAGCCTTTACGGCTTTTACAGCTTTACCGGGCTTGGGGACGAGCGCTTAAAGCACTCAGCCACGAAAGCTTTGTATAATGGTAAGTGACAATGTCGCCGAAGATGACTGAACACAGTAAGTCTAAAGTGACTGGTACTCGTACAGCTGCAGTAACACCGTTACTGTGTTTTTTTTATCAACATTAATAAACTTTTTTAATCAAAATAAGCGTGCACCCAACAAAAAATAAAAATTATGAAAACTCCCACAGTTGTTATACTGCTTAAGAATATTAGGTCCTTACCTATGAAATTGCCATTTTTAAACGGTTTACGGATAAACCGCTAGGAGGATGATGATGACGATTATAATAAGTCGATGCAATCCACACTTAGTATAGTAGAAAGTAATACAGAAATAGTTAATGGGCCCCACGTTTTTATTTTAGTCTAATATGCCTAAAAGCTATTCTGCCTAGTACTAAAATATTTCTAAACTAGAAGGTCCAAATACCTACTTGTTCTAGTGTGGGCTGCTTAGTATACCTACCAAGCAAACCCTGGTGTTAGTGTTCTTTCATGAACTGCCTTTCGGCCGCTGACATGGTTCATGTTATGACAACCACTACCATCAGATATATTAATGACCGAGATCACCTAGTTACGTAGGTTGATAGGTAAGTAACTATTTATTTATTTTGTAGTTTTCAGTGCACATAAAATAAAACCGTTTAATTTAAAAGTTTTTTTACTGATTTTTATATATTAAAAAAAAATTGCGCTCGCAGCACTGTATACATGATAGAAGTGAAACATCCTAAAATATACAATGTCTCTTTATTCTCTCTTGCGTAACGAAATGTGACGCGTTCTTGAAATTTCACTCTCGGCTTTCTTCCAATATATAGATATAGCGAATATCTTTCATTCTACTTAGAATTCCAAATTCAAATTAATTTTATAATATAGCTATGACAATTCATTTAAAAAATAAGTTGTTTATTTGTATTCCGATGTTTGATTTTTCTGTGATATCGCTGTTTCTGTAACGATGGTAAACTTGAATTTATACGTTATATTCGAATACGTGTTCGGTCATGGAACGTCGTACAGACAACACGCAATATCAGCGATGAAGTGAACGTACGATAACATTTTGGTCTGATTGTTTCCGTTCTTGAAATTTCGATCTAAACAATAAGACCCATAGCCGAACGAAGACAGAAAGTCTATATTGATGAATTGAATTTATCAATTCATCAAAATTGATGATTTGATTTGTCACAAACAACGTCGTAATTAGCAGCAGCTTTAAACGTAACTGATAAATTGATACTGATTCTGTAGGGGCTAAAATTAACCGGCACATGGTGGTTTTATAGACCCTTTTTTTTTTTTTTAACGTGGAGGAACCCTTCATGGGTACACACCCGTCCCGGGGGGAACGGGTGGTTATGTGAGACTCCTACTCACTAAACCTCCACGGTGTACCATCCGCCGCCTTAACGGGGCGACGCGGGCTTCGCACTTGGCATTTGTTGCCGCGTCGCCCCAGCGGCAGGCCCAGCAGCTTGCTGAGCCCCCGGCATTAATGGGAGACAGTTCGGTACACCCTAACTGTCTCCCCCCATCCGCCGGACCTGTGCAATGGGAAGACTGGCCCCCCGACCCGTCCCCCCTGGTCCGGCTATGGTGGCGGTAGGAGGCGCGCAAAGCGCCTCTTTCGGCCACCTGTTCTTCTTTGGCGGAGAGGGCCGCTCAGAGGATCCACCTCGCGAGCCCTCTCCGCGGGTTGTATAGACCCTGGGTAAAGTATTCCCAACCTAGGGTTATGAGTGAACTATTATACGTGGTTGCCGATTCACCTATCCTAGCAAAAATTAAGCTTAAAAGCCCACTCACCTGGATATTTCTTAGAGCTGCACCTTGTAGCCGGCCGGCGAGTCTCACAGGTCTCTCAATCCTCAAAATCCACACTCAAAAACATTGATCTTGATGCTTCATTAGTATATAAGTTCTTTACACCTTTTTTAAAGTATAATCTACTTCAACGTTAAAAGTAAAGTTTTTCGTATATTATATGTATACCAACAATGGCAGCGGTGAACTCTCAAATAACTGCGGCGCGAGCGGCCAGGGTTCCCAAACGGATTTTGCTCGACACCGCAATCGCACGCGTAATTTGACTTTTACTATGATAAGAAACCCTGACAACCACGTACCTTTTGGCCCAAACAGATTCATTTATGTTAAATCGGAAAGATAAAAAGGCCCGAAAGTGTGTACCATAATTATGGACTCACTGAACAACAAAATCAACATCGCGTCAAAGTTTGCCTTAACTTATTGAATAGGCACATACATGAGAGGATTATGAATCTGATTGGTACTTGTGATGAAAAGTGAATCCTGTATGATAATCGAAAACGTCCGTCGCACTAATTTGACCCAGGTGTTGCAGCCAAACAATGTTCTAGACGCAAATTGAGTCTGCTTGTGAGAATATGGTGGACCTGTGCTGGCATTGTTTGTTACAGTTTCTTGAGACCTGGTACAATAATTACAGCAAAGATATACTGTAAAGAATTGCAAATGGTGATGGATAAGCTCGCTGACAAACAAGCGAGACTTCTCAGTTGTTCTAGTTCACTACCTTTACACGAAAACGTTCATCTATATATCGAAAAACGTACCATCTCAAAACTAGAGGAGTTATGATTGGAAACTCTCTGCACCCAACATACCAGATCTTGCTCAAACGGGATTCCACTTTTTTCCAAATTAGGTTAATTTTTTACTGGGAAAAAATTTCAAATCCCCTGAGACGGTGAAAAATGTCTTTAAAGAGTTCATCGGTTCTCTTCCCTAGAATTTAGCATTAATAAAATTACAATGAAATCGCAAGAGTGAGTAAGCAATAATCGTCAGTACTTACTTATATATAGTTTTCATTAAAAAAATTGTTAGATTTTTTTCAGTATAAAACGGGAATTTCATATGGTAAGGACTTAAAAAATTAGGTATACAGTTTGCACAATTTGTTTATTTATTACTCTGTCAAAAAGTAATAAGAGATAAGATCGGGATAAGATCAATAATACACAAAATGTTAATTATTCATATTATCGCCTTTAAATTATGCTCCTTTATAAACGATACACATACGCCAACGAATAATCCAATCATAAAAACAATTTTAAATGCTTTTTCCTGAATTGAGTTTAGTTCTCGTCGCGAATTCTCGTTTATGTCTTCTACCGAATGAAAACAGGCGCCACGAAGTGTTAATTTGAGTTTAGTTTGAACCCATATCTGGTGAATAAGGTGGTTGCTCGATGCTATTTGTTGAGTTTTTGGTCAAATATTCGTCCACAATGATGGCCTTGTACGAAGTCGCAGTATTGTGGTGCAAAATCTAATAATTTTCTTTCCACAAATCTGGTTTTTTTCGTCAAACTTGCTTTCTTAAACGCCGTATACGCTCAAATAATATACTTTATTTACTGTTTGATCTTCCGGTAAGAATACCGTGTGCACAACACCGCGATAGTCAAAGAAAACAATCAACATGACTTTGACTTTTGATCGACTTTGACGTGGTTTTTTCGGTATCGGTTCAATTGGTTGTCTTCCTCCGAAGCTTGTTGACTAGTTTGTATGTCAAACTCGTAAACCCAATTCTGTCACCAGTAACAATGCGTTTTATGAATGTAAGATTGGAATTGACTCGTTCTAGCATGTCCTCAGCGACTCTTATGCGATTGAGTTTTTGGAGAAAATGCAGATCTTTTGGGACTAGCCGAGCGGCAACATGGTTCATAACCAGGTGATTATTTAAAATAATATGGATCGACTCGTGAGATACAGAAAGATCAGCGGCTATCTCTCTGAAACTTGAATGAGGACTTTCAGTCACTATTTCCTTCACTTTTGAGATGTAACTTCAGTTGAAGATGTTGATGGCCTACCAGGGCGAGGCAAATCTTCCAGCATATCTCGACCACTTTTGAATGCTTTGTACCACTCATAAGCACTCGATTCACAAGTCGATTCACAGTAAGCCTTCTGTAACATTTTCAGTGTCTCCGAACATGAATTCCATTGGCGATGAAAAATGTAAGACAGACTCTGTTCGATGTTTTTGTCCATTATGAAATTCGCAATACACACTAGATATGATCGAACTAAAAACAACACTGTATTGAATCTAAATGATAGATGCAACTCAAACTCCGCACCAAAATCAAAAACAGTTGTGCCATACAAACAAACAAAAATAGTAATAATTTGGAACCATATATCCATTCCCCATACTTTTGAATAGTCGTAAAAACATATAAATTCAATTTAAAACCGTACACATCTTACAGTCTACGCGAACGAAACCGTGGGTGGAAACCTAGTTTAATACAGTTTGACTATACAATACCTTTTGCGACCATTATAAAATATAGAGGGAGTAAAATACCCCCAAACATGTTCAAGGTAACATAAAATGTCAGAATCAATTAGATAAAAAATATTTTATAATATTATCCGATTAGATTAGTCGCATAATTTCTTCAATGATTATAATAATAATTGTGTTAATTATTAATCTTTTCACAGCAGATAGTATAAATATTGCCGAACGTGATCATTTTTTATTTACTTCGCTCAGATAAAGCAACAGGTAAGAGGCGCTTTGTTATAATATGAATATTTTTATAATAAACCCATATATAACGTTGAATGCTCTGTGGTTAGTTTGAGCAATTATTCCTTTAAAATGGTTGGAAGGAATTGGATGCTCAAATTTTACAAATTATTCGATATTGCATATATTATTATATTTAATATAATTATAATGTCGAAATTCGTACCTGTCGTACATTACTGTAACAAACTTTGAAAGTTCTTTATATGTTTCTTTACATGATTGAATAAGTAATTATTTATGTGACTCTCTAAATTTACAATACCGTATATATACATTTTAATTTGTGGACGATCCCGTAATAAATAATATTTTTATAGGAAAACTCAAAATGAGGACTGTTATCATTGCTTTCGCTGTGCTCATCGCCGGCGCCACCGCCTGGCCGCAAAGCAAATCTGGAGGTATTCATTTTTAATTATTGATTTATTTTTTTATAAGTGAAAAACGCTTAAAAAGTTTTTTTTATATTTTAATATATTTGTTAGCGATATTTTTTATTATTAAATGTATTTGAGTTTAAATCATACAACGTTAGACTGCTAACAATTATTAAATTTAAATAAGATTTCAGTATTTATTATGAAAGACAAAAGGTTATTACGTATTAAAGTTTGCCTAAAACTGCTACACATTATTTTCAATGGAGAAATATACATATTAGAAGTCTAAATTAGTTTATGATCCAAACAAAATTTTACAATTTACATAAAATAAAGTTCATTTAATTGCTATACAAAAATTTTATTACTTCTTCATAAGTTTCATATCAATTTGTGTACTTGTTTATTTAATTCAATATTAGAGTACTTACTGAATATGCTATAAAATTCATGTAATATTTTATAAGTTGCCATATAATTTTAAAAATGTTATTTCAATTGGTCTCCTTCATACGGATTTTCGCAAAAAGATATACGAATATAGTACATATAGTAATTAATGATTGAGTAGTAGTGTGAATCATTACTGTTTTGATTAAACCATGAACTAATATGATAATACTAATTTCAACATTAAAATAATTCAAAACATACCATACTGTTTTCTATAATCTTTATATATTAATTCAAAAAGGTGTTTTTTGTAGCAACGTCATATCTTCCTTAATTCTTTATCAAAAATTAATTATTCAAACATTTTAAAGCTTATATTCCTCGGTATTGATGAATTACAGACAAATATGGTTTAAAATTAATGTTTACGTAACAAAAACAAAACTTGTACTTGAAAACTAATATGTAGGAGGCATCGTCTGTTGACAATTTGTTAAATTAATATGAACAGTAGTTACATTGTTTACATTGTATATCCATAATGTGCGAATATTTCTCGCGACTCAGCTAGTCAGTTCTTAAAAGGAAGATGTATGTAATAATCAATTTTATATTTTTTAATAGTTGTCGAATCAAACAGCAGAGATTTGGTCGTTGATATCATAGTCACACTTATCGAGGAATACGCCCGTTTGGTCAAAGACAGAGGACTTGACCCCTACCGCCTTGAGTATATTTCGGGCGAATACGTTTTCCCAGTTGATGGGTAAGTTTAATTCACATTTACCAAAGCTTTTCTTATTCCACTATATTAATCATTACTTAAAAAATCTGGTTATAGAAATGTTAAAAACAAAACAATAATTTGTTTAATTTACTCTAGTTCCAAACGAGTAAATTATCAAGCTTTACGATCAGTTACAAAATTTAATACTTGATAGGTAGATGTCAAGGCTTTGAATACTTTTATCAATAATTATTTAGATTAGATTAAATTTATTAATAATAACTATAAGGCATACTAAATATTGACTCGGAATTGAAATAACTTGATCAGTGTGCTTTTATACTACTAAAGTGGCAAACAAGCATACAGCCCGCCTGATGGTAAGCGGCTATCGTAGTTTATGGACGCTTATAATAACATAGGTGTCATCTAGTGCGATGACGACCTTTTACCATCCTACTCCATGGAGCTTTAGAAACCCTACTCACCGCAGAAACACAACTCAAGGTTATTTGGCTGCGATATTCTTTAGGGTGGAAATATTTCATCTGTCGGGCTGCCCCAAGTAGATAAAAATCTCCAAACATATTTCTCTGTTTTTGAAACTGGAATTTTCTTGTGGTGTAGGTTTCACTACTTACACATATGAACTGCTGCACACAATTTCTTTTTATCTGCCACTAGTAGCTGTATAGTTTTTTCAAGAACACACGGCATAGTGCAATGATAGCACATTGACATCGTGTACGAACACCGAGATGATCGACGTGGGTTCGAATCCCTACAATATGCTTAAGCACAATAAGCGTTCAGTGATGGAAAACGTCGTGATGAAATTATAGCTTTTTCTAAAGCCTGCCTGGCTAGCTACCACCCTCATGTTGAAAATCTATCGCAAAGCACCAATAGGCGTGTTCCGGCAGCTGCACTTGAAAACCAGTCTTCCATAAGGCTTAGCGTGATACCAAATTGGGCAACATCGGTATTTAACATCTAACGGTATACAGAATAATCATAAAAATATTTAATTGTTACAGCCTCTTCAGTGCTTCCGGATCAGTTAGTGGCGTCACTCTTGACGGCATTTCCGTCATTTCAAAAAACGATCTTGCATTCGACAGTACTAATCTAGTGCTTGGCTTCGATCTCGCTTACCCATATGCCAGCGGATCCGTCAGTAAGTACTCAAAGACGAGATTTATTTGAAATGTATTAACAAATATCTGAAGTAACATTAAATATTCGTTAACTTTGTAGGTAAGAATAACAATAGTTTATATTTTAATTACGCTTTTGATATTAATGTTATCCATTAATAAAATAATGGTTGTCTTATAAAAAAAATATTGATGAAAATGATAAATTCTTATCACAAAACAATAGTTATGTGAATATTAAGTGTAGTACATATTAACTAAATTAAAGAAAGAAACGTCTTACCAAATAGATATCAAATATGATAATAATATTCTTAACTAAATTTTAAATAAAAATTGATAAATAAATACTCGAGACAAAAAAATAGGCCCTCAGTTTTATTCTATATATCTGTCTGGATTTGTATTTTTTTCGAGCAAACCGGGAGTAGATAGATAACTTCTGAAATATTTTTTTGAACACTTTATACATTGAAATTATTATTTATTCATTATTACAACTTTAAAAGTATTATATAAAATTATTTTTAATTAAGATTAATAATATGCCACAAAAACGCGAAAAATTAAAGGAATAAATTATTTTCTCCAGATTTGTATATATTTAGGTGTATAAAACACCAATATAATTAAATAATTCGGTTCAAGTTTAAAGTCTTCACCTTAATAAAAAAGCGGCCCGAAGTCTGAAAAATATATTAAATTTAAAAATTTAAATGAATGAATAAAAATAAGCGAATAGTGTAAAGAATTTCTTATAATTTATTTTAGGAGCCGCATCTGGTGAGGTCAACATACTAGGTTACAACCTGGCTGGTGAAGGTAGCGGAAGGTAAATATTATTTTTAATTTTCAAATTCAGTTTTATTGAATCTTTCATGACTTGATACTTTCATGTATATTAATATTATAAGGCTCAAGAAATTATTTGTTTGTTTGAACGCGCTAATCTCTAGAAGTACTAGTCAGTTATGAAAAAATATTTTTGCATTCCGTAGTTTATTCATTGAGAAAGGTTATTTAACTTCACGAAACGACTCTAAGGAGCGAAGCAGTAATCATGAACATTAAGCAAACCATGAACTACAGATATATTAATAAAGAAGATTATTAAAACTAAAAAATCTCTTTTATAACAGCCTGGTGATCAATAACCTCCGATTTGTCGGTACCGCAACACTGAAGGTCGGTAATGGTATCGAAATAGATTCTATGAACGTGGTCGTCAGCGTTGACAGCATCGAGGTATGAAAAAAATTTGATGTACTTGTAAATACTTAGTATCCGATAGTATCTACTACCCAATGTTATGATTTGTTACAAGATAGTAATATTTTCATATGTTCTTTTCAATTTTAAGTAAAGAAAAAGATTTGTTAACTCTTTATAAATGTAAAATTTTAAATATGAAACTGTGTACTATCGACATCCAATATGAATAACATCTTAACTTTATTTACAATAAAATACAGGTATTTTATACAAAAGAATATTCCTATATTTACAGCCTTACTTACTATATGACAAATAAATTACATTACATTTATAATTGACTAAAATTATTATTGTAAATATGCAAAAAAGACGTTTCATGTTAATCTTTGATTAATTAGTTAAATTTCACAAATATAAATTTAATTTGAAACATAATGCTTAAATATTTTTAAACAGCTCTTCTGAAAAACCTTGGCTAAATGAGCTACAATGTAATTCATATGGGATATCGATTTTATTTTATTATATTATATAGATTTGGATCCTCTATAAGTGATGCCTATGAGTATAATGTCTTATGCTCTTTATTTTTTTTACACTCTAATTAATTCGTTGTTAAGTAAGAAATGAGGTATATCGTTTTATGCTTTAAATATTTGTCCACAGTCCGACTTGAGACTGAACCTCCTTGGGCATGACGTATCCGAACCGGTGAACAACTTCCTTTCTACCACTATTCCCGAAGCACTCGAGACTTACAAGGTATGTTTATAAAAAAGATTATACTTTCTAATCATACTTTAACTTAAAGGCGTCAAATAGCGTGGAGAGCATTCGAGAAATGCTTTACCAGTTGCTGTTAAATCTAAGATTCTAATGTAAGTCGACGGATTAGTTCTATGCTATCATTGATTCATCATTGCTTCGGAACATTTCGTTTATGATTAATATTAGATAAGAGTTTCTGGCGGTATATTGTTCTGTTATAACAAACTCTCTATAAAGGTTTTTAACAAGAGTGCCGCCATCTTGTTAGAATCATGTTGAAATATTACAAGAATAATTAGAAAAATAAAAATTATTCTCTTCTCGTGATGTTGGCAGAATAGTGGTAAACACATTTGCCATTAAATGCAAAGAAAAGAAAAATCTCTCTTTCTAATTCTTGTTTATAAACTGATTTTTTTTGTTTTTCAGGAAGAGATCAGTGTTCTCATTGATTACTTCGTTCGCTACTTCCTCAACAGAATTCTGTAAGAAAACCGCATTCCACGAAGATTTCATTGTAATGTTTTCGTTTTTTTAGATTATTTATAAAAATAAATATTTATTTTCGTTAAAAATAACTTGGCAGTTTTTTTATTCCACGAATTTATTATCTATAAACATCAAATTATTTGATTCAATTTGCCTCTAAATTACATTCTTAAGATGTATAAACAAAACAAAAAAAAATGTATTTCTATGATGTGCCTTGGTCATGTAAATCGTAAGTAAGAATCATAGGATAAGATCGAATTGAGGTATAATTATAAAATATTTACATGAAAATAATTAACACTTACACTGGCAAATGTTACTGCGTCACCTATCGAAAAATAACTATAGTTTCAAAGACCCACTTCCTCTACGTTTCTCTACGTGGTTATCGGACCGTACCAATGACTTAATATTCACACTGTTAACTTTTCTATTGACCCACACTATTGGCTGGGCGCAATAGCGACAGATGTGTTCTGTGATTACAAGCACTTTATAAGCAGGCAACGACAGGCTTGAAGGCACCCGCCTAAACCGCTTTCTCCTGCGGCAACACAAGCCTAGGGCCGTTCCATCGGCATAGAGCCCTTAAGTCAGCAGCCGCTCGCGAGTAATAGTGAAACTGCATTCACTAGCTACCAACATACAGTCATTATACTTTACAAATTAGCTTTTTCATTATATTCAATTATTATACAAGCAATTTATATTAGATTATAAATTAGTTTTAAATATTTATTGAACTTTTTAAATTCTGACGTGTTGTCCAACATACCCGGAATTGCAGCGCAATATTGTAAAACACTTATTTTTGTGAATCTTATTATTTTTAAATCACTTGAAAATAGTAGGGTACGTCGTGTTAGAGTAAGAAAAATATAAAAAGAGAAGGCGAAGCTTTGGTAGAATTAAGAACAAAAAGAGAAGGGTAGCAGCTTTTGCTTAGTCTAAAGTAGAGTATAGTTAGAAGAGAAGCGAAGCTTTCGCATAATTTTAAGAATCTGTTAGACTTAAGTTATACATTAAATTTGTAAATATTATAGCCTGGGGTTATTATGAGAGATTTCCTCATGGCAGGAAGGGTACTGAGTTAAAATGATTACTAGAAGACACAAGGTCCCTGATCTGAATTAGGAGTGTTGAGAAGGAACGAAAAGTATCGAAAAGGAAGGAAAAAAGTCGTTACAGTGCATCCTTACACACGCATGCACACCACTCAGGTACATCGGTTCTGTAAAGGAGCTTTTTCTTTTTTGGCTAGTTTAGACAAAAATTGATAGATCACTAAAAACATATACATATGTTCCTTCCTTCCTCCTAAAAGGCAAAAACATGTATATATGTCTAGTCAGTTAGCTCGAATTTTCTACGGATATAAAATTAGTTAGATCGGGACTTTTTGCATGATCGGCAACAGTCCAAGTAGAGGTTCGGCCAATTTGGCACCCTTGGAGCTTCTTGCTGTACTTTCGCTTCTGAGTGCCTTCAGCGCTCGCCCCCAGGCCCGGTGAAGCTGTGAAAAAGCCGAAGTTGAAGACATTGTCGCTTGAGCTATCAGATAGTGAAGACTTCAGTTAATAAGTCTACTACAATAAAAATTGTTCCTGAGCGTTGCCTCACTGTCCATCTCGTGGCGTGTATTATAACTATTTGATAAATAACGTCTACTTTGAATTTGAGACCATTAATGTATTTAGAATAGTACATGTTAATTCTTGATCCAATCGTAATCTATGAAGTTATTATCTATTTCCAATCATAGTTAATACGGATTTGACGACATAAACCAAATTAATCAATTTTTATGATATCGGCGAGGATTAATTTTGATAATAGTATTTTTTTAAGGCAGGAATGATCTTAATATTATTATCTTTCTATTTATGTGCGTTGAAGTGCAGCGAAAACTTGATAATAATGAAATTCGTTACGTAATTATTAGAACTATATCTAAATTAACAAATGTGTAGATCCGCCTGTATATTATTACTTGTTCCCAAATTTGCTAATATAAAGCATAGATTATAAAGGATACTGGACGCAAATATGATATTAAAACCAAATTTGTTTAATTGACTAACTTCATCATGTTGCTGGCATTCGGGATAAAAAATTTAGTTATTTTTAATTTTTTTTAAATCAAATATGTATTACTAAGAAGTCTACATTATAAGAACGTGAGTACATAAATAATCACAAGCTTTTTTAAATAAAATAAGATATATCATGTTCATTTTTCAAAGCAAATTATTTTTTGATATCATATTTAAAAAAAAAACCGTAGGTTGTCGTGGGATATCAGATAGGAACTAAGTTTATTTATTATAAAATATTAATTTCAAGTTATATTCGAGGTATAAAGAAAATAATTAGTCAGGTATACATTTTTAATTCTGATTTTTTTATCGATAAAAAAACTACTATACAAAATTATCTTAACACCAACGGAAATAGCGATCAATGTTAATAAAGCGAATTAATTTGACTGATTTTTATTTTATTTATATAAAAATAATTTAACGGCGTATAAATCCTAGATATCCAATCCACTTTCACCAATACTCTGTTAAGCAAATACGAATAAATGTCAAAAAACCATTATCTAGGCTGTGTAGCATTCATGCACACTTGAACCGTGACATCTCATAGATATTTTGTGATATAATAATAATGGTTATTGAATAAGTTACAGTATATATACATATATGGGTTCATTAGATCGAATAAAAAAACATTTCGTTTCCCAGTGTCCTTCTTCTGGTTAAAATGACATGCAAAAGTCATATACTCGTATATGAAATGTAGTATAAAGAAAGACAAATTTTGTATTATGAAAAGTGATCATATCACGTCTACTTCTACATTTTCATGTTGAAAGAATAAGTGAGAATGAATATGTAAGAGTTTGTGTGTGTGTGTGTGCTAGTAAGATTTAGTGTACGCGAGTGTGTGAGATTCAATGTGCGAATGAGTGTGTGGGTTAGAGTATATTGCTTATGTGTAAGTAAAGTGTCACTCAAAGGGCAATGGAGAGGGTTATGCTCGGAGCTTCTCTGCATGATCGAATTAGAAATGAGGATATGGCTCTCCTGCGAACCAAAGTCACCGATATAATACTAGCTAGACTTAAGTGGCAGTGTTCTAGGAGCTCTAGAACGGCTGGCCGATGGGGTCAAAGAGTTCTCGAGTGGAGGCCACGTACCGGAAGACGCATCGTGGGTAGACCCACCACAAGGTGGTCTGACGACCTTGTAAAGGTTGCGGAAAGCTACTGGATGCGGATAGCACAGGATCCTTGTAGCGATCTTTGGGAGAGGCCTATATCCAGCAGTGGACGTCTTTTGGATGAAATGATAATCATGAAGAATAGTGATTGAACTTCTCACGAAGCTCTAGAGCTTAAATTAGTTACCACAGTAAACGAGCTAATAAATTAATAAAATACCAAATAAGTACAAGATGTACAGTATAAAAGGAGAGTAACAAAGAAAAATACTAAGGCTGCATAATGGAATTTTTATAGTAATAGTAATATCCGTGTAGTAAGACAGGCGAAAGAATTTATCTATACTGCCAATTCTGAAGTTGTCAATAAAATTATTCAATTGTCTTTATCCAGTTTTCTTCTATCTAATTTAATATTTAAAAGGCATAAGTGCCAAATCTTTTATATTTATTTGAATATATTTTTCAATCGTATTTATTATATGTACAAGTAGTTCATAATTGACTGTCAAAGAACTTATCTCTTCAATCTTTAAATATTTGTTTAGATATCTTCAAGCGTGGAGTTGATAAAGTCAAAAATTGGCATAAAGTTATCAGGAAAAGCTAGGAGGGTTTATAGGGAAGGCGGGATGTTTTGATATTTCTTCAGTAACTATCTGATCTATGAAAAACAGGCGGAATATTTGTGTAAAAATAAATAATATTTTACAATGTGGAGTAAAATTTTAGTATCCACGTAGTTTAGATCTAACAAATATATTTAGGAAGGAATATGTTTTGATGACTTCTAAAATTGGTTCGGAACTTTTGTGTTTTGTATATTATATCGTTTGGCTGACAGCTTGGTCGTAATGACTTCTAAATCAAACAAAACCTTAGGATGATTTAGGCCGCTGTACTTGAAAGCCTGTCTTCCACTAGATTTAGCGTGTTATCATCTTGGGCCACATCGTCACTTAAAGATAAAAAAAGGTGTCGCATAATCCTAATGACAATAAATAGTTGGTGCAAGCTGCGAACTTGACAACATTTATAAAGTTCAATGGTTGGATAGCGAAATGGTTTGAAATACATAACTTTTAAAACTGGTATTTCGGCTTTTTCCAATGTAGCTAGGTGTGATTTATGAGCTCCTCCTCACACTGATATACCGTTAGACAGATTGACATATAACAACATAAATTATTTTTAGTAAGTCGGCTTTTGTTACACATCGCAGTTTTTTGCGAACCAAATCAATTTTCTCAATTTGGTAGTAAGGAGATTTATGTGAGGCGACCAAGTTATACATCCATCCAAGGTAACTTAGTACTTAGTACTTAAGTTGATTTACTTTTTCAATATAAGTATATGAATTGCATATTGAATGAGGGAGTGTACAACTATGAGCTCTAATAGATGATATAATTGGTAGGTAATACCATATGGACGAAGGGAGAAGGCTATGTATTTAGCCTTATCTACATTTAAGGTGAACAGGTTATTATGTAGCTATTTAACTACTCTGGGTAAACCAATCTCAGCAGAGTCAAATATGTCTGTCCAAGTGTCACTCTGGAAAATAAGAGTGCCAATAAACGTAGATTATTTACATAAATCAGAAAGAGAATCAGTCCAAGAATACTTCCTTGCGGAACTCCGAAGTATATTCGTACTTCTGAGCTGTTAAAATCTCCGATCCTGATTTGATTACGAATGGAAACAAAATCCGTAAAAATCTTTAAACTCTCACCACGAATACCTAGGTTGTTTCTTCATTTTATTAATGAGAACAGGAATAGATAATGTGCCAAAAGCCTTGGCTAAATCTAAAAAGCCACCCACGAATTTACGTTTAGCTTCAAATGTCATAACAACTTCCGAATACAGCTCCACAACAGCATCCTCTGTAGAACTATCAGAGCTGAACCCAAATTGTTAATTAGTGAGAAGACTGTGTTTATTTGGCAACTTAGTTATCCTGGTATTTAATAATTTCTCAAAGACTTTTGAAAGAGCTGGGAGAACAGATATAGGTCAATAATTACCCACAAGATATCAGATAGATCGGTTCAACCATCCTCGTATTTACGGTCATCTTCTTGTTGTTTCTACAGTGTACTTATAAAAAATAGGCTTAATTAATACACCTAAGGTGTTGTCATAAATTATTAACGATTTCTTTAATTCGATGAGTCTTAGTAACTAACACGATAAGCAGCTGTGTGAAAAACAATAATAAAGATAATTAAAGGCGTCATACGTTGTCTTTATCAGCACTTCCTTTCAGTGTCATACGATAATTAGATTTGGGTCGCTATCGCGTTTCGGTCGGAATTGATTTTATTTATTGGCCATTTAACCATCTATATATAATTTCGTTATTTAAAATAGTCATTTTCATTACTTAAAATTCGGAATACCTAATGAAAATGTAGAAGTTAACCAAAATTAGTAACTGAAGTTAAAAATCAATCTACTTAAGGAAAAATGTCGATTAATATTTAAAAAAAAAAATTCGGACAAGTAGCGAGTAGAACTCACGCTATGAGGGATCCATATTACTAGATGTTTTACATAAATACTGGGTTTTTTGAATCGTTAAAGGTTTAGCGTGGCCACATTCACACCTGATGTTGAGTGACGATGTAGCCCGCGATGTATACGCTAACATTGAGCTGTCATGCTTATTATCCTTACATTCTCTGTTTCCAACCCGTGTGGCATGAAAGCTTTATTTTATGGATGCACGCATATTAAACAGCATGACATACGAAATTTTAAGAGCAAATATGAATTTGTCGCCTAATAATATAACGAGCGATTTGAAATTAATTATTATTGTATTTTTTAACCTACACCAAAAGATCTCCCTTTGTACTAATTTTCAAGACAGTAGATCCACAGGAATTATCCTATAAGTTTTGGTAATCGGTCAGTAAGCGAGATTTTTTTACAGTATTAAGAGTATAGACTTTAATGTTAGGAATAATTTCAACTTTATACCTATAAGAGTATAGTATAAGAGCCTTAACTTACTGACAGATTGACAAATAGCTGGACAATCGATTGATCCTGTAAGGATTCTGATTTACCATTATAAGGTACGCAGTATGAAAATTATGGGTAACAGCAAATAATAATTAATAAATAGTTTCTGATGGGATCTTAGACTTTTCAAGGACTTTGATAAAATAGATTGGGTAATAGAAGACGATTATGTTTGACTGGTCCGCGACCACCATATACCATGTATTCTAACAACCGCGATAAAGGCACGAAAGGCACTATCACGAAAGGTATTTATCAGCACATGTGTTAATATGTACACACACTTATCAGTGAAATAATTGAAAAAGACTAATTTTAGCCTAATCCTGAGCTTTGGTTTTACGTCATGTTTTCTCGAACTTACATGTACCACGACTAGTTTATATCAGCGGTTTCGTCTACGCAAATAATTGTAATAATAAAATAATGCAAACAGTGTTTCATCGTTTGTACCATAGTTCATGTTTTGAAGGGTTGTGTGACCTTATCTTATCAACACCCTCAGTACCGCTCGGAATGGTCTATAGGACCGCAGCTTCCGCTCATCACGGCACGAATAAAGAAGTTGGCTAATTCTTACCTTTACATTTTCGTGCGTATGTGGTATGGCCTTCCAGCCAACGTGCTCCCTTCCTTCCTACGAAGTTAGATACTTTAGAGGACTCAAGGGGCATTACATAGCATAACGGTGACGACTACTGGCATCGGCAGATGAATTCTATCACCGATGGTCACCATTGTTTGTGAAGTTTGCAGTTGTGTCTAATTGCCTTGTATATCTAATTTCAATGAAATGATTACTTCATTTAATTAACTTTATTACAACCTTGTTAGTCTATCTATTGTTGCCGCTTCGAGAACCTTCATATAGTAATCAGACCAAATTTCAAGAAAAGTTTCATAATGGTGGCTCTCGTACTTGCATACGGTAATAACCTTTGCCTGCTTACGAACCAACAATGCGCGAACTTATTTTTTATTGTTTTATTACGCGTTGTAACAATATTAATGAAAACATAATGAACTATTATTTTTACTACTGAGGTGATAGTATCTGTACCAACTTGGTTGCAATTACCCATTCCCATGGTGATAATCCAGGCACAGTGACTCTATTTTTATTATTAAATGACTTATAAAAAGAGTTTATCAATTCGACACGCATGTATGTAAAATTCTTGGAACTGCAATATATTCACATATGATCTATTAGGGTTTCCAAACAAATATACAAAAATTTTATAGGCTTATGTATGTTTGTATATATGCATATAATATATGTTTGTCCACGCATTTCCTCTAAACTATTAATCAGGCTATGAACATATTTCTTTTATTGGCTTACATTTAGTTTAACTTAGGGAACAGTGCAAGTTTCACAAAAATCGGTTTAGTAGTTTTCAAGATATATACGTGTAAGTGTTAATGCCTGGCTTATTGATATAGTTACGGGTTTGATATCAAAGGGAAAACCTTGGTCAAATTCTAGCACATGTAAGAAAAATCAAACTAAAGGTTAAGAAATAAAAAGTAATTAAAAAAATGTGTGCAGTAGTTCACACATGTCAGAAGTGAAACCATCAGAAAACAATTTTTTTTTAAATATCCTAAGTAAGTGGTATTGTATTATACCTCTCGAGCGTACTGCGTATGAAGTCTGGTCATCTCACACCTCTAGGCCAATCCGACGACGATCACAATCGTGAAAATCAGGACTTGCATTAACCATGTATAATGTAAATGTATTCTATCTCATTCTCTCGTAGGCTAAATCATATAGATGTATATGGTTGTCTCTTTTCACTGTCGCCTTTTCGTTTTATCGAGTCTAAAATCAAAACGGAACTAAAGTAATTTTTATTATTATTTCAGCTCCTTGGTTTAATTGCCTAGTTTTATTTGTCAAGACCTACTTTTTTATATGTATATAGCTAGCTAGGTTACGCAACCAAACATTTGACCAATATCTTCTTAGATAAGGTTTTCCGCTCACCTGTCATGTATAATTATCAATAGGTAACAAATTAATTACATCATTTACGTATTTATCTTTTCTCCTTCGGTCGCTATAAAAAGGCTTACGTTGGATTATTACATTTATTTGTGAGGACAAACGGTAAGAATTATGATGCCTTTATTAAATGTATTTCAAATATGAAGGCCTAATTTTATGTTTTTTATAAATACATTATTATTCTAGTTTAATTAAAGGATTTTCAGTCTTTACTACTATAAAACAAAATGATTCAATTTATAATAACCGAGAAAAACAAATAATCTATTTAACGTTGTTCAAATAATTTTAATAATATAGTAATTAGTTGACCGTTCAAGTTCTATTTTCAACTTTGCCTTTTTGTACTCAGATAAAATCCAGTTCGAAAAATGAAAGCTGTGCTTTTATCCTTGGTTGTGCTTGCTGCCGGCGTCACCGCCTGGCCCGGAGCGGAAAATAGAGGTAAGTGTAGTATGAGCTACTTCAGTAATTTCTTTCGCGTGAAATTAGAATCCCTTTTAAATCCTATTGTTCTTAATATTTCTTAAATACTTTACTAGTTTTTTAACGAAGAATACGTATTTTTTTAACTTTAGCAGTTATGGGATTCCTATATAAACGTTCCTTTTTTTTTCCTCTATTTAAAAATTGATTTTAGAAAACTCTTTAATATGTAGCTATATACAACAACAATCTACTTTTGAAATTTTACATATGGCCCAACTACGTCTTATCTTCTAAATTCGTATCTAAAACGCCTCGTCTGAACCTTTTCAAAGAGTCATGTCTTTGGGAATCTTAGACTTGAAATCTTAGAATTGTTCAAAATTTTCGTGAAAGTCATTTCATTATGTCATTTCTACATACAAGGTGGAACGGTATACGGCGATAAGGCTTCTACAATTGATCAACACACTGGTTCTATCACCTTCTAAGTATATATTTTTATAGTTGAAGATTACATATTTATAAAACCAGATATAATTTATTTTACAGCTGTCGACCAGAAAATTGGACGAATTATCGACGATATCATCATTATCTTCATCGAGGAACTTTCTCAATTGATCAAGGATAGAGGTCTTGACCCGTACCGTCTCGAGAGCGGTGAGGCCAGCTACGTTTTGCCTGATGCTGAGTAAGTTCAAATATATTTCATATAACATACCTATACTGCATTCAGCTATATTTTTACCAGTAGCGAATTAAAGACTTTCGCGGCCCTCCGCGCCTTTTATTGAATAAGGTTGGAGATTTTTGGCTAAAAAATTGCGAACCAATAGTGTACTTCGATAGCATAAAGACCATTAAGCTATTGCCTATTTTCCTTTCAAGTTTTGCCAATGATTTTATAAAATAAAAGATTTATTCAAAGGCAAGCTAAGCCTACCCCGTTCTCAATTTCTTCCGCCTGAACACGACAATCAGAAAATCTACGTCAGACTGTCAACTTGAAGCCAATGGAGTACAAGAAAATAACCCACCTGCCACCAAACACTCTCTAAAATAGTTTTTTTTTTATAAAAAGGAAGTAGCAAATGTCATGAATGTCATCTCATGTTAAGTGGTAAATGGAGCAACAATGCGAAAATGCGTCGATCGACGTGGCTTTGAATTCTATAATTAGTCTGACCTATTGATGAAGGAAACTATCACGATGAAATCATGGCATGGTAACAGAGCATTTTGTAATGTTCACTTGGCCATCTCTTACCCTAAAGTTAAAAATCTGTTGCCAGTCGCTTATCTGAGTATTCCGGTAACAGCTGCTCTTATGAACCAACTCCAACAGGCTTAATGTCTATCACAATATATACGACATAGTTTTTAACCATGTCTTGAAGTTGTGGTTAAACACTAGCCTATATATCGACAAAAGATATATATATATATCATCAATTTGAAATACGACTGCAGCCCTGAATTTAGACTATAATGCAATACTCTAGAAGACTAAGTTGTATACTGAAGTGCGTGTTAGTCCGGAACACTGCAGCTTGCGGTGGTAATTTCTGTATTATCCTAATTAATCTCATGTATTTATTTGTTCCCGTAGTTTCTTCAGTGTACACGGTTCTGTCCAGAATGTCGCTCTTGACGGTCTGAGCGACATCGTCGTCGACGATGTGTCGTATAATCTTAACACTGGCCATTTGCTCGTCGCTGTAACGTTCCCTAAAGTCTCTGGCTCCGTCGGTAAGTGTTTCAGTTTATTTTCTCATTGTTACTCATCTAAAATAGTAGACAATATTAAAAGCTGAAATTTCATAAATATTTTCATAAAGTAATATAAGTTTCATAAATATCATAAGCATTATCTCTAGGTAGGATATTGATATGGCTTTTGACGACTCATATAGCAGTAAAGATTTATTATATACCATACTAGCTGTGCCCCGCGGTTTAATACGCGAATAATTTAAAAGAAATCGCTGATTGACGATTTATAATACTTCAGTATAGACAATATTTTTATGCATCACAACTCGCACGGCTCGTCCGTGCCACTACACCTGTATTCCTGTACCCGAGCCGAGTTTAGAATTTTAATTATACATTATCTCACAAACTATTCGCCCAAATAAAATACTATAAAGAGTAAAGTTTAAAAATTAAAATTAATAAAATTAAAATAAAATTGTCTTGATGATAAAGTAACTTTAGTTCGTAAGGATTCATATGCCTTTCCTAATAATAATGCTCATAAATCACTTTTATAGATATATACTACACTTTTATAGATTATATACTAAATATTTTGAACTGCTTCATTGATATAATCGGTGTAATTATTTATAATAAATTATAGTCAAAAAATCCCATGTATTTATAACTATAACATATGACCCATGTTACAAGTTATAATAAAATAATAATTAAAATTTAGTTTTAATTCCAATATAACATTTTCGATTATTATCAACAGCTGTAAAATTATTCATAATTGATTTATTGTTATTGAAAATAAATGAATAAGTATCTTAAGCCCTTTTATCTACTTCAACTCAAACATTATACCTACAATCAAAGCTTTATTGTATACTTACATATTTTGAAGAAGTTATCAACTACCGTAAATCTAATTATAAGTAGGTGAAGATTTTGATAAACAGAAGCCATTCTTCAATTATTTCAGAGGCAGCAGCTGGCGAGATTAACTTCTTCACACGTACCTGGTCTGGTGAAGGCAGTGGAAGGTATATATCAATTTAATCTGTTAATATTCCGTATTTTTTATGTTGAGACAAGCTGTACCCGTGGTTCCGCTCGCAAACTACAGAATGCCGTCTGTCGATCTCAAGCGCGAATCGTGCTGCCCCCGTTCCCACCGGTCGAGCGCGAGTTATTATAGAGACAAAAATGCTTATTGTGGGTGATCCTTAGGAGATAGACATATGCTAATAATCTTGAGTTATTTAAGCACCCCGAAAACATTTTTTTTTTGCGATTGATTCACCATTATCGTAACTGCTTATTGCGTATGTACTTTATTTAACAAAATATATCTTATATCCTGGCCAGATAAAATATATATGCAATCTTTAAAAAAGAAACATGAAAATCGGATAGGTGGTTTCCGCGTGAAAAGAACATAAACGGACTGACAGACAGAGAGAGTTGAGTTTTATAATATGTATAAAAGAAGGTCTACTATTGAGCCGAGATGTTGCAAGTTTTAACCAAACATATGACATTTGTGTGTTGATATTTGAGCATAATTGTCAGCAGTGTGTTTTGGTGTTAAATTCTTATAATATATGCTAATTTTTTTTTAAATTTATAGTGGGTAAAGTGGCAGTACTTTGCCATATGGTGAGCACAGTGCATTCCAAAAACAACGGCCATGATCGAGAGATTGGCAATCCATCGCCGTCAAGTCTATCTGCAAATGGATAAATACTGGCTGATCTTAAAACGCGACAGCCCAACAGATAGTCTTGTAACGATTAACGCCCCACGTCTATACGTGCCATTATGGCGACTATTACCAGTGGCAATCAAGTTAGACACAATTGTAGAGTTTCTGGCGGGATCTTGAGATTCCATGTAGTAGTTTTTATTTTTAATTTATTAACTTAAGTACTTTGACCCTCTATTATGTCATATTGGTAGAATTTTGCGTAATATAGTTTGGTTATTGTGCATACGTGAAGTGGATTATAAATATTAACTGGAAACATGCATTTTGAGATGTCACAAAAACTTCCTAGAAAGTTCTAACAGGAGAGCCACCATCTTGTTGGATGAACTTTGTATATTAAAAATACTACGAAGACAAACACATTGACACTGGCAAGTGCTTTTTGCGGCGCCAAAACAAGAAGAAAAAGACACAACTGTAAACTACCAGAAATACAAAATCTAATGAAAATTTTATTTTGCTCCCGAGTGCAGAATGAAGTATGGCTAACTCTATGTTAATGTAATTAAGTTCATGTTAATGGACAAAAAAAGTGAACATTTAATAAATTTGTCTACAGCCTTGCTCTCAATGGCGTCCGTTTGAAAGGTGAAGCCAATGTCCGTATTGGAGGTGCTGGTGTCAGCGTGGACCGAGTCCTGATCGGCGTGACCGTCGACAGCATCGACGTAAGCTTGTTTACTATTAAATATGAAATCTTGTATCCTGTAAAGATGAATCTTCACTTGATCTTAAGTGAAGATGTGGCCTAAAATATAACACGCTAAGCCTAATGGAAGACTAGCTCTCAAGTGCAGCTGCCGCAACGCATCTGTTGGTACTTGAAGACAGATTTTCAACTTGATGGTGGTAGCTAGCCACCTGGGGATTGGAAAAGGCCCTACCATCATGCTATGGTCTCCTCACGATGTTTTTCTTCGCCGAAAGCTCAGGCTCATTGCAGGGATTCGAACTCACGTCAATCAACACGAAGTCGTACACGCTACCACTGAGCTATCATTGTTTCAAATTAATTATTATTTATTGATTAATTTCCTCATTATTATCTTATTTTTTTACAGTCTAATATCAACTTGAACCTCTTTGGCTACGAGCTCTCTGACTATCTTAACACCTTCTTGGGAGACATCCTCCCGGCCGCCCTCGAGACACACCAGGTAAGAAGTTATTTAAAGTCATATTATAATATTTTAATGTAAGCAAGTGTTTGGAACTGCTAGAATAACTCGGGATACGTGGAGGAATGTATTACGACCTAATTAAGAAAAAAGGAAATTTCATGAACTGGTTTTGTCGATGTAGGCAAAGCAGCATTCAGGTGTTTAAAAGGAACATCTTGAAAGAACTTTTTGAAGTTATAGTTTTATTAGTTGCATTCTGAAAAACAAGAGAGTAAATTTTTACGATGCGCGCGCAATTTATAACAAAAAGTCTGCACTAATGAAGTTGCGTGCTAAAGTTACATGTAAAAGCATAAGCAAAAATAAGTAAAAGCATCATAGCAAACAAGCAAGCAAGCAGCAAACATAGTACACTAAACTCAGACTTATGAAGGCGTATAACTCTCTGGGTATCGAGTGAAAATTAGCGCTGGAGGACTCGGCACCTTCAGCATATATACTGACTCGGTGCCCATTTGCTACACACACATCTCAAAGTAACGTTATGTCATATTATCGACAATCTGTATTCTTGATTAATTTTTTAGTTATTCTTGTAGCTTGTGTGTGTGTGACAAATAAATGTCTTTTCTTGCTTCTTTCTTTCTTTCTTTTGAACAACTCATAAGGGAATCTCCCGGATCTAATTTATAGATGATGAAGATTTCAGCTTGATGGTGATAGCTAGCCAGACGGACGTTAGAAAATGCCCTACCACCATGCTATGGTTTCATCACGATGGTTTTCTTCACCGAAAGCTCAGGCTCATTGTAGGGATTCGAACAATAGATGTGGTGTTGGTGATCTCTCTCATGGTTTGCTCACAAATGTCCAGTAAAAATAAATAAAAATTAGCTACGAAGCGGAAAAAGTTGTGTTGCCGCTCAAAGTAAAATAAAAATGCTTGATCGTTTACGGTCGTTTTAAGAGGCAAATTATGAATACCACAGCTGAATAGTGAATACCAATCAGAGTTAAAAAGCATTTAAGAGCTGCAAAAAAAGAAAATATTACCATATTCTTTAAACTTTTGCTTAAACTAGAAAATAATAATTATTTAAAAAACAACATTATATAAAAAAAACCTAAATTCGCGAAATTCCACTCGTACTGTACATAGAACAGTGCGTACAAGTCTGTTCGTTACACAGCTAGGTCAATTCGACGACGATCATAGTTGTGAAAATTAGGACTTGCTTTAACCCTGTATATTCTATCTCATTCTCTCGCAAGCTAAATCCTATAGATGTATGTGTTTGTATCTTTTTAGAGTAGGTCAAACATTATTTTCCATATAACTCCCATCCCGCGATAAGGAACTCTCTCATTAAACTGCTTTTATTTATTTTTGCTTACCTTGAAGCGCATGCTCTATATTCCTATACAAAATGACCATTCTGTATTCACGATTTCTGTATTCGCGGCATAATTGTGGAACTTAACCCCTGCCAATAAGTATGTTTTACTGTGCGATACTTAAGATAAATAGGGTTTGATACATAAGGATATTTATATTTCTTAGCTAAGAATGTACAAATGTAATTAATGTCTACGTAATTCTTCAAACAGATTTGTTATATGTGTAATCTTGTTATACAGAAACCAATCAGTGGACTGCTTGGACTCATCGCTGAACGGATCATAGACAGGTTCTTGTAAGCGGTGAAAACATCTGAATATTACGTTATACCTACATAGTAATATTGGAAATTGCTGTTATGAGTTATATAAACTGTTATTTATGTAAATAAATATTTATTTTTCCAAAGTAATGCTTTTTTACTTAAACTTAAATTTACCTTCTGTTAATTACATAATAAGTATAATATATTCACGACAATTTTGGGTCTGTGGACTCATAAAAATACAAAATATAGAGCACAAAACATTGAAAAAAATCTACACCGAGCCTCTAATAGAAATTATAATAATCATACAATAATTGTAAATTGTTTAAGCCTAAGAATTTTAAAAAATACTGTCTTAAGCTCATCTACATAGCTTAAGGAACTCCTGTATAAAATTTTATTCTTCTATACCTACTAGGGATTGTCTGTCAGCCTTTAAAATTACATTTTACTGATTCGCAGTATCAAAAGAATATTGCGATATATATAAATTACAGTGGTTTATTATACTGTATTTACTACAAAATCTAAAATTACAGTAAAACTACTGTAATTACAGTGTACTTGGCAACACTGTATTCAACTGTGTATAATATTTAACAATGACGTCACGTCTTCTGATTGGCTTTTCCAATCACGTAAGTCATAGACAGAAAAACTTAATTTTCTCAAGGAAAAATTAAATAAATAAACAATTTTCTTTGTTAACAAGAGCAGAGGCGAGGCTGTCTTTCAAACTTTGGCGCTGAATATATTTAAAACGGCCCTCTTCGATATCGTTAACTGCGTCCTGCTTTAAAATAAGCCCAAGAATAACTTTATACCTGTATCTAAGTGAGTATTCTGAAGAGCTGTTAACTCTAATTCACTCCTCTCCTTTCCACAACAGAATCATAGGCGCTGGGCTTCGGAGTCACAGTTTTACGATAACCTCTATCTCGGTACGAACTAAAAAAATATCTTTGTCTTATTTTAGACGTACGGTGAAGCTATCGAATCATCTCCTAGCCAATGTGTTCTCTCTTTCTTATGATATCGGATCCTTCAAGCGTAACGTGAAGAGATATTTATGCGGGTTGGCATAACAGACCGAGGTATTGCTGACCTTTCGGTAGTCGCCATTGCGTTTGGTTTGTACTATGCTTGCCATTATGGAGAGTGCCGTCAATTTGTTGAGCAAGTATATAAAATGTAATATAAAACGCCATCAAATGGAACTCTACCAATTTCCAAACCGGCCCACCATATATCGATACCAAATTCCGAACTTCATAATCGAGGTTGAAGAGATAGCAGCAGTCTCGCTATATCTCATCAGTGTATATTATAATTATATTCAACTCTACATATATACGGAAATTCAGAAAGGAACATGATATCAATAACTATAACTATACACAAAAATAGGACAAGGGAAACATGAAATTATTCACTCAGAAACAATAATTTCGTTTAGATGAAAAATTATTTCCTATGAGCTCATCAAGTCACATATGGTACACGTCCGACATAATTCTTCTTCTTCTCAATTATGGCTTCGCACTATTCGTGCATTGGGCCAGTGTCAAGTACTTATGTTATTTTTGTAACCAAAGCGAGGGAAATTTTCCAGTCTTATGTCGAATTCAGGGCCCTAACAAGATGGCGGCTCCCTTGTTAGAACCTTCCAGGGAGTTTTTGTGTCATATCAGAATTCATGTTCTATGTATATTATTTTCAATTCACTTCACTTGTGCACAATAATAACCAAGCTTTATTATGCAAAATGCCACCTGTTTACACAATATAGGGTCTAAAAACACAAATTTATGTCAGTCAGTTCAAAAAAAAAAAAAAAAAAAAAAAAAAAAAAAAAAAAAAAAAAAAAAAAAATGACAGTCTGAGATCCCGCCAAAAACTCCCGACACATAATTGACAACCACATACGCTCTGATGTATAGAGGGTTGGTATGTGCGAGTTTGTCAACGTGTACGAACTCTTTTGATGAGTTTCACTATGTCTTTCTATTTGTCCGCAGTATTATCCGCGTAATTTGGTATGGGTATACATATTAATCACGACGACAATGTTTTAAATTAAAATCTTGAAATAAAAGCTTTTAGGGTACCTCCCCTACATGTAAAGTTGTAATGTTTTTGTTTTCGTCTATCCCCTTGTATGTGGTGTCGATGGATAGGTCGTTCAAAGATATTGTGGGTCTGTGAAAACTATTTTTCAATTCAAGGTTCCGTTTGGGAAATGATAAGCTTTGAAGTGCTAATTTTTGTTAGAGTCAAGTGTCCCCGCCCCAAAACTATCAGAGGTAAGTAGGCTTTACAAGTTAACGAGTAATATTCAATCCACTTATAAAATTAAGCTTTAAATTGCTAATTTTTGTTAGAGTCAAGTGTCCCCAGCCTCTGCCAGTCAAATGGTTATTTTTGGATATGTAAAAAAAATACATGGCAGTAGTAAATATAAAGAAATTCAAAGGAAATCTATGTCAGCTAAGTAGGCTTTACAAGTTAACGAGTAATAGTCGATCAACTTATAAAATGTACGTTTAAAGAAGTAATTTCGTACAAATTCCATTGAAAATGACTTAAAGCCTGCTAAGTCTGTATATTGCGACGGACAACTACGGAATCCTATTTTTTTTTATACTACAAAGGTGTCAAACAAGTATATCGCCCACCTGATGGTAAGCAGCTACCGTAGCCTATGGACGCTTGTCATATCATTGGTATAATTAGCGCGTTTCTGAATTTGAACCCCCTATTCCAAGGAGCTCTGGAAACCCTACTCACCGCAGGAACACAACAATAGGTCATTTGATTGCGATCTTCTTGTAGGGTGGAAGTATCCCACCAGTTAGACTGCCGCAAGTAGAGAGAAATCTCTAAAGACTTCTCTCTATACTGCGAGTGGACACACACGTACTTGGCCATTTTTTTTTTATAACACGATTAAGAGGCTTAGTATTAAAAAATACCTATAATAATGTTGTGTGTTTTTAGATTGGATATTTTGGATTGATTCCAATAGTATTTACAAAATAAGTTAAATAATATTGGTGGTTAAAACATAGCTCTCGTGGAATAACAAAAAACGTATTTTCGCTAAACCATGTCGCAGACACTATCTAGTTTGATAATATTTTTGGTTATGACTAACTTTCTAAATCCACAAATCTGATTAGGAAAAATATTTCTCAATAAGTAGTCGATAATCTATTGCACCTGTTTCACTATATTTTATCAGTTAGAATGAGATAATTAATTTCAGGTGTTTATCATTTCATAGTGATTGGTATAAATAAGCCTGTTGAAATATACCATTTATATAGTCCACACCACAGCACACCGTTTAAGAGATATACAACGTAAGTATACACGTTATATCCATACTAATTATATAATAAATATAATAAAGTTGAAAAGATTTTTGTTTGTTTGTTTAAACGTGCTTATCTCTGGAAGTAGAAGTCGGATTTGAAAAATTATTTTTGTATATGATAGCCAGACTCATGACGAATTCGACTGCAGCAATTAACATTGTCGGAACTTTATTTTAACGATTTTTATTTTTATGTACTAGATGTATTCAAAAGTATTCAAATATCTATATCTCGAACCTGGTAAACTTTAAAATCTAATAACTGAAAATAAAGATACAGTCCAGTTATGAGATTTTAAACTACAGGGTAGAAGTAGTTGATATTTTAATACTTCTAGTACATAAAAATAAAAATCGTCAAAATGTAGTTCCGAAAATGTTAATTGCTGCAGTCGAATTTTATACAACTTTAAGCTACGATCCTAAAAAGTAGATCAGTAACTATATAAGTCAACAATCTGGCAAAATGTAGCTGTAGCTGTAGTTGTCAGTAATCAATATTATTAAGCACGGAAAGTGGAACAACGGTAGGCCTACACGGGCACGCTGGTGGCGACGTCGTGGAGAATTTATCGAATAATTTAACACGGTTGGAACTCGTGGGGCACAGGTAGTTCTTAATATATTACGTGTGCACTAGTTTAGTGTAATAAATTTTTGCTTTTACATATTTCGTTATTGTAAGTGATTGAATTTGGGGTGGTGAAATGGTAAGTTCCTCCATTGAAGAATGCGTTGTGCCTGTTTCAAATCTGACGGCATATAGTAAGGGTATTTAATGTAAAACATATAATGGCGCGTTTAGACGAGTTAGGGAGTAAACGAGTTCTGATGGGACGTCGCTACGTGCAATTTGGTCAGCGCTGCGTTGCGTCTGGTCGGCTATTACCTACTCTGCGAGGAAAGAGTAGGAAAAGATATTACTAAAGTTACGTTTTTGTCTATTGTTTTGGAAATTCTTTATTCGTATCACTTGTATTTGACTTTTAATTTTTCAGCTGACACTCAAGTTTCGCCATGAAAGCTGTAGTATTTGCTTTGGTTGTGCTCATCGCAAGTATCAACGCCTTGCCCCAAACCAAAAATGCAGGTAATTTGAAACCTATTTCAATATATCCTGAAATTATATTTAATACCTGAACGTTCAAGCTTTGCTCGTGTCTAGGTAAACTTGGAAAGTAAAATATTATCTTAATACAAAAATTTAAACCAAATCATTAGAACCGTTACCGAAAACCCAATTAACTATATAAAAGTGTATGTAATACATATAAAAATAGCTCACTTTATAGTTTTGCATGTAATCATTTATTTCATAGCCAATTTATGATTGTATATGGAAAAATGTTTCCAATTTTTTATTCAAATTGAAATGAATAACAAATAAAATCAAAACAGTGATGGCTTAGTGTAGATGAGCTTTCGATGAAGGAAAACATCGTATTGAAACCATAGCATCGTTGTAGGGCACTTTCTAATACACGCTTGGCTCGTTACCTAGTTCAAAATATGTCGCCAAGCCCCTATAGGTGTATTCCGGCAGCTGCACTTGAAAGCCATTTACCCCACCAGGCTTAACGTGTCACTATATTGGGCCACATCGTCATTTAAATCAGTTGAAATTGTAGCCATAACGCTAAGCCTATAAACGATTTAAAAATGTAGTTACTAATTATGCAAAAAATATTTATATATTTTATTTTAATAATGGAGAACAAAAAAGTTTATTCTTAATGATCGTTAAGATTACAATTGCTAACAATTTTGTATCTTTTATTTTGACTTTCTAAAATTGTTTTTTTTTTGTACAGGCGTTGCGCCTAATAGCGAACGACTTGTCGCCGAGATCGTCGTCACACTGATCGAGGAACTGTCTCAGCTGATTAGAGACAGAAATCTTGACCCGTACTACCTGGAAAGCGCTGAAGCCACCTACACTTTGCCTGTTGAAGGGTAAGTTTCAAGTTGTTTAAATATTTATTAAACGTTGCTATACAACGACCTGAGCAGTTATCATGAACATCAAGCAATATGGCAAGCTACAGGCAAATACGGTACAAGAACAATGATAGGATACACGGAGCATGGTGGCTGCGCTATGAAGAGTTTGTCGAATAAATTAAAGACGGGTGGAATCGTAAGTTACAGCTAGTGAAATAATAACGTCTCCGATATGCAAGTGTTACCAAATTTACAGGTTATTAATAAACATAGCAGTTGTAAATAACATTGATAAAGTATTTTCATTTTAAACCTTTCTGTAGACTTAAATGTATCTGAAACGGACGAATGGATTACATAGAAGAAGGACAAGAATCTATATCTATATTATTATGTCATTCAATGTCTGTTTTTTTAGTATATTGACTGCAACCGGCTCCGCTCAGAGCGTTGCACTCAACGGTCTTAGTGATATCAGAGTCAACAGCGTTGACTTCAATCTCCTCACTGGTGCCTTGAACGTCGACATAACCTTCCCCAAAGTAGCTGGTTCCGTCGGTAAGTATTTTATTATGACTTAATTCTACTAACGCATCAAACAATACATTTGAAATAATTGTAATAACATCTCATGAAATGTAGGTACACTTTTAGATGTCACAATAATTTATATAATTTATTTTGTTTTCTCATTCTGACTCGTACATAACTAATATTAGGTCTTTACCTATGAAATTGCCGTTTTGTATGAAAAAATTTAAACGATGTTTTTTCATGTATTTTTTATTTGTATTAATCGAAGTAATCACCCATGCAATCAATGCATCTTTGCCAGCGCAGTGGCAGTTTATTGATGCCCTTCTTAAAGAAATCAGCTGGTCGGGAGGCAACAAATTCTTCAAAGGCATTTTGTACTGCCTCTCGGATATTGAATTTTTTTTCCGCCAAGGAGTTATCCAAATTCTGGAAAAAGTAGTAGTCTGTAGGCGCAAGGTCTGGTGAGTAGGGCGGATGACGGAGAACTTCCAACCCCAGTTCTTGCAACTTGGAGACCGTCTGTTGTGCAGTATGAGGTCGCGCGTTGTCGTGCAGGAGCAGCGGAGACGAGCGATTGACCAATGCTGGTTGGAGATGTGCCAGCGTCTCCATCATTATGTTCAGTTCTTCACAGTACACATCTGCAGTAATGCTCACCCCGTTTGTTAAGAAGCTGTGATGAATCACACCGGCGCTAGACCACCAAACAGTGACCATCACTTTTCTAGGGGTAAGTTTTCGTTTAGGGCATTGTTTAGGTGCTGAACCAGGATCCAACCAACTTGCTGAGCGCTTGCGGTTATCAAACAGAATCCATTTTTCATCGCAGGTAACAATGCGGTTCAAAATTCCTTCATTTGTGTGTCTGTTGAGCAGTGCAAAGCACGTCTCGATGCGTACTTCGCGCTGGCGATCATTGAGTTCGTGGGGCACCCATTTGTCAAGCTTTTTTACCTTGCCAATTTGACGCAAATGGACCAATATTGTTTTGACGCTAACGTCCAAAGCTGCTGCTAATTAAGCCGTAGATTGTGTATCATCAGGTTCCACAATCGCTATTAATTCGTCATTGTCGACCAAAGTCTTCGGACGACCGCGAGGTTCATTTTCAGGTCGAAATTCCCAGAACGGAAGCGAGCAAACCAATAACAGGTGGTGCGTTGGTTTGTAGTGTTAGCTCCGTAAACGTCGTTTATGTTGCGTGCCGCTTGTGCCGCGTTACTGCCACGACGATACTCATATTCCATAATTACTCGAATTTTTAACGTATCCATGATGACAAAAAAGATTGAAATTCGATGAAAATGTAACACTAATCAATAAACAAATCACTGCTTTTGGAAAAAGAATTCCATGTTTTTAAAATAAAATTAATTTGAAATTAGAATTCTTAGCCAAACAAAAATTATTTTGATTTGAAATGGCAAGTAATGCAGAACGGCAATTTCATAGGTAAAGACCTATTATGTGCATCTCTTTCGTTCGCTTAATGTTTAGAAATATCTATAATATTTTGCCATTTTAGGTAACGCAGCCGCGGAGGTTGTCATTCTCGGAAACACTCTTACCGGTGAAGGCAGTGGAAGGTAAATAACACATTTATATTCAAAACATTTACATGGGGCATTGTTAAGTGTAGCATTTACTGCTCATGGTCAATATACTCAAGTTGAGAATATATCAGTAAATATTAAAGATTTGCTTTGGCAGTTACACTAGAGAGCTATTCGTATCTACGTTTCCCGTCACCAAATACATCTTTGTACACATTGTCACTAAATAAATAATGCGTCAGGTAAACAAATTTCGTTTCAAGAAAGAAACAATTATGTTTCTTACAAAATGTATTTTGTTAATAATTTGATTTGTTTTCTCTGCAGCCTTGTTCTGAACGAGGTTCAAGTGACTGGCCGTGCTGTAGTTGGTATCGGCGGCTCTGGTGTTGCCATCGATGATATCTACATGACTCTGTCTGTCGCGAGCATCGATGTAAGTTACAAATATAGTCGTCATTAAAAAAGTTAATTATTATTATGGAAAGTTTTTACATAGATCTTCTTCTTACCATTATCTCACCTAGGTAGAGTCGGCAGGACGTGTTCTCCTATTCCACTTTCTCCTATCAACTATCTTGTCAGTATTTACAACTTTTATACATAACTCTACCACGTAATCTTCTTTCATCCTTCTCTTTCGTTGTCTATCACTCAGATCCCACACATCACGACGGATCTTATATCGGTCTTAATTCTTTACATGGTTATCAAATTAATAATAAATTGGATTTGGAATAAAAAGTCGGTCACAATTAAAAAACGCTTATCAGACAACATAATATAAAAGTGTAATTAAATTTTTATATAACAAATGCCTTCACTTTTCAGGCTAATCTCTACGTGAACATCTTCGGCTACGATCTTTCCGATGAATTCAACAAATTCTTTGGAGTCACCCTTCCAGCTGGTCTTGAGACTTACGATGTAAGTGAACTGTAATACTATGGTGTCAGTTTTTATGTTAAGTGGTCCTTGAAGTCCAATGCTCAAACAAGTCTAAGACTCGTCACAAAACTAACAATGACAGCTTTCTACACCTGAGGACTAAATTACAATATTAGTGAGCCTGTGCATTTTGCAAACTACACTCTTTAGGTTAAAGGACTGCTGCCTTGTGACAGAAAAGAATTTAGCAGTTTTAGTTATTTTGACAAATAATTCTCAAATTGTACTACTTTTCAAAGTATACTTTTTGTGTTTTAATTCTTTATAAATTTAGTGTTATGGCCACAATTTCACCTGATGTTAAATTATGTGGCCCAAGATGGTGGACGCTAAGTCTTGTGGGGAAACTGTCTCTCTAGTGCTGCTGCCGGAATACCCTTATAGGTACTTGGCACTAGATTTTCAACATAAGGGTGGTAGCTAGCCAGACAGGCATTAGAAAATACCCTACCTTCATGTTATGGTTTCATCAAGATGTTTTCCTTCATCAAAAGCTCTGGCTCATTGTGGGGATTCGAATTCACGTCCATCGATGCGGTGTCTGCACATGCTACCATTGAGCCACCATTCGTTTTAATGTCCAAACTGTTCCGCCTGATGATAAGCCGTCTTGAATTGTGTAATATATGTATATTGTGTCTGCACAAAGAACCATACTACATTTTTTCATTATGGATGCAAATGAAAAATGAATCGTCCATCGATAAAGTAATGAGTACATAAGTTTCTATACAACATAACATATAGATTCCTCATTCGTTCGATAGCTTCAATGCTATGCTACAATACTTCATACATAGCTTTTATTGAGTTATGTTCATTAATCTCGATCTTCGGTTGAATAGTTATTTTCATTAATCTCGATTTTCGGTTGAATTAAGAGCTGTGCTGATGGATAGCTCCAGTTGTTCGGAAGTTTGGTTCAATCACGGTTTTGCGTATCTTTCTTTCCGCCGTATTCCTTCAACGTTTGCAGTTAACAGCTTCTTTTGTAAATTATCTGACCCTCCTTTTGCGTTGTGGTCAAAAACAGCCGTATCGTATTATTCAGAATACGCAGATTGTTGAGAGTCGAAATTATTTCTCGGTGATTATGGAAGGGTAAAGGGTAAAGAGAAGGGTAAAGATGTTTTCAGAAAATATTCTGATTGTAGTCTAAGGGGAGAATATACCTATAAGTATATATAAAAACTAATTATAATCCTACGATTTAATCTAATTCTATCGTTGTCCTTTTCAAACGCCTGTGAATTAGTTACTAATGTATTTATTTTATTGTAGGGCTTGATTTTATATTTCACCATGCAAGCTTACTGCAATTATTGATTATACAAATTTATTCGGTTCTGACAGGAACATTAAGAAAGTATTTTTTATTCTATAATTATTATTTTTTCAGAACGAAATCAGCGTCATCCTCGAGTATATAGCTAGACGCCTTATCGACAGATTCCTGTGAGCGATGTCAAAAACCAGTGTATGTGAAATTAAAAATATATTTAATAATTTATGAATGTGAATTTGTTTAATATAATATTATGTTTTAATAATACTATGTAGTTTTATTCACTTACGAAGATAATTTTAAACCAATTGTAACGTATTTAAATATTATAAACCGATTAGCAACATAATTTTTAACTATCAACTCATTTTATACTAATCTGCATAAGCTTGCAAGACTGGAAGAACTTCTTCCAGGCTTAAATCTGGAAGCACCACCGCCACACCCATCTTTTATATAATCTAGTACAGGTTATAATTCTGCCAAGTTTTGAAGATACTGTTGAAACTGTTAATAACTTTACATATTATATAGGCAAGTACTTAAATTAATTTGTATAATTATTTTTAAATATAGAATAATATAATAAACCAGAATATAATATTATAGTAGTTTATGAAACTGAAACATACGTTGCGTACATTGGAATTGAACTTAATAAATAGTTCAAAGTTAAAAGAGTAATAAATAGTTCATTGATTATAATAATTATTCAAGTTTTCCGAAAACGAAGTAGCCTTTCTTGCATTTTTCATTCCATAAAGTCGTGAAAGCATTTATCATATAATTTTCTCGATTTTGCTTGTAATAGATTATGAGCCATTTCCGTTGCCGCATTTTATATATCGAGCGGAGAGAAATTTTCTCCACATTCACTGCTATCAAATATTTTTAAGCAAGAATAAAAAATATGTCACGAAAAGTACAACAAACCGTATGAATGGTGCCAAACCCCAGCACTTCACTGCGCATATACTATAGCGGGCGCTGCCACAGATAAGTAAAAATTAGAATCAAAACTTTTTTGTAATGATGAAAAAATAAAATCATGATCATAAAGTTGATTTGGCTGAACATATTCTCCCAACGATGATTTAATTTTCGCAAAAATAAGAACGCAATATTTCACTAATTACACTAATAAATAAAGATAAAACTTAAATACAATCACAAAACTATAAAAACAGCCAGTGACTTCACGTTCGTGAAAAAATTGAACGTGGACTTTGACGTCACGACTCGATTTGACCAATAGCGTTGCGTTTTACGATTTCAGATTTCGACTTTATATGAATGAAAATCTATAAACAAAAGGCAAATAAAAAAACGTTATAAATGTAATTACAGTAATTCAAAATACAGGATTCAAAATAATAATCTGAACCTATATTTAAATTAAATGGATATTCCCTATGTCTTATCACCCTACAGCTGTCAGAAAGATGTTACTGAATTAAATTTCAGTGACAATAATCATGGAAAACTTTTAGTGATAGTCGGTATTCAAATTATAAATAAATTAAATCAATATTGTGACCAAAAGTACATCGCTATGGTTGATTTAGATATAGACTGGTTGTACTCGCGGCTCCGCTCGCGTGGACTACGGGAAGCTGTCGGTTTAGCACATGCGCGAATTGTGCTGCCTCAAAAATGCTTATTGTGGGTGATACTAAGAAGATAGACATATGCTATGGTTAACTTTATTGTAGGCCTTTTTAAGATATACTACATTAATTTGTTATATCTCTTATGGTTTACTCAGGGTAAGCTATTTAATAGCCCCAAAAGTGTAATTTTTCCGGATTGATTCACCATTATCGTAATTGCTTATTTCGTATATTACTTTATGTAACAAAATATATCCTATAACCTGGCCAGATAATATATCTATAAATTAAAGGAAAAACTATGTAAATCGTAATAGTGGTTTTCATGTGAAAAGGACATAAATGGATAGACGTACAGAGAGAGACGTTGCCCAATTTATTGGACTCGTCAAAACAAATCATATGAGCCCAAACTCGAATGGTTTACTAGTAGCCACTGAAGTGTTCCACTATCCACCTCCTGGCTCCATCATCAGATCAGCTCCAAGATTATAGTGTTGTCATCCGAACTACGTATGCGTACAAAGGTTTATTTCGATATGACAATTAGTAGTAGGTAGGTTAAAAATGACTTGTAAGATTTTATTACATTGTTTGTTAGTTAGTTAGTTACAATTGAAGCTAATATAAGGGTGTTATAGGGCCATAGCTTCTGTGTATGATCCAGTCAGAAATGAGATGAGAGTGGCGATTACTGGGGACTGTCTGAGATGTTGATGAAATACCTTTTTAAATAAAAAAGGAAAAATTACATTGCTAAAAAAAATTGCATTATTTTGGAGCAATGGATTTTCACACAACGACTTCTTCTATTTTATTTCAAGTATGTATATCAATCATTATACCTTTCATATGAACGTTTTAAGAGAATACTCTTTTCTAAGGCTTTGTTTAGACAATTTAGAATTTCGCCAGGCTTCGGAGGCGTAGTGTTACGAAACATACTATTGACAAATTTTTCCGCAAAGATCATATTAGTATATCGGTCATTTAGTAAATGATATTTGATAGGTAAACCATTTGCGTCAATGTTCTCATTGAAATATCTACCGAAAACGTCGTCATAACACAGTACTTCTTATATCAAACTTATGTACCTAAGTATCATTAACGATCGAATGGGACAAACAATGTTAAGGTTCGTCATAGAGTAAATATAAATGTAGATTGTCTGAATAGGTATACGATAATATTAAGAAAAAAAAGATATGCAAATAAATGTACTTAAAACTTAAAATATATTGGAAACAGAAACAGCGAAAAAAAAGGTTCTTTCTGATTATGGTAAAATATATTAATTTCGGAGCAAATAGTTATGTATTTATACGATATATAGATTGTATATATATATATATGAAATAAATAATGTTGCCATTTTATGTTCTCTATTCGTTCCTCCAATTGCGATGCAACTTTGGTGAGTTTATGTGCGCACACCCGCGAAGTTATCTGTATAAGAACAACGAGTTTACAATAGGTTTAAACGTTTCATTTTCCATACAACGGGAACGAAGTACTTAGCAAAAGTTAGTAAATTATACAAATGCATTTTTTTTTTCTAAATTAAAGATAGCTTACAAATGAAATTAAAAAACACACATCGAACTATTTTACAATTGTAAAGAGTAATTAAAATGAGTATATCGTGTTTGCGTAATATAAGCCATTTTTTTCTCTTAGAATATATTTCCCATTAGGCATTTACGATTTTTACTACAGGATTGACTATCTGCGAATATAATTATATATTCACAAATCTAGTTAATTTATCATTAATAACATAATTTTCGTTCGATAACACGATATCCTTATCTATATATAAAATGTACTATAATCTATAAGACTGAAGAATTTGTGTTTAATTAGTACTTTGTTACAGAACAGGTAAGTATTTCTTATTATATTATTTATCAGAACGTTTATTACGTTCATACTTTGTAGAATATTTCTGAATTGGTAATTGATGTAACATTTTTTATATATTTTACATTTTATTACAAGATGTAATTATATTATGTTGATTCTTTATTTATTTATTTTAATCAAAATCTGATGCATCGTCACAGTCACTCGATGGGCTCTCCCCAACATTTATTATAAGTTCCTGTACTCCCAATCCGACGCATTAATGTTTTGGGTTCTTCTCACAATTTTTTTCCAGTGTTCGGCGGTTACTTCCGCACATGCAAATTTTAATAAATCTAACATCTTGTTTGCCGAAAAAGGGAGATGGGTATTGTTTCGAGCAGCATGTCCTTTGATTTGTGCCCATATTAGTTTTATAGCATTGTACTGGAAATGATACGGCGGAAGTCGAAGAACCCAATGACCACATTCGGCAGCTATTTCGTTGGTAATAAATCTTTTAGGGAGGCTTTTTTTCGATTTTAAAATATTCAATAATTGTACTTTTACTACCACTATTACTATCCACATTTTCGCTATGACGTTGGAGCCAGTCAATTATCTCTTGTTTTTTATTGGCCTGCGTCGGCATTTTATCAATTTGTCTGTAGTGATATGTAGCGTTGTCCATAATAATTATCGACGGTTCTTCCAGAGATTGCATCATTTCTTTAAACTATCCTTCATAAATCTCCGCGTTCATATCTTCGTGGTAGTCAACTGTTTTCTTGGGTTTAAAGGCCAGTAAAGCATCTGACACGAATCCTTTCGTAGACCCTGCATGGCTATGATTAGGCGTTCACCTTTTCCCATTGGCACTGAACTAGTGGAAGCGGCGGTGTCGCCAGTCCAGTTCTTATATACTGTGTAGTTTGCATTTAACAAAGTCTCGTCAGTGAAAATAACATTTGACCAATCTGATATCTTTTTGGCTTCGCTCAAAAATTCGCATCGAGCCACAGCAACGTCGTGACGCTCCATCAATATTTTACGTTTGTCTGATTTTTTATAAGAAAATCCAATTTCTTTCAAAACCAAGTTAATGACGATTTCTGGCCATGGAACAAACCTCATTCACGTAAAGAAACAACAAGTTTTTTAAATGTTGGTATTTCTTTGCGCAAGTAATAGTCATATTTATGACGGCGAATAGCGGCAGCGTCGAAGTTGTCAACCGATGTCACACGACGTGGTTGGTATTTTTTCTTCGTCGTACGAAGCTTATTTTCCTGCATGCCGCTTGTACCGTAAGCTTCGGTAGTAATTTTTGAAACAGTAGGTCCACAAAATCCTAATGCGGCCGCAACACGCTCTCACACTTGCGACAGTGGTAATAGCGGGCCACCATTTTGATACTCTGCTTCAAAGTAATTACGAACCTTGATCACCAGTTCTTTCGTCTGCTTTTTCAGAACAGATCCTTTAGGCATTTTTTTGTTTGATAGATGGGCAGCAATCAACACGGAGGAACACCAAATACACAACGTAACGTAACTGCGTAAACTCAGCGAACAGAAATGTAGAGACTATACAGCACGACTGTATTGTTGCGAGTAACCGATTAAAACAAACACAAAAGGGCGGTGGGACATCGAGTGTTCCCAACTTGAAAAAATATATTTGAATGTTTTTGTTGTATTTATCTTTGTTCAAAACATAATAAATATATGCGATCGATATCATTACTTATTTGGTCACAACACTACAACTATCAAATTAGAACTTGTATCGAGTAAATAAAGAAATGGAAATAGTATAATTACTTAAATAGCCTCAATTACGACACAAAGTACATGTGTATAACACAAGATATTGACTATAAACTTTAAGTAATAAAATAAATCAAAGAAATACATCACCCAAACATATACACACACATAAACTCTAACTCACAAATTCATTAACACACTCCATAGAAAACCACATCCAACTCGAATGACAGTGAAAGGTTTTTAGCTTAGTTCAGCTTATTCTAAGCTACATACTCGTAAGGTCGCTATAATACTATCGTTTGTCGAGCGTGCGCGTTCGTCCAACGCTTGACCAGTGGTTCCGCTGCGCGCACGCAGCGTCCATGTTTCGCGTCTGCGAATGCAGTGCTCGTGCGCGCAGCGTCAGCGCTGGTTCCAACGTTGGACGAACGCGCACGCTCGATAAACGCTAGTCTGATAGAGGCCTAAAAATAAATGTAGAGCTAAGTATACTAATACTATTAAGTGATTAGTTCTTGTATATATGTGTATACTAGAAGTGCCCCACGGTTTCACTCGTGTCTAATTTATCCAACAGATTCTCCACAGTGACGCCGCTAATGCGCCCGTGTAGCTCTATCGTAGTTCCACTTCCCGTACTTGCCTACAGCTTGTCATATTGCTTGAAATTCATAGTTACTGATCCGCTCCATAGGGTCGTAGCGTGAAGTTACATAGCCTATACTATTCCTCATAAATTTGGCTATCATATACTAAAATATTTTTACGATTCCGACTGGTAGTTCCAGATATAAGGGCGTTTAAACAAACAACAATGTTATACGTAGCATGTAATATGTAATACGTATAGATATCTGCCAAATTCAGTCTCTTATTATGTTATGAATTATGTACCATATATTTTTAGGATCAAAGATGCGGTTCACGTTAATGCTGTTAGCAGTTGTAGTGGGAATGACGACAGCGTTCCCCCAAACGCAAAGAAATGTTGACCGACTACGGTCTTTATTGACCGATCCCGGTATGTATACTCTACATCTATTTTAGATAATGAAGATTCCGATTACGCAATCCATCATCGTTTTAATAGTACAGTTACTAAACTGCATACGAGTAAAAAATAGCATACGTCATCAACTGCCCAGTCTATGACAGGCGTAATGTACCCATATAGAACCAATAGCACGCATTGGTGAAGATTCTGTTTCGTTACCCAAATTGATTTTCCATTAAATTTAATCATCTTGGAACAAATCAGTGCAATGTGCGACGATAAAACAAACGGATGATATTTTTCTAAATCTTTTTATCAATTAAAAAACAGTATTTTATTTAAAAGTCTTGTTTTTGAAGCAATTTCTATCGTATTCCTTATATTTTTTCCTATAATCATGATGCTACTTGAATTAACTAAATACAAAACTTTGATTGATTTCATTGTAACTACTTAAGGTTCAATGATGCAAATATATTTATCAAAGAGCTACCTCGTGTATAAGATTAAACACTGATAAGTATGACGCAGACTTAAGATTGCTCAGTGCGTTAAGTTGCCATAATAAATGAAATACGAATCAACATGTGATATACCACAAGATTGTCATGATTTTTATAATCTTTTGATAATTATAATAAATTGGCAATATGATAATAAAATTTATCTTTTCCAATTTAACTTATTTCACACAGATATGTAATTTTTCTAAGTTGCGTGAAATTTTATATTCGCCTCTATTAAAAATATACTTACGAGTATATTATTATTTCCAATGGGATATTGATGGGTAGATTAATTTTTGTATGGTCAACAGTAGAAAAATATCCGAACAAACAACCGGAATTATGTGAAAATTAATATTTTATATCTGCGTGCGTGATGGGATTGACGCAATTGATAGTGATTGTGATAATTTGATGTCATTCACACTAGCTGGTCCGTGTGAATATTCATAATATAATAAAATATATCAATATATGGCATTCCCAGTGAAAAAGTTTTTTTAACAAAACGTTTTATGTTTCGTCAATAGCGGAAAATAAAAGTTTTCAAATTATGTATGAATCATTCATTTTAATCAAGAACTAAGGGAGATATTTCGTTACTACAAGAAACACCTTTGAGATATAATATATAGAGATCATTCGGCGTCAATTTGTTATGGATAAAATTGCAAGGCTCTATAGTTGGTACAACGTTCAAACCTAATATGATTCAGTATAGTAATTATTTCAAGAAATATACGCTTTAATGCTTTACTTAATATATAATATAAATTAAATTCATTACAGATGTACCAAATAGAAATAGTGCGCTTGAAGAGATGATTCTTGCAATGATAGAGGATTTAAGGGAGCTTATGCTGACAGGCTCTGATGATATTCCTGTTCTGGACCCACTTCTTATCGAACATATTCACGTCGACGACACACTTCTACCACTACCAGGGTAAGAGAAAAATAGGAAGATATTACTTCGTTATAAGAAGTTGTATGTACGCAATTTATTGATCAGTTTTTTAAACATATTCTGATGTACTCATTTACTGAAATTCAAATATTTGTAAACACATTTTGATGGCAATGGCAACTATGTTTATCCACAGTTCTGCCAGTCACGTGAATAAAACATTCTAATTATTCTCGTAATCTTTAAACAAAGCTCTAATAAGATGGCGGCGACTTTCTTGTTAAACCTTTCTGGGGAGTTTTTGTGGCGAATTCAGTGCATGTCCTTAGTTAATTTATAATCCACTGCACATTGTACACATTAACCAAAACAAAATCACGTAAAATGCCATCAAAATTACATAAAATAGGGCCAAATAACTCTCATGAATATATTAAATGTGTTTGTGTTACTCACATCATTTTATTAATAATATTACTTATACTTATAATTTCAGAGCTCATGTGACACTCTACGATATGAAGATTAGTGATTTGAGCACGTTTGTGATCGATTCCTTGGATTTGACAATGACGTCACTGTTGCTACAACGGTACAGACTCCAACTGGACGGACATATACCCGTACTTAATGTAGATACAAGTAAGTTCTCTCACGCATATGCATGAAACGTTTGACTCATAAATACTTATTATACAAAATAATAGATGATATATCGAAAATGACTGTTACATCGAAAATGCCTATTATATCATAAATTATAATTAAACGCAACACATTAAACGAAGAAGTTAGAGAGAGAGTCAAAAACACATATCTCAAAATTCATTCTAGAAATCTCGTGTTCAGCAATAAATCGTACTTATCTTCAGATTAACAAAACGTTTTAAGACATTAAAGTACAGGCCGTTCACTTCTATTACTGGAATGTGTTTACAAGCGATGAATAACTTTTGCTAATATCTTACATTAACAATTATTACTTAGCAAACAATTTCAATGTGTTTACAAGTTATTAATAATTGTGTATTTTAAGATTAAATGAAAAGATAAAATCAAACACTAGCTGTCGTCCGCGGATCTGCCTAAATTGTTTTATATAATTATTTTAGTTATTTGTGTCGTTACAATTTTTTGTTCAGCTCATCAAAACTGTTGAAAGGTACAAAGTAGTTAAAATAAGTTTGCTTTTTCAAAATGTTAACGTATACTGAATTAATATTGTAATAATGCAAACAAATACTTACAAGATTTTGTAAAAATACATCAAGCTATATAACATCTTCTTGTCCAAGATACCTCAGCGTCTTAAGACGAAACTCTTTGACCAATGTGTGCTGCCAGTAATTATATATAGTTCTGAGATGTGGTCACTAACAATGGACCTCATAAGAAACCCAAAGTCGCTCAAAGGGCAATGGAGAGAGCTACGCTCGGAGTGTCTCTGCGTGATCGAATCAGAAATGAGGTGATATGCAGTAGAACCAAAGTCACCGACATAGATATAATGCGCTTACTACATGTTAATTTTAAACTATTAGTATGTCTTCTCAATAGCGGAGAAAATAAGTTTTAAAATCATGACGTTTGATGAGGAATTGTAAAATACGGCGCAGTAAAAAAAATATGTGTGTGTGCGATTCACACACGATAGCAGTGAAACTTCAATTTAAAAGATATTTTATTTAAACAGTATGCAAATTACATACACACCGACATTTGCTCTCTCGCTCTGGCTCACATAAAGAGGAGAGACCGATAATATATTGCTCTCTCGCTCTGGCTCTCACAAAGAGGAGAGATCGATAATGTGCGTTAAACGTTTAAAGTGTTGGAAGACGCATAAGAAGTTTCACTTAAAAAAAAAAAATCTTTGAGATATAATATACAGAGACAGTCGCGATGTTTGGCGGAAAAGGATTGGTGATAAGGTTTTTTTTTCCAATTTACTATACTGTTAAAGATAAGGGCCCTGAAGCCTCAAACGGCTTTTACAGCTTCACCCGGGTTTGGGGGCGAGCGCTTAAGGCACTCAGCCAAAGATTGGTGATAATGCTTTGATTCACGATTATATTTGCTTCGACCTACTTTCTTATAGGCGTAAGCTAGGTCACCAATGCGCTGTGACCAATCCCCTGAACGCTTCAAGAACTCCGTTCGGCTGTACCTAATGGGTGCGGACGTAGCATCGGCTTGATTAGTCACGTGCGTAAGAGCCGCATAGAATCATGGGATGCTTTTTAAATAATCTTTGTAGATTCTGCAAGGCCTTAACTAAGTTAATGGACAAGTATGCATAAGTAAAAGTATATACATTATTGATTAAACTCTATTACATACTAAAAAGTATAAAAAATAATTTTGTAAAATATGATTTTTAAATTATTGAAGTAAAACGTAAATAATATTTTTTAATTAATAAAGTTACAGGAGAACATCAGCTTTGATCATTAATCAGAGGCGCAGTACATAATAAATGAAATTTACATAAACTTGAATAAAAAAGAACTTTAAAAGCTTCAGGCATAAAACCTCATTTCATTTAAACTGAAGTCTATTTAGCCTGTTTACTATCTAATTCTCAATCGATTCCTGAACATTTTTTTACACGGGAACTATATAGTATTTCATAATTGATAGGCTATAAGAATTGACAATTTTACTTTAAGTATTTCCAAAAAAAAGGTTTTAATTAGAATTAGAGCACATACTATAATTATATCGTTTCTTATTTCATAAGCTATATAAATTGTTAATAATATGAGTAAAAATAAATTAACGGGATGAAAATATTTACTGCGTAATAAGCTACTAGTATTGTATATAAATGAATGTTTGTTTGTTTTATATTCTATGCGTTCCTAAACCATTCAGGCATTTTTTATGAAACTTTGTTGAGTTGTTTTTCGTATACCCGCGAAGGTTCCGTAATAGTACAACCAGTTAACAATTTCGAATGCAACACGAAGGAAGACGCGGTCAAAATCTAGTAAATAATAAATGATATAACTGCTTAATGACGAAATAATTTGTTTGGTATTTTTCAGGAAACTACGATCTCTCTATGAATGTATTTGGTCTGAATATATTCGGTAATGGTGATGCCAAGTAAGTCACTTTCATATTTTTTTTCTGCTACATCTATAAATATTATTTCATTATTTTGCAGCATTATAAACATGACATTAACTGATATAAAAACACTGTTAATGTATGTAATTGTTTCTGTAATGTAAAGGTGCACTGGATTATATGTTTTATTCCTTTGCATATTAGACAAAAAATCGTAAGAAAAATCTACTCGAATAATTCCTGTATAATCTACAGAAGTATATTTTTATTCACAAATTAGGTACATTCTTATTACAATTATCGTATTATATAACTTCACTTGTTGTACCATGATTACATCTTAAATCTTTTTTCTTCTTCTTCTTATACATAAAAATTGATGTTTGTATGTTCCCTATGGACTCCAAAACGGTTGGAGTGATTTTGATGAAATTTTCAGACAATTTTCATATTAGCCCAGCGGGAGCACATGTACAGTTTGGTAGCGATCGGGGAAAAAACACCGGAACCACAGCAACGCGTGACCGAGTTTTCTAGTAGTAAATAATTATGGATTATAATAACATACATGAATTCCGAATTGTTTAAAGTTTATATTACTATATGTTATAACTTGTTTTTTATAATAGAGTTTGTATGTTTTAGACTCGAAATCGTTCGACCAAGAGTCAAAGTGAATACGTTGCTTGGAATCCGATTGGTCGGTGGAATCTTCCTTAATATTATTGATTTCGACCTCGCCTTCAGTCTTGAAGATTTCAGAGTGAGTTTATTAATTTATTAATTTACTTGTCAATGAGTCGTTTTTTTTTGTTTTCGTATAAACAATTCGTTTAATCAGATAGAATGAATGAAGTGAGTGAAGTGAGCGAATGTAGGCGCGGATCTCGTCCAATGGGTGACCCGCGTCTTGATAGCTATCTTCATTCTGATAAGAATTTTAAAATTAAAATGTCAAACGTCTCTTAATTTAACTATTTCTTAAACCGAGATGTATTTTGCTTTGTACTTTTTTCTAATTTATTTAGATAACACTCAGCCATTACATGATTATATTTAGTAATAACATATAGCCTACAGTAAATTAAAAAAATACAAAAAACATTTGACATTTTTTTAAAGAACAATATAAGAAAGAGTACGTCTATGCCTATATGATTTTCTTTTATTTTCTATATTCGTCAAAATTGTTTGCTGGGTGACTGGTAACAGCAGTATAACTGGGCAATTTTAGTAATATTAGAAGGATTAATTTATATTTAAACAATGTGTGCATAGTAACATGGCAGTAGTAGCTATAGATTGAATGATATAAAAATATTTACTTTAGTACCTACCGTACCTGGGGATAAAACGTAGACATAGGATTGCGTGGACAAAACGCACCTGCATAATAAAATTTACATAAGAATAAGATTTATTTGAGTTCTAGACGATCCCCTACGGCTATGGCTTCCTGACGATGATTTCTATGTCCAAAAACTGATCAAGATTTTAACATGCATTACTTGAATTTTAATTAATGACATTTTGTGGTATATTTTTAGCCTCATATAACTGGGCTTTTCAACGATCAAGAAGTCAGCGACTTCGTTTCACTATTCCTTCAAAATTTGGTGATGGAACTCCTGGAATTTTACGAGGTGAGATTATTATTTAGACGTTATTGTAGAGTTATATTGATCTTGTTTAACTGTATACAATATAGGTTAACACCTTTTGACTTGTATCTCTATAACGGGATGTGATAATAAAAAAATATATAAAACAAAAAAAAGAAAAGAGATATGGTTAGCAACCGCCCGCATCTTCGTACGCGTTAGTTAAACCTTAAGATATCTAACAAATTTTACAAACACGATAGATATCCTTAGTAAAACTCTTAATATCCTTTAAAAAATATTTTGATAAACAGGTATCGACGTAGCCCGGTATACAATTTTGTTTACAAATGTAATGTCTGTGTGTCCGAGTTCTATTTGATCGCGCATCGGCCGTTTGAACTTAAGCTTTGTACAGATATTTTTGGCGTTTACGTAAATGTTGGTAGCATGGTTACATGAAAGTGCAGTAGATGGCGTGTGATTCGATTCATCATACGGGTGTCCTTTTTAGTTTTCGGTTTTATAAATGTAAGTTTTCCAGACGGAATCCGAAGAAAAATCTACAATGCATATCATTACGCTCTTAAGTAGGGGTCTTAGCAATCTTACATATAAAAAAATACGATTGTGTGGTTATGTCCTACGGGTTCGTGCTTCGTTACTCCAACTGAGTTGAAACTTTATAGAGTTGTTGTTGGTCCCTGCGTAAAGGTTTCTAGCATAGTACGATCAAAAAACGTGACGCGCAAGTCATAAAAGGAGTATTCTAGATGGAAAAAAATACCCATTGCGTGTCAGGTCACACGTAGTGTAGGGTTCCGTAGTTGCCCGTCACAATATGCAGACTTAAGGATGCTTATGTTACGCCGGGCCGGAGCTGGGACCTATATTCATTACAATACAACTGAATCAAAATAAAACATAGCCTATAACCACCAGGGAGAACGTAGCTTTCTATTAGGGGAAGAGTTTTAAGAATCGAATCAGTAGTTTCAGAGATTACCCCCTTCCTTACAGACAAACTCTTAAACTCACAATCAAACTTTACCTCTTTATAATAGTGGTATAGATAACATATACATACCAATATATACCTAGATATATATGTTTTGTAATTTAATGAAAAGTGCGAATTAAATTAATAATACAATGACGTTTTCCAGGTGGAAATAAACCAGTTCCTGAGCGAGACTATACATGAAGTGGCGAACGAATTTTTGTCAGATTTTAACCTCGTCGATATCCTAGGATAAATCTAACATCTTAACGACAAATTAATATTATGAACCAGAATTATGTATGAATTCAAGCATATATAAAGTATATACTTTTATGCAAATCTGTTTATCTATAGGTATAATGTATAGGTAAAATCAATATATGTAATGAATATTTTTATTTGAACCCTGTCCTATGCGTTCCTATAATAATTCATGAGTTGGTATACGCTCAGCGAAGCAATGCATGCCCCTATGAAATTGCTTCAATTATTCATTAATTTGATCTTAATAACACCTGCTCCATTCACAATCCGAACAGCCCGTCTCTGCAACCATTAAAACAAGTAAACACCAATAAACATCAATCATTCAAGTGCAGGTAGTTGTTAGGTATTAAAAAATATTTTGCAGTAATTATATAATATATTAAATATAATAGCTGTAAGATAATGAATTAATACAGATGTTTATTCGATACCTTGAATATATAATTTTGGAACTAATTAAATATGAGAAAATAAAATTACTGTTTCATGTCAATGTTAATCAATTGACAATGTAGATAATTGTCCTAAATCACAGAGTACTATCCGTAAACAGGGAATCCTAAATGTGTTTGGTTCTTGGAGCTCTTCTTATATATATAAAAAGTATATATACTAAACAAGATCACGCGATGAAAGTTTAGAAAAGTTTATCATATTTGTCGGAACATGCACAATGATACGATGTATTGTGATTCCTGGTACCGCCATTTAGGACGGTCGTGATCTATGGCGGCCGATGAACTAGGGCTAGGCAATGACGGCACATGGACCTGGGCGGCTGCATATTAAGTATTAAGACATCTTTTGTCGTTTAAATAGTAATATCATTGATTTTCTTTGTACAAAGTATCTAAAAATGAAACTGGAAAAAAGGTGTTTTTAGCGGGATCTCAAATTGTCATGTAATGGTTTTTAATTTTTATTCATAAATGTATGTTATTTGATTCTATATTGTGTAATACAGGTGGCGTTATGCATAATAAAGCGTGGTTGTTGTGCACAAATGAAGTGAATTGGAAATAATATATCATGAATTCTGAGATGCCACAAAAACTCCCTAGAAAGTTCTAACAAGGGACGCACCATCTTGTTAGGATACATAAGTCGTCATAACACTGGAAAATATACACTCGATAATGTCAGTAATGGCTTTCAATAAAGAATACCGGTTGCCAAGTTATGCAAAAGAAGAAGAAAAAAAAAAAAGGAAAAAATAATGTTTCGAATATGATTGGCGCCATCTGCGTAACGAATTTTCGTCATCACGTTTTGTCGCTGTCATAGCGGTTTGCAAGACTCTTTTTAGTTGCCTGATCCTGAAACGCGACACTCTAGTTACTGTGAAGGGTTTATCACCATGTGTATGGTGATCGCGATCTTGTAAGTTACTGGATCTCTATCTGCTGGATTATTGTATGCCTAAGTGTACGAATATGACAGTTGTTACATATGGTGTCACAACAATTTTCCATTACGCATTTATGATTTTTACTACAGGATTGACTATCTGCGAATATAATTATATCAAATTATATAACAAATCTAGTTAATTTATCATTAATAACATAATTTTCTTTCGATAACTCGATATCCTTATCTATATATAAAATGTACTAATCACTATAAAACTGAAGAATTTGTGTTTAATTAGTACTTTGTTACAGAACAGGTAAGTGTTTTTATTATATTATTTATCATAACGTTTATTACGTTCATACTTTGTAGAATATTTCTGATTTGGTAAATGATGTAACATTTTTTATAGAATATTATATATATATATATATATATATATATATATTAATAGCTACCACTCTCAAGTTGTGAATCTTTCGCCAAGCACCAATAGGTGTGTCACGGCAGCTGCACTTGAGAGCCAGTCTTAAGTCCACTTAAGACCAAGTGAGATTGTGACCATAATTTTAAACCTATAAATGGTTGAAAAACATATTAAGATCTGTTTTCATCCATTTTCATAAAAATATTATCGTCCACATACTAATAGAAATTACAATTCTATCAGAATTTGGTACATTTTACCACCGAAAACAAATGAAATAAATAAGCACACATATTTTGATACACTTTAAATGTTTAGTGTATAGTGATAATAACTTTTTAAATTTTTATTTATATGGTCGTTCTGGTCGAGTGATTTAGAAAAGCGTTTTTTTTTAATTACTGTACATTTACTAATTCGAATTGGTAACATTATCGGCTGACGGTGAAGGTAAACATCGTGAGGAAACTTAAACGCCTGAGAAATGTTTTTGTAGTATAACCGGATGTGAGAATATTCTGCGGATTTCTCGGTGTTTAAACAGAACTTGTCAATACATTGTGGGCTGGCGTGGTAATTAAGCAGTACTTTCGCGAAGAGGCTTTTACCCAGCAGTGGGACACTTACTAGTTTCTATATTACTGTTGCTACTATTATAAATACTTAGATAACGTTTTTTAATATGTTTGCTGGAGGGAAACACTGATCCAATTACAAAAATGATTTCACTAAAAGAAGGCTACATTATAACTGCTTGGTATATATTTTTTTTCTTATTAAATTTTATATATCTTAATTAACCTGAAAAAAGTAGCGGCCGGTTGATAGCTTTAAAGAAAATTAAATTAAATATACTTAACTATTTCGAAAAACAAGTTATGAAAAAATGCACGTTGGTACATATACAAATTATGTGGCATAAATTTTAATTTCTTTTAACATTCATCAGTTAAAACTGATTCAATTTTATTTAGTAGATTTTATATACTTACCACACACCAGATTAGAAATATGTTTTAATTTTCGAACTGACTATACTGTTAGCCTTAGAGGCCCTGGAGACTTTACGGCTTTTACAGCTTTACCGGGCTTGGTAATGACAGTGACAGGTATACAGCTTAGTTCAGCTTACTCTTAGCTACTTACTCGTAAGGCCGCTATAATACTAGCGTTTGTCGAGCGTGCGCGGTCGTCCAACGCTTGACCAGCGGTTACGCTGCGCGGGCGTAGCGTTCATGTTCCGCGTCTGTGAAGGCAGTGCTCATGCGCGCAGCGTCAGCGTTGGTCCCAACGTTGGACGAACGCGCACGCTCGATAAGCGCTAGTCTGATAGGCCTAACAATAAGTGTAAAGCAGAGTTAAATATCCTAATACTATTAAGTGATTAGTTCTTGTATATATGTGTATACTAGAAGTGCCCCACGGATTCACTCGTGTCTAATTTATTCAACACATTCTCCACGGTGACGCCGCTAGCGCGCCCGTGTAGCTCTATCGTTGTTCCACTTTCCGTACTTGCCTACATTTTGCCAGATTGCTTGACGTTCATAGGTACTGCTCCGCTCCATAGACTCGTAGCGTGAAGTTACATAGTCTATACTATTCCTCATAAATTTGGCTATCATATACTAAAATATTTTTTCGATTCCGACTGGTATTTCCAGTTATTAGGGCGTTTAAACAAACAACAAAACTCTTCAGCTTTATTATATTATAGTATTAATTAGCCTGTTATATGAGTATGTAATACGTATAGATAACTGCAAAATTCAGTCTCTTATTATGTTATGAATATGTACCATATATTTTTAGGATCAAAGATGCGGTTCACGTTAATGCTGTTAGCAGTTGTCGTGGGAATGACGACAGCGTTCCCCCAAACGCAGAGAAATGCTGACCGACTACGGTCTTTATTGACCGATCCCGGTATGTATACTATACATCTATTTCAGATAATTAAGATTCCGATTACGCAATCCATCATCGTTTTAATAGTACAGTTACTAAACTGCATACGTGTAAAAAATAGCATACGTCATCAACTGCCCAGTCTATGACAGGCGTAATGTACCTATATAGAACCAATAGCACGCATTAGTGAAGATTCAGTTTCGATACCCAAATCGATTTGATATTAAATTTAATTATCTTGGAACAAAACAGTGCAAAGATGTGCGACGATAAAAAAAAACTCAGATGATATTTTTCTAAATCTTTTTATCAATTAAGACGGTATTTTATTTAAAAAGTGTTGGTTTTGAAGCAACTGAAATTTTATTGATTGAATATTATAATAATCTATCGTATTCCGTAAAAAAATTCCTATAATCATGATGCTACTTGAATTAACTACATACAAAACTTTGATTGATTTTATTGTAACTACTTAAGGTTTAATGATGCAAATATATAAAAAAAGGTGTGTGTGCGATTCACACACGATAGAAGTGAAAATTCCTTTTAAAAGTCATTTTCTATTTTATTTAAACAGTGTGCAATATACATACACGCCGTCATTTACTCTCTCGCTCTGGCTCACGCAAAGAGGAGAGACCGATAATGTGCGTTAAACGTTTAACATTTGACGTTTAACGCTTGGAAGTCGCATAAGAAGTTTCACTTCAATTATCAAAGAGCTACCTAGTGTATAAGATTAAACAAGTTTTAACACTAATAAGTATGACGCAGTATGTACTTAAGATTGCTCAGTGCGTTAAGTTGTCGTAATAAATGAAATACGAATCAACATGTGATATACCACAAGATTGTCATCATTTTTATAATCTTTCGATAATTATAATTAATTGGCAATATGATAATAAAACTTATCTGTTCCAATTTAAATTATTTCACACAGATGTCTATTTTTCTAAGTTGTGTGAAATTTTATATTCGCATGTATTAAAAATATACTTACGAGTATATTATTATGTCCGATGGGATATTGATGGGTAGAATAGTTTTTGTATGGTCAACAGTAGAAAAAATTCCGAATAGACAACCGGAATTATATGGAAATTAAAATATTATATCTGCGTGCGTGATGGGATTGACGCAATTGATAGTGATTGTGATAATTTGATGTCATTCACACTAATCAGTACTAGCTGGTTCGTGTGAAAATTTATAATATAATAAAATGGCACGTGCAAATGGCATTCCCAGTGAAAATGTTTTTTTTAACAAAACGTTATAGTAATAAAACATTTTGTTTATGTTTCGTCAATAGCGAAAAATAAAGGTTTTCAAATTATGTATGAATCATTCATTTTCATGAAGAATTAAGGGAGATCTTTCGTTGCCATAAGAAACATCTTTGAGATATATAATATATAGAGAACATTCGGCGTCAATTTGTTATTGATAAAATTGAAAGCATTTGAAAGGCTCTATGGCTGGTACAACGTTCAAACCTAATATGATACAGTATAGTAATTCTTTCAAGCAATATGCTTTAATGCTTTAGTTAATATATAATATAAATTAAATTCATTACAGATGTACCAAATAGAAATAGTGCACTTGAAGAGATGATTCTTGGAATTTTAGAGGATTTAAGGGAGCTTATGGTGACAGGCTCTGATGATATTCCTGTTCTGGACCCACTTCTTGTCGAGCATATTCACCTAGACGACACGCTTCTACCACTACCAGGGTAAGATATTTAAAAGAGGTAAGGTAAAAGAGGAAGATATTGTTTCGTAATAAGAAGTTGTATGTACGCAATTTATTGTTCAGTTTTTTAAACATATTCTGATGTACTGAGTTACTGAAATTCAAATAGTCGTAAAACATTTTGATTGCAATGGCAACTATGTTTATCCACAGTTTTGCCAGTCACGTGAATAGAACATTTTTCTAATTCTTTTCGTAATCTTTAAACAAAGCTCTAACAAGATGGCGGCTTCCTCGTTAAAACTTTCTGGGGAGTTTTTGTGGCGAATTAAGTGCATGTCCCTAGTTATTATTTAAAATCCACTTCACATTGTACACATTAACCAAAACAAAATCACGTAAAATGCCATCAAAATTACATAATATAGGGCCAAATAACTCTCATGAATATATTAAATGTTTTTGTATTACTCACATCATTTTATTAATAATATAACGTATACATATAATTTCAGAGCTCATGTGACACTCTACGATATGAAGATTAGTGACTTGAGCACGTTTGTGATCGATTCCTTGGATTTGACAATGACATCACTGTTGCTACAACGGTACAGACTCCAACTGGACGGACATATACCCGTACTTAATGTCGATACAAGTAAGTTCTCTCACGCATATGCATGAAATATTTGACTTATATGTAGTTATAAAAAATATTAGATGATATATCGAAAACGGCTGTTACATCGAAAATGACTAATATATCATAAATTGTAGTTAAACGCAACACATTAAACGAAGAAGTTAGAGAGTACAAAATATATATCCCAAAATTCATTTTAGAAATCTCGTATTCACCTACAAATCATACTTATCTTCAGATTAACAAAGCGTTTTAAGACATTAAAGTACAGGCCGTTCACTTCTATTACTGGAATGTGTTTACAAGCGATGAATAAGCTTTGCTAATATATTACATTAACAATTATTACTTAGCAAACAATTTCAAAGTGTTTGCTAGTTATAAATAATTGTGTATTTTAAGATCAAATGAAACAGTAGCTGTTGTCCGCGGATCTGCCTAAATTGTTTTTAATTATTTTAGTTATATGTGCCGTTAAAAATTTTTATTCAGCTCATCAAAACTGTTGAACTTTACAAAGTAGTTAAAATAGGTTTGCTTTTTCAAAAAGTTTACATATTCTGAATTAATATTGTAATAATTCAAACAAATACTTACAAGATTTTATAAAAATACATCACGTTATATAACATCTTCCTGTCTAAGTTAGCGCAGCGTCTTAAGACGAAACTCTTTGACCAGTGTGTGCTGCCAGTCATTACATATAGTTCTGAGATGTAGTCGCTAACTATGAGGCCTCATAAGAAACCCTAAGTAGCTCAAAGGGCAATGGAGAGAGCCATGCTCAGAGTGTCTCTGCGTAATTGAATCAGAAATGAGAAGATCTGCAGTAGAACCAAAGTCACCGACATTTTTGTTGCCTTGAGTACTTTCTATTAAATACAATGACGAAGGTCTAAAGATGGAGCCGGATATCGCCACTAGAACTCCCTGATGAAAACTGCAGAACCAGGCGGGTTTGCGCTTGTTTGTTTTGTTCTCATAAGTACATTCCATTACACATGGTGACGAGGGTTTGAAGATGGAGCAGGACGATCACCACTAAAACTTCTTGATGGCAAATTATATGAAAACGTAATCCAATAAATATCTGGTAGATCATTAGGAATTGCTGTGAACACGCCTGGCCTATATTTCATTTGGGTTGCATCGGGATGTAAGGGTTCTAAATCAATATCTTTTAGGACCCAAGCCAAATAAGATAACCCTTTCGAGTTAAGTCTTAACTCGAAGGAATTATCTTTATCTTGGCAAGAACGAAACTCTAGATGGTGACCAAAGTCTATTGATGTAGCCAGAAACTCTATATTTAGACTACTGCTATCTTTTTTCGCTCCATTATTCTTCAAATGTTTCATTCAATCTTGCTTCTACTCTTTCTTTTCGATCATTATTTATGTTCAGCCATTGTGACTTAGGCATTTCGATTATCGTACAGTATCCACTTTTCATCACAAGTAAGGAATCAATTTAAAATCTCTTCATTATTGTCTCGGTTGAGCAAAGTAACACAGCAGTCAACGCGTGTTTGCAAGTTGGATTCACTCAATTCATGAGGTACACATCGTTCAAGTTTTTTTATTTTTCCGATTTGCTTCAAGTGGATTAATACAGTTTTATCACTTACCCCGAAGCCGGCAGCTAACTCTGAAGTGCTTTGTGATGGATCCGCTTCCACAATAGCCTTTAATTCTTCATTTTCCACTTTGTTCTACGGCCGTCCATGGGGTTGGTTCTGAAGATCGAAATTTCCAGAACGAAAACGTTGAAACCAAAAACGTACCGTGCTTTCTTTTGCGACACCAGCGCTGTACACATCATTAATCCTTCGAGCTATTTCTGCAGCACTGGTGCCACGGTAGAACTCGTACTCGTAAATACACTGATATTTCATGTTTTCCATTGTGCGGATTAACGACGCCAAAGAAAAAAATAATGAGAAAAAACAATTGAATGACTGATTTTAAAACTCAAATGTACCAACTAAATGGATTTATAAATTTGAATTTGGAATTCTTAACCAAAGAGGAGATATTTCAGATCAAATTGGTCAATTCGAAAAAACGCTAATTTCATATGTAAGGACCTAATATATGCATCGACCTATTCGACTTTCTTGTAGTCGTGAGCTACGTCACCAATGCGCTGTGACCAATCCTCTGAACGCTTCAAGAACTCAGTTCGCTTGTACTAGGTGCGGACGTAACATCGGCTTGATTAGTCACGCCGCACTGAATCAAGGGATGCTTTTTAAATAATCTTTGTAGATTCTCCAAGGCCTTAACAAAGTTAATGGACAAGTATGCATAAGTAAAAGTATATACATTACTGATTAAACTCTGTTACTAAAAAAGTATTATATTTTATAAGAAACATTTTTTGTAAACATTCTTTTTAGCATTATTTCTTTGGTAAAACGTAAATAATTTTTTTTAAATAATTAAGTTACAGGAGAACATCAGTTTTGGTCATTAATCAGAGGTGTAGGCCTAATAAATGAAATTTACATAAACTTGAATAAAAAAAAACTTTAAAAGCTTGAGGCATAAAACTCCATTTCATTTAAACTGAAGTCTATTTAATCTATTTACTTACTAATTGTCAATCGATTCTGACAAAAAAAATTATACACGGGAACTATATAGTATTCCATAATTGATAGGCTATAAGAATTGCCAATATTATTCTTAAGAAATTGTAAAAAAAATAGATTTTAATGAGATTTAGCGCACATACTATAATTAGGTCGTATATCATTCGATAAGCTATATACATAGTTAATAATGTGAGAAAAAAATTACGGGATTAAAATATTTACTGCGTAACAAGCGCGTGCGAAGCCGCGGGCCATCGCTAGTTTTGTATATAAATAAATGTTTGCTTGTTTTTTATTCTATGCGTTCCTAAACCATTCAAGCATTTTTTATGAAACTTTATTGAGTTGAGTTTTGTAAACCCGCGAAGGTTCCGCAATAGTATAACCAGTTAACAATTTCGTTTGCTACGCGGAAGAAGTGGCGGTCAAAATCTAGTAAATAATAAAAGATAATAACCGCTTAATGACAAAATATTGAGAATAAATAATTTGTTTGGTATTTTTCAGGAAACTACGATCTCTCTATGAATGTATTTGGTCAGAATATGTTCAGTAATGGTGCTGCCAAGTAAGTCATTTTCATATTTTTTTCTGCTACATCTAAAAATATTATTTTACTATTTGCAGCATTATAAACATGACATTAACTGCTATAAAAACACTGTTAATGTATGTAATTGTTGCTGTAATGTAAAGTTTCACTGGATTTTATGTTTTATTCCTTTGTGTATTAGGTAAAAAATCGTAAGAAAAATCTACTCGAATAATCCCTGTACAATCTACAGAAGTATATTTTTATTCACAAATTAGGTATATTCTTACTACAATTAACGTTTTATATAACTTCAATCTTTTCTATCTATCTTCTTCTTCTTCTTATATATAAAAATCGATGTTTGTATGTTCCCTATGGGCTCCCAAATGGCTGGAGCGATTTTTATTAAATTTTCAGACAATCTTCATATTAGCGCAGCTGGACAACCTGACCGAGCTTGTTAGAAGTAAATAATTATGGATTATAATAAAATACACGAATCCCAAATTGTTTGATGTTTATTCTACTTTATGTTATGATTTGGTTTTTATAATAGAGTTGTATGTTTTAGACTCGAGATCGTTCGACCAAGAGTCAAAGTGAATACGTTGGTTGGAATCCGATTGGTCGGTGGAATCTTCCTTAATATTATTGATTTCGACCTCGCCTTCAGTCTTGAAGATTTAAGAGTGAGTTTGTTAATTTTTTGGATTTACGTTTCAATAAGTCGTTTGATTTTCGTATAAATAATTCCTTTAATTAAATCGTATGAATGAAGTGAGTGAATGGATCCTATCAGTGACCCAGCGCTTCTTTGCAATCTGGATTAATTTAGATTAATTAATCTAGATTACTTAGATAAAAAACAAAATTTAGAGTAGATGATTATATTTTGTAATAAAATATACTAAAAGGCCTACAGTACATTCAAAACTACCAAGAAAAGAAACTGGAGCGATTTTAATATTTTTTTAAGAACGATATAAAAAAGACTATGGTTATGCCTATATGATTTTCTTTGTTCGTCAAATTTGTTTGTTGGGTGACTGGTAACAGCAGTGTAACTGGGCAATATTATTAATATTAGAAGGAAGAAACAAACTTTACAAAGTAACCTGGCAGTAGTAGCTATATATTGAATGATATACAAATATTTACCTTAGTATCGTAGCCAGGGATAAAACAGAGAAATAGGTTTGCGTGGACAAAACGGACCTGCATAAGAAATTTAATGTGTCAGGTGAATTCTAGACGATAACATGCATTACTTAAATTTGAATTAATGACATTTTGTGACAGCCTCAAATAACTGGGATTTTAAACGGTGAAGAAGTCAACGACTTCGTTACACAAGTCCTTCGAAATTTGGTGATGGAACTCCTGGAAATTTACGAGGTGAGATTATTATTTAGACGTTATTGTAGAGTTATATTGATCTGGTTTAATTATTGTATACTATATAGGTCAACGCCTTTTGACTTATATCACTATAACGGGATGAGATAATAAAAGATATATATAAAACAAAAAGAAAAAAAACCCAGTGCGAGTCAGGTCTCACGCAGTGTAGGGTTCCGTAGTCGCCCGTCACAATATGCAAACTTAGCCGGGACCAATATTCATTACAATAGAACTTAATCAAAATAAAACATAGCCTATAACCACCAGGGAGAACGTAGCTTTCTATTAGGGGAAGAATTTTAAGAATCGAATTAGCAATTTCAGAGATTACCCTTTCCTTACAGACAAACTCTTAAACTCACAATCAAACTTTATCTCTTTATAATAGTGGTATAGATAACATATACATACCAATATATACCTAGATATATATGTTTTGTAGGTAATTTAATGAAAGTTCGAATTAAATTAATAATACAATGACATTTTCCAGGTGGAAATAAATCAGTTCCTGAGCAAGACTATACATGAAGTGGCGAACGAAATTTTGTCAGATTTTAACCTCATCGATATCCTAGGATAAATCTAACATCTGACAACCAGAATTATGTATGAATTTAAGCATATATAAAATATATACTTTTATACAAAACTGTTTATCTATAGGTATAAAATCTATAGGTAAAATCAATATATATATAAATGAATATTTTTATTTGAACCCTGTCCTATGCGTTCCTATAATAATTCATGAGTTGGTATACGCTCAGCGAAGCAATGCATGCCCCTATGAAATTGCTTCAATTATTCATTAATTTGATCTTAATGACACCTGCTCCATTCACAATCCGAACAGCCCGTCTCTGCAACCATTAAAACAAGTAAACACCAATAAACATCAATCATTCAAGTGCAGGTAGTTGTTAGGTATTAAAAAATATTTTGCAGTAATTATATAATATATTAAGTATAATAGCTGTAAGATAATGAATTAATACAGATGTTTATTCGATACCTTGAATATATAATTTTGGAACTAATTAAATATGAGAAAATAAAATTACTGTTTCATGTCAATGTTAATCAATTGACAATGTAGATAATTGTCCTAAATCACAGAGTACTATCCGTAAACAGGGAATCCTAAATGTGTTTGGTTCTTGGAGCTCTTCTTATATATATAAAAAGTATATATACTAAACAAGATCACGCGATGAAAGTTTATAAAAGTTTATCATATTTGTCGGAACATGCACAATGATACGATTGTATTGTAATTCCTGGTACCGCCATTTAGGACGGTCGTGAACTATGGCGGCCGATGAACTAGGGCTAGGCAATGACGGCACATGGACCTGGGCGGCTGCATATTAAGTATTAAGACATCTTTTGTCGTTTAAATAGTAATATCATTGATTTTCTTTGTACAAAGTATCTAAAAGTGAAACTGGAAAAAAGGTTTTTTTAGCGGGATCTCAAACTGTCATGTAATGGTTTTTAAATTTTATTCATAAATGTATGGTATTTGACTCTATATTGTGTAATACAGGTGGCGTTATGCATAATAAAGCGTGGTTGTTGTGCACAAATGAAGTGAATTGGAAATAATATATCATGAATTCTGAGATGCCACAAAAACTCCCTAGAAAGTTCTAACAAGGGACGCACCATCTTGTTAGGATACATAAGTCGTCATAACACTGGAAAATATACACTCGATAATTTCAGTAATGGCTTTCAATAAAGAATACCGGTTGCCAAGTTATGCAAAAGAAGAATAAAAAAAAAAAAATGAAAAAATAATGTTTCGAATATGATTGGCGCCATCTGCGTAACGAATTTTCGTCATCACGTTTTGTCGCTGTCATAGCGGTTTGCAAGACTCTTTTTAGTTGCCTGATCCTGAAACGCGACACTCTAGTTACTGTGAAGGGTTTATCACCATGTGTATGGTGATCGCGATCTTGTAAGTTACTGGATCTCTATCACCCTGCTGGATTATTGTATGCCTAAGTGTACGAATATGACAGTTGTTACATATGGTGTCACAACAATTTTCCATTACGCATTTATGATTTTTACTACAGGATTGACTATCTGCGAATATAATTATATCAAATTATATAACAAATCTAGTTAATTTATCATTAATAACATAATTTTCTTTCGATAACTCGATATCCTTATCTATATATAAAATGTACTAATCACTATAAAACTGAAGAATTTGTGTTTAATTAGTACTTTGTTACAGAACAGGTAAGTGTTTTTATTATATTATTTATCAGAACGTTTATTACGTTCATAGTTTGTAGAATATTTCTGAATTGGTAATTGATGTAACATTTTTTATAGAATATTATATATATATATATATATATATATATATATATATTAATAGCTACAACTCTCAAGTTGTGAATCTTTCGCCAAGCACCAATAGGTGTGTCACCTCAGCTGCACTTGAGAGCCATTCTTAAGTCCACTTAAGACCAAGTGAGATTGTGACCATAATTTTAAACCTATAAATGGTTGAAAAACATATTAAGATCTGTTTTTATCCATTTTCATAAAAATATTATCGTCCACATACTAATAGAAATTACAATTCTATCAGAATTTGGTACATTTTACCACCGGAAACAATTGAAATAAATAAGCACACATATTTTGATACACTTTAAGTCTTTAGTGTATAGTGATAATAACTTTTTAAATTTTTATTTATATGGTCGTTCTGGTCGAGTGATTTAGAAAAGCGTTTTTTTTTTAATTACTGTACAGTTACTAATTCGAATTGGTAACATTATCGGCTGACGGTGAAGGTAAACATCGTGAGGAAACTTAAACGCCTGAGAAATGTTTTTGTAGTATAACCGGATGTGAGAATATTCTGCGGATTTCTCGGTGTTTAAACAGAACTTGTCAATACATTGTGGGCTGGCGTGGTAATTAAGCAGTACTTTCGCGAAGAGGCTTTTACCCAGCAGTGGGACACTTACTAGTTTCTATATTACTGTTGCTACTATTATAAATACTTAGATAAAGTTTTTTAATATGTTTGCTGGAGGGAAACACTGATCCAATTACAAAAATGATTTCACTAAAAGAAGGCTACATTATAACTGCTTGGTATATATTTTTTTTCTTATTAAATTTTATATATCTTAATTAACCTGAAAAAAGTAGCGGCCGGTTGATAGCTTTAAAGAAAATTAAATTAAATATACTTAACTATTTCGAAAAACAAGTTATGAAAAAATGCACGTTGGTACATATACAAATTATGTGGCATAAATTTTAATTTCTTTTAACATTCATCAGTTAAAACTGATTCAATTTTATTTAGTAGATTTTATATACTTACCACACACCAGATTAGAAATATGTTTTAATTTTCGAACTGACTATACTGTTAGCCTTAGAGGCCCTGGAGACTTTACGGCTTTTACAGCTTTACCGGGCTTGGTAATGACAGTGACAGGTATACAGCTTAGTTCAGCTTACTCTTAGCTACTTACTCGTAAGGCCGCTATAATACTAGCGTTTGTCGAGCGTGCGCGGTCGTCCAACGCTTGACCAGCGGTTACGCTGCGCGGGCGTAGCGTTCATGTTCCGCGTCTGTGAAGGCAGTGCTCATGCGCGCAGCGTCAGCGTTGGTCCCAACGTTGGACGAACGCGCACGCTCGATAAACGCTAGTCTGATAGGCCTAACAATAAGTGTAAAGCAGAGTTAAATATCCTAATACTATTAAGTGATTAGTTCTTGTATATATGTGTATACTAGAAGTGCCCCACGGATTCACACGTGTCTAATTTATTCAACACATTCTCCACGGTGACGCCGCTAGCGCGCCCGTGTAGCTCTATCGTTGTTCCACTTTCCGTACTTGCCTACATTTTGCCAGATTGCTTGACGTTCATAGTTACTGCTCCGCTCCATAGACTCGTAGCGTGAAGTTACATAGTCTATACTATTCCTCATAAATTTGGCTATCATATACTAAAATATTTTTTCGATTCCGACTGGTATTTCCAGTTATTAGGGCGTTTAAACAAACAACAAAACTCTTCAGCTTTATTATATTATAGTATTAATTAGCCTGTTATATGAGTATGTAATACGTATAGATAACTGCAAAATTCAGTCTCTTATTATGTTATGAATATGTACCATATATTTTTAGGATCAAAGATGCGGTTCACGTTAATGCTGTTAGCAGTTGTCGTGGGAATGACGACAGCGTTCCCCCAAACGCAGAGAAATGCTGACCGACTACGGTCTTTATTGACCGATCCCGGTATGTATACTATACATCTATTTCAGATAATTAAGATTCCGATTACGCAATCCATCATCGTTTTAATAGTACAGTTACTAAACTGCATACGTGTAAAAAATAGCATACGTCATCAACTGCCCAGTCTATGACAGGCGTAATGTACCTATATAGAACCAATAGCACGCATTGGTGAAGATTCTGTTTCGATACCGAAATCGATTTGATATTAAATTTAATCATCTTGGAACAAAACAGTGCAAAGTTGTGCGACGATAAAAAAAAAACTCAGATGATATTTTTCTAAACCTTTTTATCAATTAAGACGGTATTTTATTTAAAAAGTGTTGGTTTTGAAGCAACTGAAATTTTATTGATTGAATATTATAATAATCTATCGTATTCCGTAAAAAAAATCCTATAATCATGATGCTACTTGAATTCACTAAATACAAAACTTTGATTGATTTTATTGTAACTACTTAAGGTTTAATGATGCAAATATATAAAAAAATGTGTGTGTGCGATTCACACACGATAGAAGTGAAACTTCATTTTAAAAGTCATTTTCTATTTTATTTAAACAGTGTGCAATATACATCCACGCCGACATTTACTCTCTCGCTCTGGCTCACGCAAAGAGGAGAGGCCGATAATGTGCGTTAAACATTTAACATTTGACGTTTAACGCTTGGAAGTCGCATAAGAAGTTTCACTTCAATTATCAAAGAGCTACCTCGTGTATAAGATTAAACAAGTTTTAACACTAATAAGTATGACGCAGTATGTACTTAAGATTGCTCAGTGCGTTAAGTTGTCGTAATAAATGAAATACGAATCAACATCTGATATACCACAAGATTGTCATCATTTTTATAATCTTTTGATAATTATACTTAATTGGCAATATGATAATAAAACTTATCTGTTCCAATTTAAATTATTTCACACAGATGTCTATTTTTCTAAGTTGTGTGAAATTTTATATTCGCATGTATTAAAAATATACTTACGAGTATATTATTATGTCCGATGGGATATTGATGGGTAGAATAGTTTTTGTATGGTCAACAGTAGAAAAAATTCCGAATAGACAACCGGAATTATATGGAAATTAAAATATTATATCTGCGTGCGTGATGGGATTGACGCAATTGATAGTGATTGTGATAATTTGATGTCATTCACACTGATCAGTACTAGCTGGTTCGTGTGAAAATTTATAATATAATAAAATGGCACGTGCAAATGGCATTCCCAGTGAAAATGTTTTTTTTAACAAAACGTTATAGTAATAAAACATTTTGTTTATGTTTCGTCAATAGCGAAAAATAAAGGTTTTCAAATTATGTATGAATCATTCATTTTCATGAAGAATTAAGGGAGATCTTTCGTTGCCATAAGAAACATCTTTGAGATATATAATATATAGAGAACATTCGGCGTCAATTTGTTATTGATAAAATTGAAAGCATTTGAAAGGCTCTATGGCTGGTACAACGTTCAAACCTAATATGATACAGTATAGTAATTCTTTCACGCAATATGCTTTAATGCTTTAGTTAATATATAATATAAATTAAATTCATTACAGATGTACCAAATAGAAATAGTGCACTTGAAGAGATGATTCTTGGAATTTTAGAGGATTTAAGGGAGCTTATGGTGACAGGCTCTGATGATATTCCTGTTCTGGACCCACTTCTTGTCGAGCATATTCACCTAGACGACACGCTTCTACCACTACCAGGGTAAGATATTTAAAAGAGGTAAGGTAAAAGAGGAAGATATTGTTTCGTAATAAGAAGTTGTATGTACGCAATTTATTGTTCAGTTTTTTAAACATATTCTGATGTACTGAATTACTGAAATTCAAATAGTCGTAAAACATTTTGATTGCAATGGCAACTATGTTTATCCACAGTTTTGCCAGTCACGTGAATAGAACATTTTTCTAATTCTTTTCGTAATCTTTAAACAAAGCTCTAACAAGATGGCGGCTTCCTCGTTAAAACTTTCTGGGGAGTTTTTGTGGCGAATTAAGTGCATGTCCCTAGTTATTATTTAAAATCCACTTCACATTGTACACATTAACCAAAACAAAATCACGTAAAATGCCATCAACATTACATAATATAGGGCCAAATAACTCTCATGAATATATTAAATGTTTTTGTATTACTCACATCATTTTATTAATAATATAACGTATACATATAATTTCAGAGCTCATGTGACACTCTACGATATGAAGATTAGTGATTTAAGCACGTTTGTGATCGATTCCTTGGATTTGACAATGACGTCACTGTTGTTACAACGGTACAGACTCCAACTGGACGGACATATACCCGTACTTAATGTCGATACAAGTAAGTTCTCTCACGCATATGCATGAAATATTTGACTTATATGTAGTTATAAAAAATATTAGATGATATATCGAAAACGGCTGTTACATCGAAAATGACTAATATATCATAAATTGTAGTTAAACGCAACACATTAAACGAAGAAGTTAGAGAGTACAAAATATATATCCCAAAATTCATTTTAGAAATCTCGTATTCACCTACAAATCTTACTTATCTTCAGATTAACAAAGCGTTTTAAGACATTGAAGTACAGGCCGTTCACTTCTATTACTGGAATGTGTTTACAAGCGATGAATAAACCTTTGCTAATATCTTACATTAACAATTATTACTTAGCAAACAATTTCAAAGTGTTTGCTAGTTATAAATAATTGTGTATTTTAAGATCAAATGAAACAGTAGCTGTTGTCCGCGGATCTGCCTAAATTGTTTTTAATTATTTTAGTTATATGTGCCGGTAAAATTTTTTGTTCAGCTCATCAAAACTGTTGAAAGTTACAAAGTAGTTAAAATAGGTTTGCTTTTTCAAAAAGTTTACGTATTCTGAATTAATATTGTAATAATTCAAACAAATACTTACAAGATTTTGTAAAAATACATTACGTTATATAACATCTTCCTGTCTAAGTTAGCGCAGCGTCTTAAGACGAAACTCTTTGACCAGTGTGTGCTACCAGTCATTGAATCAGAAATGAGAAGATCTGCAGTAGAACCAAAGTCACCGACATTTTTGTCGCCTTGAGTACTTTCTATTAAATACAATGACAAAGGTCTAAAGATGGAGCCGGATATCGCCACTAGAACTCCCTGATGAAAACTGCAGAACCAGGCGGGTTTGCGCTTGTTTGTTTTGTTCTCATAAGTACATTCCATTACATATGGTGACGAGGGTTTGAAGATGGAGCAGGACGATCACCACTAAAACTTCTTGATGGCAAGTTTTTTTATTTTTCCGATTTGCTTCAAGTGGATTAATACAGTTTTATCACTTACCCCGAAGCCGGCAGCTAACTCCACTCCGCTCACTCTAATCCGCTTCCACAATAGCCTTTAATTCTTCATTTTCCACTTTGGTCTACGGCCGTCCATGGGGTTGGTTCTGAAGATCGAAATTTCCAGAACGAAAACGTTGAAACCAAAAACGTACCGTGCTCTCTTTTACGACACCAGCGCTGTACACATCATTAATCCTTCGAGCTATTTCTGCAGCACTGATGCCACGGTAGAACTCGTACTCATAAATACACTGATATTTCATGTTTTCCATTGTGCGGATTAACGACGCCAAAGAAAAAAATAATGAGAAAAAAACAATTGAATGACTGTTTTCAAAACTCAAATGTACCAGCTAAATGGATTTATAAATTTGAATTTGGAATTCTTAACCAAAGAGGAGATATTTCAGATTAAAGTGGTCAGTACGACAAAACGCTAATTTCATATGTAAGGACCTAATATATGCATCGACCTATTCGACTTTCTTATAATCATGAGCTACGTCATCAATGCGCTGTGACTAATCCTCTGAACGCTTCAAGAACTCAGTTCGTCTGTACCTACTGGGTGCAGACGTAACATCGGCTTGATTAGTCACGTGCTTAAGTATCACATTGAATCAAGGGATGCTTTTTAAATAATCTTTGTAGATTCTGCAAGGCCTTTACTAAGTTAATGGACAAGTATGCATAAATAAAAGTATATACATTATTGATTAAACTCTGGTACTGAAAAGTATAAAAAATATTTTTGTAAAACATGATTTTTAAATTATTGAAGTAAAACGTAAATAATAATTTTTAATTAATAAACTTACAGGAGAACATCAGCTTTGGTCATTAATCAGAGGCGCAGTACATAATAAATAAAATTTACATAAACTTGAATAAAAAAGGACTTTAAAAGTTTCAGGCATAAAACCTCATTTCATTTAAACTGAAGTTCTATTTAGTCTATTTACTATCTAATATTTTATAAGAAATATTTTTGGAGGATATTACAGGAAAACATCAGCTTTGGTCATTAATCAGAGGCGTAGGCATAATAAATGAAATTTGATTAATAAAGTACTTTAAAAGCTTGAGGCATAAAACACCATTTCATTTAAACTGAAGTCTATTTAATTTAATATTTACTTACTAATTGTCAATCGATTCTGACAAAATTTTGTACACGGGAACTACTCGTATATAGTAGGTATTCCATAATTGATAGGCTATAAGAATTGTCAATAAGACTTTAAGAAATTGTAAAAACAAAAACGATTTTAATTAGATTTAGAGCACATACTATAATTATGTCGTATCGCATTTGATGAGCTATATAATACATTGTTAATAATATGAGTAAAAATAAAATTACGGGATGAAAATATTTACTGCGTAACAAGCGCGTGCGAAGCCGCGGGCCATCGCTAGTATTGTATATAAATGAATGTATGTTTGTTTTTTATTCTATTCGTTCCTAAACCATTCAAGCATTTTTTTATGAAACTTTATTGAGTTGAGTTTCGTAAACCCGCGCAGGTTCCACAATAGTACAACCAGTTAACAATTTCGAATGCAACGCGGAGGAAGTCCCGGGCAAAATCTAGTAAATAATAAAAGATAATAACCGCTTAATGACAAAATATTGAGAGTAAATAATTTGTTTGGTATTTTTCAGGAAACTATGATCTCTCTATGAATGTATTTGGTCAGAATATGATCAGTAATGGTGCTACCAAGTAAGTCATTTTCATATATTTTTTTTGCTACATCTAAAAATATTATTTTATTATTTGCAGCATTATAAACATGACATTAACTGCTATAAAAACACTGTTAATGTATGTAATTGTTGTTGTAATGTAAAGTTTCAATGGATTTTATGTTTTATTCCTTTGTGTATTAGGCAAAAAATCGTAAGAAAAATCTACTCGAATAATCCCTGTACAATCTACAGAAGTAAAATTTTATTCACAAATTAGGTATATTCTTACTACAATTAACGTTTTATATAACTTCAACCTTTTCAATCTATCTTCTTCTTCTTCTTATATATAAAATCGATGTTTGTATGTTCCCTATGGGCTCTCAAATGACTGGAGCGATTTTGATTAAATTTTCAGACAATCTTCATATTAGCGCAGCTGGACAACCTGACCGAGTTTGCTAGAAGTAAATAATTATGGATTATAATAAAATACACGAATCTCGAATTGTTTGGCGTTTATTCTACTTTATGTTATGATTTGGTTTTTATAATAGAGTTGTATGTTTTAGACTCGAGATCGTTCGACCAAGAGTCAAAGTGAATACGTTGGTTGGAATCCGATTGGTCGGTGGAATCTTCCTTAATATTATTGATTTCGACCTCGCCTTCAGTCTTGAAGATTTAAGAGTGAGTTTGTTAATTTTTTGGATTTACGTTTCAATAATTCGTTTGATTTTCGTATAAATAATTCGTTTAATTAAATCGTATGAATGAAGTGAGTGAATGGATCCTATCGGTGACCCAGCCCTTCATTGCAATCTAGATTAATTAGATAAAAAACAAAATTTAGATAACACACAACCAGTAGATGTTTTGTAATAAAATATACTAAAAGGCCTACAGTACATTCAAAACTACCAAGAAAAGAAACTGGAGCGATTTTAATATTTTTTTAAGAACGATATAAGAAAGACTATGGTTATGCCTATATGATTTTCTTTGTTCGTCAAATTTGTTTGTTGGGTGACTGGTAACAGCAGTGTAACTGGGCAATATTATTAATATTAGAAGGAAGAAACAAACTTTACAAAGTAACCTGGCAGTAGTAGCTATATATTGAATGATATACAAATATTTACCTTAGTATCGTAGCCAGGGATAAAACAGAGAAATAGGTTTGCGTGGACAAAACGGACCTGCATAAGAAATTTAATGTGTCAGGTGAATTCTAGACGATAACATGCATTACTTAAATTTTAATTAATGACATTTTGTGACAGCCTCAAATAACTGGGATTTTAAACGGTGAAGAAGTCAACGACTTCGTTACACAAGTCCTTCGAAATTTGGTGATGGAACTCCTGGAAATTTACGAGGTGAGATTATTATTTAGACGTTATTGTAGAGTTATATTAATCTGGTTTAATTATTGTATACTATATAGGTCAACGCCTTTTGACTTATATCACTATAACGGGATGAGATAATAAAAGATATATATAAAACAAAAAGGAAAAAAACCCAGTGCGAGTCAGGTCTCACGCAGTGTAGGGTTCCGTAGTCGCCCGTCACAATATGCAAACTTAAGGATGCTTATGTTACACCGGGCCGGAGCCGGGACCAATATTCATTACAATAGAACTTAATCAAAATAAAACATAGCCTATAACCACCAGGGAGAACGTAGCTTTCTATTAGGGGAAGAATTTTAAGAATCGAATTAGCAATTTCAGAGATTACCCTTTCCTTACAGACAAACTCTTAAACTCACAATCAAACTTTATCTCTTTATAATAGTGGTATAGATAACATATACATACCAATATATACCTAGATATGTATGTTTTGTAGGTAATTTAATGAAAGTTCGAATTAAATTAATAATAGATGACATTTTCCAGGTGGAAATAAATCAGTTCCTGAGCAAGACTATACATGAAGTGGCGAACGAAATTTTGTCAGATTTTAACCTCATCGATATCCTAGGATAAATCTAACATCTGACAACCAGAATTATGTATGAATTTAAGCATATATAAAATATATACTTTTATACAAAACTGTTTATCTATAGGTATAAAATCTATAGGTAAAATCAATATATATAAATGAATATTTTTATTTGAACCCTGTCCGATGCGTTCCTATAATAATTTATGAGGTGGTATACGCTCAGCGAAGCAATTTTCCTATGAAATTGCTTCAATTATTCATTAATTTGATCTTAATAACACCTGCTCCATTCACAATCCGAAACATCAATCATTCAAGTGTAGGTACTTGTTAGGTATTAAAGAATATTTTGGGGTAATTATACAATATATTATTATCCTTAAAGCATACTTATGATAGTGTTTTAAAACTTACTAAGTTTATTTTTAAGTAAAGCAATCATTAGTATTTGTAGCTAGCTAGCTTAGCAGATGTTGTTCTGCCATTTTCAATATAGTCTAGTCGACACGTTAAAAATGGTGTTAATTTGAGATAAAGCTCCTAGAAATATGAGCGACAGTTCATTCGATTCGTAATTACATTTAGAAAAATGTATCTAGAGGATGTATTAGCTCCATATTAATGATTCTCTGAGCCTCGATAAAATGAACTGTTTTGCAGGCTCGGGCAGTCGCAGGATACCATAATAACTAAGGTATTCACTAGCCAATAGTCGAGCGAGTAGAATGTCTTGCCGCTTTTTTTTCGTACTGACTATACTTTTGGCCTTTACAGCTTCACCGGGCTTGTGGGCGAACGCAAATGTCGTTCGTGTTTATATGGATTTCTTCAATAGTAGTCGAGTGCTACTGAAACAAGCCGAACACGTTATTAAAACATGTTTTAACTATTCGCGCTGACATATTGATTTTATTTTTAATTAACACAAAATGAAATGTCCAAAAAATTATGTAATTTTTTTTTTACATTTTTTGAATATTAATTGGTTTTGAGTTATTAACGAAACCCTAAATCTTTTCTTTTTTTATCGTAATTTGTTAAAAGCAATTGCAATATTTTATGTGTCAAAACATTCTCGAGATACATTTTTCTAAATGTAGTTCCGAATCGAATGAGCTATGGCTCATATTTTTAGGAGCTCTTTATCTCAAATTAACACCATTTTGAACTTGCTGACCAGACTAATGGTTAATAATTCGATCACAGCGCTACTTATCGCGAATTTCTTTTCCTGGGTCATAACGAACAAAAAAGAAAAAAGAATTACGCACATCACCGTTTGAGTTCATAAATAATGACTGAAATTAATTCTTAATCGTCTTGATTTCATAAACAAATGTATTTTCATATTATTATTTTTCCATTTATCCTGACATCTTTTCTAATGTTTCCTTTCCTAAATACCCTATTCGCACTATTAATAATTAGCCAAATCGGCCCAGCCGTTATTTCATGATGCCTTAACCAACGAACAGTACTTATTTCGTTTTTATTTACGAGTATATAGATTGTTTTTCAGAGTAAGCTTTTGAATTAATAATATTTTGTTTAAAGCTCCATCTATACAAAATTGTTTATACGAAGATGTGTAATTTAAAAATCATCTTTAGTAAACACATTGAAAAATGTTTACATTTTCAAGTCGTTAGATGGCAATTTACGACCCAGATCATTATAAGGCTCGCAATGAAAATATTGAAAACAAATTTTTTTTCCTTCATTAATCCAGTTAAGTGCCCCTTATTTATCAACCCATCCTACTTCTGGTAAGAGTTAAAAATCAGCAGTCAAAGGCCACTAATGAATAGAGTCCTGTATGAAATATCTCACGACGAGATATTTTGATAGCGCCGCAAATCATCCCAACTCGTTAGTGGTAGCCGCTGCGACATACACGCCTGTCCCAAACGCCCCTAAGGTACAAAGTAGGCCTCGTAACATACTCACTAACCCCGACGATAAATTCGTGGATGCCAACTCTTCATACCCGTCCGTATCTCCAAACTTTACGTGCTCGCGCCCACGCTCGTGGAATTACCGCTCCCTCCGCAGGGGTCAGGCGGTGAACTTTGCTCCCACACTCCCGCCAAAACCTCCCTCTCCTTCTCCTGCGGCAACTCAAGCCTAGGTCTGATCCTCCAGCATGGAGCCCTTGAGCCAAGCAGCCGCTCGCGCGATACAGTGACACTGCATTCACTAGCTACCACCATACAGTCATTACACTGCATCCCTACACACATGCACACCACTCAGCTACATAGGTTCTGTAAGGGACCTTTTTTCTTTTTTTGGCTAGTTAGTTTAGACAAAAATTGCCAAATCACTAAATACACCCTTGGAGCTTGTTGCCTAGCTTTCGCGGCTGACGCCTTCAGCGCTTGTCCCCAAGCACGGTGAAACTGTAAAAGCCACCTGAGGCTCAGATCTCTTATAGCAAACAGTGTAGTACGTTCGAAAAAAAAAAGCACTAATAAGGATGAGAATTGTGTAAAAATTTAATTTATCTATAAACAATTACTAAAGTCATAAAAATGAATTCACACTATTGTCATTGATGGCAAACTTCATCATGTCACACTTATCACGCGCGCAGCTCTCAATAATTGTACCCTCTATTAAACACGCCAAAAGGTTACTAAAATTTCAAAAGGTTAAGTTAATCTAGTTGCCGTACTTGTTTTGATAAATCTGCGATATATTTCTTGAATTTTAAATTCGGGTCTATCGTAACGCCTATATGTTTTACATATTCGACTCGTTAACAAAGTTTGTCTTTAAACTTGGTCTCTTAAAATAACAAACCCGGTAGCTTCTGATGAAATTCGTGTAAATTCATATATTTATTTAAAAATAAAATTTTAATAATTTCTAAGGGAATACAAGGCCACATGCCCTTACTACCGGGCCGCGGGTTCCCTTACGGACTAAGGGAGTCAACACAATTTCTATGATTCTATTTTAATCAATACAACTCCTATTTCTCTACACTAGACTCACTCACTACACTAATAACAGCACGTTGTTATTATTAAACTAAATTAAGCAATTATACATTCAGGACTATTTTGAAATAGTTAATACGTCTCAGACGTTATCAACGACAAAATACCTAGTAGAGCTACATTAATTCTTAAAACATTCAAAACGTAAGTAAAACGTGTTCGCGGTCGTAATACTTTAAGTACTCTTTCTAACTTCGTTAGGAAGGAAAGATCTCGACTTAATTAAATCTTGGGAAAGCCGTATTTGCACGAACTTTATTGACAGGGTATGCCTACTTAATGCGAGGGAATTTGTGCTACAATTCTTACCAAATTTTATTAGTTATCTCGAGGATTTTGTTTTTGTTTTTATTAATCTTTAATAAACTAACAAATTACAATCTTGTTATATTGTGTTTGATGTCTTTTCGAGTAATTAGGTGTTTAAGAAACAAGAAAAGAATTGAGGAGCCTTTTAATAATCATTGGCTCAATCATTTAGTTTTTACTTTTACAAAAAAATGTACATACTATATTACGATAGTATGTTTAATGTATTTGACTGTTTGAGATGTTTTTGGCGGATCTTTAATTCTTTGTCTCTATCTATATCTTATCTTTAATTCACAAAATCCACAAAAACTCCCTGGAAAGTTTTAACAAGAAAGCCACATTTTATTTTATTTTTTATTATTTTATTTAGGGGCAGGCTAAGCCCGAGGCTACGCCCGCGTTGACTATTAAAAAAGGTTTTTAATTTTTTGTTCGTAACCCTAGTTATTTGTATAAAATAAAGGTAGTCTAAGTTATGCCTTATAACATCAGTTACCTGCCAGTAAAAGTCCCGTCGAAATCGGTTCAACCGTTTCGGAGATTACCCGGAACAAACACGCAGACAGACAGACAAACATTTTTAAAATTGTTTTTTTTTTTTGTTATAGGTGTATGTATTTTTCATATGCATTTAGTAAAAATGTGTTATTTTGACATTACACACAGACAATTCAATTTTATTATATGTATAGAGATACACGGTGAACTTACAGCTAACAAAATAACACATAAATAAGCAAATAACATAAAGAAGGTCATTTAAAAAATCACACAGATACATAGAAATATAATTATATAAATTAAGCTAAAGAAATTCTTGGTTAAAGTTCTCTTAGTTTGAGAGAACTGGTTGGAGAGAGATCAATGTTTATGGTTTCGGAAATGATATTAACTCTATTGCTTGCTCTAATTAAAAATGAGTTGTTTCTATATGATGATGTCACTAAAGCTACGTGTAAAGAGAACTTGTTTCTCGTAAAAACAGTAGGTACTCCCAGGTAAATATTACTAAACTAACTAGTACATCGCATTCTACCATATCGTTAGTGATTTTTAAAATATATGTGATATATTCGTTTGCGTTCATGGAGAGGAAGAATATGATTGAATTTACAACTAAGGGCTTGTTAGAATACTGAAATCATCACGGGGCATTATATAATTAATCGCTCGATAATGGCAGTAATGGTATTTAATAAAGAGGAATAGTTGCCAAGTGTTTTAAAAGTGATCGAAACTGGCACATTTCTTTTGCCAAAACTATGATGACTTGCATAGTTAATTAAAAAAATATTGGGATGTTTTTCGATACAGTGGTAACATTCAGAAGTGCATTCTTAGGACCTTAAATGATATAATATATTTTTCATTTTCATTTTGAATGGTGTGGTTGCTAAAGTTGTACACAAGGCAATCTAACTCAGTCCTCAGAGGTCAAACCCTATCAGTATCTGACTTTAAGATTGCAGTCTTATTTGAAGACTTCAAGAATATAAATTATTCACATGATGACTCTCTAACTTTTTTGCGTTCTAAGGATTCTTAAAAAAGTAATTTATATGCTGAGTCGTTTGTAATAAGGCTGTCGAGTTCAAGACGTTACCCTTAGGGAGTTATAAGTCGTTGAGGCTGGCGTATAGCAAGGTTTCTTTGTTCCCCGGAGCACTACTATTCATACGGTTAAAATGTGTTTCATATTATACTTTCATTGCTCATTGCATTATATTTAGATTTTGTATTATTGTGCCAGGGTTATTGAAGAAAGCTAGTCATTCATGTATTGTTACGATTTAAGTAAATCACTATTCTCTAAATTTCTGTAAACGTCGAGAAACTACTAGAAACTTATACTTAGACTTATACTTATATATATATATATATATATATAAGGTAAGAAAATGGCATCGCAAATTACGCACGTATTCGAACCTTATCGGTCCGCGTATGTAAGCGATTAAACAATGTGAAAAAATGCACACTTCCCCTTCTTATGCGATAATAAGAAAATATAATAAACAACAGAGACTTGAAATATGACCACAATGACTACATTATCTTGTGTTGACACTAGTCAAGACAAGACAAGAGATGTAGGGTTTAGAGAAATGTATTTGGAGATTTCTCTCTACTTGGTGCAGTCAGACTGGTGGAATACCTCCCTACAGATGATAGCAGCCAAATAACCTTGTCTTATATTCCTGCAGTGAGTAGAGTTTCCAGAGCTCATTGGGGAAGTGGGGTTCAAGGTCGGCAACGCGCTAGTGATATCTATGGTTACATACAATAATAACATTATACTTATTTTATATATTAAAGAATCCCGAAATCTGGTAGTGCAATATATATATATATATATATATGAAGGGAGCTGGTAGGCTGTCTTGCTATTAAATCAGCCACGATTAGCAAAGCAGAAAGACGCGGAAAGTTCAATATCACGTGGCGACGACTGTTCGCAACGGCGGCGTCTAGCACTAGAATGCACTGACGTTCTAATCTTCAGAAGACTGGGCACACCAAGGATATCTCTTGAGATACGTACAGTCCGATGATCTAAGTAGAATGCCTCGTTCTTTTTTTCGATCTGACCATATTCGTTCGATTCGGCCATAAGGGCCCTGAAGTCTCAGACGGCTTTTACAGTTTCACCAAGCTTGGGGGCGAGCGCTTAATGCACTCAGCTATGAAAGCGTGACAACAAGCTCCAAGGGTGCCAAAGTGGCAATATCTCGGCTTGGGCTGTTGCCGATCATGCAAAAAATCTTTCTAGTACAACTGTGGGAACACACCTATAGGTAGGTGCTTGGCAACAGATTTTCAACTGGATAGTGTTGGCTAGCCAGGCGGGCATTAGAAAATGCTCTACCACTATATATAGTGGTATACCACCATTATGGTTTCATTACGATGTTTTCCTTCAGCGAAGGCCCATTGCAGGGATTTGAATTTACGTCGATCGACGCGGTGTCTGTACACGGAACTACTGAACTATCATAGTTTCAAATCATATGCAGTTATTGTGTAAACAGAATATATAAAATAAATAAATAAATAAAATATGTTTGTAATTAAATAATAAATTCTTATTATTCATTGTCTGAAAAATTTAAATGTGAGGCATAAATACTGAAGTTTCATTAAGTATATAATTATATATTGTTTTGATTGTACAAGATGTCGGCGGTATTGAATTAATTTAGATATTACGTATTCACGTCATCTGCTCGCTTCAGGATTGTTAAAATTCATAATTAAAATTCAGCTGTAGATATTTATAGCTATATATTGTTATAGATACTTGAATACTGTTTTAAATCTATTAATTTTAATCCAATTTGATCTTTTTAGAGTTCCGAAGTCAAAAGGAACACGTATAACTTCGCTATGTCCGTCTGACTGTCCGCAGCTTAGCTCAGAGATTCTTAGTATTAGAAAGCCTTAATTTGGTATGGCTCTACATATAAATCACGCCGACAAAGTGGTAAATAAATCTTTCAAAAATCTTTTAGGGTACCTGCCCTACACGTAAAGTGAGAATGATTTTTTTATCTAGTCTATCGCATCTTGTGTGACATCTAGGGATAGGCGGTTCAAAAACATTGTGGATTTGTTAACCACACATCGATTTTTTTTTCGTTTGTGAAATATTTACCTTTGAAGTGCTAATTTGTATTAAAATTAAGTGTCCCCCCGCTATCTAAAAGGTTATAATTGGATACGTGAAAAAATTCATGGTACTAGTACCATGCCAGTAAATAATGAAGTTAAAAAGAAAACTATCAAGGACTGGCTTTAAAAATTAACGAGTAATAGTCAATCAACTAGCTTTGTATGTCCTTCCTTGCCCAGTGTTACATGAATGATCCTTATGTTCCTTATCTTGATCCTTATGAGTCTGCATATTGTGATGGGTAACTACGGAACTCTACGCTGCGCGTGGCCCGACATGCACTTGGCAATTTTTTATTACCACAGTTTATGTAGATCACCTACTAATCACGCACGCGTACCGTACCCTATCTTATCTCAGCTAAATCTCGTAATAAAGAAGATTAAGTAAAAAAAGCAATATATTTAAAATAAAGTGAATTATAATAGATGTTTGTCAGAAGATTTGTAAAAAGAATTACATGTACAGACAGAAGTACACATTTATTAATATAGAAAAAACATCACTGGGTTATAGTTGATACTATTAACATTTTCTCAAAATAAAGCACCATGAGGTACAGTAATCATGCAAGGTTTGACTGGTTCCCACGGAAAAATTAAATATATGAACAATTATTTATATCAGATGTGTACTCGGTATGGTTTTAATCTTTTACAGTCAAATATAATTAAATAATTAACATTAATTTTTAGCCATAACTGCTGTTAGCAAGTATGGGAATTGGGTACAACGATAATGGTGTGACGTGACGGCGAGAGTTGTCGAATAAATTTAAAACGGGTGATACCGTGGGGTACAGTTAGTCATTGATTTAGAACATATTTTTGCCCATTTTGTTTGTAAAATAATACAATGAGACTACTACTGAAAAATGTTTTATTTTCAATTTTTAGCTTTACATGCGAATTTTCCATACTTCGAAACAATGCTGGAAATATTCTTCTATGAGATCCTTTATGACGCGTTGCGCTTTTTCCTTCAGTTTCAACGTACTGAAATCTTGTTCCTTTTAATGTAAATTAAACACTATGAAACGGATAAAAGTCACATGATGCAAGGTCAGTCGCTTCATAAAGCACTTCCAACAGAACAGTCTGACTACGACAGTCGCCGTTATGCTTGAACTATACTGTTACCATCACAGTCATTCTGTCGATTCTGTAAAAAACATTAGCATAAGTAAGTACTTACTATTCCCAGAAGGTTTTGAACAAAACTTGCGGAGAGATATTAGCTCGCAGCTGACGCACTTAAAAAACGTCTTTTAAAAATCTTACGAATAAAAAGTTGTATCAACTTAGAAATATATACTAACCAGCGGTGTCCCGCGGTTCTATACGAGTTTATTATGCAGTTACACCTTATACTTTTACTCATATTATTGACAATTCTTATAGCCTATCTATCAGTTGAGGAAAGACATATGGATACTTCCCTTGTACAAAATTTCATCTAAGTCCGTTAAGAATGAATGAAAATACTCGTATAATGCGTTCTTTTTTGCGGCTTGTTTACGTATTATTATTTACGTAGTATTATTGATAATTTTTATTGCTTATAAATTATGAAATAATATATACTTCACGTGTACAAAATTTCATAAAAGTCTATGGTGAAATAATAAAAATATACATTTTGGAAGTTTTTTTGACAAAGCGTTATTAACAATTCTTACAGCCTATCAATTGAGCAATTTCCATAAGTTTCTTTTGTAGAAAATTTCATAAAAGTCCATCTAACCGTCCGTTAAGCCATCAAACAAAAATAGACAAATAGAAAACAAAATTAATGTCATATTCGTGATCAGTGTCCTTTATATAAGATTTTTATCAGGAAATTTGGAAAAAAAAATCTCCTGGCTGAACTAAAGATTTATTAATATAAATTATGAAAATTAAAAGTAACGAACCACACGTATTGCAATGTGCTACATACAACACACAATTTAAGCATTCGCCTACTAATTTAATTGTCGATTCTCAATTGAATATTACCTATACGAGGTGTATCAAACCAATATTCTCGTAATATTATTGACATTGTTGCGGCCCGTTGGTATTGCCCTCATTGGTTTAATTAAGTCGCTATCTATTATTAAGGTACGTCTTGCGTGAAATTGTGTTTGTTTGAGCTCAAACCGACGTGTATTGAAGACAATGGCCATTCAGATCTTGTAAAGGGATTCTATGTCGTTGTTAGCTTGATTAAATATAATATTCAGGTTGGTTATTTGGTAACATTGAAGTTCCTACGAATTATTAAAGCTTAAATTGAATTAATTTGAATTTTACTCGAGTGTTTCTGTGTACCTAAAGGTATGTACTTATGTACCTATTGATTGTTTGTTAAACATTTACCTACACCATTTATGTACAACATTTGAATTCACCACCTACCTATACTATATATTTTTTGTTTGATTGATTTAAACGCGCTAATCTTTGGAACTAACTGTCGGATTTAAAAAAATATTCTTATATATGATAGTCAGTTTAATTGTGAATAGTATAGGCTATAAACCTTCACGCTACGACTTTAAGGATCCGGGTAGTAACTATGAACGTCAAGCAATCTGGCAAGCTGTAATTATAACATCATACATTAGAAGCTCTTAACTGACTCTCGACGAAGACTTGTGTTCGGCTCGACTGTGGTGCGGTGGCAGTGCTCCTATAAATCGCAACGGACCTAAGTGGTAGGGGGAATTTTAGTCCTAGTAGTGTATAGGTACGTTACTTTGTCTATATAATAACTTATTATGTAAAGTGTAAAGTAATAAACTATTCGTTTAATATTTCTGTATATTGTATCAATTAAGCCAAGATCACAATTACACAATTTTTACAAAATATGTCATTAACTTTTAAGAGCATTTTTATTAATTGACGTATCTGTTTATCTGTTAATAGTATGGCTTGACTGCCGTAAGCGCAACCCTCCTTATGGTCTGCGGGGCGCGGGAGGTGAACAAGATCAACCAATAAGCTAGTCTGTTGCCGGCCGCCGGCAGCAACAGACGTTTAACATATGGGCTTATACGGTTTTATTTTTGTGACTAATACACATGAGATTATTTTACCAAGATGGAATTACGAACGCTTCGTTTAAAAAAAAACTATAAAATTAATCCAAAGTAATGCTTTAGCGCGTTTTTGCAATTATTTTGTATGTTATTAAATACAAAGAAGTTTCACTTCGAATGCGTATAAAGGTTACGTACACAATTATTTTTCAAAACAATAGATTTTCGATTAGCGTTTTAATAAAGACAACAATATTATGTGTATTAAATATATTATTTATCATTACATACCTGTACCAGTTGCAATTATATACATAAACCATCGATCTTAAGAAATAGGGTATCATCTCAACAAAAATCAATATTTAAGGCTAGTTGAGAGGTATAGCCTAATGCTAGATAACCTACACTATTTCTCGTGAATTCGGCTATCATATACAAAAATAATTTTTCGAATCTAACGGGTAGTTTCAGAGATTAGCGTGATTATGGTTTATGGTTTAAAATATTTTTATTTCTCTAAGAATATAACAATTCGCTTTACAGAGAAACTTATAGATAAAATTCAAAATTTCTACTTCATCAGTGTATATTACATTACATAACATTTTTAAGTAGGTAGTTTGAATTAATTCTATAGTAAGTGTAGTTTGGGAAGGCGGATTCTATTACAATTCTATGTCTATACAATCTATACAATTCGCTTAACAGAGAAGCTTAAAGCTAAAGTTCAAAAATTCAACTTAACGATGTACATTATTACATAACATTTTAAGTAGGTAGTTTTAATTGATTCAACATACAGTGTAGCTATGGAAGGCGGATTCTATTACGTATTGGAGCGTTAGGAATTAGTTACTATCATAATTTCTAACTTGGAAGTTTATATTAATGCTGTGAAATATTAGCAAAGAAAGAGTTTAAGCAGTTACAAATATCAATAATTTTTGCTATCATGTATCATGGAGTACATGGTAATACAAGATATATAATACTAATAATACAAGGAGTATTGTTTTAGGCTGTAGATTAGCATGAAACAGTGAAAAGTTATATAATAAGTACCCTTTCAATTGTGTACAATGAATAATTTTGGTACAAGAGTCTGTCCGTTTTTAGTGAAGTTGCCAACTTTCACCATTCGTTCACCACCGCCATTAATATTCTGCCCACGTCCTACCCGGACCCGTCACGTCCAGCCAGCGGCATCCATCCAGAACGTATCTATATTGAGATCATCTACATAAAACCGTATGGGTTAATTCAACACTAAAACAGTGTAATGATGAATTTTAATAAAATTTCTACAATTTTTTTTATTTGATCGTTTCATATTAATATAAGAGCTTTAAACATAATTTAAATATAATTGCATTATTTATTATTTGCTATCAAAATACAGACGGCGTATTTATGTATCAAAAGCAAAAGAAAAATAATAACTAAAATTAAAATGTAATAAAAACAAAACAATGATAATAATAATACCCATATAAAAAGTTAATGATGATAAACACAACCATTAAAAAGTAAAACTATGAAACCTAAATAATTTCAAAATGGGTTAAATAATACAGAATTAAAAATGAGTAAGAAATTACTAATATATTTGGTGTTGATTAAACATAAAGAAACTCGATAGTGACTTGTCTAACTATAATCAATATAGATATAAAAAAATAAAGACAAAATTATAAAATGGAATTTACGACATCACATCATTCAGTAAAATCGACGATATTCTAAAAAGTTATAAAAGAACAGTTATTTTAATCGTGTTTTCATACATTATCGATGTCACCTAAGATGGTACCACTCTAAGCCTAAAGGATAGATGTACAGCTGCCAAAAGATACTTACTTGTTATAGGTGGCGACAGATTTTTTACTTGAGGTTGGTGGTAGCTAGCCAGATGGGCATTATGAAATGCTTAAACACCATGATATGCTTTCAATGCGATGGATTCCTTCTCAACGAGCTTAGAGTCTGTACCCTAAGCAGTGGATGAGCAATGAGCCTGTGCTCATTGTTAGATTCGAACCTATATCGATTGTTGCGGTGTTCGAATACGCTATCACTGAACTAGCTGTGTCCGCGCCTCCGCTCTAGTGGACTACAGAATAAGGTTTTTATTTTTTGTACGGAACCCTATTTATTTTTCTAAAATAAAAGTAGCCTAAGTTATTCCTATAACATCAGCTATTTGCTAGTGGAAGTGCCGTCAAAATCGGTTCAACCGTTTCGAGATTACTCGGAACAAACAGACAGGCAGACAAAAATAAAAAAAAATGGAGTGTTCTTATAGTTGTGTATACTTTCATATGCATTTGGTAAAAACCTGTTATTTTGACATTACAAAAAGACACTTCAATTTTATTATATGTATAGATAAAACTCTCGCAGGTAAGTTTTAATTCCGTTTATTTTTCTCCCTACAAAAAAGAAACTCTGTCGTAACATTTTTTTTCAAACGACTCGGATTATGTTTGGCATAAAGATAATATTCAACTATACATTCCAGTACCATCAATTTTAACTATCATTAGAAGTTATAGATAGTAATAACTATAAACAAATATAACGTTATATGCGTAATTTTAACGTTATAACTTTTCAAGTCCAACTGTTCCTTTTTCCCATTAATATTCGCCCCATGTCATAATGCCATACGCCGAGTCCTTCACGCCTCGAGAGCGGTGTCAATTTACTGTTGATTTTTTACTGAAGCTCAGTTGAGTTTATATTTAATATGAAAAGTCAATTCATTCTGTAGCAGTTTTTGTTTATTGAATACTACTATAATCATTTAATCATGTTATCATCAGCCAAGTTCGAGCGGTCTGGTGTATATTTACACGAACCATTTTATTAGTACTCCTACACACTCACTCCTCAATATTTTTTTCGATCTCACTATATTGTTAGCCTTAAGGATGCTGAAGCCTCGGAAGGCTTTTACAGCTTCATTGGGTTTCAAGTGCTGAAGGCACTCATCTGCGAAAGTAGAGTGACAAGCTCAATGGTGCCAAAGAGGCCGAAACTCGGCTTGAGCCTTAGTTGCAATTAAGTCACGTTCTGACTAATTCTCTATCCAAAGAAAATTCGATCTAACTAACTATATAGATATATACAGGTTTTGCTTACTGGGAGGATGGAAGGAACATGTTTATATGTATTTAGTGATCTGTCAATCTTAAAAAAACTAAAACAGAGTTAGCGATGTATATATTTATCTTCAAAGGATAACCCACAGTCAGCATTTTTGTCTATAAACTAACCGGCGGACGACCCTTGTGAACGGAGGCAGCACCATTCGCGCATGCGCTCGATCGACGGTATTCTGTAGTTCATACGAACGGAGCCGCGGGCACAGCTAGTATTCAATCAATAACATTTCCGATAAATACTTTATCGTTGTTTTCTTATTTCTAATAGTGATTATTATAAAGGACACTGATCACTAATATGACATTTTAAAAAATGTCTATCTGTCTGTATGCCCAGATTTAACACGAAAACGGTATGACCGATTCTTACGAAATGTTGTACACGCGAAACTTATGTCATTCCCTAATTAATATATTATAAGAATTGCCAATAATATTTTTAGAAATCGTAAATAAAAATTAATATTTATTCTCAATTGGTTTTGATGAAATTGTGTACATGGGAAGTATATATGTTATTCTTAATCTTTAATTAATGGGCTATATGAATTGTAAATAATATGAGTAAAAATAAAATTACCGGATTAAAATAATTACTGCGTGCGTATTAAATATTTCTAAACACGTCATTTTCTAAAATTGCTTAATTCAAGATACAGTACGGTAATTTAATTCGTCATACATTGCTCGTCATGAATCCATTATGAAATTTTACGATGTTCTCGAACCAGTAATGTTTCATGTTAACCTTTAAACTCTTAAAGCTACTTTGTATTCCCTTCAGAGTTAACGTAGAGCTAAGCGGATTGTAATAGTCTGATATAAATTCAAGAATCATACATCTGTCGCTTCCAGACCTTTTTTATACTAGTTTGAAGAAATAACTGTATTTCATCTGATATCAAATAAGAAACAAGAATGTTGACTTAAGTCGAAATATCAGGATCTAACAAATGTCACTGATACTATGGTCGTGATAAAGTTAGAAAATAACAGAACCTCCATACACTGTTTAGCTTAAACGTGTTGCGTTCCGGAAGATGTATGTCTAGTAATTAAGCGGAGTGGTAGAGATTTGTACCTGACTAGGTCCAAATACTATTACTAGTTAATACTAAACCATCATACACATGGTGCTAAACATTTCATAGTAACCCTTTTTTGGTCTGTCGCATTTCGGAACTAGTCAGTGTAGAGGTATGCCGTCGATCGCCAATGGATTGCCGGTATCTCTGTAGTCGCCGTTATTTTTGAACTATACTCTGCTTAACATTAGGTATATTGATATCACGATACCGTAATACTATAAAAAAAGGTGTGTGTGCGATTCACACACGATAGAAGTGAAACTTCATTTTAAAAGACATTTTCTATTTTATTTAAACAGTGTGCAATATACATACACACCGACATTTACTCTCTCGCTCTGGCTCACACTAAGAGGAGAGACCGATAATGTGCGGTAAACGTTTAACGTTTAACATTTAACGTTTAACGCTTGGAAGTCGCATAAGAAGTTTCACTTCAAAAAGTATCAATTTTTAGAAATTATACACTTAAGGAGTTTAAAATCATTATACAAAGAAAAATCTTGGTAAGGATATCCTTAAACAGCTGCTGAAACACGCTTGTAAAAAATATATTTATTTCACATAAAACCGCAAAGTAAACAATAAGACCTACATGTTAGTAAACATTTGTTATCGATTGTGCTCAATCAATCCCTTAGCAAACACTATTGACTATGTCTTGTGGTAGGAACAATAGGTACAAGTTAGCGGCCGAAAGATCAACTATCAAAGCCTTCTATATAATAACCTCTCCAGAAATGGTCTACACGTGTTAAGCTGGTGTTGGTAAAATATTACGACAAAGATTCAGAAATAGATTATATTTGGATACGTTATATTTCAATGCTTATGTGTTACTTTATAATAAATATAAAGAGATACTAAGATAAAATAAACACATATAAAATAAATTACAAAATGATAAGTTAACTGTTGTGTGGGAATAAACAGGTCCCAGTCTCAGTAGAATTGCTACACTGAATCAGAGCAGTACTGGTATACTGATTGGGTCCGCAAAACTGACGTCATGAACATCAATAAAAATTAATAGAAAAATAATAAAATATATACTAAGATGTTTCCAAAACTGTAAAAGAATATAAATAAGCTGTCTTGAACAGAGTAACGTTATGTTTCATGCTGGCTTTTTTAGTTTTTACATTGTTTTGTCATTTTCATTTTCAAATTTGAATTTCGTATCCCTTTCTCTTACATATTCGTTCTTAATTAACATATCATCCGTAAACAAAATTGACACATAACTAAAGATAGATAAAAGAAAAGATAACAATATTGACCACATAAAAATAGAGAAGTAAAGTAAAATTTACATCTTCTCCAATTAAATATTATAGTTGGTTTTTTTACTATTTAAAGTACCTCCGCGTTTATATGAAATAACTTTCCAACCAAATTTGCCTTCTTTAAATGCATCTCGTAAGTTTATAGATATACTTGGGCTGATCTGCCTAATTTGATACGCCTAAATATGTCACTATGATTAGTTTTCCTTATATTTATAGTCTCTCTCTCTCTCTCTCTCTCTAGGCTTAGTATATTACCAATTTGGGACACATTGTCACTTAACATCAGGTGAGATTGTAGACAGAGGTTACATCCAATTTTTTTAAGGGGCACACAAGTTCTCGGAAGTTCGGAAGTTCTCTTCTGTAAATAAACCATATTTTTTATAATTATAACTGTATCCTATGTAATAACGGTTAGTTTTTATCGATGTGTAACATTTTCCCTCTCGGTTTATGGATATTTTTTGTGGGAGTGATTTAGGAAAAGGGTAGGTAATGTGTTACAGGAAACCGGGGAAGCGTGCGCTATTTGATTTGACCAAAGAGCGTGCGCAGTGACGGAGAGATGGCTGTCAGAGTGTGCCAACCCATTTTGCGTTCACGAATTTTTTTTTTTTTTTTTTTTTTTTTTTTTTTTTTTTTTTTTTTTTTTTTTCGAACTGACTACACTGTTAGCCTGAGGGGCCCTGAAGCCTTTACGGCTTTTACAGCTTTACCGGGCTTGGGGGCGAGCGCTTAGGGCACTCAGCCACGAAAGCTAAGCAACAACATCCGAGGGTGCCAAAGTGGCCGGACCTCGGCTCGGACTGTTGCGCGTATGCAATTAAGTCGCGATCTGACTAATTCCCTATCCGTAATTCGATCTAAACTAACTATACATATATACATGTTTCTGCCCCCTGGGAGGAGGGAAGGAACATGTGTATGTGTATTTAGTGGTCTGAAATTTTTGATCTAGACTAACTAGCCTCAAAAAAAGAAAAAAAAAGGTCCCTTACAGAACCTATGTACCTATGTGTGTTGTGCATGTGTGTATAATGCAGTGTCATGTATGGCTGTGAAAGCTAGTGATTGTACAGTCACTTGTATCGCGCGAGCGGCTGCTTGGCTCAAGGGCTCCATGCCGATGGATCGGACCTAGGCTTGAGTTGCCGCAGAGGAGGGTGGTCGTGGCGGGTGTGCGGGCGCGAAGTTAACCGTTCGTCCCCTTCGGAGGGAACGGTGGTTTCGCGGGCGTGGGCGCGAGCACGCATATGTTGCAGGAGCGGACGCGTAGAATTTGTTTGCTTTCTCTATGTCGTCGTCGGGATCGACAAAGAGATTTCGCGGACGGCGTTTGTAACGTTGGACAACGGGTATCGCGTGGTTAGGCGTGTAGTTCACAAAGGACTTTACAAGCGGGTTTGGATGGTTCGAAGCGCTATCGAAGTATCTCCTAGCGAGATACTTCACATAGGCTTCTAACGAGGGAAGCCTCATGTCCCTGTGTAGGTCCATGTTCCTAACGAAGGCTGGAGGGTCAAGCAGGCGACGGAGGAATCGATTTTGCACTCTTTGCAAGCGGGCAAAGTTGTGTTTGGACATATGTGCGAACGCGGCGCAACTATATGTCAAGATCGGACGAACGCACATCTTGTACAGTGTAAGCTTATGTCTTATGGACATTTTGCTTACCGAACTGAGCAAGGGTCGTAAACGGGAAAGGACCCAAATGGCCCTATTCCGGACTCTAGTGACGTGTGGGTTGAAGTTAAGCTTCGAGTCAAGGATGACACCCAGATATTTTGTCTTGGTGGCCCAAGGGATATTTTTACCGAATAATGTTAGAGGCCCTACCGTGCGTGGTAATCTGCATGTAGTCGGTTCGAACATAATCGCGGCGCTCTTAACCGGATTAATAGCTATACGCCACGTTCGAAACCACTCTCCGAGAGTGGTTACGGCGCGTTGTATTTTGTGAGCGAGAAAAGATCTGTTCCTATTTGACGCGTATATGACTGTGTCGTCAGCGTAGAGCCCTACCTCGACCTCGGGGGGTTTCGGGAGGTCGCTGACGTACAAATTGAATAGGCAAGGTGCCAGAATGGAGCCTTGCGGGACGCCTGAACGAATGGGACGTGCGGTGGAGAGTACTCCTTCCACTCGGTAGTGGAAGGTGCGGTCGCTTAGGTAATCGCGGACTAAATGTACTAGCCTATCCGGGACTTCTAAATGGTGAAGCTTGTGGACCAGTCCGGCGTGCCAGACCTTATCGAAGGCCTTGGCTACGTCGAAAAAGACCGCAAGCGTGCGGGCGGGAGCGATATTGCTCTTAGCGAAGTTACTCGTGATGTGCTCCGTGAGGCGGTGCACTTGATGTGTACACGAGTGACGGGCGCGAAAACCGAATTGTTCGGGCGGGTATAAATTCTTGTCGTCTATAACGACCTTGAGACGGTTCAGAAGGATCCGCTCATAGAGTTTCCCTAGAGTGTTTAGGAGACTGATCGGGCGATAGCTATCGGGAAGCGAAGCTTTTTTGCCGGGCTTGCGAATACCTATAACTATAGCTTTTTTCCAGACGGCTGGAAAATAGCAGTGGGCTATGGCTACATTGAAGATGCAGACCAAAAGAGCTATGAGGTGATCAGGAAGAAGTTTGAGTACTTCATTCCTGATACCATCAGGACCGGGAGATTTCCTAGGCTTAAGGCCTTTAATGATAGAACAGACCTCATCTGGCGTGACCGGGGTTAACGTTTCCGCGGGGGGAATCAACGTGAGTTCCTGAACGGCGGTCTCGATAGTTTCGATGTGGGCAGTGTCTACGTTGTCGCAGTTTGGGGAGCACTGGCTCTCCAAGCTTGCGGCAAGGCATTCTGCCTTATCGTCGCTATCGAACGCGAGTGGGAGATCGGGGCCCCTTTCGAGGGGCGGCATCTGGGCGGAAGCTTCTAACTTCAGAGAGCGGGCGAGGTTCCAGTAAGCCAGATGGGACGGCTTGAGACCCTCTAAGAGGTTATCCCACCGGTGACCTCTGTACTCTCCGATGCGAGTTCTAACCTCTCTCTGAAGTTGTCGTAACCTACGGGTGTTATCCCTCGTCGGATAAGAGTCATGTGCACGTGTCGCGGCGTTCTTTTCCGTGATTAACGCTCGTAAGCCGGGGGGGAGTATAAAACGGCGTTCGTTTGCCGCTTGCACCTCTCTCGAGGCCTCCCTTACACCGGTTTGGAGGTAGTCGACCAGAGAATCGATGGCTAAATCGGCGTCTGCGGTTGACTCCAATACGTCGGGGATCCTAGCTAGGCTGGACGGGGTCGCGTTATCGGATAAGTAGCGATTTAAGATCGCGTAGTCAACTATTTTGACTTTTGGCGGACTGGGGTCGAACGGTTGCCCGAGTTGTAAGATAACCGGGCGGTGGTCGGAGTCTAGTTCGTGTACGACTTCTATAAGTCGTAACCGAAGTGAGACACCTTTGAGGAGGGCTATGTCAAGTACTGTCGGTTGACAGTTGTCTTGAAAGTGCGTGGGCTCTAGCGGTGCTATGACGTCAAAGCCGAGCACGTCGCATAATAGTTCTAGTATAACCCCGTTACGGGTGTTGCGCGGGTTGTTGAAAAGGGTGTGACCGCTATTGAGGTCGCCTGCTATTATGACTGATTGGTCGAGTGAAAAAAGCGCCTCCAGATCGGACTGAAGGAGTCTTTTATTCGGGGAGAGATATGCAGAGACAAGCGTGATTGACGGATGGCCAGTCATGCCTATTCTACAGACGGACACTTCCATATTGGTAAGTGCGGGAGGGTCTATTGGCATGCAATAGAGGGAACGTTTATAGTAGATGAGCGTGCCGCCTCCTAGGGTGGCACGGTCATTTCTGACTATATTGTAATTTGCTATCTTAGGGTCGCGCCTACTGGGTTTTAGAAGTGTTTCTTGTACTAGAAACACGTCTATCTCCCGTTCCCTAAGAAAGGTGGATACTAAGTCCCGTTGTGGAAAGAGGTTTCGCGCGTTAAAAAAAGATATATTGAGGCTTCTAGGCTTAGTGCGTGCCATTGATAACCGTTATCTATTTCCCGGCACGGGCCAGGCGCATTAGCGTCGCTGTCATCAGGGGGAAACGCCTGATGGATTCGCCGGGACCGTACTCAGCGACGCACTGTTCGTACGCCAGTACTTCCTGAGGGTCATGCTCACGAAAGAGCATGACCATGTAGTCAACGCCGCGGCGCGTGTTGACGGGCGGGGGGGCCTGAGCCTTAGGAGGCTGAGGGCGGGGAGTGGAGACCCATGCTGCTTGAGGAGCTCGCATGGCCGGAGGGGGTGCGCGGGGCGCAGGGGCGGCTGCCACCGGGGCGCTGGAGGCGCCCGGGAGGCTGGGGAAAGCCTCTGGCGTGAGCAGGGGCTTTGGTTGTCCTACGGCGGGGCGTGTCCTCTGAGGAGGGGTGTGTCGCGTAGGGCGCATGGGTCGCGTAGGGCGCGTGGGGCGCGGGGCACGGGGACAGCCGCGATAGTTCGCGGGGTGACCTTCGTTGCCGCATAGCACGCAGCTCGGAGGGGTAGCCGACTCACGAGTGCGCGAGCACTCGCTTGTCGCGTGGTCCCCGAGGCACTTAACGCACCTGGGACGGAGATGGCAGTTGCGTGCCGAATGACCGTACAGCTGGCAGTTGTGACACTGCGGAGGACTGCGGTTCTTGTGTGGGGGCTCTACGGCTATTCCGGAGAGCTCACACACTTTCCTAACGTTAAAAATGGCTCTGCCCTCGGGGGTCAGTTCCAATATGACTAAGACCATGTCGAGAGGTCTGTTTTTGGATTGTCCGCCGTGCATTCTGTGCACTTCGCGGACAGGGAAGGCCTTGGCTAAGAGGTCAGTTTTGACCTCCTCGGGTGTGATTTCCACCGGGATGCGGCGGATTACAACCCGGAGTTGACGTTCTTCCTCCAGGGAGTATGTGAAATATTCGAGGTTGCTGTCCCGGAGCAACCTGGTAAATTGACGGTGTTCGTCCGAGGTGGAAACCTGGACGCGGATACCGTTGGCCGTGTTACTGGCCTGGGTGTAGTGGATGCGAAGTTCTCTCAGTTTCTCTGAGAGTTTTGTCCAGACCGATTTGTTCTGGACCGTGACGGGGGGCGGGCGACGCGCCTTTCTGCCGGCAAAGGTACCGGCAGGCGCTGAGGGCGCTGCGGAGCGGGGGGCGTGGCTATCCAGCCCGGTTCGCTGCGCTTTTTGGGGTCTCGACTGAGTCTCCGGAGACTCTGGGCGCGAACGCGAGGCCCGTTTGGCGGGCTTGTTTTTTTGTACGAGGGTGAAGCCCTCGTTATCTGTGCGTATTGCCGTGTCCATTTCGTTGGACTTCGGTTCGGGGTCCGGGCTAGCGGGAGAGTAGCTGTCGTTTGTTGCTACAAGCGACGGTGTCTCCGCTTCGGGAACTAAAGTTGCGAACGAGTTTGATGTTTGCAGCGCAGAGGGCGCTGGGATCGCGGCTTGTTTGCCGGGTGGTGAGCGCGAGCGCGACGTTGGCCTTTTATACGGCGTCTTGTTAAGTGCTCGCGGTGCCGTTGAGCGGGACCGCGAGCCGGATTTTTTCGCGGCGGGGGTATGGGAGGTCCCGGGGACCTGTTCGGACGCGGGTGCAGGATGCGGGGCCCCGGCTATCATCGTGAACTTCGCGAGAAGATCATGGTCCTTGAGGAATTTGAAAACTATTTCATTGAACCTAACTTGGTCTAAGTTTGCCATTCCGGCGGTGGCGGTTGGGCGGGTGGGGGTGAAGTTAAACCTCCCTGCCGGAGAGGCAGGGGGGTGCGCCGAGTGAATTTAAACGGCTATCCCGAGCCGTGTAAAGGGACCTGCGTGTCACGGTGTAATGACTCGCAGGAAAAGAACCTACCGGGCCCTACGTGGAGGTCCCTATCAAGCCCGAGGCAGAGAACGCAGCCGGTATAAATACCTAGCTACGCCCAAACAGACACTCAGGGATGGATGTGTAGCAGGATCGGAAGGGTGGGAAGGAGACACTCAGGGCTTGACTATGACTCTATCAAGGGCCAAGATTCCTGAGCCCGACCAAGTACTATCGTTTGCCTCTGAAGGAGGCAACCGAGGGGCGCTTGGGTCACGCACCCACTTGCTTTCGTTGGCACCGTCAGGTATCAGGCAAGTGACCACTAAAGTGTGGATTTCGTCGAAATAGAAACAATTTGCTCTTAAAAGAGCAGTTTTATGGTTGTGTAGCGCGACACAATGGGTGCGAGCGAGACGGCGATACGCAGGTGCGGCGCAGGTGCGATGCAGGTGTGCAGCAAGGCCGGTCGGTCGTAAAACTTCACAAAGGCGGCAGAGAACAGTCGTAAACACGTCCGTTCCCGCCGGCGGTCGTGATCGGTCTTCTCGCGTTCACGAAGTACAGGCCAACAACTTATCACGCATGACGAGAAAGAGAAAAGGAAATAGACAAGGAGAACGCATCAGCTGTGCACTCATCTACAGTTATACAGTGTTGTGTATAAAATCTGAGGTTGTATTTATATGAGTAAAGTATATTAATAATTATGTTTACTATTAAGCGTCTGACAAAGTTCATCATACTTAAAAATGCGAGTAAGTAATATGGAATTATTCGAATACATATTTTAGTGCGGATCTTTTTTTCAAGATTTAAGTTACTATTGCGTATTTACCACGACTGGAATTAAACTAGCGCGAGCAAGCGCTCGCCTTGAAATAGAATTACATATATTATTATTTCCATGCTTAGAATATATTCGACCGATAATATGACGAATAAATTGACTTCACATATATTTCATCTCAATTTCATAGTAGATGTCAGATGTTACACATCATATGCGACTACTGTAAGGCCCGTTTTTTATTATTATATTACTAGCTATGCCCGTGGCTCTGTTCGCGTGGACTACATAATTTCGTCCGTTGAGCGCACGCGCGAATCATGCTGCCCCCGCTGCCACACACGGTGATCGCCCGCTAGTTATTTTAAAGACAAAAATGCTTATTGTAAGTGACCCTTATTAGATAGACATATGCTTTTGGGACTTTTATATAGATCTAAGATCTAAAATTATGTTCTGCACTAATTTGATATATCTCTTATTTATGGTTTACTCAGCGTAAATCATTTAATCGCCCAAAAAGCGTATTTTTTCGAAATTGATTAATCATTATCGTTTCTGCTTACATCTTATGTTCCTTTATCTAACAATCTATCTGCAAGCTGGCCAGATAACATAACTATGGAGTAAAAAAATAACGCTGTCCGTTTACGTTCAGACAGAGAGACGTTGAGTTTTATAATATGTATATATACATGTAAGTAATATTTGCTACTTATTTCATGTTTCTAACATCGATGTAAAAGACGCGGCTAGAATAACCAGTGAGCAAGTCGGCGAATATTACTGAGCGTCTCACCAGCGCCACCTGATGTAAGTAATGAGGTGTCGAGAGCATCTCGTCCACGCGGGAATAGAAATGAGTCGATCATATTAGGGAAGTGGATTACAGTCGCGGAGTAAATTGCCTTCGTTTGGATATAACCGAAAATATACTTTCGTTTTTCATACTCATTGACTATACATAGTATTTTCCAAACCTCATATACGATTAGAAATCAACTGCCTTCTTTTTACAAACTTTTATTTGACTCGCTATGTTAGTATGTTTGAGTCAAATCTGGTAATTGAATTTTTAACTACTTCGTACTACTACTACTTTAACTTAATCGTTTAAGCTGAAATATGGAATACTTATCTAACTTTGATGGCCATACAATAATATGATAATATTACTGCGTTGATCTGATGAAAAACACGGATGCTGGTCATAGGAACGTCTCAACAAAACAAGATGTCCTCGTCGTGTTTAGGTTTGTTGGATTCGTCTCGATAAAATAGTCCTGAGTCGTAATTAGGGTAAAAGCTTGATTAAAATATACATAAATCGATCATTTTATTGTTTTGTACACTACAATATCAATCCATTTTTATATTTCATTCACATAAAGACCGAAGCCATATCCTGTTTTTTCTTCTTCTTCTTGTTTTTCTTTCTAGTGTCAATGTTTAGGGTTCTTTAATCTGTAAAGTGAATTCAAATAAGATGGTGGCTCCCTTGTTAGAACATAATGCATGTTTCCAGTTTATATTTATAATACACTTCACGTATACAGTAAAACTATATCACACAAAATGCCACCAATATTACATAATATAGATACAAAAAACCTTAAGTTAATGAATTATATGTAACGATATAGGTATAACGTAGTCGAGACGGGCAGCGTGACGTCACTCAGTAACAGTGTTTATTTTATTGTTGACTTATTAACTGCAGGTATTCACTATCCATAACCCGTACTAAAATGTTACTATTCCACGGTTGAAGTAAGAATGACATTAAGTAGGTCGTAGCTTGCTCATAAAGTTCGTGAGGTTACAAAGCACAGCTGTTGCTATCGTACTCAGCCATTAGTAATGTAAGTCTGTCAGTTTTATCTAGACTAATTAGACTCAAAAAAAGAAAAAAGGTCCTTTACAGAATCTATATACCTGAGTGTAATGCATGTATGTATATAATACAGTGCAATTGATGTATGCCGAGGCTCGGCCACTTTGGCACCCTCGGATGTTGTTGCAAAGCTTTCGTGGCTGAGTGCCTAAAGCGCTCGTCCCCAAGCCTGGGGAAGCTGTAAAAGCCGCAAAAGCTTCCGGGCCCCTAAGGCTAAGAGTACAGTCAGTTCGAATAAAAAAAAATAACTAAGCGAAATTTTAATCCAATATCATCTATATATTTAAAAATAAATGTCTCTTTATTTATCGTTTATGAAACTTAGTGAGTGGTTGTGCGTACATCTGTGAATGTTCTATATTAGTCATAGATTAATGATAAGTCTCCGCTGCGCTTCAAGTAGATACTATAGGTCCTAGAATACGGCAACTTTATATCGTTAATAATAATAACTTAATATCTAATGTGTAGTGATTATTTGAATTGAAGCTTTTCAACGTGACAGTATCGACTGACTCGAGTACGCCGATTCGGCGTAGTTTTGATTGCCGTTTTTCTATAGTAACCCAACGGTATCTGTAGATACCGCGCTACCTACAAACAATAGCACCTAGAATACGGCAACTTAATATCGTAGTGTGTAGTGATTATTTGAAATGAAGCTTGTCAATGTGACAGTATTGTCGGTATGACATTGACTCAGGTACGCCGCTTCGGCGTAGTTTTGATTGCCGCTTTTCTATAGTACCCCGACGGTATCTACAGATACCGCGCTACCTACAAACAATAGCACCTAGAATATGGCAACTTAATATTGTAGTGTGTAGTGATTATTTGAAATGATGCTTGTCAACGTGACAGTGTTCTCAGTATGACACTAATTCGAGTACATTTTGATTGTTTCCTTTTTATATTGCGCCGACGGTATTTAGTTGAAGCGGCGCGGAAACCAATAATTAATAATAATTACTCTTCGTAAATAGTAAAGATAAATTAACCAATTCCTTTTTATAAACAAGACAGTTTTAACTAATGATTAATTCTAAAATCAGAAAAATAAACCAATAAAATACGGCACGCACTATTATTCAACTTAAATAGTGTTAAAACTACAAGTAATTTCGCACTTTTAATCGAGCACAATATCGATCCACAATTGACGGAGAAATCGGTGAACATACATAAGAATAAAAGTTTAAATAGTTTGAAAAACAAAAACACGCTTTAATTACGCACTAAAAATTATAGAACTTTTTTCTCTTATAATAACATCTCGTTACCAAGCCCAATATATTTGCCTTGTCAAAACGCAAGTCAAAATGTTTGAAGCAATGATGGCTCAGTGGTAGTGTGTCCCTCCACGACCGCCCTCCTCTGCGGCAACTCAAGCCTAGGTCCGATCCATCGGCATGGAGCCCTTGAGACAAGCAGCCGCTCGCGCGATACAAGTGACTCTACAATCACTAGCTTTCACAGCCATACATGACACTGCATTATACACACATGCACAACACACATAAGTACATAGGTTCGGTAAGGGACCTTTTTTTTTTTTGCTTAGTTAGAGTAGACAAAAATTTCAGACCACTAAATACACATACACATGTTCCTTCCCTCCTCCCAGGGGGCAGAAACATGTATATATGTATAGTTAGTTTAGATCGAATTACGGATAGGGAATTAGTCAGATCGCGACTTAATTGCATACGCGCAACAGTCCGAGCCGAGGTTCGGCCACTTTGGCACCCTCGGATGTTGTTGCTTAGCTTTCGTGGCTGAGTGCCCTAAGCGCTCGCCCCCAAGCCCGGTAAAGCTGTAAAAGCCGTAAAGGCTCCAGGGCCCCTCAAGCTAACAGAGTAGTCAGTTCGAAAAAAAAAAATGGTAGCGTGTACGACTTCGCATCGATTGACGTGAGTTCGAATTCCTGCAATGAGCCTGACCTTTCGGTGAAGGAAAACATCGTGAGGAAACCATAGCATGGTGGTAGAGCTTTTTCTGATGCCCGCCTGGCTAGTTACCATCCGTAAGTTGAAAATCTGTCGCCAAGCACCAATACGTGTGTTCCGGCAGCTGCACTTGAGAGCCAGTCTTCCACTAGTTTTTAGCGTGTTATCATCTTGGGTCACATCATCACTTAACTTCAGGTGAGATTGTGGCCACTACGCCATAACCTCTATAACAATAAAAAATCGAATTATATGAGCCTAAACCCGAGGGGTTTGCTAGTAAATACTGAAGAGTTCCAATATCCACCTCCTGGCTCCATCACCAGACTCTCGTTAGCAAGCCCAATCTATTGGACGTGTCTACACAAAACATATGATCCCAGACTGGAGGGGTTTACTATAGTCATTGAAGTGTTCCTCTATCCACCTCCTACCTCCATCATCAGATCAACTCCAAGATACCAAATTATTGTGTTGTTATCCGAACTACATATGCATACAAAGTTTCATTTCGATACGACACTTAGAAATAGGTTAAAATTGACTTGTAAGATTTTATTACATTGTTAGTTACAAATGACGCTTATATTAATAAGCGTGTTAAATAACACACAGTCGAACATAGAACCTCTTCCTTTTTTGAAGACAGTTAAAAAAGAAAGAGAAAGTTTTCCTTGAACATCTCTGAATTTATTTTCTACTCAATGAATCCAGCTTGCAAATCCTGGAATAAAAAAAAAGTACACAAAATGAAAATGGCAAAGACAAAACTGGCTACCAACTCTGTTTCTCGAATTGATATACAAGGAGTGAATTCGGCAAAAGTTTTTGCATGCATACTTGAAGAATAAGGTACGTAACTTTTGTAAAAATGTTGTCATAAAAAATTCAAATAAATAAGAGTATACAAATGTAAAGCATTAATACCAAAAATAAAATAAAAACACACGTGATTTTTTTATTCCCCATTCGTAAAATAAAATTTACGCTAGGCACTGTTTTTTTTTTCTGCGAATACATATTTATTCACTATTATAAATGCGAAAGTGGGTTTAATTTTTTGTTACTCAATCACGCAAAAACGGCTAAATGGATTTAGATTACATTTGTCACACAGACAGCTTATAACCCGGATTAAGACATAGAATACTTTTTATCCAGATAAAGGCCCAATTCTGAAGTCCACGCAGACGATGCCGTGGGCAGAAGCTAGTCATAAATAAAAGTTTATTAAGTCAATTAAGCCCAGTTTATTTTTACATTAACGGGGTACCCAAATGAAATGTATTTACAGAATACCTGTATCTATATGCATAGACCATTCAAAATGACTCCCCGTACAAAGTTACTCGCATGGCAGAAATACTAAGTTATAAGTATACACATAATATACAAAATTGATAATATAGTAAATAATATTAACCCTTTGTCTAATAAAAATACTTTGTCTACTAGCCAGGGAAATTGATGAAATTTGTGCAAGCATATAGTAAATTTGGATACACACAAACATAAACAGACGCGTGTTCATGCTCATACCCTTCAAGACACACATTAAATTACTTGTGTAATTATAAGTATTATTTTCTTATTCCTTTCGGTCTTAAAATGCACTCTATATTTTTAAATTGTTTTATTTTTGTGCTGTCATTTTATTTTAGTATAACCATTTCATCTGGTAGAAGTCGACGACTATGACAGTCTAATACAGTCTTCAACACAATGATTAATATGTAATAATTAGTTGATAAATAAATAAATATAATAATTTTATTGTAACCTTTATTTGTTTTATCAATATTAGCAGGACATATAACTGAACTGCTAAAAAAAAACAAATAAATATTTAGAAAGTTCAGTTACCACATTTCTTTTCAAAACAAAAGTTTATTGGGTCCATAACAGAAATGGGATAAATTGAAATGGTGGGTATTCCAGTTTCATTTAGAGAGACAATCGTTCGTGGAATTATGTTGTACCCTACATTGTAGGGAATGCAAAAATGATGTGTTTACATTGTAAAAAAATATTTTCTATTGTGTATCAATATCAGTTTAATTTTAAGAATAAGCATGATGAATGAATAATTTATTACACTAGCTAGTTAAGTGTCGTGGTCGGCGTCGAGGGTTTTTAAAAATTACTTCCAAGTGATTCTTAAGAGACTTTATTACAGAATCTTACTACAGAATGAATACATGGTTTAACAATGGTCTTATATATAATGTTCTAAACTGTAAACACCAGGTGTTGTTTATAATTGAATGACAAAAATACGTCGCAATATTTCTAGAGAAAATATCAGGTGCTTATCACTAAGTGTAGTCTAAACATCCTGTGTAATTTTACAATGATCAGAATTTTCACTTATGTACCAATTAGAACGGCGTAATAAGAGAGGGTAAACATGTCGCAATTCATCTAGTCTAAACAACAGGTGGTATCACCAATCGTAGTCATAACATACGAGTAAATATGTAACGTCAGCATTTTCTATGTATCTATGTACCATATGTATGTATCATATATATGTATTGTATATATGTAAAGTATATATGTATCGTATATATGTAAAGTATATATGTACAGTATATATGTATCATATGTATGTACCGTATATTATGTCTTAATAAGGAAATGTTCAGACTGCATAACTAGCTAGCTTAATGCCTCGAGGCATTTTCTTACAGCTAGACAGCCGTATTAAAGAATAAATAATACCGCTGCAGTTAGTACAAATAGTTTTGTAAAAAATAAGCTAACACTAACGCATACATACGTATTTATGTATATTAATAAAAGTAAAGATATATAAATAGTATATTGGATGCATAAAAAAAATTATAACGTGTAAATCTTTAATTTCAATTACGACTATTAATGGCCGCTCTCGTTCGAAACCTTCTTTCATTGGAGTGAAGTTCGTTCGGTAGCAAGTTCAGATCGTAGATTAGTTTTGTTCCGAAACATGTCCCCGGTCCAACTTGACGTCGTGTTATAGACGCTTGTTCCGATACATACATACATATATGTAAATATAAATATGATAAATACAAACCGTGTAAATCATGAACACTCCGCCTCTTGTTTATTACATAAATATCGGTACAGTTCATAGTTAAGGTTGTTGATGATTTCCGCATCTTGAAAATGGACAGGGTAACGCATATCATAGTCGTTATGGTCGAGTATTGTTGTACTTATAGTTGAGTAACTTAATTTATAGATACTTGTATAGTTATTTTGCAAGCACCACTTCCACTGAATTGTATTCAAAATATAAATATTTGTTGGCGACACACGAATAAGTTATTATTGAATAGATATATTTAATGTAAAAATATGTTAGAAATGTGTTTCGGTATGAAACTTATAGAATAATATTAACTTGATTTACAATGTATGGAGCTAGTTCTGAACAATAGGATTTATACTTAACATGTGTGTTTCATAGTTATAGGAAACCATTATTAACAGAAATGTAGATTGAATTTGTGTTTAGTCATATAGAATAATAGAAATAAAATATAATAGTGTATAAAGAATAAAGAATTATGTGATAGTGTCATGAGACGGGCATCCGGCAGATATAAATTTCACCCGTCCCACCCGGGAACCCGTCACCCCCTCCCCCTCCTAGCTGAGAGAAAGTGACGCGTACCAAACAATATTCATCTTCAAAGAATATTGTAAAAGACATTTTTCATATTGCATTTTTATTTTTTAAGAGACATCTCGTGAGCGTAACTTTTCTATACAAAGGAAAATTGAATTTCATTTAATTATTTTTTAATATAAAATACCGAAAAATAAGAAAATTGAACCTTCAGAAAAAATACAATTGAAATTGCTTCTAAAAATCTTTTTAAAACAAAATAAAACATATTTGATATTAGGTAAGAAAATACTCCCAGATAGTGTTTAATAAAATGTATAACTTAATTATTTTTTAATTAAAATTTCTGTTTTTCACAGTACAGCTTTTGTGGTAGAAAGGTTGACCAGTAATTGAGGTTGAGAAGGAGACTAATTTTAAGAAGTCACTGCAGTCTATGGACGCTTAGAACACATTTAAAACCTTCGAAAATATAGGCGTATTAATCAAATATAATAATAATAGTAATATGTCTATATTTTTAGACCCGCATCACGCCTAATCTAAGCAACGTATTTTGACAGTTCTCATTTGACGTCGACTAAAGATTTACATAATCGTGACTTGATTATTTATGTAAATACCATTATTTATTATACAGTATATACACTACTATGCAAACGTTACCAAATACATCGAGCCGCCTCAGCTGCGTAGGATTTCTTATGGTAAGTCCTCTGAAGAGCTGTTCAATCTAAGTCTCTCCTCTCCTTTTCACAATAGAACCACACGCACAAACTAGACTTCGGTGTCACAGTTTTACGGTAACGTTAACAAAAAAGTTATCTATGTCTTATCTTTGTCGTACCGTGAAACTATCTGTCGGCCAGATACAGAGTTCCTCCTTCTTACAAAGACATATTTATTCGGGTCGGCATGACAGCGATGACCGCCGATGGATTCCGATTTCTCGGTGGTCGCCATTGTGTTTGGATTTTACTGTGCTTAAGATCAAAGAGATTACCGTCCATATTCAGAGCTACTATAAGAAAAAAACAAATACAAACGTGTGATCGCGGTAAAATCCACACACCTCGTTCTTCCTACAAGCTTAAATCTGCACAGAAGTTAACCTTTAAGTAGCCTTATTAAATGTTTAGAAAGTGTTTGAACACTGGTCGAAAACTATGTTGTCCAATCGTCGGTACGAAATTAATTGTTAGGAGTATAATAAATATTTAAATAAAAGAGTAATTCTATTCTAGTAGCCTTGAAATATTTTTAGATCAAAATTTACAAATGCACCAAGTTCCAGGTAGAAAAGTTTTATGTCAACTTTAACACAAATGAGTTTTATTTTATTTTTTTATTTCCGTTTTTTTCCATTACAATACTTACTTTATTACACTGATTACCTTTACTAACTTATTTAGGCTCAATCTTCTCTTTTTATTATTTTTTGTTTTAAAGTTATGATATATTAGCATTGCCCCGCGCATTTACACGCGTTTATTACGCAGTAATGATCTTCATCTCGTAATTTTATTTATACTCATATTAATAGCAATAGTTTTATAATTTTACGTTTTCTAACGGTATTGTCGACAGTTCTTATATAGCTTGTACTTTATGACCTTTTTGTCCTCAAAAATTCATCAAAATAGATAAGAATGAATAAAAATTTAATTTTAATAAACCTTATTAAAAATACATTTGATAGTTCACGAAAGATTCCTACTACGTGACAAAGGCCGGGTTTAGTGGAATTAATGGGTTTAATTTCTAACCAGCATATTAAATATTTGAAATACGTTATTAATGTCAAAGAGAAATAATGAAAAGATAATTTTGGTCCCGGGGAATTCACTGTCTAAATGAAAATCAAAAGGCGAACGAATTTAAAAGGGAAAATGAGCGAAATTTTTGATGGATACATCCGCGCTGGGAATTCTAAGCACTTTTAGTCTATTTTAAGTGTGATTTTTCTTTTATGAAGTAAAACGATTTTGTGTACGTGTTGTGTAAGTTGTTTGCGTCGATTGAAGTGAGTTCAAATCCCTGCCATGAGCCTGAGATTTCGGTGAAGGAAAACATCGTGAGGAAACCATAGCATGGTGGTTGGACTTTTTCTAATGCCCGCCTGGCTAGCTACCACTCTCAAGTTGAAAATCTGTCGCCAAGCACAAAATAGGTGTTTCTTGTCAGCTGTAGTTACTTGAGAACCAGTCTTCCACTAGGTTTAACGTGTTATCATCTTGGGCACATTGTGACTTAATATAAGGTGAGATTGTGGCCACTACGCCAAACCTATAATGTTAAAAATAGCAAATATGAAGTAATATAAAATATGCAGTTTTTTAAATTCCCGACATTATCGGTGTTATTACAAAAAAGATAACCAAGCGTTCGTTGAACACATGTATAAAAAAAATGTATTACAAAAGAGTGTTTTGGCGTTGTTTAAAGATAACCACGCTTTAAACGCGTCTAAAATTTAAACATAATGGAAACGTTTTCTAACGCTTGTCTAAACTGATAATTCTTATTTTATTGTAGTTATATTTGTTGGCGGTACATTTGGTAATAAATTATGGATATCATAGATTTTCTGGATTTTGTTGATTTCGAGGATGTCAATGAATTGAATAGTTTAGTCACGCAATAGTTTATCAAGTAAATCGTGTTCCTGTTATTCCATTTTAAGAGTATAATGATTTTTATTTAAAGTAAATATAAGTTTAGCAAAGCTTTTGCCTGAATAACAATTTTTCCAATAACATCTTTGTGATCAGAACATAGCAGCACGATCATTGCTGGCTTGCGGCAAGACAAATCACTACGGCAAATCGCTACGCCAAGACTATGATGTATTTCAAAGATTATTTCAAACTTCTAAAAGCGATATCTTTGTGTATATCAGTCTTCTGTAAGTGTGTATGTGATTGAATTCCTCCTAAACGGCTGGACGGATTTTGATGAAATTTTTTGTGTGTGTTTGTATGAATCCCTGGATGGTTTAGATTCGAATTTGGACCCTGTAGGTGGCGCGACTTTTACTTGCGGGCAACTAATTGCCTGGACAACGTCTGTTAGATCTGCTAGTAGTTCTATATATTTCCAACTAAATTGTGGTATTACATGAATAGTTTTCTTTCACTGTCAGCCTAATAATTGAATTAATATTACCAAATGTACGCAAATTCAGAAATCATCGTTGTGCTGTAGCAGAGGCTCAATTCTGTGGACATCGAATCGATATTTCTTATAACTATATAAATAAAAATTAATTGCTAATCGTTGGTATGCGCAGCACTTGAGAAAGCCTGGACCGATTTGGCTACTTTTTTTTAAATGTTAGTAATCGTCCCAATAATGTTTTTAGGAAAGAGGAAATTTGAAATGTTGTGCGAAAATTTTGAAAAACCGAAATTTCCTTTTCTATTGGATTTTATTGGAACTCATGACCATTCACGATTCGGACGATGAATATGTTTTTTTTTTGTTTTGTTCGTTATGGCACTGATATTTTTTTCAGGAAAACAAATTTTCTGATAGTTGGCTCATGTGGAAAGGGTATAGACAATTCTGCCGAGTCAACTAGTTATAAATAAATAGAAAATAAATATTACAGATATTATAAATAAAAAAGAGTAAATAAACCGAAAATAAAAAAATAAATATAAAACTAATTATTTCAATTTGGAAATTCCGACGTGAAAATTTCTGTGCTAACTTTTCGCTAACTTTTAACTCGTTAATCACGAAAAATCTGGTCGTGACCTTAATAGGAATCAATTAATCATGAGAAAATTAATCATTCTCATTAAAAGAAAAGTTGATTATTGTTCTCGCAAAATCAACGTATTCATATAGACCGTATTTTTTATACTTACTAGGCAAAATGACTGTACATCACTTGATGGTAAGTAACATACAATCCACAATTAACGGCGACCGTCGGTGACAAACATAAATTTCATTGGCAGTCTTCAATATCATGCCGGCTGGTAAAATGCCTCCTGATGCCCAGTTTGAAAGACCCAGTATCACAGAAAGGAGGGAACACGTTGCTTTCGAGACTATTCCTCATCTGCATGGTACGGCAAAGGTAAGAATTTGAGAACTTCTTTATTCATGCAGTGATGGGCGCTACTGTGTAGCTACTTTTTTTATCGTTTTAGGTTTGGCGTAGTGGCCACAATCTCATCTGATGTAAAGTGACGAGCGGCCCAAGATGGTAACACGCTAAACCTAGTGAAGACTGGCTCTCAAGTGCAGCTGCCGGAACACACCTATTGGTGCTTGGCGGCAGATTTTCAACTTGAGGGTGGTAGCTCTAGCCAGGCAGGCATTAGAAAATGCCCTACCACCATGCTATGGTTTCCTCACGATGTTTTCCTTCACTGAAAGCTCAGGCTCATTGTAGGGATTCGAACTCACGTCAATCGACGCGAAGTCGTACACGATACCACTGCGCCATCATCGCTTCACGCTCTGTGGACCAGTCCGCGTGATTCTTTAGTAAAAAAGAGATGATAGGATAAGGCCAAACAATTTTTCAAAGCATTCACCATGATACAAACTATTTATATAAATTTAAAAGCACCACGGAGGAATTCCATATACAGTAAACAGATATTATCTAATTAACTAACTCAATGCAACAATATACGTTTGTTTAGTTGTCGGTTTGCGGATCGCAAGCCAGACGTTGTTTGTGGCTCAGCTAATATGTGTGCGGTACAAATTTAGTTAAGCATTTAATTATAATCGTTGTTGCATTAGCGCAGTATACGTAAGTTGTATTTAAATACGAGTATGTTATTTGATAATTGTAATAACTGTATCAACTTTAATTTATAAAACATCTTGTGAGATTGTAAACTGTCGGTAGTTTATGAACGAACACTAAAATTTGCAATGTAACGGTGACATTTTCTAAGGTTTATAAACTAACTGGACTGATCAGGTTAGGTTGTAACTGTGATCGTAAACAAATTAGTCGTGAAAATTCACATTTTCAAGTCCTAGTATCATGATTTTCTTCATTTAATAGACTTGACCTCAACAATTCAAAACTGTTAGTGTACTTTTTATGAACAACGTGTCAATAGTGGTGAGTTCCTAAATTAGCTGGTTTCGTAAATTAGCTAGAAGTTCTGTAAATTAGCCTGAGCTTTCGGTTAAGGAAAACATCATGATGAAACCATAGCATAGTGGTAGGGTATCTTCTAATGTCCGCCTGGCTACCTACCACACACAAGTTGAAAGTCTGTCGCCAAGCACCTACAGCTCTGTACCGGCAGCTGCACTTGAGAGTACAAGATTAAGCTTTGGAGCTCTCATCACTAGGCTTAGCATGTCACCATCTTCGGTAACATCAGTTCATATTGTTGCCATAACGCTAAAACCCATAAACGTAAAAAAAGTTTACAATCTCAATAGATTATAAAGTAACGGTTCGTACAATTATTCGGAGGCGTATAATATATAGGTCACTGCAGTCAATAACAGTATGTATATCTTAAAGACCGCAGTACAGCGGTTAGTCACAACACTCTGAGGTTACTGATTTTTTTTTTCTGATCATATTAGTACAATACGAGTAGGTACATTAAACATGACTTGACGTAATTTCATAGCATCCAAATTTCGGAAGTGTTAAAAGTGATTAATGGAAGCTAACCCTCGAGTTCGACTCCCGAAATACTTTTGCAGAATTAAATTTATAATTTTTTCCCCTCTTAATAAAACGTTAAGTTCAAAGTTCGAGAGTAACGTGATTCATAAGGACTTTCTTTCGTAATTATAACTAAGTCTAAAGTAAATTTGTGATTTAAATTTTTCACGAGCTTGATAAGGGAAGGGGGAGTATGGAAATTAACTAATTCGGAAATTAAATTGTGAGACATTTTTATGGAACCTCATCAGAAGAATTTTAAATGGTTGTATTTAGGCAATCTGCATGGTTTTCTTTTTCTTCAAGGATTAGTGTTTGACCACGGTACTTTCACATGTTAAGTTAATATTTAGTCTTAGATGGTAACACATTATACTTAAAAAGGTAACCCTTCCTCAGCTATAACTGTAGGACTGCACCAATTTATCCTTGGCGACAGAATTTGAACTTATGCATTTTTTATATTTTTTTATGTACGCTTGTAAAGCCAGAGAGTATTAGCTCGTTGCCGACCTTGAACCCTCCCTTTCACAAGGATTTCTGGAAATATTATTCGCCGCAGGAACACAACACAAGGTTACTGATGTGGAGGGATGGAAGGTTTCTAAAGAGATTTCTTTGTGTCCTACTTCTCTTCCTAATCAACCTTTCTCAAGGAGCTCTGGAACCCTACTCACCGCAGGAACTCAACAAAAGTGGTTGTACTTTAGGCTGGAGGTATGTCACAGGTCGGGCTGCCTCTAATAAAGAGAAATTTCCAAAGAGATTTCTCTGTGACCTACCTCTCTTAAAATGTAGCTAATGGGCACTAGCCATATGAGCATATGAAAATACCCTGAATTGAATCCTAAGGTTTTAAAACTTAATTGGTGTATCGAAATCACACAATATTCCCACAGGGAAGTTCCACCGCCCTTGCTTCCCTATCGAAACATAGTCATCGAGATGGATCACGTCTGCATGTTGTCGGTAATCCATCAATTCACGCGAATAGATTCACATTTTTCTATATTATACGAGCAGACAAAGAGCTACTTTCATGCTTGTTTTTCAATCAATTTCTTTTTAACAATTGAGCCTGAATTTTCAGTGAAGGAAAACATCGTGATGAAACCATAGTATGGTGGTAGGATTTTTTCTAAAGCCCGCCTGGCTAGCTACAACCCTCAAGTTGAAAATCTTTCGCCAAGGACCTATAGGTGTGTTACGGCAGCTGCACTTGAGAGCCAGTTCTAAATGACCTGTTGGTAGAGGATGTTGAGGACGTTGTCAAACAAATGTCGCATTCAACATCGAAAAGGTTATTTTTTTATCGATATAGGTTTGTTGTAGTGGCCACAATTTCACATGATCTTAAGTGACGATGTAGCCCTAGATGATAACATGCTAAACCTAGTGGAAGACTGTCTCTCAAGTGCAGCTGGCGGAACCCATTTATTGGTGCTTGGCGACAGATTTTGAACTTGAGGTTGGTAGCTAGCCAGGCGGGCATTAGCTATGCTATGGTTTCGAACTCACGTCAATCGACGCGAAGTCGTACACGCTAGCACTGAGCGTCCGCTAGGCTCCCAATAATACTAATGCCCTTAGATTACTTTAGCATTGGAGGATATAAAAAAAGAGATACTCATTTTTGTTGACGTGCAACAATATGAGAAACATGTTATGGGTGTAGACAATATTATTTTTATTATTTCAATTTTATTTAATATTTTTAATTTAAATACAGATTATGCTACAAAAACTCTGTGAAAGTCACGTGAATACGTGTGACGCCATCGTTCAATAAATAAAACCAAGGTCAAAAGTCCAAGGTTGACTTTATTAGAAGCACTTACATAGTTTGCAAGCCACTATTTCCACACTAAGGAATAATTATACAGTCAATTACCACAAGATTTATTACTATCACAAGATGAACATATACATTGAACGATCACGATATATACATGATACATTGAAGGATCACGATTTGCGTTTCTAGTCACGTGACTCACAGACAAAAAAAAAATCTTAATACTTGAATGAAAAATTAAATTAACGAACAGTTGTTTTCTTCAGATTTGTATTTATTTCGACTTTTATCATTATATAATAAATTATCAAATATTTAAATATATTACTGTCAACTCTTGAATCGTGTTGATGACAGTACTAGTGAGACTTGTGTCACATTCGTTAACTTCTCACAGACTAAAATGTGGTTTGACATATGTTAATTATTATAAAAAGTATTACAGTAGGATAGATAATTATGAAAATGACAATAGTATAAGATAGGCAAGATAAATATCAAAGAAAACGCCTTGAAAACTCATCACAATGATTACCGACGAGAAAAAATGAGTTTTTTTTTCTGAAAATAATTTGCAAGACAATCTTCCAGCGCGGCATGATAACGTTCATTATAGTGTATGCAAATGACGTCTAGTTAAGTTTGGAGCAAACGTAATGAAGACAATGAGAAAATACTTGTTTTCAGGAGATAAGATCCCAGTGTAGCGACCGTGAAGGGAGCTTTATAACATAGTAAAATGATTTACAAATTCTACTTAATATTGTAAAATAACTTACCGAATTAATTGAATAATTAATATCTGGTCTTCTATCTTCATTTCGGATGGCTTCGTTGTCGGATGGTTAAGGTTTGTTTAATGACTCCGGTGGTCATGTGTTCGATTCCCGGTTGATACAAGAAAATGTGTAGTCGATTCTTTTTATATTTTAATTCGGAAAATTTTAATGCATCGGCATTGTTTTTGTTTATGTAATTCCTGTTATGTTTAGCTATGTCTTATTAGACGAATCATAATTTTAAAAATATTATCCTGTATCAAAACACAATATTTCTACATTATACAAAACATTAATGATTTTCGAAAAACACCCTGTAAAATTCCGGTCAGAGGATATTTTCATATGATAACAAAATGTTTTTTTTATCGTTATAGGTTTTTGGCAAAGTGGCCACAATCTCACCTGGTGTTAAGTGACGATGTGGCCCAAGATGATATCACGCTAAACCTAGGGGAAGACTGGTTCTCAAGTGCAGCAGCCGGAACACACCTATTGCTTGGCGGCAGATTTTCAACTTGAGGGTGGTAGCAAGCCAGGCGGGCATCAGAAAAAGCCCTACCACCATGCTATGGTTTCCTCACGATGTTTTCCTTCACTGAAAGCTCAGGCTCATTGCAGGGATTCGAACTCACGTCAATCGACGCGAAGTCACTGAGCCATCATTTCTTCAGGTGTAAAGCGATTAAGTAGTTCTTGAGTTATAAACATGCTAATGGACAGACAGACAAAGTGACGTTACAATATGTAATAAAGAGAATAAGGATATAATGAGAACGCACCTGTAAAGAAGCATCCTTAGGCTGCTGTGACTTCGTGTCACTTACCATCTGGCGGACAGCATAGTTGACTGCATAGTTTATCACCGTCGCGTCGTGGTATAAAAAAAGATGGACATTTAAATTCCACCAGATATGTACTCCATGCAATAAATACATGAGACTACTTATTGAAGTGAGTCACATCCCACGTACGATAGGCTTAACTTTATAAATTTTCAGGTAAATTTTAATTCAATCAATACTAAGAACTTTACCACTGGTATTAAACTTTGATAGACATAAATTAAATTAAGTATTGTTTTCAATGAATTCAAAATCCCATTACTTGTAAAGTCCGCGAAACAATGTTCGCTGTAGACTTCAGAACCGTAAAAAGGCGCTTGTCAGCTTTGACGCGCGACTGGAGTTTATTCTTTAAAAACTATTATTATCTTGGAATAAACATAAAAAAAACCGTGTTGTGTCGTGGGCACCAGATTCGTATTATAAAATATTAATTTCACTTTCTATTCGAGGTATAGGGAGAATAATTATTGGGGTATACATTTTTTATTGTTTTTTTTTATCGATAAAAATAAAAAAAAACTACTTTACAAAATTATCTTAACAACTTTATTTTATTTACAATGATAAATAAAAATACATAATAATAATATACAAAGAAACAGCTATTTACATGAATAATAATAACAGTCATCATGTAGACTATACATTAGACACTATACAAAAAAATCTTATGTTTTTTTAACGTTACCGACGTTTTTAGCCGGCTAGGGTACCTCCAATAAGGAGCCATAATGCCCCATAAGGAACTTCGACCCAATAATATATAATAAAACAATAATAAAAATAAAATAACTAGATATCACTATCATGTGTTGCTCCCCATAATTTAAATACCGTGGGCTATATATGATAATTGATTTTCATGGAGTAATAACCTTATAAACAGTAAACGTAATAAATTACTTCACTTTTTATTACCATTAGATTTTGCTCTCCGTATTATTTACATACCGCTGCCTTTATTTGTTTTTCTATGTTAAAATCCTTAAATTATTTAAGTGAACTTGGACCATCATACTTTGTTAGATTCAAATATATTAGACTGGAAAATAAAACATATTTAAAAAAAAACATTGACCATTACTATCTTGTTGTTTTATGAAGCGATAGCTGTGCTAACTGAAGTTTAATACCGTTTTATTTTTTTAGAAAACATCGGAGCAATAAATGTGTTGAAAAACTACCACAGAAAAAACACCTTGTAAAATTAAAGAGTGATATATTTTATCTTGATAAAATAAGACGAAGATAGACATGTCGATCCTAAATAAACGTCGAAAGAGCTCTTTGTCTAAACTCAAGTATAGCAATCAACGTTCGTATAGAATTGAATTTTTTTTGAAACATTACAGTACGTGTTGACCGAGTATAAATATAATAAACTGTTTCTATTTAAAACTTTTCACATTTTCACGCGTTTTACAATATTATTCTAAAATAAATAAAAATATAACAAATCAATGATGTATTAAAAGTAAATTAGAAAATATTTCCAAATAAAAATAAATAAATGCAACCTAAATAAACTTTTCTTTTTCTAATTATTAATGTTTCGCTCTCTTTAAAATGCCCTGTATACTAGTGCTCATAGTGTACTTGTATATTATTATTATTTATTTTCGTCTGAACACCAACTATATGTCAGAATGTCCGTCCTGTGAGCCACCGGACGGCTCCAACGGAAGACCAGCGCTGGTTGCTTGCAACCAACACTATGCTGAGCTGGAGCCGTTTTGTAACAACTGGCATTTGATATTTAGTTCTTAGTAGGCAGATGTAAAGTTATTTTTAGATTATTCATTGTTGTTAAATGCCGTTGGTACAAATAAATTAATCTTCCTTTCTTTCAAACGCATCACCCAAATTAAAATGCAACAGGGCACTAAAGGATAGCATTTTAAGTTCTCGTACTTTGTAAATCTACTGTCACATGTGCGGGACATATTAATAATCTAGATATCTATGTTAATATATCTGTCTGTAAATTTTTTTTGTAAATTTCCCGATAGAAACCTATATAAAGGATACGATTACGAATATGCCATTAAAAAATTGGTGTCTCTCTGTCTGGCTGTTGTATATTAATCCGGATTGAAATTAAAATGGCTTCACCGATTCTTATCAAATTTTGTCCATGGTGAGCTTATGTCATATCTCAATTGATAGGCTATAAGAATTAGAATGCATTAAGATATCTTAAAAAAAACATTTCTTTTATTAACTCTAAACCGATTTTGATGAAACTGTATACATGGGAAGTGTAAGTCATTTCATAAGCGATGGGCTATTATAATAATTGTAAATAATATTTAAATAAACGAAAAAAAAACGACTTATTAAAATTTTCATTAATTCTTAATCTATTCTGATGAAATTTTATGCATAGGAAGTATATGTTGTTCCTTTAATGAATGGGCTATGAAAATTGTTTATTAATTTAAGTATAAACAATAACTGCGAAACAAGCCGCAATACTGGAGCCGCGGGCGGCGCTAGTATATAATAAACATACTCAATGAAAAGTGTCAAGACGATGAGCTAAATGCACTGAAACTAAAATTGTATATACTTTCTCATTATTTTATATATGTTTATTTGTTATTAAAATAAAACAAAAATTCTATTTATCCAGCAACTTATAAATAGAGAGAAAGCTGTTACACCAAAAAATATATCATTTAGATAAGAAACATCGTGTTATTAAATAAGAAAATAACAAAGAATATGAAGACATCAAAAAATGTTCATAATTTCTGTAGGGATCTCGCTTTGTTTCTGTTTTTTTCACGCGATGTGAGCATTTGCTTTATCGTTTTTTTCCTATTATTTCCGCTCATACTTAGAGGCAGCAATACGAATTAAAATGTATTTTAGAGTTATTTAATAAGCTATATAGTATTGAAAATGGTATAAAACAATATGTTTCCCCTCCGTGCAGTCTTACCTTTAGAATGAATTTAGTCACAAACATACGACATTCCATAAATTCACCTTCTGTCGCAGAGTTGGCAACAACATCCGACACTAACGCTTGGACAGTAAATTCACCACAGTTTGTACGTACATTTACGTACCGCGATGCTCATATTATTCCTATGTGTCCCACAGAACATAGCTGTAATTAACAAAGCTATATTCTGATATCAAATATTAAAAGTAAAATTAGAAGTAACTGAATGATTTTATCAATAATATGAAATTTAAAGAAAGCTGAAATAACTTTAAATCGAAACCTTTTCATTTTCTTTAAGAAGCAAAGTGAAAAGAGAATGATCTAATAATCTATATAAATGTATCACTTGGTCTCTGTTTTTTTTTTACTAAAACTCATTTACCGTCTATTACAATAGTCTTAATTATTTGAGCTTCTTTATTAAAAAAATTAAACTAGCTATGCCCCAGGGCAATCATTAACGTTAAACATTTACCTACTCAGCTACATCGGATCACAGCATAACGTTATATAGCGTGGAACCTTTCTCAATAAACGGGTAAATACCGCAAAACTAATTTTCCAAATCAAACTTGTAGTTCCTGAGGTCAGCGCATTCAAACATACAAAATAAACGTAATATTATTGTGAATATGTCTACTCTGAAATGATAATATTCGTCAAATCTACATTTCGTATTCATGTCACAAATGTAATATAAGATAAGAAATCTTTTTAGAATTTTCTATCTACTTGGGGTATTCCGACTAGTGAAATAGTTATTTTCTACAAAAGTTCGTAGCCAAATAACCTTATGTTTAGTTCCTGAAGTGACTAAGGTTATCAGAGATCCTTGAAGAAGAGGGTTCAAGGTAGGCAACCTCTGGTATTACAAGCGTCCATGGGCTACGATAACCGCTTACCACCGGGTGGACATGTTTGTTTGCCACCTTAATTGTATAAAAATAACCACAGAACTAAATTATAACTTTCTATTTAATGATTTATCTAGTATTTAGAGTTTATTCAGTTTACATCGTGAAGTCATACATAAAAACTAGGTCATCTTTGTGCATTTTATGAACGATATGAAAGCTGCTTGTAAAACTAAAAATTATCTACGTGTGTTGGAAAAAATTAAATTCATATCGTTCGACAACTAGCCAACAATATACAGAATTCTCGAACTTAGCGCAGCATAGCCACAAGACCATAATCTTTAACGATGACATGAATAAGGTATTCTGAACAAACATTATAGTAAACTTCACGTCATTTGACGGAGAAGTTTTTGTGAACATAAACGATGACGACGTGTTTTCATAATTACTGTTGTTAAAGTTTTACATCTGTTTTAAACTTGTTCTAGCAATTATATATGGATTCTTTAATATTTCATGCTTCGCTATACATTTTGTATATAGACTAAGTTGTTCTTCTTGTTCCCTTATCTCACCTAAGTAGGGTGGCACAACTTGTTCTCTTCTACCACTTTCTATCAGCTGTCATCTCAGTATTCACTCTTTTTATACACATATCAACCCTCACACTAATACTGTAATGGTTACGTTCACGTACCGACCACTCTGTCAAATTGGTATGGCTACGACATCGTCTGTATGGCTGCGATAAGTGAGATCGCCACGAGTTGGAACCTCCGCTAGCAAGCCCACTAGTCAAACCTATCCGAAAACAATAATTTATTCATCAATGATTCTATTCGGCAAATTGTTCCTAATTCTGTCGCAACTGCTAATCGAGCTCAAGACCTCAAGCTGCTGCAGCGTTTGAAATAGTCGTGAGTTATATAAAACTTTACGATAAGCGTTATTGTAATAGTGACGTCATAAACATAATTTTATTTTACTGACCAACAAATAGCTGCTAGGTTATATCATAGGGCGACTCATAAAGTATAATGTCTGCTCATTTTATGGACTCTACAGTGTGTTAGCTCGCCGCGCGGTGGTAATATTCTGGAATCTTATAGTAAGTAAGTTATTCATGCACTTGTTTTAAATAATACGTTTGTTCGTGTCATATTACTATTATTCTCAAATTTTCAGAATATAATTTATAATCAGTGAAATTTTGTATACTTATCCGTATATGTAATATCCCTAACTTTGTAAAAGAGGTTAAGAGTCGAATTCAACTCGGCAGGACAGTGTTCTTGAAAATACGCAACATCTTCTCGTCTAAGATAACGAAGCATATCAAGATGAAAATCTTTAACCGGTGTGTGCTGTTAGTGATAGCTTATGGTATTGAGACATGATCACTAACAATGGCCTCATAAGAAAGCTCAAAGTCATTTAAAGAGCAATGTAAAAGACTATACTCGGATTTTCTCTGCGTAATCGAATAAGAAATGGAGAGAACCAAAATCACCGACATATTTCTAGAATTGCTGGAATTAAATTACACTACTACATTGCTCGTAGAACGAATGGCTGATAGGGCCGACTAGTTCTCGAATGGTGTCCACGTACAGGAAAATGTAGCGTGGGTCGAAGATTTGGTAAATGTTGTAGGGACGCGCTGGTTACGGCCAGCCCAAGACCGATCATTGTGGCGATCTTTAGGCGAGGCTTATGTTCAACAGTCGATGGAAACAAGTACTAAAAATCATTGAAATTATCATCAAGTGGACAGAAGCTAGAGCTGTGCTAAAGAGGCACCGCCACCGTAACTACTTTTTGCTAGAAAACATATATAGCCTTTATGAAGTTATCCTACCTTTCTCATTAAATAGGCATTAAAATGCAAAAAAATTATTTCTATCAATATTCCTATAACTATCAATATAGATATAGGATGATATGATATGATAGATATATTCTGAGTGGTAGTTCCAGAGATTAACGCGTTTAAAGAAACAAATGAAAAACAATCTCTTGATCTTTATAAAACTAAGTATAGATTATTTGCACTCGTATCAGAATTAGGCTTTCATGTATTCAACAATGAAAGTCTTATGAAAGAATAATATGTCTTGAAGACACAAAAGCGCTCGCCTATTCTACGAAACCGTTACAAAAGCGGCTCCTTGCAGTAGTTACGAGGAAATTTTAAAAGTTTTATATTAAATTTTCTTTCGAACATTTGTTCCTTCTTCTTTTTGATTTTAAAGAAAATAAAATCTAATATCTGGAGTTTTTATTATATCATAGAAGTAAAATGTACCACAGATTCAGTTATATATTAAATTTACGATAATATGTAGATTGTACAAGTATCAAAGATGATATCATACAGTTCATCATGACTATTTATTATGTATACTTATTTTTCTTGATGGACATCTAATGTCAAAATCGAAAGCGATCACCGTATGGTACGAGGCACATTGAATCTTAATTTCAAGCTCGAAAAGTCTACGCTCCATCCACCACCGATCCAACTCCAAAACCCCTATAGCTTTCAGATGGAATATCAAAACCGTTTTGATTGCCTAGAGAGCAGCTTGGACAATTATAATGACGGTTCCGTGGAAACTGTCCATACGGTTGGGTTCAAATTCTTTAAAACCTGACATACAAACGGAACCAAAAACTCTCAGACTTAACTCATGGAGGAGAGGCGTAAGAGGATTTTGGCGTCTACAGTTGATGTCTGTGCGTATCGGCAGCTTAATAGACAGATCTCAATGTCACTGAAAAGTGACATACGCCAATTTAATACGAATCGTATTCTATATATTGGGCAAAGCCAGTTAACAAAGCTGAACACTAACGACGGCAGAATCGTGTCATCCAAACCTGAGCACTTGAGTGAGGTCGAGAAGTTCTATGGATAGTTATACACATCAAGGCAGAAACCCGTTACGAATCTAGCTAAAGACCCAAGAGCTATATTGACCCGACACTATACAGAAGACATCCCGGACGTCAGCTTGTACGAAATTAGTATGCCTCTCAAACAGCTTAAAAACAACCCCAGTTGCCATTATTAATATTGCCACATTAAATTTTGTGCATTAATTGTTGTCTTTCCGTTTATTATAAGTTCCAATTATTTGAATCGTAAGACTTTAGATACTGTATTGAGGATTTTTATTTATTAATATTCAACATACCTGATAATTTACTATTATCATTACATGATTTAGGAATCTAAAAGATGTGAATAATAACAATAACGGGGAATACGGGACGGGAATACAACAAAAGAACGCTTCGGTTGGCCCATGAAAGACGTGATTTTATCTACCTTTTTCATCACCTTTACATTCGTCTTTGGTGAACATAATGGTTTTTTTTTAATAAATGGTTTTACTTACTCTGTTGCCATTAGTCTGGATTGACGGATATCGCTATTTTTTAAATTCAATTAGCTAGCAACACATGAAATGTCATTTTACTTCAAGGAATTAAAGAATGGACTTTAGCATAGTCTGTCCCGTTGTCTAAAAATAATGTATAATATCTGGGAGACTGAGTCAAGTATGGTTAAAAATTATCTAGATAAGCTTTGAAAGTGAAACAGAATCTAAAAACACTTGAAAAGCTAAATAGATACTAACATGCAGTAAAATAATATTTAAAATAACAAGAACAAGAGTTTTCTTTCATTAAAATTTTCACTAGAAACCATTTTCAATACTCAAAGAGCACTAATTATTCTGAGTGGTTGTTTAATTGATTAATTTTAATTGTTAGTTAAAGTTTTGTGAACGCTAGAGGGTGAAACATTACTTTTTAGTCTGGTTTGAATAAATAAACAAGGTTCAATAAACTGTATTCAATTTATCCCCGAGATGATACCTCTGGGCGTAAAAATAACTCTCTTTAGAAATCAACATTAAAAATACTTTATTTAGTTCAGGCTCTAAGAAGGCACTTATGAATGTCGCTACATTGCCAATAGAACGGAAAATATCCCAGGCATCGAGAATAGCCGACAAGAAGTTTTAACGGATTCGTAAAAAAAACGATTTTTTTAAATATAAATAAACACTATTTTCTACTTCAGTAAGTTACATCGTGAATTTAATTGATGACCATCGCCAGGAAATAATGGCCTAAGAGCGGCCGTATTCAACTGCGTGCCCTGACATTGTCAAATATTTTTTTATTGTTATAGGTTTGGCGTAGTGGCCTCAATCTCACCTGATGTTAAGTGACGATGTGGCCCAAGATGATAACACGCTAAACCTAGTGGAAGACTGGCTCTCAAGTGAACCTGCCAGAACACACCTCTTGGTGCTTGGCGACAGATTTTCAACTTGAGGGTGGTAGCTAGCCAGGCGGGCATTAGAAAATGCCCTACCACCATGCCATGGTTTCATCACGATGTTTTCCTTCAAGCTAAAGCTAAAGCTCAGGCTCAATCGACGCGAAGTTGTACAAGCTACCACTGAGCCATCATTGCTTCAAATGTGATCTTATTATTATTATTTACTTAACTGATTCCTTTACTTAATTTCCTTGGGGTTATTAATTGCATTGTTTTGGCATTGTGTCGTTTAATAATAATAAAAAAAATCGATACACATGTTTTCTTCTTTAAATCCGCAAAGGTAATATGGTGAAGTACTAGAGCTGTCAACCGTCCAGGTTTCTGTGGATTTGTTCTAGTTTGAAAGGAGTCTGGGGAGAGTTCGGATAGGGTATAAAATAGGTTCACCTTTCTAGGTCCAGTGAAAATGAATTAAATTGTTAGCAAACAAAATAAAAATATATTTAAAAAGTTTCACTGTACGATTTTGTCAAAAATTAAAAAGAAATCGAAAGCAAGCTGTTTAAGTGAAAAAAAGGAAATTAAGATGTTTATTTCTAAAAACATTTTGTAAGAAGTCCTGGGAAAATATCTATTTCACCCAAATATTCGGGGATTTTGAAATTATTGTTCGGCGTCACCAATTTAGTTGATGGCATTCTCTATGAATTATCCACAATGTCGAGCTGATATATATTGTAAATGTTTCGATACACTTGAAATAGTTACTATAAAAAAACTTGGTCCTTATAAAAAAACTTGATATCCAAATTCAATAACAATCCAAAAACAGACCTCTCGACATGGTCTTAGTCATATTGGAACTGACCCCCGAGGGCAGAGCCATTTTTAACGTTAGGAAAGTGTGTGAGCTCTCCGGAATAGCCGTAGAGCCCCCACACAAGAACCGCAGTCCTCCGCAGTGTCACAACTGCCAGCTGTACGGTCATTCGGCACGCAACTGCCATCTCCGTCCCAGGTGCGTTAAGTGCCTCGGGGACCACGCGACGAGCGAGTGCTCGCGCACTCGTGAGTCTGCTACCCCTCCGAGCTGCGTGCTATGCGGCAACGAAGGTCACCCCGCGAACTATCGCGGCTGTCCCCGTGCCCCGCGCCCTACGCGACCCATGCGCCCTACGCGACACACCCCTCCTCAGAGGACACGTCCCGCCGTAGGACAACCAAAGCCCCTGCTCACGCCAGAGGCTTTCCCCAGCCTCCCGGGCGCCTCCAGCGCCCCGGTGGCAGCCGCCCCCGCGCCCCGCGCACCCCCTCCGGCCATGCGAGCTCCTCAAGCAGCATGGGTCTCCACTCCCCGCCCTCAGCCTCCTAAGGCTCAGGCCCCCCCGCCCGTCAACACGCGCCGCGGCGTTGACTACATGGTCATGCTCTTCCGTGAGCATGACCCTCAGGAAGTACTGGCGTACGAACAGTGCGTCGCTGAGTACGGTCCCGGCGAATCCATCAGGCGTTTCCCCCTGATGACAGCGACGCTAATGCGCCTGGCCCGTGCCGGGAAATAGATAACGGTTATCAATGGCACGCATTAAGCCTAGAAGCCTCAATATATCTTTTTTTAACGCGCGAAACCTCTTTCCACAACGGGACTTAGTATCCACCTTTCTTAGGGAACGGGAGATAGACGTGTTTCTAGTACAAGAAACACTTCTAAAACCCAGTAGGCGCGACCCTAAGATAGCAAATTACAATATAGTCAGAAATGACCGTGCCACCCTAGGAGGCGGCACGCTCATCTACTATAAACGTTCCCTCTATTGCATGCCAATAGACCCTCCCGCACTTACCAATATGGAAGTGTCCGTCTGTAGAATAGGCATGACTGGCCATCCGTCAATCACGCTTGTCTCTGCATATCTCTCCCCGAATAAAAGACTCCTTCAGTCCGATCTGGAGGCGCTTTTTTCACTCGACCAATCAGTCATAATAGCAGGCGACCTGAATAGCGGTCACACCCTTTTCAACAACCCGCGCAACACCCGTAACGGGGTTATACTAGAACTATTATGCGACGTGCTCGGCTTTGACGTCATAGCACCGCTAGAGCCCACGCACTTTCAAGACAACTGTCAACCGACAGTACTTGACATAGCCCTCCTCAAAGGTGTCTCACTTCGGTTACGACTTATAGAAGTCGTACACGAACTAGACTCCGACCACCGCCCGGTTATCTTACAACTCGGGCAACCGTTCGACCCCAGTCCGCCAAAAGTCAAAATAGTTGACTACGCGATCTTAAATCGCTACTTATCCGATAACGCGACCCCGTCCAGCCTAGCTAGGATCCCCGACGTATTGGAGTCAACCGCAGACGCCGATTTAGCCATCGATTCCCTGGTCGACTACCTCCAAACCGGTATAAGGGAGGCCTCGAGAGAGGTGCAAGCGGCAAACGAACGCCGTTTTATACTCCCCCCCGGCTTACGAGCGTTAATCACGGAAAAGAACGCCGCGACACGTGCACATGACTCTTATCCGACGAGGGATAACACCCGTAGGTTACGACAACTTCAGAGAGAGGTTAGAACTCGCATCGGAGAGTACAGAGGTCACCGGTGGGATAACCTCTTAGAGGGTCTCAAGCCGTCCCATCTGGCTTACTGGAACCTCGCCCGCTCTCTGAAGTTAGAAGCTTCCGCCCAGATGCCGCCCCTCGAAAGGGGCCCCGATCTCCCACTCGCGTTCGATAGCGACGATAAGGCAGAATGCCTTGCCGCAAGCTTGGAGAGCCAGTGCTCCCCAAACTGCGACAACGTAGACACTGCCCACATCGAAACTATCGAGACCGCCGTTCAGGAACTCACGTTGATTCCCCCCGCGGAAACGTTAACCCCGGTCACGCCAGATGAGGTCTGTTCTATCATTAAAGGCCTTAAGCCTAGGAAATCTCCCGGTCCTGATGGTATCAGGAATGAAGTACTCAAACTTCTTCCTGATCACCTCATAGCTCTTTTGGTCTGCATCTTCAATGTAGCCATAGCCCACTGCTATTTTCCAGCCGTCTGGAAAAAAGCTATAGTTATAGGTATTCGCAAGCCCGGCAAAAAAGCTTCGCTTCCCGATAGCTATCGCCCGATCAGTCTCCTAAACACTCTAGGGAAACTCTATGAGCGGATCCTTCTGAACCGTCTCAAGGTCGTTATAGACGACAAGAATTTATACCCGCCCGAACAATTCGGTTTTCGCGCCCGTCACTCGTGTACACATCAAGTGCACCGCCTCACGGAGCACATCACGAGTAACTTCGCCAAGAGCAATATCGCTCCCGCCCGCACGCTTGCGGTCTTTTTCGACGTAGCCAAGGCCTTCGATAAGGTCTGGCACGCCGGACTGGTCCACAAGCTTCACCATTTAGAAGTCCCGGATAGGCTAGTACATTTAGTCCGCGATTACCTAAGCGACCGCACCTTCCACTACCGAGTGGAAGGAGTACTCTCCACCGCACGTCCCATTCGTTCAGGCGTCCCGCAAGGCTCCATTCTGGCACCTTGCCTATTCAATTTGTACGTCAGCGACCTCCCGAAACCCCCCGAGGTCGAGGTAGGGCTCTACGCTGACGACACAGTCATATACGCGTCAAATAGGAACAGATCTTTTCTCGCTCACAAAATACAACGCGCCGTAACCACTCTCGGAGAGTGGTTTCGAACGTGGCGTATAGCTATTAATCCGGTTAAGAGCGCCGCGATTATGTTCGAACCGACTACATGCAGATTACCACGCACGGTAGGACCTCTAACATTATTCGGTAAAAATATCCCTTGGGCCACCAAGACAAAATATCTGGGTGTCATCCTTGACTCGAAGCTTAACTTCAACCCACACGTCACTAGAGTCCGGAATAGGGCCATTTGGGTCCTTTCCCGTTTACGACCCTTGCTCAGTTCGGTAAGCAAAATGTCCATAAGACATAAGCTTACACTGTACAAGATGTGCGTTCGTCCGATCTTGACATATAGTTGCGCCGCGTTCGCACATATGTCCAAACACAACTTTGCCCGCTTGCAAAGAGTGCAAAATCGATTCCTCCGTCGCCTGCTTGACCCTCCAGCCTTCGTTAGGAACATGGACCTACACAGGGACATGAGGCTTCCCTCGTTAGAAGCCTATGTGAAGTATCTCGCTAGGAGATACTTCGATAGCGCTTCGAACCATCCAAACCCGCTTGTAAAGTCCTTTGTGAACTACACGCCTAACCACGCGATACCCGTTGTCCAACGTTACAAACGCCGTCCGCGAAATCTCTTTGTCGATCCCGACGACGACATAGAGAAAGCAAACAAATTCTACGCGTCCGCTCCCGCAACATATGCGTGCTCGCGCCCACGCCCGCGAAACCACCGTTCCCTCCGAAGGGGACGAACGGTTAACTTCGCGCCCGCACACCCGCCACGACCACCCTCCTCTGCGGCAACTCAAGCCTAGGTCCGATCCATCGGCATGGAGCCCTTGAGCCAAGCAGCCGCTCGCGCGATACAAGTGACTGTACAATCACTAGCTTTCACAGCCATACATGACACTGCATTATACACACATGCACAACACACATAGGTACATAGGTTCTGTAAGGGACCTTTTTTTTTCTTTTTTTGAGGCTAGTTAGTCTAGATCAAAAATTTCAGACCACTAAATACACATACACATGTTCCTTCCCTCCTCCCAGGGGGCAGAAACATGTATATCTGTATAGTTAGTTTAGATCGAATTACGGATAGGGAATTAGTCAGATCGCGACTTAATTGCATACGCGCAACAGTCCGAGCCGAGGTCCGGCCACTTTGGCACCCTCGGATGTTGTTGCTTAGCTTTCGTGGCTGAGTGCCCTAAGCGCTCGCCCCCAAGCCCGGTAAAGCTGTAAAAGCCGTAAAGGCTTCAGGGCCCCTCAGGCTAACAGTGTAGTCAGTTCGAAAAAAAAAAAAAAAAAAAAAAATTCAATAAAAAAATATTAAAGTTGAAACTACGATTTTTAAAAGCAGTACGCATTCTTCTGTTGTCCATGCGAGCGGTGCCGCGGGCACAGCTAGTATTCAAATAATGGTTAATTATTTTTACCGTAGTAAAATAAGTCAGTAAAATTAATTCATATTATTATCATTGACGGTTTAACTTTATCAAGTCCGTGACAATATGATGCGTGCGCAGCTCCCAATTTTAATTTCTACTAAAGTCGCCAAAAGATAATTACTACATACAGAATGTTTTATTATATATTCTGGTTCTGCTATGGGATCGAGTTAAAAAAAAATACTAAAGAAACCATATCAGTCGTTTAAATTTTCACTCTATGTTTTCCTTTGCTCTCCGTTTACCTCAATATTAATTAAATTTGGTTTTAATTAGTTTAATAAATAAAGTCGACACCAAAAAATATTTGATATGTACGAGATTAAATCCAGGGTACATAAAAACGACATTCCTGTGATTTTCCGTCGATCTATGATTAATAAACTCTTACTAAACCTTACCAACAGACAAACGGGGCTCAATATTAAGATAAATTCAATTTAGAGTAAAAAGATTATGATGTAATCAACGACCCGATGAATTAAATATTTAGAGAAAGTCTTAGTAACAGTAAAATATTTCCCTTTTTTTTTATTATTGCTTTACGTTTTGTAGACTAAATATCCTTAAGAATATCTTTTCAAATATTTTCAGAGGGTAATTAATAATCTTGGACGTCTTCAAGCAAAAAACGCTGTCAAGCGTGTTACTCTTTGTTTAATAAGTTTCAGCTCTCATAGATTAATTACCTAATTAGATGCGCCTATTCTTTGATGTTCTTTGATTTCGGTTAGTTACTATGCACATTGAACCGTATTATAAATATAATAAAAGCACGTTATCATCACATGTACATATTATACCCTAAAACAATAGACTTACTTATTACTCGACTACGGTGAAGTCAAAAGGCGTCAAAGGTGTGTGTGTTTATCTGTTCCCACATATCATCTAAGCCACTTATCAGCATTTGACAAATGCGTTCTGATCATGCGCTGGTAGCGTTCTGATAGCGATGTGACGTCACACAGAATTTGTTATGTCACAGAATGTAATATGCAGAGTATATAAAGTCCTGTATTAAAAACATTGTAATGTGCCGTGTTGAGTATCAAATGAAAGGGATTAATCGGCAAATTAAAAAAATATTTTTCGTACCTACTTTTCAAAACGCGATGTTTTTCCTAGTCGGGTTTTAGTTTTTAAACTTATTTAGTTTATATATGTCGCAATCGAATCGTATTCGGGACGCCAGAGCAACAAGGTGGCGCTCGATAGAGTTAAAGGCGCGCGCGCCATCGAGTCGGGAACGTCAACACGACTCAACGTTGGCGAGCGGTGCGTGCGAATATCAATGAAACCATCCCACGTTCTGAGAGAATCTGCTTCACCCAACACTATCCACCGACGCCCACGGTTATAACATCTACAATGAATGTTGATGGAGAACTTCTTCCTCCGTCACATATATATTATATACATGTATATACATACTATTAGTTAAACAAAAATAATATTAAATATACATATATGTTTTAATTGTTTATAGGTTTAACGTCATGGCCACAGTCTCTTAAGATCTTAAGTGACGATGTGGCCCAAGATGGTAACACGAAAAGGCTAGTGGGAGTACCTGATCTCAAGTGCAGCTGCCTGAATACACCTATTGATGCTTGTCGACAGATTTTCAACTTGAGAGTGGTAGCTAGCCAGGTGGGCATTAGAAAAAGCCCTACTATCTTGATTGCTATGGCTTCATCGCGATGTTTTCCCTCATCGAAAAAGCTTAGGCTAATTGCAGAGATTCGAATTCACGTCGATCGACACGATGTCAGTACACGCTATCACTGAGCCATCATTGCTTCAAATATTTAAATGATTAATGTAATGTAATGATTTCTAAAACCCAACTAAACGACCAACAATATAATAATAAAGCTGACAACAACTACTGGTTTTCTTAATAATTTTGTGAATTTTTAATAAAAACGACAAATTATAATGTATATGAAATCGCTGATTGATTATTTATAATACTTCAGTATAGACAATATTTTTATCGGGCGGCCAGGGTTACGCGTCACAACTCACACGGCTCGTTCGCACCACTACACCTATAATCATAGACCCGAGCAGAGTGTTGAATTATTTTAATTTTCAATTCAAATAAAAAGCTTTAAAGGGCAAAGTTTATCTTCATTATCATAAACAAAAATATTGTTTTAAATTTGACTGGTAGTTTCAAAGATTAGCGTGTTTAAAGAAACAAACAAACAATCAAACAAAAATACTCTTCCGCTTTATTACATTACAATAGATTTAGGAGCTAAAATGGTCTACAAATGGTTAATATTATCACAATATACAAACACATCTCTATAAAGACCCCAGAGAAACCATTTGTGAACGTTCATAAGAATGCCAAAATGCGAAAAAAGTGGTTGGAAATAGCACGTAGAAACCCAAATGATGTAGCGGTCACTTCAAATGTATTTTTTTTCTCTGACAATCATTTTGATATAATTAAACGTAATATATATTTTGTTATTTAACCACAAAATGATTTGTGATACACGAACGTGTAGTTTATATCATATGTTGCTACTTTTACATTTTGAGGTTAGGCATTGAAATCTTCAATATTTAAAGTATGAACATGATAATATGCCTACTAATAGATGTTTTCAATTAATTTCAAAGTGAACAGGTTTTTAAAGGGTTGGCAACGCCCATGTAATGCTTCTGGTATTACAACTGTCCATAGGTTGTGATGATCGCTTACCATCAGACACGCCTCACGCTTGTTTACCACCAAGAAGTATAAAAAAATACAATGGCAATAAATTCTTTACTATCATAACAATATTGAGAAATTGAGCCATATTTATAAACAAAAACTGATAATTCTTTATTAGAGACCAGAGAAATAGACTGTGTGAAAATCAGTACTTTTTTATATTTGTAGATAAAATTTCTAGTTCATATAAACATAACCTAAAAGATAGATTAATAATTAATTAATGTTTTAGACTTTATTAAGCTGATATTATATAACAAATTTTAAAAACAAAAATTAACTTTTCAATGTTTACTATATAGAGAAGTGTCGTGGGCGGCGCCGAGGGTTTAATATATATATATATATATATATATATATACATATACATATACAAGTGATTCTTATAAAAGTTTTACTATAGAATTAATAAATGGTCTTACAATCCTCTTATATATAGTTTCTTATATTGTAAACACTAGGTGGTTGTTTATAACCATGTAACAAAAATATGTTACAATTCGTCTAGTCTAATCCTGTCGGTGGTTATCGCCAATCATAGTTATAGCATATGAGCAAATATGTAACATCAGCGTCTTCTACTTATGTACCAATTAATACGTCGTAATAAGAGAGGTAAGGAAGTAGTATATTATGAGTATATTTAGTAAAAAAAAAAATACTTACTTTATAGTTTTCTCATATTTAAGTTTCGCAGCGTTCATGCGTTAATCATGCGTTATTTTTATAAAATAGTCCAATCATAATTGCCTTAACTTTACGGTATGCTTATTACCGTCTGCTTACACAAAATTGGTCTTCATTATTATTTAGAATGAAAATAATGGTTGCTATCGACTAATCTATACATATAATGCAATTGAAGATGTTTGTAATGTTAAAATAACAGAAATTTTAAAATGCATATGAAAGTATACACAATTTTTATAACAAAAACCCATTTTTTAAATTTTTGTCTCTCTGTTATTTGTTCCGGTAAACTCTTTGACGGGACTTTCACTGGCAGATAGCTGATGTTATAGGATTGTCCGCACAAACAATAAAAACCTTTTATAATAGTCCACGCGAGCGGAGCCGCGGGCACAGCTAGCTAACAATAAAAGCGCAAGAATCACATGGCGGAAGTTTAAAAAGTTATGTATTTTATTTCTTATTTTACTGAATAATAATGCAATGTTTCTGAGTGTTTTAATAAGAAATCATTTAAAAAATATATAATCACTTAGAATTACACCGACAAGGTTCATATTTTCAATACAGTCAAAGACCCAATTCTAAAAATAATAAATTCCCTTGATTCTATTTACATAATATTGTAACAGTGTGACAGGCCGTGGGCGTTGAACTGATTATGTAGGCACGTAAAACGCCAAAAGAATATTTTACGACAGTATCGATTATACATTATTATTTAAGCTATTTTGCGGAGCTTCACCTGCTTTAATTTTTCTTTTATTCTCTACGGCTTTAAACTGTAATGTACATATATGGTCGCGTATACTGCGGTACTTCGGTCTAGGCGGGATAACAACTCCATAGAACGGTTGGTCGTGCAGGGAAGAGTGGAGAGAAATAGACCGCGCGGCAGGTCACCTATGCGCTGGACTGACCAAGTGAAATCCGCAGTAGGAGGCCGTGTATCTGACTGCGCCAGACAGTCTGAAAACAAAGAGAGATAGCGGGAGATCGTGCGGAGAGCTGTGTCCGGCTTTACCACCGCGCGACGTGGACGCCTCGATGTGACCACGACCGCTCTGCCAAGAGCGAAACGACAGAGAAGAAGAATGTACAGGTTACTCGAAAACGTCTAAAGTACGTTATTTTAATGCTAAAAAAAGCAAAATATCAAATAATAAGCGAAATATAAACATAAAAAAATTCAGAATAGGTACTTAAATATGTCACGCGTAAACTATAATTACTTGACAAGATAAAAAAAACAAATTTAATAAACTATCTCCTGGAGGTATATGCCAATTTTACGAACATTTTTGTGACGTACGGGAGACAAAGCGTTTTAGATTTTTTTAAATCTCTATAGATCTGTTCAATTTTTTTAACCGACTTGGTTTTTGATAAGCATTCTTAAAACATCTTAAATTATAACATATTTTCGTATGAAAAGTAAAAAGTCAGCGAGGACATAGTCTTATATATATAAATATTACATAATTACCTTTTTTCTAAAATCTCCCTCAGTTCAACCAAGATGGAGGTAGGTAAAGTCTCAGAGGGTAATCGCATTTAATCATCCGAAATGTACCTTTGTCCATTAGGTCTATTGTGATCGGTTTCGATGTAAAGCGCTTACAGACAAACATTTTACGGGCATGTTATATATGAATTGTGAAAATCATTCCATTCAAGTTCTTTAACATCGGTCGTTCGTCTTTTGTTGGCGTTCAGAATTTTTCTCGGAACGTATTGTACGTAGATAAAATTTTCTAAAGTGAATTCGTGCCAGAGCATTTAAAACAAAACCAAGCTATTTAATAAATTTCTTTGTCTACCACAGGAAGTAGTAATCTTTTGTAATAATCTTTCTAATCATTCTAGTATTCTAGTAATCTCTCTAATAAGTATTATTTTGTTATTATTTAAGTTTTACTCATACATTAACTTAATTAAATATTGTTAATAAGTGTTAGAATAAATCCGGTAGGTGGCGCTGTAATCGAGAAAAACTTCTGTCGGCCCAGCTAGTCTTGCCGATATTATAATATAATAAACATTAAGATTATTTTTTGTTTGTTTAAACGCACTAATCTCTTGAACTACTGGTCGGATTCGCAAAATTATTTTTGTATATTATAGCCAGATTAAACATAATTAGTATAGGCTATATAACTTCACGCTACAACCCTAAGGAGCGGAACAGTAACTATGACCGCGAAGCAATCTGGAAAGCTGTAAGCAAGTACGGGAAGTGGAACAACGCTAGGCGTCGTCGTGGAGAGTTTGCCGAATAAATTTAATACGGATGAAACCGGAGGCACCGCTAGTCTTATATATGTAAAAATCTTGTGTGTCTGTGGTGATTCTATAACTCCTAAACGTTTTTATCGATTGCCCTTATATTGACAGTGGTTTATAGATATGTTTGGGTTTGATAGATGGCGCTTTAGTCGTTATTAATGAATTCTATATTTGTGGAACAAAGATGGTTTATATTCACAGCGTATATTGGTTTAGTGCAATACAAGAAAATCATAAAATCTGAACCCGATATATGGCGCTTTGGTCGAGCTATTAATTACAATAGGTAAGCGCAGACCATTGTCTGCCGGCCTAGCTAGTTAGTATACACATCATAATATTGAAATTACGTATGTATATTATTATTTCGGAGATTATAAATAAAAGATAAGTCAATACCAGAAAGTCTTTCCATGTAATAATTTATTTTAATGCATAGATTTAGGTACATAGTTTATGTTTTCAATCTCTGTATTTTAACATGGGAATATCATATCTTCCTTAATTCTCCATAAAACTTCATGATTCAAACATCGTTTTAAAGCTTATGATTACCGTCATTGTTGAAGAATAAACAAATTAAAACACCCAGTAGGAACGAAGACCAGATTTGTACGCCACGTTGTCTGTACAACACGAGTAGTCGATGGTTTAAGTCCGACTGATTTAGGATTTTTTATATAAACTTATTTTTACCAACAGTGCGTACAAATGATAACACAGCTAGGCCAATTACACGACGAAAATAATTTTGAAAATCCTATATATGCGTTTGTTTCTTTTTAATGTCGGTCGGGTCGAACACTTTTTCCAGTTTAACGCCCATCCAGCGATAAAGAACTTCGTTCCAGTAGTCTAAAATTAATGTTATGTTTAAAAAAAAAAACAATAACCTTTTCTTTAAATGCAACCTGGACCTGTAACAAACATTTAGGAGGCACCATCTATCAACAATCTGTTTAACTAATATGATCGCTTTTAGAATGTTACATTCTAATGTGTGAAATATCGCACGAGTCAGCTAATGGATTATTTCAAATACGCAATGCCCACCTCCAGTTAAGTCTGTGAAACGCGTAAAGGCCTAGAAAGTAAATAATTCATAATATTACATTGATTTCTGATTCGGAATCGAAGACAATCAAGAGTAACAAGTTAACGAAGGCTTTTCAGACACAAGAATCGCTCATTCTACAGTATAATTTAAAATTTCTTTGGAGAGCGTCCTTAAATTAGATTGAGGCATAATCTCATTAGAATATCGAGGTATTTTTTATTCTCTTTTGGTATCTAAGTGCTTGAGGAGATGTTTAAAAACTGAGGTAAATAATAAACCGATTGAATTTTCAAATAAAATTTTAATTAAAAAAAATATCATATTATTATTATTAATACATATATCATGTGTGACGAGGTTAACATAGAATTACAAGTAGGATTATAACAATTCATATGTATTATATATTAATATAGTCTACATATAATAACATGGAATACATGACTTTTATAATAATGACTAAACTGTGTGATCCTGGAGGGTATTATAATTATTTATATAAGCACATTTCTTTCTTATTATAATACCTTTCGTGTTGTTTGCATCTGAGTGCTGGGCAACGAAAGAAATGGATGAAAGAAGATTACATGTGGCAGAGATGCAAATATTAAGATGAATGTATGGTAAAACTAGAAGGAATAATATTAGGAATGAGTATATCAGAGAATGTATGAAAATAGCATTAGTGATCGAGAAGTTGATGGGTAAAAGTTTAGCGTGTTATAGAGATCTCACAGTGATAATTATGTTATAGAATGTTATGTATGAAGGTGAACTTTAGGAGTAGAAAAAGCAGGTGTTGATGAATTGTGTGGAGAATTATATAAAAGTTTTGAATAATGAGATAATAGTTGAAAGAGGAGAGTGGAAGACGAGAACATGTTGTGTCGATCTTACATAGCGTAGGATAAAAATAAGAAGAATAGGGCTTTTTTTTGTTTTATTGTGTTGGTCCTCAGTTTTGGCTGCGGGGTGCTGCGATGTGTCCTTTTGTTTGAGTTTTATGATAAAATCCATTACAACGAATTCTTGGTTCTTAATAGTCATATTCGTGTTATGATCTAGGTTGTTAAAATAATCACGCCCGTCGCCTGCTTGAAAATTGAGATCTCTTCAATGCGAACCGATCTAAAAGTATATTTTAAGTCAAATCAAGGATGTGATTATTTGTTCTTGAATTCATCTTCTGTAGTCACTGGTGAAATGATACATTTTTGTAGATTCTTTTTCAGATAAAGTTTTTGTTACTTTAAAAACTTGACTGTAATATCATAGTAAGAAACTGGATAAAAGAAAGTTGCAAATTACATTCGTAGTGCTTGAGACCTATGCAATTTTTCGCTCTCAGCATAAATAGCAATTTGCACTCTGGTTGATCCTGTGACTATTATTTTAATTATAATTGGATATTATTAAAATAAGTTGAGTAGATATTGTGCTTGTTAATTGTGTTTTTCTCTTATTTGACGTTCAATTATAATTTTACACAAGTATGGTCTATAACCAAAATCAAAAATAATAGAACCTACATAGTGATATGTAAATTGTCTATATTCATTATTTGTATTTTATATTGAGATTACTAATTTAATGGGTTGTTCATCACATCATACAGTAAATTAAAAATGAACCTGATATATTCTATTTTAAATTTATTGACAGTGACTGACAACATTAAATTTACGAGTCTTTGCCAAACTGATTATGACAAACGGATGGCCAATGGAACTGCTCAAACACTATAAAATTTAAGTTAACATTTTTTTAACCAAAGTAGTTTAAAAAAATTAGGAAGAATTACATGAATAAAAAATGTGTTCTACAATCATAATATTGTCACCCTTTGTATGCTAGCTTCAAAGTAATTGCTAGGTAGATTGCTCGACGGCAATGAACGACAATGAAATTATTCATAATCTCGCAAAAAAATCTTTCCTGCTTTCTCACAAATCTTCTACATATAAATTACAATATTAATTCTGTTGAAATCGAAGACGATCATTTCATTAAATAATAGGATTCTTTCTATACCTATTTAATGCTATTAAAAGAGTAATTATTGTGTGTTTAATTTTTGTATTAACAAACTATGATATTTAATTATACAAAAATATAACTATATTGTTAGATATTCATAACTACCCGTACTGCTTGGACTGAGTCAAAGGGCATATTAAAGGGCCTGTACACACATAGGGCGGGGATATCCCATTCGTTCAGGTATCCGCCAAAGCTCTATTCTCGCGCCTTATCTGTTAAATCTGTACATCAGCGAACTACGGCACCTCCTCAGGGAGGTAGGTTTTTACGCTGATGACACCGTCATGTTGAGCTTGTACTGGTACAGTAAAACCCTCAGAATACGCGTCCAAAAAACGATAGAGCAGTTAGGCGAATGGTTGCACATAGAAATAAGCCCCGATAAGAGTAGTGAATATAATTGATAAACTCTTTTCCCTAAAACTTTTTAACGTAGAAATTACATGTGCCACCCAGACTATATATCCGGGGGTTACTTTTAACAAACATGTAGATTTCAAGGCACATGCCGAAAGAGTTTTTATGATGTTAAGTGACGATGTGGCCCAAGATGATAACACGCTAAACCTAGTGGAAGACTGGCTCTCAAGTGCAGCTGCCGGAACACACCTATTGGTGCTTGGCGACAGATTTTCAACTTGAGGGTGGTAGCTAGCCAGGCGGGCATTAGAAAATGCCCTACCACCATGCTATGGTTTCATCACGATGTTTTCCTTCACCGAAAGCTCAGGCTCATTGCAGGGATTCGAACTCACGTCAATCGACGCGAAGTCGTATACGCTACCAATGAGCCATCATTGTTTCAAGCGTCCGTAAGAAGGTTGCTATGGTCTCAAGCCGCTTGCATACGTTAGTATGCTCAAAGAGCAAAATGTCACTCAGACATAAACTCCGCTCCACGAGTCAAGTGTCCGCCCGATTTTAATTTACAGTTGCCTCGTCTTCGCCCATATGGCGAAGCGCACTCTCCATGCCCTCAAAGTAGTTCAATTCCGATTCTCACTCAGGTTGATCGATGCTCATACTAAATACATCTATATATGTCTCTTTCTTCCTCCTAGAAGGCAATGTATATATGTGTAGTTAGATATCTAATTACGGATAGGGAATTAGCTAGATCGCGATGTTTGCATATACGGCAACAGCCCAAGCTAAGATTCGGCCACTTTGACACCCTTGAACTTGTCCTTTTTATTCGGCTAAGAGCCTTCTGCGCTCGCCTACAACCCCGATAAAGCTGTAGAGGCCTCCTGGCCAACAGTATAGTCAGTGCGGAAAAAAAAGGAGCAGGGACACATTCTCGCTTAGACAGTCGAACCGTTCACATCGTAGAGTCATTTATTCGTAGTTCGTAAATTATATGTCCATGAATTATATTCGTAGTAATGAGAAGATAGTACATAATTGTTTTAGGTATTAAAAAAAAAGTTGATTATCCCAATCGAGTTTCTTGTCGGTTTTTCTCGATGCTTGGGCTGTTTTCCGGACCGATGATAGTGTTTTAACATTCATAAGTGTCTTATTAGGGCCTAAATTGAATAAAAACATGTTTTATTAGTTGTTCTAAAACGGCTTTAATAACTTGGATGAAAACTCTTTCGCCCATATATTATCATTTAGCAAATTATGTTTATATTTTTTAAAGTAGTTTTAAATCGTTTCATATTTTTTTTGAATGTATGGCATCTATTTCAACGTTTGGAAATCGTGAACGGAAAATTAGATCCAAGTACGAATGACAAACCTTGAAAAATATAGGTGCCGATCAGTTATTCATAAATACTGATAATTATCATTTCAATCATAAACTGAATTTAATTGTCCTTTGTCTAACTTATATCTTAAACAGTAGATGAATTTCAAAATAATGCAGAAAGAAAAGGTAATGAAGGTTTAAAAGAGTCCTGGCAGCAGACCCCACGCGGCAATTAAACAGATTTACGGATATTTTCCTTTATTACTTGAACCCTTTTAAGCAGTTTTTTAACTTACAATTTAATTAAGTATATTTAGAGAGATTCTTTAGTCAATTAACTTTTTTTTTCAAGGAAGACAAATTGGCAAAGGAAAGTTTGAAAACTCTAAAATATGGAAATTAGGAACTGCATATTCCTGTTTGCGAAACTGGCCAGTAATAGGCTTACAAAAGCATGTTATATGGGTTCGATAACATTGTGATAGAACTGTTCCTACCATCAGGTACAATGAGGATATTATAATACGCAGCGAGACGACATTCAGAAACAGAGTTTATGTGTAGTCGGCTTATTAATTGAGGTTTTCATAATAACCATACTCGAGCGAAAATTTTAGTTTTTCACGGCTTAAGCGAGAATGCGTAACTCCTTTCTTTTTTTTTTATTTGTCTATACTGTTAGTTATAAGGGCACTGGAGCTTCAGACGGCGTTTACAGCTTCAACTGGGCTTGAGGGCGAGCGCTTAAGATCAAAAGAAAGCAAGGCAAAAAGTTGCAAGGGTGCCAAGTGACCGAACCTCGGCTTGGACCGTTGCCGCGATTGCAAATAAGTTGCGATCTGAGTAATTCCCAATCCTTTTTTCGATCTAAGGGGGAAGAAAGATGTATAACTGTATTTAGTAATCTGTTAATGCGTCACTCCTGTGCACTACGCCTTACATACCCTTCCACTCAGTCCGACCAATAGGGTAGTTATGAATATATATTTATTAATACTAGTGGTCGCCCAGAGGTCGAAATTCGACCATAATTCATTAAAATTATAAGTTTGAACCTCCAACCTCCTCTTTATAGCCAGCATGCGTCGCATGTCTGATGTTATCGCTGCCCGTAGGCGACCTAGTCATTGATCTTGAACGTCCTCACGATCCGACAAGCTCCAGCTAGAATAATCTTCTCTTCGGGTTCCGAGTTAATAGGTAGCCTTGAACAATCTTAACGGTCCACGGATCCATATTAACGGAGATCTTCACAATGTGAGGGCTCGAGCTAGAACCATCCTTGAAGCCCGTCGTTGGCTGCTTATATAAGTACACAGAGCACACCTGTTTCTAGCGCGCGGCATCTCTACTATTTTATTTTATTTATGCCGTATTTTGAATTCCTGTCATGATCTGTTATCTCGTTGCTATGAAACATGATTTCATTTTTAAATAGTGACATAGACACGATCTTCTGACATATATATTATGGTTATGTTTGACATTCAGTAAGACTATAGACAAATAATATTAATCTATTCTCAATTTGACCATAGACTTTAACAATAAACAAAAGTGTATATGCGTGTGAGTGTTTGTCAAATACACGGTAGTGTGTGTAATGTTTTTTTTATTGATTTTATGTATTTATAATGAATAATTTAAACAAAATATTAGCATTCTGCACTCCTTCTCTATATAAACTATAAGTGTGGGAAATTTCATTCTCCTCCGTCCGGGCAATTTTCGTAAAAAGGGGTACAAAGTTTTTGCTTCACGTATTAATATATAGATAGTCCACTATATTAAATAGTATGTTATTTAAGATGACGTGTTAGCGCACGAAGACGGCCCTTATAACAATATATTGCCTGCTCACACAGATCAGAAAATAAATTTCAAATTTAATAAAATTGTGTTCTCACTAAATTATGAACTTAAGGACATACTGTAAGTGCATGAAGTTCAGTTTCTAGAGAGATGAGGTTAATGTTACTAATGCAAAATAACATGTTACTGTACCTATGCTTGGTGTTTGGGACGATATTACAGTTGGATCCTTGATCGCCAATAACGAAGATAAGGGTTCTCACCACCAATCATTGCACGCAAGCAACTTTGAAAGCGCGGCAGCCTACATCTAAAAAACAATTATTGTGCCGCAACCAATTGCCTCGCGACATATCTACCGATATGCGGTATGTTGGTAGTACGGACGAGTTCGTTGCATTTGTGAAAACTGACGTTCTAAATATATCGGAACCTTTTGAAAAATTATAAAAAACATTAAGCATATCGGTGTTCCCCGCGCGGCTTGTGTTTTATGATCTATATATATGGTGTTAGTAACGTGCTACACAAACTTTAAATGGCAGATACATTTATATGTGTATTGTGGATGGCGCTGCGACGGATATCACCTTAGACCACCACCAGGTGAGTGAGACAATTTCATTCCTTGGTATTGGTGAGAGAGGATCCAGCGGTGTAAGTCCCAGGGCTACCGGTAGTTTGTTGCCTACCCCGCGTACCATTTGTGTCGCCGTCATATAGCGGCTGAATTCTTTAGAATTCCCTGATCGCTGCTACACTTGGCAAAATAAGCTTTACAATAAGATGTACAAAATATTTAATTTCATTTTGTATATCTATCAGTTACTCAATTTAACCTTAGTTCAGTTTGGTTCAGTAAAATTATTATTGGCAAAAACAGGGAGAGAGAGAAAGGTAGAGATAGAGAGAGTAAGAGTTAGAGAGGAAACAAAGTTACATATTTATAGACTTGTTACTATTTATTACTAGGTTTCACCTATTTTAAATATATTCGACAAACACTCCATCGATCCGCTGTCAACGGAAGGTGCGTGTGGACTATCTATTGTTCTCATACCCGTAATTGGCTACATAAAGATTGTTTGACATTAATGGTTACTGCTCCGTTCCTAAAGGTCGTACCTTATATTAGCTTATAATATTTCTCAATAAATAAGCTATGACATGCTAAAATATTTTTGAAATCTGTCTGGAAGATCCACAGATTAGAGCTTGCAAACAAACAAATAAAAAACAATCTCTTGAGATTTCCGAGCTTAGTATAGACTTGATGAATTATACAAATTGTGTTTCAAGCTTCCTCTGGTTTATTTTAATGTTATTTTTTCAGTAGCAATAATAGTAATTTTCAACATATTACAAATATACATTTTTACACTTGAAAAATATTACTGTAGTGCCGAGACGACCGCTCGTCCAACGAAAAATATTTGTTTCAATTTGAAATACCTAATTTAAATATTTGAAAATAACACAAACAAATACGATTTAAATAATAAATGCCTACGGGATTATCATAACGGCGTCGTTTTACTTTATTTAGAGTTTCGCAAACCATTCCCTTTGATGATACGATTTGAATATCATGAGTTGAACAAGATATTTATAATTTCCACTTGTATCTTGTTTTATTGTGGTAAAGATAATCTATCACACTTGATGTTATTCGTCACATTGATATCCAGTGTAACTATTCAAAGAAATATACCTATTAAATCGCGTACATAAGTAGATGAATTTTATAAACAGTTCAAAATTTTATTATTGGTGGTCAGAAATTATTCATTAATAATACAATAATAAACCTGTAAATAAAAAAAGAGCAAGGCTATTGACCACCTATCTAAGGTATTATACATGGGCTCAAACGATTTGGATGAAATTATGTATTAAGAAAATGTTTTTAACCCCCCGAGCCAAAAAGAGGGGTGCTATAATAAGTTTAACGTGTGTATCTCTTTATCTATCTGTGGCATCGTAGCTCCCAAACGGCGGAACCGATTATGATCTAGTTAGTTTTGTTTGTAAGGTGACTTGTTCGAGAGTGTTCTTAGCTATGATTCGAGAAAATTGTTCAGCTATTTGAAGATCATCAGCTCTTTTCTAGTTGATAAATGGATGTGAGCACTGGTCTGATCGTGTCGAAATTTTGTATTCTGTGACTTCTATGATATTAAAAAACATGGCAACACTGAGCTGATGCTGCAGCATCATCTGGAATCTGCAGGATACCTAACTCGTCACCAACTTACAGCAGAGATATCATTGGCTCATTGGAATGTTCTCAAGGTATTGGTTACATGTGTCGGAGGCTTCTTAAATGTTCAATGTACCTTGTTTTATTATACTATCCAGTTTACTTAGACACATGTTTTACATTACTGGTACAATCTTTAACAAAAAGACAATTTTTTTAACACAATTAAAATTATACTTATTTGGTATTTTGTTCATATCATATGATCCGCCCTACAGCATAGTAGATACATTAAATTTGTGACAGCATTCTTGTTCCAAATTAGAATTCCAATAGATATGTTTATATAAGTCACTGTATCCAAAACTGTTTTGTATTTATACACAGAATAATCTAGAATTGCTATATTGTAAAATGTAAACTAAGTAGGTCAGGTTTAGACAGCAGCCATTATAAACAGCAAACTATATCGTGTAACCATTTAGCGACCTTTTTAATATTATGATCGTTGCAAAGAAATAGCAAAAAGCTTTTAATAGGTTTTGCAACGCGGCTTGCAATTGGCGGATTTTTGAGAAAATAAAATATATAATGGGGTATATTTTAAATTTTTGAATACTGAAACTAATTAATATCTTATTATCGGCTGAACTTGAAAGTTAAGTTAAATTTTCGTCTTTTTTTTCAGAGTAAATAAGTCACTTCTCTACCCAATAGGAACCCGTTTCATGTATATATGTATAAATATCAAATGTCAAATATTTAAGCATGTTTTCGTTTAAAGGGGTTACCTCATTGGTGGTCCCTTTTATTTCATTGGCATTGTACGTTCGACTTTGAAGATACACCAGGGTACTCCTCAAAACAATTGAAGATGGTTATATGTATTGTTATAAATTGTTATGTGTTAATTAAATACAACTTTCTACGCACAACAGTACAACAATAGACTGTACTAACAATTGACAAAAGTGAACTAGACGTAGATTCTGATCGCGTCCTCTATACACTATCTTTGACAATAATAATAATAATATGAGCCTGTAAGTGTCCCACTGCTGGGCAAAGACCTCTTCTCAAGGCAAGGTACGGGTGTAATCAACTCGTCAGCCTACGATGTATTGGCGATTTCAAATACCGAGAAATCTACAGTTCTATATTTTGCCACATACAGAGGTACTAAGAACATTTCTCAAGCGTTTAAGTTTCCTCACGATGTTTTCCTTCACCGTCAACCGATAGTGTTACCAATTTGAATTAGTTAATGTACGTGAATTCCAAAAAAATCATTGTTACATGCCGGGGTTCGAACCTGCGGACATCGAATTGATATTCCGTCGATCTCAACCACTTGATCACCACGACTCCTCCACCTTATATAATTATTAATTGTATTTGACTAGGAATAATTGTACCCTAATATGATTGTATTATTTATACCTTAAGGAAAATAATGATTTATTACATATTTAACGATTTCATAGCAAGTACAATAAAATGTTTTAAAGAAAGCATAGGGTTCATTAAATTCCTCTGTATTTATTGAAGTGAAACTTCTTATGCGACTTCCAAACGTTAAATGTTAAACGTTTAACGCATATTATCGGTCTCTTCAAGTAGCTTCAAAACGACGTTAAACTCAGAATATAAGCTTCTTTTTGGCAGTGAAGAGCTGTAATGTATATTTATTTAAAACTTTTGTGCAACGAGTCATTTCAAAATAAGAGAGCATCTCCATCCCTCCATGGTCCATGAATAGTGTATGAGATGTACCGAGACGGGTCGCAGTTCCCCGGAGTATTATTTTACGCCTTCGAACTTTGACGAAACAGAACAAAATGTAATCTTTTTTCTGTAGATAATGGAGAGTATCGTTTTTATATTTGCGCATTTTCATCAGGCTCTGGCGATGGCAGAGACATCTTCCTTTTTATAGAATTCATTTGATAAATATGAAATACATTTACGCTAGGAACTTATTTAATTTAGAACGTACTAGATGTTTAACACTGGGTTTACGTTTAAAATGACACGTTTATTTTTCTTATAAATTAATTCGTTTAATCAGCTCGTTTACGATTTGAACGAATGAAGTGAGAAAATGGCGCGGATCTCGTCCTGCAGGCGTGGATCTCGTTCCATCGGTAATCCTTCATATAGGTTTTGATTTCTATCTTCCTTCTGAATACACTGGCTTATTACTTTAAGAAAAATATTTTTATTCGATAACTTTTGTACAGAGAACTATTAAATATTTTGCTTTTATTCCTTGTAAGTTATTACTTATTCTCTAATTGCCTTCGCAAAATATTGGCCAATGTCGATGATTTATTCTCATAAAGATATTCGTTCAAATTCAATTTGATATCGTTTTTTATCTTTTTTAATGTTGGAATCAAATTACATTAAAATGGTGGATACTTTATTAAACGACCTACGGTGACTTTGAGGTTATTTAAAAATATCGCTCGTTTGATAACTTCACTTGTGAATTATGAGCTAATTCTATTGTATATCATAATAATAATAATTAAAACAAATTATTTATTGAGTCACTCATAATACATATCATCAGTGTAGCTCTGGTTCATAAATTATATTTCGGGAACCAGAACTTCTCAATTAGAGGTTACAATTCTTACGGAACTGACTTATTCTCTAGGTTAAGTTAATAATCAAAAATAAACAGAAAAGAGGTGAACATCATAAAAAACAAAAAATGGAACAAAATAACATCTTAAAAGAAGTTAAAAACGATTTTAATTTTATGGGTGTTTGTTAATTAAATCGGATTGGTTTGTGAGTGAGTAAGCGTGTGTGTCTGTGTTGTGTATGCTTGGTTGTGTGTTTTGCCATCAAAATTACAAAATTTTGAATGAAATAAGTTTCAAGGGTAAATAAATAAAAAATAAGTTAATGATAGGAAGTTAAAAATTATACAGAGTGATATGTTTGGCAAGATAAAGAATAACAACATTTTATTTATTGTCATAAAAAATTAAACCAACGTTTTAAACTGAAAATATAACTAGATTAAAAAAATGTATACAAATCAATACACATTATTACAATACATATTACCTATTTATAATACTGGCTATTGTGAATGGTAACTGTCATTCCATTTACAATTCCAAATACAAATTATATTCGAATATATTTACTTCAAACGGCCAAGTTTTATTTATCAAAAAAGAAAAAAGCTCGAATAATATATGTTTCAGGTTTTTTCACCTCAACCTATAAATTCTAGTTTCGCCCTTCCCACGTAGTCATCAGTTTCCACTATCAGATCCGGGTGGAACGTATTTGTCCGGAAAATTGCCGGTCGTCCGGCACAACCTGATAAATGAGCGTATCCGGATTGGCCGGTTTCGCTTAATGCGTCAGCTTTTGTTTCAGCTCGTAACCTTTAGTGTACGATTTGGAGATTATTTTTATACCACGTCAGCCACTTCTTGAATGATCCCGTAATATGACGAGTCAAAGGGAGTAAACATTTGTAATTAGGGGTGTAACGATACATAATTTTGCCGATACGATAACGATACCAATATTGATAATTTCCTACACATTTTATTAATATGTAATTAATAAAATTTGCCAAGTGCGTATCGGGCCACGTTTAGTGTAGGGTTCCACAGCTGCCCGGCATAATTTGCAGACTTATCCCCCGCTTTAAGTAATTTTCAATGGAATTTATACGACATTACTTCTCCAAGTACATTTTATATGTTGATTGACTATTATTCGTTAACTTGCAAAGTTTACTTACCTCTGGTAGTTTTCCTTGTAATTTCATTATATGTACTACTACCACGAATTTTTTCACATATCCAAAATCAACCATTTTGCTGGCAGGATTCGGGGACACTTTAACGTACTTCAAAGCTTAATATTTCGGAAACGGATAACTGAATCAAAAAACGATTTTCATATACCCCAATATTTTTGAACTATCTAACAACATCCCACACGATGGGATAGACGAGAAAACTAAATCATTCCCACTTTACATTTAGGGGAGGTACACTAAACAACTTTTTTTTCAAGATTTTATTTTACCACTTTGTCGGCGCAATTAATGTCTATACATGGCGAAACTATCAGGGTTCCTTGTTTACTTCGGAGCCAGACAACTACCCCTGAGGCTTGAAACCACACATTTATAAAGGTTGCGATAAATAATACGAGTTTTTATTGCAATATACAAGCCAAAACATGCAAATAAAACAGGTGAAAAAACAGGTTTTTTTTTTTAAATCCAAATTTACATTAACATAAATAAGCAATAAATCTGATCTTACAGTGAAGGAATACATTATGATGAAACCACAGCAAGGTGGTGGGGCATTTTCTAAAGCCCGCCTGGTTAAGTTAACTGCCATCCTTAAATATAAAATCTGTCGCCAAGCATCTATAGGGGTGTTCCGGCAGTTGTACTTGAGAGATAGTTCCCCTACCAGGCTTACTGTTTCACCATCTTGGGCCACATCAGATGGGATTCGCTTAACATATGAAGTATTAAAATCAATATTAATATTACACATAGAGATTATTATGGTATATTAAATCTTATTACATCTCCAGATTTCAATAGAAAGTGAAAAAAAAATGCGATAACATCTTCATCCTGCTCCATTATATTTTTCTGTGCGTGTGTGTGTATTCAAGTGAATATGAAAACATACAAATAACATTACTAATCATGATAAATAGTTAGGTCGAAGGCTGATTGATCAGTCGCACTTGTATTTGGCAATGTATGCCATTTATCACATAAACTAATGCCCACAGTGAGTTACGAATTTTAGAGTGGTTAATTCTTTTTTTCAGCGTTCTCATATTGCTATTATTAAAAATAAACCTTTTTTTTATTTGTTTCAAGTCGTCATACCAAATAATACAGCAAATTTTATGTGATTAGTGTGTGACTATTTTCTACTATATTTTTTTTAATAATCAATGTCAAGAAAATAAAAATTATTTACCATATTTTACAATAATTATACAATTTTTGAGAACAATCAATATATCAAATATTACAAATTCGAAAATTACATATATTTTTAAACAATGTTTTTCTATAAACTCTAACTAACTCCGTGAACAATTATATTAATAGAGATTTTATATACCGAGCAATCTATAGCTTTTTTTCACTACAAGCAATTATGAGCATTTTTTAAAATTAGCCCACCAAAGTTCCGGCACTTTGTGCGGTGGTGAGCACAGTACATTCCAAAAAACGATGTTCCCTGTTGATCCCGTAACGTGACAAGCCAATATAGAGTCATTGTGGCATATCACCGTGTGTATGATGGTCGGTAACTCGCGTGATTACTGAATATACACCGGCATCCTGAAAAGGCATAGCAATATTATGCCACTTTGGAGAGCGTTACATCTGATTTATGGTGGGAGGGGGGGGGGTAGTGATTCAGTCGAACACAATTGTCCTGTCCCATCCAGCACTTCCTTTTCTCAGCACTTAAAATTTCTGAACTACCTTTCTTTCTCCATCAACATATGAAGCGATTATTGCTCAGTGGCTAATGTCAATTTCGAACTACGCCGGCTTGGATGCTAAAATGAGCCTGAGCTTTCGTTGAAAGATAACATCTAAAAACATCAATAGTGTTTGGACATGCTAAAAATCTATCGGCAAGCAACTAATGCACTTAGAAGGCAGTTATCAAGCTTAATATTAGGTTAAATTGGAATTAAATCCCTAACACAATACAGGATGTACAATGATATTGAAAAAGTTGGTACATATCATCGGGTTTGAGCCATGAAACATCGTATTGAAACTCTACTAACATTAACATAACATTTTTGTACTGGTTAAAACACGGCGGTGAAAATGTATAGCTATGCTTTTGTGTTATTTGTTTTGCTATTAAAAAAATATATACGTGTAATCTTTACAAGTGGTTAAAGTGTTTTTTGTTTTTAGAACACTTTTCATTACTGTATCTGTCCATTGCTGGACATAGGCCTCCCCCAAGTGTCCCCACTGGACCCGATGTTCGATCCTTCGCATTCCAGCCACCTGCGCAGGATACTAACCAGTACCTTTTATCTATCAGTCTCCTTCGTTTGTAACTCTAACTACCATATAGAATGTACATCTATACCTACGGACATTGGCCTCCTCCGGCATGGAGCCCTTGAGCCAGCAGCCGCTCGCGCGATACAGTGACACTGCATTCACTAGCTATCGACACATATACATAACACTGCACTTCACACATGTACACCACTCAGGTACATAGGTTCTGTAAGGGACCTTTTTTGTTCTTTTTTTGGCTAGTTAGTTTGAAAAAATTACCAAATCACTAAATACATATACACATGTTCCTTCCTTCCTCTCAGAAGGCAGGAACATGTATATTTGTACAGTTAGTTAGCTCGAATTTCTATGGATAGGGATTCAGTCAGATCGCGACTTTTTCGCATGATCGGCAACAGCCCAAGCCGAGGTTCGGCCACTTTGGCACCCTTGGAGCTTGTTGCCTAGCTTTCGCGGCTGAGTGCCTTCCGCGCTCGCCCCCAAGCCCGGTGAAACTGTAAAAGCCGCAAAGGCTCCAGAGCCCCTAAGGCTAACAGTATAGTAATTTCAAAAAAAAAAACATTGGCCAAATTGTTAAATTGCTGTAAATAGTTATCGTTGTCATGTCGGCCCTCGATGGAATATAAACTAGCTAATCAGACAAAGAAAAATACCTTTTAACTTGCCATTAATTAACTATGGCGAAAACAACCAATACTAGTAAGATTTAGTCTGTGACATCTTGGTAAATATCCAATAAAATGGTTAGAAACGAAACGGAGGTAAGTTGTTTTTATCATTGAATTTACAAAAATCTACAAAAAAGCTTCACTTAGTTGTTGTTCATTTAGGTATTGGAGTGGATTAGTTTCAATATATTCGACGTAGTGAAAGGTTGTGTAGTGCGTGAGCAAACGTAGTTTGGGAGTGAAAGAGTCAAGCAATATAACAGAAAATTGTGGTCAAGCCAAAGATCGTAAACTGTTCCTCTTTATTTGGATCATTAAGAAGATTAGAAATTGGATCAAAATCTGTTAAGAATTATAAAAAAATATTTAGTTTTTACCGATTTCTAAATATAATATATACAATTTTTATAGCGTATCAATTATGGGATAACATATACTTTTTGTGTACGAAATTTCACGAAAATGGGCTGAGAATTAATATATTTTTTTTTAAACTAAGTTTTTTAATGTATTTTTGACAATTCTTATATTTTACCAATTGTGGAATGGCACATACTTCCTGTGTACAAAATTTCATCGAAATCTTTTAAGAATCAATGAAAAATTGATTGTATGATTTTATTATGATTTTTAAAAGTAAAATTAACAATTCACGGAATTCTTTTATCAAAAAAACCGCAAATATATTAGTCTACTACAACCATTAATCTTTAGTATTTATCTACAGTGGACTATACATAGTACATGTAAGAACCAGAATGGAAACCATTAACGCGAAGCGTAATAAAATGCTGAGAAGGAATAAGGAAATCATTACGTCACAGCCACTAAGTTACAAAATAATAGTAAATATCTTTTACTTATATATACATACGTTTAGAAACTTATAACAAAAGTTACAAGTCCTTGAACCTTGATAGAAAAGGTTAATTTGACTGTGAAATTTTCTATAAATTATGTAAAGCCTCAATTCGTTTACACAAGTAAATACCTCGAGCTGGTCATGAATTCTAGAGCATTAATTAAAGGGCTTATCAAAAATATCATATTTATTAGAGATTAGTTGAAATTACAAACCGTGATTTTTCTAAGGTCAAGAAGTGAAAGAGAGATAAATTAATTTCTTTCAGATAAAAAAAAAAAAATATTAATTTCTTTTCGTCTCTAGTATCGTGGTTTGTTGTTATATTTGAACTCTATTTTCAAATGAAGCATTACGTACATTAAACATAGTACAACTTATTTATCAAACGTGCTTGAATGCTTTAACGAGCATTGTGAGGCTTTAGCAAAATTTTCATCATGCTTTATTCTTTTTGCTATAGTTAAAAATAACCATAAATTATTACAAAATTTCGTAAACTATACCAAAATAAATGAAAAAATATATACTAAGGACTATAATGTGAACAATTCTATCATAATTGTTATATATGTAATAGGCAATGTATAGAAAGCCTGAAGCTAGCCGGTAATGTATGAAATGATTCATATTTCATTTATTGCCTAGGCATAGAAAGAAAGAAAGTAAGCCGGCATTTCGTACATTGCTTATAACTTAACTTATATAATGTAATTGGCTTCACGAAATGGATCTAACGATTTGGATGTAATTTTGTATTTGATAATCTTTGCTTTGCAAGTTTATAGAAGAAATTAATCAGAATAAAATTTAGCTAATAGTGAAGCTCGGTCGCCCAAATATTTCGTTTTTTTTCTTTAGTGATACTGTCAACTTTTACTAATTAATCGATGTTACAAGGCACAAGTTCGGCCTGCACCTTTGGGATGAATCCTCAAAATACTTCCTCGAAACCCTGGACAAGTTGCAAAGACATGATGACCGCATTGTAAATTATGCAGCGTTTGAACTTCATCAGATGTGCAGGGACATTGCCATGCTGAGCGTGTTTTACCACCTGTATCATGGCGAGTGTTCTGAAGAGCTGTTCAACCTTATTTTATCTTTTCGCTTTCATAACAGAACCACACTCGGTGGTCTCTATAGCCGCAGCGTTACGATAACCTCCATCTCGGTACAAACAAGAAAGTTCTGTTCGTCATATATTTGCCGTACTGTGAAGCTGTGGAACTGGCTATTGTGTTCCCTCCTTCCTACAACATGGAGTCCTTCAAACATAATGTGAAGGGACATTTAAACAGGCATGACAGCGACGACTGACGATGGCCTGTAGATCTCACGGTAGTCGCCGATGTTACTGGATTGCACTGTGCTCAACATCAAGTACAGCGACGTCACACTGCCGAGCTACGATGAAAAAAAAACTAATAAAAAATAAAAATATTAAAATAAAAATATTATTTCCACTTTTTAATATGAGAAACGAGTGTTCGCCAAATAAAGTTGTAAACTTTCTAAATATATTTCCGCGCACTCTCTTTCGAGTGAAAATATTTTTTCTCTGTGAAACTTTGCCATTTCGCGTGTTGAAACTTTTGCTTACTTACTTAAATCTTTCTATATTCTTGTGTAGTGTATGTGTTATACTTTGTTTGTGTTGTAATTGTATCACGTATGTTCTTACACTATGTTCATGTTTCATATTTTTTTGTCATTTTTTTTATCGTTATAGGTTTGGTGTAGTGGCCACAATCTAACCTGATGTTAAGTGACGATGTGGCCCAAGATGATAACACGCTAAACCTAGTGGAAGACTGGCTCTAAAGAGCAGCTGCCGGAACACACCTATTGGTGCTTGGCGGCAGATTTTCAACTGGAGGGTGGTAGCTAGTCAGGCGGGCATTAGAACAAGCCCTACCACCTTGTTATGGTTTCCCCCGATGATTTCTTCATATACGAAGAAATAAAATTTTCGGCTTCCTATTTAATGACTTGAGTATTCAAAGTACTGGTGATAATTATTGCTATTCTAGATTCTTTTGGAACATTTAGTACAGTGTAAAATTGAGAGCTGTGGAAGTGCAACATGATGTGAATTACGATAATGGGAAATCACTGACTCTTACTGACAATTACTGACTCTTTTTAGTTCTGTAAAAATTATATTATAATCAGAATATAAATTATATTATATTCTGTAAAAATTATATTATAATTATGTATAAATAAATATTTAGTTTAATTAGATTAAAATCATAATATTGTTGGCACGCGGGGTTAAAAATTCTTGTGAGTTACTTTTGTTTTGTTACGCAAAACAAATTAGTTCTTACTTGTGTACCGTACCGTAATATGTGTTTTTTTTTTATAAAACAGTAATTAATTTTCAATGGTTTTGTCTAAGACGGATGCAATAATTAAATGTTTATCATATCACTAAAGTAATAACATACTGTTTTGTACACACACATTATGTCTATTTTTCTATAATTCTAAAGCGATCTACTTTTGTACTAACTTTTATACGAATCAATGGTTTTTTTTTCATTACAGTATTATGTAACTAGTTGGTACCCGCGCCCGGTTTTCATGTTTTTCTTCATCTTCTCTTCTTCTCTTATCTGTATTAAAAGTGACTTGTCCTTTTTTATTTTTATAGGTTTAATTTTATGGCCACAATTCTACCTGATCTTAAGTTATAATGTGGTCCAAGATGGTAACACGCTAAGCCTAGTGGAAACTGATGGAAATTGACTCTCAAGTGTAGGCTGCCGGAACACACCTACCTACTAGTGCTTAGCGAAAAATTTGCCGGCAAAAAAAGTCCTACCACCATGCTATGATTTTATCATGATGTTTTTCCTTCACCGAAAGCTCGGGCTCATTGCAGGGATTCGAACCCACATTGATTTTATTGTTTTTAATTGTATAATTATCATTACTGTTTAATTTATCATAATCCCTTTATAGTGTATCATACTTTTAAGTCTTTTATTCTAATAAAAAGTATATTCAGATTAATTTAGTAGTTATAGGTGTATTATATTTATATACATGTATATAGGTGCAGTATATTTAACGCGGTAAATTAACGTTATATTAAATTGGTAACCTCAAAAAGAACTTAAGGAAATTTTGAAACAACTAAAAATTACATTCCGTGTTATTATTACTTTGGATTCACTTAACTAATACGCAATAATTAAACTGTATTACATAAAAAGTCACAGGAATAAATGAGTTCCAAAAATAACCTCGACTATAGTTGTTGAGTTGTTGTAAAATATTACTTGGTACATATATTACAAACTGTTTATGCTTAGATACTAGTTGAATATATGTATGACTTGACAAGTAATGAAATAACTACTATAAAATTTGATAGATACCTATTTTATTAGTTTGCTAATGATACTTTTGTATTACCCAGTATCATTTACCGAACTGTGTTACTTACAACTCGATAGAACAACGGAGAAAAGTGTATTTTTATCGTTTCGAAGTCAAAAAGGAACCCTTATATTTTCGTTACGTCCGTCTGTCTTCCGCGGCTTAGCTCAGAGAATCACATTACTCACGCCAACATAATGATAAACTAAAATCTAGAAAAAAAACTGTTAAGGATACCTACCTATAACAAATTACAGCTTTCTAGTACTAAAAATATCTGAGCTAAACTGCGGACAGACAGACGGACATATATATTATGGATCAAGGTTATTGTTCCGAACGCTCAAGCCACTTTGATTCTATGAGAACTAATGTAATTTATATTTATATTATACATATAAATAGAAGTAGAAGAAAGCCAGGAAAAATATTGTAAAACTCATTTATTATGTTATATTTTTACATTGATACATATATATGTACCTATATCAGAATAAATTGGAATATATAAATAGTATTTACATTGAAAACGCTCGAGGCGATAATTCGCACCTGGTATTAATGTCGAGGGAGTGAAAAATACGGCCGAATTCCCGACTTTATTGGGAAAGCCATTAGTTCATCCGATTGAGGCTCAATTATTGGCTATAATTCACAGCACACAGGCGGCAACTGACACTCATGATTAGTCCACTTAGAGAAGAGAGACACAGCAAGCATCACGAGAAACTTGTTAACAGCTATTGAAATTTATTGAAAATATCTTTTTAATTGATCGAGTTTAGCACAGTGGTAGCGTGTATGGACACTGAGTCGATCGACTTGAGTTCGAATCTTGCAATGAGCCTTTGCTTGAAGAAGTACGTTGTGATGAAACCATAGCATGGTGGTAGGCCTTTTTCTAATGCCTGCTTGGTTATCTACCACCCTCAAATTGAAAACGCTTGTCTTCAATATAATAATGTATATACACTGTATATAATAATGTAAATACACTGGGAAAAGTTAAACTACTAATATACAGTTATTACATATTATGTTACTACTTCCGTATACAAGTAATTTTAGCAGTAATCCAGGAGGATACGGATCCCTAACGGTCCGTTTAATTACTGGCTATTCCCTTAACTATCCGTTGTTTCAGTTACTAAAGATAGACAAATCTATCCTTTTGCCCTTACTTACATTTCAATAACTTATCAATGGATAATATTTCCTATCGAAGTTAGTAAGCTTCGACTATCTGTCTGGATGTATAGGTAGTTAGTTTCCTTTCGTTTCAAACGAAACTAACTCTTATTCTTGAAACGCAAACAATGGATAGGTATTCTATTTGTACTTATCGGGGATACCGTTCTATCCATAAACACAGATATGTTATTGAAAACGGCCGTTAGTATGCCACTATGTTGAGTATTACAACTGGTGTATGGAGGTCGCAAACAGTCTGTCATAATTGTTTTGACGTGGTACGAGTAAGTCAAAGATCTGCAATAGCTGATCTGTGGATTAAATATAGTATTGTACATTAGTAAATGCTTGAAAAGACTTAAACGCAAAAAAAAAACGTTAATGTTTGAATTCAACACACGTTGTTCACACCTTAAGAGAGCTTTCAGGGAACGTCACGAAATAGCTTTGTTGAAAAAGGAATTACTTAATGTACCTACTGCCGAGCGTTCGTTTTTACTCCACAGGTTAGATTGAAAATGTGGATTTAGCAAATCATGTTTTACGTGACATACAGATTAGTCTGTCTTCTAAAATTGTGAATAAATTATATTTCATTATAGTTCGAAAATGCGAATATAAAATTTTTATATAAACTTTTCTTCTGCTACGATTTTTTTTTTAATTTACGAGACCCTCAATAATATCAAAATACATATAATAATACATTTTTTATAATATTATGCAAAATAAATTTAATTAACCTTGCATACTTATGTCACAGATATCGTATGCTATGAATACCACACATTGAAGAGAGGTGTTGTACAGAAAAAAAATTCTTTGAAGATTTCTCTCTACTTGGGGCAGCCCGACTGGTGGAATACGTCCACCCTACAGAAGATCGCAGTCAAATGGACTACTAGGGTTGTGTTTCTGGGGTGAGTAGGGTTGCCAGATCTCCTTGGGGTCGGCTCAAGGTCGGCAACGCGCTTGTGATATTTATGGTATTGCAGGCGTTCATAGACTACGGTAGCCGCTTACCATCAGGTGAGCCGTATGCCTGTTTACCACCATTGTAGTATAAAAAGAAATAATTGAGGAGACAACCGGTTTTGTGCATTAGTCAGATTCATTTTCCATTAATTTACTTCAAGAATTGATTATTGCATTATTAATTAAACGTTGTTCTAAGCATGAAATTAAACGTAGTTTTTATTTAATTAAATATACAATATACATTGTATAATATGGTACCAATGTCCAAAATGGTATACAATTTTGTCCGATGCGATTGCGACCACCATAAACAAGGTGTAACACCCGCTATAGCCAGCCATAGCCATAGCTATAGTCAGTATAGCTATAGGTATAGCTGGCGGTATAGCCAGCGGCGAGGGATTGCGAGTCTCTCGATGTTCGCCATTATATTTGGATTGTACAATGGTTACTATCAAGGACAGTGACGTCAGACTGCCGCGTTGACATTTTAAATATAATAATTTCTCAAGCATTTCATTTCTACTCGTATGTCACAAACATACAGAAAAAACCTGTTCGTCCGTCGCGTTACTTCATTTAAATTGAGTTTATTTCGTACATATTCCGTTCTTACAATGTCATCCAATTTCAGTTTTATAATTGAAAATCTCTTACAAATAAGTTGAATATGAAATAAATCACAATGCGATAAATTAACGCGACTATAGGATAATAAGAGCTTTGTAAAAATTATCTAAAGTTTTATTTTTATTCTATAGTTGTATCAATAATTAATACTTATATAAAACAGGTCAACAAAAAAAATTGTACGTGCTGTGGGTTAACCGGATATGAATATATGAAAAGGAAGTTATTGTCGCATGATGTCACAGGAAATATATCAGCTCGAAGTCTAGTTGAAAACGTTCGAGTACTCCCCTTTGTAATCATACTAATGCAAAAAAATAAATAAAGAAATTGTATCAGTTGTTATTAGATCGAAGAGGTTAACTTTTAGCAAAACAGGCATATTTTAAACTGGCTTCTGCCAGCGACTTCGTCTTGTGAACTTCAGAATTGGGCGTTTACCATGATAAAAGTATCCTATATGTTAATCCAGACTATAAACTATCTGGGTGACAAATTTCACTTAAATCCGTTGAGCCGATTTTGCGTGATTGAGTAACAAAAATCCAAACATACAAACTTTCACATTTATACTATTATAGTAGGATATTTCTCAGACAAATATCGAAAATCTACTAACTATATTTAATCTACTAACTAGACTATAGATAAAAAAATTAAAACGAAATTGAAAGCAACTGTACCAACTTAATGGATGATTTTTCAAAAACGCGAAATACTTGTTTTATTACCATGAGAAAAAATATGAATTTTCATACTCCTAATTTGAACAATTATGGGTTCTCCATACAAACTTACATCCCATATGTCACACCTTAAAGTTTTATTTTCGCAACAATAGGTAGCCTATGTCCTTCTTAACCTTCAATCTATCTCTATAAGAAAATTTATAAAAATTTGGGCGTGATTACGTAACAAACAGTTAGACAAAGTTACTTTGTATTTATAATTTTAATTGTGGTAAATAAAAATTCTATAACGTCGACTGCGAAAGCACCACCGTCATACCAGTTTGTTCCACAACGTAGCAGTACTCCCGCTTCTGTGTTCTGTTCAGAAGGGTTTCGAAGGTAACACGCACAGGCTTACAAGACCTTCCAACTCTATCCTTAGGAGTAGAAATCTATTATGACTGGCCTCATGAATGCGGTTTTTTTGAGGTTAGGTATACAGAACTATAGGCTGCAGTGACCTCTGAATATTAGGTAGACTGCTGCTCTTCTCTACTTCATACCTTATTTTTTAATGTATACTACAAAGGTGGGAAACAAGCGGCAACCGTAACCTATGGACGCTTGTAATACGATAGGTATCACTAGCACGCTTCCGACCTTGAATCTCTTCTCCAAGGAGCTCTGAAAACGCAACTCAAAGTTAACAAGGTTGCAACCTTCTGTAGGGTAGGCATTCCACCACTCGGACTGTTTTAATTAGACAGAAATCTCTAAAGAAATTTATCTACTTTCCCTACACTAAAATAGCACTACAAAAATGGACTGTTTCAAAAATTTTTTTAAGTTATAATTCTTTTGGCGCGTTCAGTAGACGGTCAAATTAAGAGCTGCGCGTGCATCATTATGGCGCGTGCATCATTGTGTCAAAAGTGCGACACGATGAAGTTACCCATCAATGATAATAATGTGAATTCATTTTCCTGACTTTTTTTTTTAATTGCGTACAAATTATTATTTATGGCTAATTTCATCATATTGTTGGCAAGCGAAATAAAATTTTTAGAGCTATATTTTTCTGTTACTATAACTTCTCAGGTGTGTACACATATATTTTTTATTTAATTTTTGCTCATAATTCTTTGTTATAATAAATAACATATTATTATTCAGAACATTTTGAAAACTTGTATTAAATATTGTATTTATAAATATCTTTCCTAATATAATAAACGTTCTAACGATACGACACAAATGAGATTTTCTTTATCAGGAATAAAAATTAGGCAAATTTTCGAGTCGGCATTCGGGAATGTAATTTCAATTTCATTTTTAGCTATTTGAATTTTTTTTTTTCATCCTCAGGCTTTATTTACGTGACTTTGAATCTATTGTATATAATTATGTTTGTACGTTCAAGATTTCTTTTTTCATATCTTTTAATTAAATGGTTTTTCTTTCTGTATACATCTATCTCACGTTCGAATTATCAGGACGATTTTTTTTAGCTTAGAATAATATCTGTATATAAATTTATGGTAAGTATGGTACAGTCCACAAACCGCAGCGACCAGCGATGACACAGAATTCATCGGCAGTCGTCGATATCTGAAATGCATCTTCACGCCTCGTTTGAAGGACCCAGTACGTAGGAAGGAGAGAACACGTAAGTTGAGAGACCATTCCACATCTACTTCAGTCTGCAACTGACTTTCATAGTTACAAGTTTTTTTTTGATCTGGCTATACTTATAACCTTAAGGACCCTGAAGTCTCAGAAGGCTTTCACAGCTTTATCGGGCTTAGGAGTGAGCGCTGAAGGCACTAAGCAGCAAAAAAAAGGAGCTTGGGCAGAGTGCACATGTCCTTCTCAGTCACCTCGGCAAAGTTACTTGTGGAATGGGGACGTCTTCTTGTAGGATGGAGTGCGGTCCGAGACCATCTCCTGGAGAAAAAGTCTATGAGGTGCTTCAGGTGCTTGGGTCACATGCGGCCAGTATGCCCATCAACGGCCGACATGGGAGGGCTGTGCTTCCGATGCGGAGAGCCAGGCCACAAGGCGCTGGATTTTATGGCTATGGCGCTGCATGACGGCTACTGTGCCGATGCCGTAAGACCGGAGTTCATTATATGGGGGGAACCTGTATAAAACTAAGATAGATTTGTAGGCAACAAAACATACGCATGGTATTTACTATATGGTTTAAAAAACATGCAGAATTTTTATTAAAAAAAAAAACTGAATATAAGCATCACTGATCACACACTTATATCTTAGTTCGGAGAGTATGATTGGTATTATTAACACGATACATTTTACCTCAGTTCAACTCACTTATCTCGAACAGGACTGAAGTCAGGTTTTGCTTTGCCGCATATAGATTTAATTTTAAGATACCATTTTAAGGTAACAATAACAATTTTGTATCAGGTGGCTGAATGTCCAAATGTTTACTTTAGACATAAAAAATAATCGATTTTATTTAAAAAAAAAACGAACTGGACAAGTAGCGAATAGAACGCACACACTGAGGATTAATATTTTTATTTAAATATTACTATCAAGGATAGAAATAAATTAAATTTTACATGCTTTTTGTGTGACGTTCAGAGACGAACGGTTGATGATTCTTACATGTATGAAGCGTTTGCGGGCGCTTGCATAGTACACTGTATGAAATTAACAGCAAATATAATTTTGTTCCGTATTAATTCAAAACGGAATTTGAAATAATGTATTTACTTTCATATGTGTTCCTTATGCCTTATGCCAAACGCCCTTTCTACCAAATTTCAAGACTGTAGGTCCCCGGGAGTTCCCTGTATGTTGTGATAATCGGTCAGTGAACGAGAGTTTTAGTATAAAGGGCTATAACTCTTTGTTGCTCTAAGCTAGATACTTGATTATTTTATGAAATATTATGTTTTAGACCACAGTATTCGATATTCATTTCAACTTTCTACCTTAAGCCATTTTCGAACACGGACTTATAGAATGATAATAAAGTGATCCTTAAAAACATTGACATATCTTTTGATATTAACTTAAAGTTGAAAAAGTAAGTAAAATTGCGTACATCTACTTAGTTAACTGAAATAGGGAATTTACAAAGAAAATTTTAAATTATAACGAAACAGCATGAAAGTATAAGTGTGTAATCTTATATTCTCACACACCGTCGCATCGTATGTCATACAAAACAGGTTAACTGCTATTTGACTTAATTTTATATAAAACATTTTAAATTACTTCTTTTAATTAAAATTCATAGTAAACAAACACTTGATAAAATAAAAACATTGGAAAAGTTTTACAATATTTATTTTCATTAAAAAAAAAACGAATATGTATATTGATATGTACTTATATATATATAGTTATTTATAAGAGATGCTACTATTTTATAAAAAAATAGCGCTACGTTTCTTTTTTAATTATAAATAAATAATTATTATGTACGTACACGTTTAAGATATTATACTACTTTGAAAAAAAAAATGGCCCCGGTTGCCAATAGCGTGATGAAATTACCCATCAATGTAAATAATGCGAATTCATTTTACTGAATACTATTTTTTTATTGTGTATAATTAATTTATATATATTTATAAATTGAAATATTTTAATTTGATTTGTTTAAAATAATGTTTATTTCTGGACTGTGGAAAAAGTTAGTGGAAATAGCCAATACGTCTTGGGTTGGCATGACGTGATGATTAAGCCTGCTCCTTCCCTCGAATAGGCCTTCTTTTGCCCAACAGTGGGCACATAGGTACATAGGTTCTGTGAGGGACCTTTTTTTTTCCTTTTTTTGCCTAGTTAGAGTAGACTAAAATTTCAGACCACTAAATACACATACACATGTTCCTTCCCTCCTCCCAGGGGGCAGAAACATGTATATGTGTATAGTTAGTTTAGATCGAATTACGGATAGGGAATTAGTCAGATCGCGACTTAATTGCATACGCGCAACTGTCCGAGCCGAGGTTCGGCCACTTTGGCACCCTCGGATGTTGTTGCTTAGCTTTCGTGGCTGAGTGCCCTAAGCGCTCGCCCCCAAGCCCGGTAAAGCTGTAAAAGCCGTAAAGGCTCCAGGGCCCCTCAGGCTAACAGAGTAGTCAATTCAAAAAAAAAAAAAAAAAACCAACAGTGGGTAATTTATAGAGTGGCATTATTTATAATATTGTTAGAAACATTATACATTTATAAGTTCATAGTTGCAACCCTACAGTTACTATCAGATATTTTTGGAGACGTAACGTACTCATAGAATGTTACGAGACAATGTTAGAAACAATGTTCATAGAGAACATAAACTTTATAACTGAAATTCCTTTAATATTTGTAACTAACATGGCTCTTCAGTTTTATATGAAGCCTCAAGATGAGATACACTAAAGTATATACTTATTTTTCCAGTGTCAATAACTTTACTATGATTTCGCAGTACAATGGCTATAAATAAAATATAGAAAAGCAATTTCACAGTAAGTTACTCTCTGTAAATAACTTTAACCTTTATTGGCATACCATATTATTTTTTAATAATAATAAAAAAAACCTTTTTGGTACTTTTTAATAATTTTTCTTTGAGACTTTCATACTTATTTGATATTTTTCTTTACCCTTAACACGTCTGCTTGCAATATTTTTGACTTACTGGGTACTAACATTTAAAAGAGATACTTAGAGACTGCTTATATTCCTTACGTAGTTCTCATTACAATAATATACAATTGTTTTTTTGAATATTTTTTGTGATAATTGGAAAAGTAATATATAAGTTTTATAACAAACTGTTTTTATTTTATTTTATTTTCGTAATATTTCAAAAGTTATTTCAAAATAAAAACTATTTTTTGAATTCAGTACCGAAAACGCGCTGATCGTTCAAGAATAAATTCGAGCGCGTGTGACGTCACAATGTTAATTTCTACTCATTGTAGAGCACACAGTTGATACAGTGCCTTGACTCTTAATCGATGTAATTCCTTTAACATTATGACGTCACAAACCTGACGATCGATCGTGGCGCGTCATGTGATTCTTTTTAAAATATTACAATTTTTAATTGTTCATTATTAGTAAATAAATGTTTTAAGAGTATTTCCAATTGGAAACCAGTTCCAGTTTATCCCATCGACTATTATCAAAATTATGATGAAGCTTTAAAATACATAAACAAATCGATATTCTTTTTTTTTTCAAATACCCAATTTGTCTAATAATGATAAAGTCGAACCGTATTTCTTCTTCTGTTTATTGCCTGACAATTGTGTTTATCCACAATTCTGCCAATGTCACATGAATAGAATACCTGTGATAGTTATTCCTGTAATCTTCAAACATAGCTTTAACAAGATGGCTACTCTCTTATCAAAACTATCCTGGGTGATTTTTTGGTTGTCTAAAATGAACTTTCCTAGCTAATATTCAGAGCTCACTTCACTTGTGTACAATAACCAAACTAAATCACGTAAAATGAAGACAAAGTGACATTATATAAAGCCAGATACCTAAGTTTTATGAGTTAAAATATAAACCACCACATGATAGACCAAGATCCCGTCAAAAACTCCTGAACCTTATTTATAACGCAACTAATGTCGAGAAAAGTTCAGTGATCATAATAAATATTAATTAAATTTTGCCAGTTATTACATTTTACTTGTCATGGGATTCTTGATTTTGTATTCAGTGTAACACATTAGATAAAGAGATTCACGCACAGGTGTCTTGTACATTAATTAATTTTAATGACTGTTTTACTTTTAAATTTACGATGCGATACTGGAAGACATATGCGATGCTTTGCGGCTCCGCATGCGTTCATTACATAGTAATTATTTTCGTCTCTAGTTTGCTTTTTATTAATATTATTGAGTATTCTTAAAGCCTATACATGTAGGAATGAGATAGGCTTCCTGTGTACAACATTTTATAAAAATTGCCAAGTGCGTGTATGGAGACGCGCAGTGTAGGGTTCCGTAGTTACCCGTCACAATATGACTTAGAAGGGTGATTTAAGTAATTTTCAGTGAAATTTGTACGAATTTACTTCTCCAAGTACATTTTATAAATTGGTCAACTATTACTCGTTAACTTGAAAAGCCTACTTAGCTGTGATAGTGTTCCTTTTAACTTCGTTACTACTGCCATGATTTTTTTCACATATCCAAAAACAACCATTTAACTGGTAGGAGGGTTTGGGGGACGACTCTAACAAAAAATAGCACTTTGAAGATTAATATTTCGTAAACGGAATCGAAATCCCGTCAAAATCGGTCCAACATTTTTGGAGATTACCCGGAACAAACAGATAGACAGGCAGACAAACATAAATGAAAAAAATGGGTATTTTGTTATAGGTTTCGTGTATACTTTCATATGCATTTAGTAAAAATCTGTTATTTTGACATTACAAACCGACACTTTAATTTATTTATTAATATATGTATATAGATATAGAAGATATAGATATAACCTAGCGAGTAATACAATGTTAATATTGCCTGTATCAACTTGTTTCCGTTTCATTATATGAGCATCCTTCAAAGTTTTTTATCATTCATCGACACCATGTGAGCCTGGTCCAGTATCACTTCAGATCGATTTACTCTTGGCTTTTTATTTTCAAATTTTCAAATAAATTGTTTTTAAATCACTATGAACGTCGTACAACCATCTGAGTATAGGCCGGTCTCGAATTCTACTTCCATCAGGTTTTCCCTCAAAGGTGTTTTGGGTATTCTGGCCTCTTCCATCCTGAAGACATGTCCTGTCTATCGTAGACTTCCAATTGTAATAGTTATAACAACGTTAGTTTCCTTGTATAGATCATGATTGTAATGCGTTTTCAATTTTTCATTATCCATCCAGCACGGCGCCGAAAATGCATCCGAATATTCTAGTTCGACCACCTGTACGGAATATTCGTCTTTTTTACTTAGTACCCAGCTTTCTGAACCGTAATTCAATATAGGTTTCCGTTCAGTTCAGTTTTCAGACTAAAAAATTATTTTTCTTTGCTGGCGTTATTCTTCTGTTTCCGAAGATACCGATTTCATAATCCGTTACTAATGAATTTTATCATCTCTAAAGTTTACATTAAAATTGTTATTGTTAATTCATTATATGTGGTTTATATTATTAACTCGGTCTTGATGAATTTAGTTTTATCCAGGCCCACTTTGGATTGGCAGCTTATAGAGTTACGTCCATGATTTCACTTTAATAGATGATTTTGTTATCCTTAACACGTTCTGTAATAAATGGAAACGATAAAACGTGAACGAAAGACCTAAACTCAGAGAAATAATACTAGAGAAAATAAAAATCTTACATGTATGAAGAGATTTTATAATTGTTTCTTTTTTTTTTCAAATTAATGCCTCTTAATGTCTTACGATGGAAATTTTAAGAAAAACCGTTTTAGAAAGTGGAAAATTTGAGTTTTCTTTTACACTGTCCTTTTTATAATAAATTTTATTCAATATTCACGGAGATGTGTTTCGAATGGTTGTCTTTAAAACAACTCCAACGAAAGCGTGAATATCTTTTGCAAATGTTGGAAAAATAAATATTTGTCACCTGCGAAATCCGTTTCTCACAAAGGGTATTGTGAGAATGGAATGTTGGTTCGGGATTTACTTGCGTGAATTGAAAATTTTGCTCTTTTCATTGGTCTGTAACAAATGAAGGAAATGAATTTAGAACGTAAAACAGTTTTCAAAATGAACAATAAAATATAATAATGCTAGTTATGTTCTTTATTTCTAAATAGTGCCGTACATTATTGACTTCAATGACTCTTTCTTTAAGTTTGAGGTTTCTTAGTTCCACCAAAATTTGTTTGTCGAAGTCACTTTAATTTTTCAAACAATGATCGCTCCTTGGTATTATTCTCGGTTACCGCGTCGATCGACGTGGGTCCGGAGCATAAAATGAGCCTGTGATTTTATTGAAGGAAAGTATCGAGAGGAAACCACAACATGGAGGTAGGGCATTTTCTAATGACCTCCTGGCTAGCTACCACCCTCAAGTTGAAAATCCCTCGAGTAAAGAATCTGTCGCCAAGAAATCATAGGTGTGTTTCGGCAACTGCACATGAAATCCAACTTTAGGCTTAGCGTATTACCAACATTATTGTCGAACGCTAAATCTATAAATTATTTTACAAAATAAACCTTTTAACATAGACATTAAGTGTTTTTAAACATTAGTGATAATAGTTTCTTATAATAAATACTAGGGATGTTACGGATATGAGGTTTCGGATATGGATACGGATATCTTAGGAGTATTTGATTAGATTCGTTTACGGATACAGGTTTAAAATTATTTCAGATATCCGATTGTTTCGGATAATTTTAGTTATGCATATAATTACATTTTTCAAAGAATTTTACTATATGTAAAAAAACTTGTCAGATCCGTAAAGGTGTTATTAGGTATCGAGATTTAGTTATATTTATGTAATCATTTAGAGATTATAACTTAAAAATATACCCCGAAAAAAAAGAGTGTGTGCTTAAGACCGCACGGCAAACGCGAAAACTTCATAAACACAATTATTACGTTTGAATTGAATATACTAAACACAGCGACACAACAGCGAAGAGCAGATGACTGTATCTTTCTCGCTCAGGTACACTCGGCGGTCCCGAGTTCACCCGATCGAGCCTTTCACCTCAGAGCGTGACGGATCAGCCTAACTTACTACCTACGGAAAATCTGTGCGCGGTGCGCCAAAAGAAGTTTTCACTTCAAAAATTACGAAACAACAAAAGTTCCGCTTGTCGTCATTAAAATAGTTTGCTTACAGTCGTTCGAAAATGTGGTTATGTATTTGTGTTGGTTTTTGATAATGTCTCATTCGTCTTTGCATGGGGCAAAGGCGTAATTATCCGAAACATTTATATCGGATACGGTTACGGATATCCCATAGTTTCGATTAGGAATACGGATATCCATAACATCCCTGATAAATACTAAACATATGTTGGAAAAAAGTGTCTGTACTATCTTACTAATAATTAGGCGCGATAGCAACAGGTGTGACCAAGGTGAAGCTTGTAATAGCCGTAAGATTCCAGGGCCCCTAAGGCTAACAGTATAGTCAGATCGAAAAAAATAAAAATAAAAAATAACAGGTGTGGTCTGTGATCGTATTCACACATATAATCAAACTTCGACAAACTTGAAGAACAGTCTCGCTCAAGCTCTTGATTCGTGAAGACTTCTTGTGTTTTGGTTTTACTCTGGGCAACCTACCACGTCGGGTCCCGAAGAGAAACTTGTCTTGCTCGAAATGTCGGATAGAGAAGACTTCTGGCCTCTCTGTCCTGAGATCGCTCGAGGCTGCCTACCGTATCGGGACCCTGAGAGGGGGTCATTCTCTCTCGAGCTACTGAACCGGGAAGACGTTCGGGTCAGTTGATTAAAAATGCGAGGCTCAATATTTTGCTGCTTAACCCTGATGACGCCCAGAAATGCTGTTTCCGTAACAACGATTTCGACGAATATCTGAGTATACTGATGGGCTTTCTCCGACAAATATAATATAAAATGAACAATCCTCGGTTTTTCTATTTATAAAAATACAACAACAAAATAGTCTCGTGTATCCCAAAATAACATGAATTCCGTCCAACCATATCTTTTCAAGGGACGCCGGACGGCTGGCGCGCAAGGGACGGATTTCTTTGGACTTTGTTGGATGGTACAACTTATAAGCTGTTAAAATTAAATTTAATAAAATAAAATTAGATTTATATAAAAAAGGGTTAAATTTAAAAAAACTGGCTATATTTTTAATAAACAAGAAATGTGCAACAGTGACATCATTAGTGTGGACAAAAAAAATATTTTCATCTCATATGAAATTTATGTTAATTTAACACGTTTTAAGAATGCTCACAAAAAATCAACTAGATTTAAAAAAAATCGCTCAATTAAAAAAAAAACAAAACGGTTAATTTTTTTTTCTAGTCATGTAATTATATTGTACGGTTTACATTGTACGTATTCTCTAATTTTTTACTTGGTATGTCATTTTTTTATTGTTATTGTTTTGGCGTAGTGGCCACAATCTCATCTGATATTAAGTGACGATGTGGCCCAAGATGATAACACGCTAAACCTAGTGGAAGTCCTATTTTAATTTCATTGGCATTGGACCTTCGACTTCAAAGATACACCAGGGACCTCCTCAAAATAATTGAAGTTGGTTTTCTTTTGTGTTGAAAATTGTCTTGTATAATATTACTATATCAATGATCAGAGTAAAGTTTATCTTTCAGCATTTTGACGTTATAACTTATGATTTGGGACACACGAAAATAATACAAGAGTGAGGAGACGGACACAATTGATTCGGCACGGCACTTAGATTTATATCTTATAAATATATTTTTCTGTATTTAATAGGAATACATAGTATTTTTCGCTTATGGTTTCTCGCAACAGGACCTTTAAATCGAAATTTGTCTTCGCCAGTCATATACGCGCACATAGCCGGAGATAGCAAGGTTCCCCGAACGGACACATTAGACGGCGATATATATGATAAAGTATGACATTCGAATATTAATTTGTAGAATTGCTCTTGCACTAACTGTCGCTATAAATAACCCCTCGAAAATATCTCTCATAAATAATTGTTCACTATATGAAGTCAATGATTTAGTCATCGCTTCTCATAATCATAAATTCAGTCTTATTTAGTTTCTATAGCATATCCATATAGGCTCGTTATGATCGTCGCACACTGAAGAAATAAGCCTTCACGATAACAAAATTATACTTTCGAATTCCCCCCAAATCATATGGTTCGATCACTATATCATCTACATTCATTTATATCACATATTAAAAAACTTAACGTCGCTCTGTTTATCTGTCCGTTTATGTTCTTTTCACGGGAAAACCACTAATCCGATTTACATGAATTTTCCTTTAATTCATAGATATGTTCTCTGGCCAAAATTAAATATAGGATAAATATGGTTACACAATGTAACATACGAAATAAGCAGTGATAATAATGGTGAATCAATTCGGATAAAAGATGCTTTAAGAGCGATTAAATTTACTACATAATTGAAGATGTTAAAATAAAACTTACAAAAAGTCAGCCATAGCATATTTTTTTGATCGTTATAGGTTTTGCCGTAGTGGCACAATCTCACCTGATGTTAAGTGACGATGTGGACCAAGATGATAACACGTTAAACCTAGTGGAAGACTGGCACTCAAGAGCAGCTCCCGGAACACACCTATTGGTGCTTGGCGACAGATTTTCAACTTGAGGGTGGTAGCTAGCCAGGCGGTCATTAGATAAAGCCCTACCACCATGTTATAGTTTCCTCACGATGTTTTCCTTCACAGAAAGCTCAGGCTCATTGCAGGGATTCGAACTCACGTCAATTGACGCGAAGTCGTACACGCTACCACTGAGCTATCAACGCTTCCTTATTATATTTTTATTTACCTATGATATTACTTTCATTTATACATGTCATGGTGTAAAATTATTTTATAGACCATAAATTAATGTCTTCCAATTAATAAAATTTAAAGCAAGATGGAAATTAATAAGCTTGACTTGCTTTAATGCTTTTAGTGTTTAAATTGTCTCAATAAGAATAATTAGACATTTGGTTGAAGAGGGTACTATATAAACATTACTTAGAATAAAATATGAGACGTCGAGTTGCGAGTGTAACTTGTGAGAATAATATGTAAAGAGAAGCGTCTTATTCAGAGGAACGATACATTAGTACTTTATTATTATTATTCATCATTTTACTATTCAAAGATTTAAATAATTAGGCAAGATTTGGTTGTCTTCTAAAATTAAAAATAAATGCAATGAAACATTACAGCTTTTCAAAGCTCAAAAACAAATTTCCCAAAATTGACTTACTATAAAATAAAAATATGAACGGATAATAATTGTTTTACAGTAATTACAATATCAGTTAACATCATTTGTTAAACTGGCATACAAATTAATGTTTTTGTTTCTACCCTATACGTTCCTAAACCATTCATAAGATTTCAATAAAATTTTGGTGATCATTACGCGCACTCCCGCAAAGGCTTCTGTATCAATACAATAAGTCGTTTAACTTTCAAGACATACGGAAAGATTTCATAATAATCTACACATCAAACTTATTAATTTTATAGAAATACTACAATAAAAATAATATAAGTCTATCAAGGAGCAAGAATAATTCTGATCGACGAAATAATTTACATACTTAAAATGACTAAATTAACACAAATCTGTAAACGCATATACATTAATATACACGATCTCAAACTATGATATTTATTGTAAATTGTCTAAAATCCATTTTCTTCGATGACAAAAGCGGAAATTAGTTTATCGGCATAAATTCTCGGTTTAGCAGCCATTTGATTTCTAAATGGTAGAATAGCAAAATCTTAGTCATCATCGAATATGTAAGTGATCGAACCATTTTTATATCGTTACTTAGAATTACACCGCAAAATAGGTTTCACTTTGATATGAATTTATTACGGGCATTATTTTTTGGAGAACGCCCCGCGGAGCCATTTGGACGATCTTGTAAACTTCTGAGGTTTCAAATCTGGCATTTAGAGTGGGAAGTGACTGATGACACCTCTTATCTTTAAAATACTATATTTTATTCTCATTTTGCTAGAACATTTGTAGATAGATAAGTGGAATTTAATGTAAAATATATTTTTATACGAATTTCAGTTATATAGTCTGATATTTTTAATGTGAAGAGCTATCAAATGCATGAGTAATCAATTTGATATTTTGTGGCCACTCTAGCCCAAGACTATTGATAAGCATGAGCTGTACCTACCACTTTCTCCGATCCTCCGGCATGGACCCTTGAGTCAAGCAGCCGCTCGCGCGATACAGTGACATTGCATTCACTAGCTACCAATATACAATCATTACACTGCTTCTCTATATACATGCACAACACTCAGGTACATAGGTTCTATAAGGGACCATTTTCCCTTTTTTTGGCTAGTTAGTTTAGATCGAATTACGGATAGGGGATTAGTCAGATCGCGACTTATTTGCAATCGCCGCAAAAGTTCAAGCCGAGGTTCGCCCACTTTGGCCACCCTTGGAACTTGTTGCTTTACTTTCGCGGTTGAAAGCTTTAAGCGCTCGGCCTCACACCCGGTGAAGGTGTTAAAGCCATCTGAGGCCTTCATGACCTCTTCTTCAGGGCCCTTATTGCTAACAGTATAGCCAGTTCGAAAAAAAAACTACCACTTAGCAGCATAAAAAAATTGGCGCTGCGTATGTTTCGTAGTCATTTGTTGCACAAATTCCAATAGGTTTTTAATTAATATTGACTGTAATAGTGTGATACAATTACATGCTTCTTCACCCTCATCTTAATAAATGCGTCCTAGTGTATGTCAGGCCACACGTAGTGTAGGGTTCCGTAGCTAACCGTCACAATATGCAGACTCAGCAGAAATATAAGAAGAGAGATAATAATAATAGTAGAAAATGCATCTCAAAAATTTTCGTTGGGGTTTGTACGGAATTTTTGTTTTTTATTATTTACTTCTCCAAGAAAATTTTATAAGTTGGTCGTGCGGTACTGCGTGTAAATTTTTATGTTCAAAATAAATATTTAGTCTAATGAAGTTTAATAAATGTATTTTATTCAAAAAACGTATACCAGTCCCATAGGACGTTACGCGCCGAAACATCAACTCAAAAATTAGAATCAGGCTCTCGCAAAATAAATAGGCATAATGAAGGGATTAGTATCTCAATATTTCATACAAATTTCTCTGGGGATCTGAAACGTGAATTTAAATAAATTACTTTAAATAAGTTTGAATATCTTACTGAAGATTAACCTACGCTAGAAGATATGAATTAGTCACAGTTTCCATAGAGTATATTTATATTATTAAATTCTATCGCAACTAATATAATTATATTATGCTTATTTTTAAGTGCTCTACACACCAAACCCGCTGACCCGCCCATAGATTTTTGCGGGTTATTCAGCGGCATTACATCGTTGCAAGTCAGAAAACTTTGTCGACGACATGTCGGTGATACGACATGAACAACTTTGTTTTCTCAGTCACCGACGAGAATGGATACGTCATGTCTTTCGAATCATTCAGTACCTTATTCATGTTCAATATTTAAACATGGTCAATAACAGTGATGGTCAATAGCAGTTTGGAGTTATTATCACCGTGTCCGTTCTGAGGACACGAAACTTTTGAGTTTGACTCAGTTTTTTAAGTCGCAGTTGTTACATTAATAACAATACTCATTTTAAACGTTTACTAAATATTGTTGGACACAATTAAAGATTAAAAAAAGATACAAATTACAGAAATGGAGCTTCACCGACAGACAGTTTATCTTTAACGTCAAATTACTTACATACGTGAGCTTGCAGCGACATTTATAATCGCTATTTAAAGTTCCACAATAACTCTTTTGAATGATAAAAATGTACTAAAGTCAAAGTTGTTTAATCGTTCCTCTCTATATTTGAGAATAAAAGCTATTCCCCTAAACATATAAGTCGTGGACATTATTCTAAAAAGTAATGTCGCCGACACTAAGCCGCTCGACTATGTAGTACAGTATGTAGAGTTCTTTACAACAGCGATACATCATTAGAATTTAGATTATGAACTATTTGTACAACATATTAAATAATATATCATAGTAAATATCACAAAAAATCGTTCTCCCATGTGACCAATAAAAGTTTTTTAAGGTAAATGTGTTACATTCTATAATAAAGGTCCTCAGTACATTAGCATTTGTCGTACAATAAGTTCAAGGACCATGTGAAGCAGGTTTTAATGTCAAAACGTTATTATAGAGTGGTTCATAACTTCAAAGATAGTTAAAGTTAGTTATAGTTTATATAAATGAGTCCCTTTCTGTACATCCACTAAAATAATATAATGATTAATTGAAAACATTATTTACATAGTAATTGTTTTTATAAACCCGATTGGGCTCTTCTCAATAAGTGGGATGCTTTCCGAACGTTCATAAATATGCTTAAACTGAATAAAGAATTTTTGATATTTGAATTTTCATGCTGGACGGAAGATGTTTTTATAAGAATTTGCGAACATCTTTATTCGTGCCAAGATTAAAGCTAAAGAGTACCTTGGCAAACCTAATTCGAAATAGATTTTCTATTCTTCTAAATTTTATTAAGGTTTTCACTATCCGTGGTCCTAATGAAAACGGAATCAGTTCCTTATCGTTTAAAATACATATTTTAACTCGATAGAACCAAAAAGTAATGTTCATACATTAAATTCTACGTCAGAATCTTAATAACACGGATATACAAGTTCATTAATCATCACTTGTTAATGATGTTGGCGTGTCTAAGCAATTAATCACTATAGTTTTGAAACAATAAGTTATTTTTGACTCAGTATACATAGTCACAGCAGATAAAGTTTAATAATTAATGGAGAATGAAGGCAGAATTCCATAATTACTCATATTGCTCAAAGTTTAAGTAAACTTACTAAGTATGTATCTGTATCGACAATTTTTATCAGTGGTTGAACTTTAAAACATCATTATGTAGCAATATAAGAAGAGTTTATTATTTAAATGGAAACATTTAAAACATTAAGTTCATGACATACTGAGGCTATCATAACATAGTTAGGTTTAAGTGAAGCCACATTGCCAGTGAACGTGTAACGTTCATACTGCATGTTTAACGTCCATAATAATCGATATAATTTTATTAGAGTGAAATGAAACTTTTATTCTATCTTTCCAAATTTTTTCATTCATCTATCGCATGTCACATTACAGATGGCCGTGGAGTAGGGAAATGTTAGACTCCAGGCGAAGATGAAGTTATTGATAGAATAATTGAAGTTGACAACAATTCAATGATTTAAATAAATATTGCTTTTAGTTTTTAATATGCGTCTATTATCTAAATGATTGTATTAATTATGTAATACGTACTCTAATACGCAAATTGAAATTAAATTTTATAGTTAAATATTTTGTCTACTATTGATTTCCCATTATCATTCCAATTTTTCAATAATTAAGTTTAGATTAAAAGCGCAACTTTTATACAATAAGTACTATAATAGTTTACGTAGAAGGAAAAAAAGTGATCCTTTTTTTCTTGTATATTAATTGCAGATACCATAAGTGAAGTATACTGATATCTGATATTCACCCAGTATTCATTAAAAAAGACATGATTTCTATTTATTTGCTACACTTAAAACAGACCCGATCAACGAACATTGAATTTGCTCAAGCGGTAATTAATATTGCTTGATGGCCGAATCAAAGAAGTATCAATAATGATAATAAAGAATAAACTTAACCAATGAGATTACCATCAAGAACAACCTATTTATCAATAATAATTGAAAAGATAGTTCCACTAGTGCAACAGACTATGGCAAACGTTAATCTAATTGAGTTTCAAATGCAAAGAAAGCGAATGAAGTGAGACAATTGAGTTGAAAATAGCTGAGACTTCCCAGCATGAACATTTAACTTTATAACTAAATTACCACCTTGTGAACATACTAACGGAGTGTGGAATGATATTTAGTTTATCACATTTTATGTTATTGCTGCAAACTTCCAGAAGGATTTTTGTTAGATGTTGCATAAAAAAATACCAAAAGTGCTCCGAAGCCTCGCGAAACAGCGTAGTCGGATCATAAAATACCTTGTTAGGTAAAAAACCATTAAAGATGCAAGTGACAATTTGTTTTATAGAAACCAAGACATAATAATCGCCTGGACATTGTTCTTACGAAGGCTCCACCAGATTGTATACCTTGGGACACGATCATATGTCTTTCCCAAGGTTACGGTCACGATATTCATCAAGAATCATGTTTATAATTAAACCTGGATCGGTGATTGATAAACCAGGTGTAAAGTTACTTTTACGGCGACGAAGAAAGAAGGAGGGGAGCCTGTGGTCTCCGAAGAAATAGGAAAAACTTAGGCGAAGTTCTAATGATGAAGTGTTGCGGCAATGCGGTTATACCATGTATTTATTTATGGTCGCTATACCATAAACGCCATCCACCCAGTCCTCAAAAGAGGGAAAAGGACTCCCTGAAGTTCCAACTAGTGTAGGTGCTGTCTGGGCATGGCTGCTTCGAATGGTACCTGCACCGGATCGCTCGCAGGGAGCCAAACATCGTGTGTCACGAGTTGGGCGCTACGTAGGATACAGCGCAGCACAATCTCTCAGAGTTTGGCTGCGTGGTAGGGGTAGGGCCGCGCTCTGACCGCGGCGGTTGGAGTGGATCTCTCACTGCCGAGTGTGGTTAACGCCATGCTCGACAGTGAGGGGTCGTGAATGGCAATGGTTTCCTTCTATGATCCCCTTAGCGGCTCTCTTCGACGAAGACGACAAGGCGGTAGGAGGAGGCGATTTGATCGCCTCTTTCCTCCGCCCTAGCCGAACCAAGGAAGACGGGTATCATATTATATAGATAAGAACTATAATAACTATCAAAGTTAAACAAACAGTAAAGCTACTGTTTTTACGGGCTTATTTTAATTACTTATAGTATTAGTAACTATAATAAACCTTAAAAAATACTGTAATAATGCCACTCTACAACCTAACGATATTCAGCAGGAAATTCTGCTAAATATTACAAGAAAAAATATTTTCTTAAATCGCTTACAAAACTACACTTTAAAACACAGTCGGTAAAGTTCTAAATCATCTGTAGGTTCTAAAGTAACGTGATTTTATTTAATTCATTCAGTTACCTAATATTTGGTTACGAAAGGAAGGTATTACGGAGCTCATTTGCTGTCTGCATTGCAGTGCTTTGGCAATTTCTTACCTCAATTTCATTTATTTTCCTTTTGATATTGATACAATTTTGGTTTATTCTTTTTTTCATCGTGTTTTAGATTAGCCATAAAGATAACATGTTTTTCAGCTTATAATTCAACTTTTACCAAATGAAAATTTTCCTGATTATTTACAAATAAACATATTTACAAATACATACATATATATGTCAAAGAGAGAGAGAGAGAGAGAGAAACATCAGAATAGACTATCGAAGACACCAGTATTTTCCTTGATATCTTTCTTCATTACGGAATCATAAATCTTGTGGGCGTAATCTGGGTTACGTGCAAGCGTTGTAGAGATGTACACGGTCCGACAATCCAAGTGTGCATGATGTCTGTTTATTTGTGGTTGCCCCTAGTGGCGTCCAACCTCCCCTATATAGCCACCCCATGCCTCGCATGTCTGATTTTATCGCTGTCCGTAGGCGACCTAGTAATTGATCTTGAACATCCTCACGATCCGACAAGCTCCAGCCAGAATAATCTTCTCTTCGGGTTCCGACTTAGTAGGTAGCCTTGATCAATCTTAGGATCCATATTAACGAAGATCTTCACAATGCGAGGGCTCGGGCTAGAACCATCCTTCAAACCCGTCGTTGCCTGCTTATATAGTTATGTGGATCACAGAGCACACTTGTTTCTAGCGCGCGGCATCTACTTTCTTTCCAATTTTATATACGCCGTTTATTTAACGCCGTTAATTCCTGTCTTGATCTGTTATCCCGTTGCTATCAGACATGATTTCTTTTTAAATAATGACATACAGACGATTTTCTGACATATACAAATATTTACAAATAATTCTTGATTAATTTGTTTCTAGATTATTGTATCGTAATATTTCATAACGAATTCATTAATACAAAAAAAAAACGTTCTTTGTGACGTGTGTCACAGAGTCGATGATATTTATCATGTTTTGATGGATAATAACCGGTTCGAGTCAATCAGACAGGACTTAGTTAATAGGTGCCTTGTTTTCAACAAACTAGACGTTGAAATATATAATGAGTTTTTATGGGCTGCGTTCACAGATGAGGCGGGTAGTTTGTTCAAATCAGTTGCACGTTTTAAATGAAATATATAAACATTATTTATGCCACGATGCTAGGATACTAGGGCGCATGCTTACAATCAGGTGGGCCGTATGCTTGTACGCTACCTTAGTAGTATAAAAAAGCTTTCTTCGATGATTGAAAACATCGTGTTGTTTATTGTTTTAGGTTTTGGCGGAATGGCCACAATCTCACCTGGCTCAATGATGATAATACGCTAACCTAGTGGAAGACTGGCTCTCAAGTGCAGCTGCCGGAACACACCTATTGGTGCTTGGCGATAGATTTTCAACTTTAGGGTGTTAGTAAGCTAGCCAGGCGGGCTTTAGAAAAAGCCCTACCACCATGCTATGCTATTCTCACGATGTTTGCCTTCACCGAAAGCTCAGGCTCATTGTATGGATTTGAACTCACGTCAATCAACGCAAAGTTGTTCACATTACCACTGAGCCATCACTGCTTACCATCTTAGGCCACATCGTCATTACCATCAGGTGATATTATAGTCAAAAGATAAAACTATTAAGGACAAAAAGTCGATGCATGGATTTCTATACGCGCCTTACATGTCATTCTCACACTTACATATAACATCAAGTGTGACTATCTTCACCACAATAAACCAAGAGGCAACTTCATAGCGTAGACTTTTATTACAATGTACGCGCGTATCGTAAAAATCGCACTCTTATAATTGATTCATGACGTGCACAAACTTCAAATATTATCAGCTAAGCAAAATGACAAGATAGAATAATAATTTCGTTTAACAGAAATGAAACCTTTACATTACTTATGATCAAGTAGTATCTTTATTTATCTTTCAATTTGAGATTCAATAAGGTCCGAAAATAAAGAAATCTTATGAAAGCTTCGGTTTGCCTTGCGATCGCGAAAAACTATTATTATGAAACTTGATGCAAATACATTTATTCGATAATGGAGTAGTGTTATTTCAAAATGATTTTTCCATGTAATTTATGTTACTAAAGTTCGTCTTCTTGAACTAATTTGAGCATTAAAATTGCGTATATGGATACTTAGTTATGTAAGGTAGAATAAGTGAAATAAGCTAAAAATCTAGTTGCTGTGATAACAGTGTTTATAAATTAATGATAATATAATCCTGAGATGGTTCATTAGAGGAATAGGGCTTGATGACGAGATTTCTATTAAACTCGATTGTGCGCGTTATCGCTTAAGTTCAGTTTATGCAGCCTCCTTTACAACAGAGTGTTTTCAAGTAATTTGGGATTAATCCAGCCTTCTTTTGCCAGTAGACTGGCATAAGATACCTTGTTTAGAGTAGTGATTATTAGGTTTTCGCAGCGTATGTCCAATTTATCGAAAATTTAAAATAATCTCTTTGTCGATAGGCTAAAGCTCCCACAGTTTTACGCTACAAATAGTACGCAGTCAGAATATTTTCAGTAAGCATGCAAGACATTTGTTTATGAATACATGAAATCTGCCGGTAACATATTTTAACAAGCCATATTTCATATCCATAAGAAAGGATTGATATAACATTCTAATTGAATATGATTTTCATCATAGTGCGTCAGGGCAATACGGTGGAGAGGCAACCTGGATTGTGTGTGTCTGAACAGTACATATGCGGCTCTTGCTTTGTTGATGTTGTTGAAATTAGCCTCCCACCAATTTCCCAGATAAGTGAACCGGTACGATAATTATTAAAGTGTGTAAAGTAATATAATTATTATACATAGGTATTATTAAAAGCATTACCTTTGCTTATAAAGAGTAATTTGGTAGTGTTCAATCAATTTAATCATAATTCTAATAAAATTGGGATTTTTATCCAGATCTTGTAATTTACAATCCTCCATATTTTAATATCACAATTCAAAAGTTTGGTACGCAGAATCCTCGAATATTGATCTGCGGTCTGGTCATCCTGTTACTCCATACATTCCATTTGTGTTTAATCTATTCAAAAATGCTTCTTCTTTCAGGATATCATAAAAAAATCCATTAAACATGCAAATAAATATTTATAAATTTCGATTACTTAAAACCTACTTCCTACTTCAATACCGTTTATAACTCGACTATACAATTAACTTTTGAAGTGAAACTTCTTATGCGACTTCGTTTAACGCACATTATCGGTCTCTCCTCTTTGTGTGAGCCAGAGCGAGAGAGCAAATGTCGGTGTGTATGTATATTGCACACTGTTTAAATAATAGATAAAATATATTTTAAAATGAAGTTTCACTTCTATCGTGTGTGAACCGCACACACACCTTTTTTTTATATACCTACGGCTGAAGGCTGTAAGGCTAAATGTATTTTAATGTCGGGTTCTTGCCTGTAAAAAAAGAGTCATGAAGCATATATTCAACCGTCGATCTCCTTGAATTAATATAATTTAATAATAATTAAAATTATGAAATATTTGCCTTTTGTTTTTTAAAAATTCACATGGTTTGATTTTTATTTAGTTTGAATTCTTTTTAAATTAAGTAAATTTTAAACTAAAATTTGGAAACTAAGATTTTATGGAAGTTTTATAATAGTGAACTAGCTTTGTATATACTTAAATTAGACTACGATGGCAGATGTTCTATTTGAACCGAAGTGTTTAAATTAAATAAGAATATATTTAAAAAAAACTTGTAAGTAGGTATAGTGTAAGCTTGAATCTATGTGTTAACATGTTGTTGAGCATAAATCTGGGTTTTCTAACATCCTGATATCTTTGTTCTAATTTTGTTGTTATTTTTGTGTTGTTGACATGAACGATTAAATAAATATATTTAAATGGACACTCCACAGCATTTCTATTCTCAGAGAAAACGCTGCGTAATGTAACTTCGTTGGGGGCTTTTAAGTAAATGCATCCCGTCTGCCAGTAGCATTGTAAATAGGTACCTGGTTTGAATGGAAGTTGTAACATTCTCTTTCCTTTCAATGTATTCAACATATGAATATTCGTATCGCTAAGCTTTTTAGGTGAATGTTGAGAGAATATACATTTGAAGGTATTATTGTTTTGGCTGTTAAAGTTATTTAAGATTAACTTAAAACGAATTAAGCAAATATAATTTTAAATATTATTGAAGTTAGTGAAAGAAAAATTATATAGTAATAATAATACCAGTCTATAAGTGCCCTACTGCTGGGCAATGAGATCTCTTGTTTTGAATCTGGACATACTAACAGACAGACTTCTGAATTTTTTTGAGGGTATATTCGTGATTAATTTCCTTTTATATAGTACTAGCTGTGCCCCCGGCTCCGCTTGCAGAATGCCGTAGGTAGAGTAGACGCGCGAATCGTACTGCCTGCGCTCCCAACCAGGGTGATCACCCGCCGGCGATATACAAAAATGCTTATTGTGGACGATCCTTAGAATATATACATATGCTATCCTTAATTTTTTGGAGGTCTTTTGATGATCTACAATTATGTTGAATATTATTTTTATATATCTCGTATGGTTTACACAGCGTAAGTCCCAAAATCGTATTTTTTCCGAATTGATTAACCATTATCTTCGCTGTTTATTTCGTATATTACTTACCAGATAACATAACTATTCAATAAAGGAAAAACTATGTAAATCGGATCAGTAGTTTTCGCGAGAAAAGAACATAAACGGACAGACAAACAGAGAGACATTGAGCTCTATAATATGTAATAGAAGATGTCTAGCGAGACTTATGGAAAACAAAATACACGAACAGACAACAGATTTATTAAGACAGATAAATTTTATACTTTAATGTTTTGCGAGATAACAAAAGATATTATGATATAAGTTCTCGTAAAAATGTAAGCAGGACTATATGGCCTGGATTTAGCAAAGATTGCCTCTTGAGCCCGCACGTTACCTGCTTCAGAATATTCGTGCTCGTTTGGAGTCCCAGTTGAGGCGATTATAGTGTTATTATTATACATTTTAAAATTGTTTTATAAATCGCTTTTTATAGTAACCAGAGAAAGTGACAGCACTATGCCTGATGGTTAGTACAGAGCAATTAAAAAACAGTGGCGATCACTGAAAGATGAGAATCCATCGTCATTTGCCGATGTATAGCTAGCCATGTAAATAGATACTGAATATGCACTGGCTGATTCAGTAACGCGACGCACATAAGCGAATCACAATGAAAGGCTTTTCAACATATGCATGCGTGATTCAGTCAGGCTTTACAACTCTATCAGTCCGCTATCGCCATTTTCACGGTCGTTACTCAGCTGGGTGTACCACGTGCCGGTGAAGTTGGCTTGGGCGTCTCAAGTTAAGATATTATTTAACTCCTCCTTACAACTAAGTATTTTACATGTTTACAGATTTTTGACACTGACTGCGAGTTCGTATTAAGCTAATAATTACCTTACTGGATTTATAAATTTTTGAATATTTTACGTTAGCGCTATAATAGTAATCTAAGTAGTTAATGGCGCTCCATAATTTCTACTTAACTCCGTAGAGAGAAAAATTTTGTGAATGTGTTTATAGAAAGTGTAACTACATAGCGAAATAGACAGCAAGACGGCTACTTAGGAATAGTGTTTATTGTAGTCGATTTATTAACTGAGGTCTTCATTATCTATCAACTCAAGCGAGAATGGCTTCAAGCCGCTCGTTGTCTGCTTATAAGGTACGTGCCGTCACAGATCACCCCTGTGTTGGTCAATAGTATGAATATTAAGTGAATAGTACGGGTTCCATAATCATATTTACATGATTCTCGAAGTTATATTCAATAGTATATTATTTAATATGACGTATTGGTACTGGAAGCCGGTCCTTGTAACAATGGGAGGTAAACTCTGGTACTAATACTTGTCCTATTTATTATTCTCATTATATATTGTAATGAATGCAAACGGTACTATATAAATACAAAAGTATATGAGAATATATAGAAGACAATGTCCAAAAATTTGTTCTTTTGTGTATTTTCCTCTTGCACTGAGACCTTACCTACTTGCCGACTTGTTTCAGAGCTGGAGGTCAAACAATCGATTTCACCGATGGATGGAGAGGCTTTGAGATTTTACAGACCTGAACCAACTCGCTTTACTGGTATCAGTTTTTGATTTTAGTTTTCAATAGTTTTTTAGAATATACGTACAAGATTAGGAAGTATGTATATATAATATACTATCTTTTGCCCGCCACATTGGTCCCGTTGTTTTCGAAATATGAAACGTTTCGTGCGCCACCTATTGTAAACTGGTTGTACTGATACAGAATCTTTGCAGGCTTATAATATATTGCTTTCATTTGGATAATATTATATTAAAATCAAGTCAACGTAATATAAATACTTTAAAAACTAGCAACTTTATATTAAATGAAAATATTTTTTTTATCGATTTTATGAAGGTTTTTTTTTTCGTTATATGTTTAGAGTTGTGGCTACAATCTCACCTGATCTTAAGTGACGATTTGTCCCAAGATGGTAACATGCTAAACCTAGTGGGAGGACTGGTCTCAAATGCAGCTGCCGGAACACACCTATTGGTGCTTGGCGACAGATTTTCAACTTAAGGTTGATAGCTAGCCAGGCGGGCATTAGAAAAAGCCTTACGACCATACTGTAGTTTCCTCACGATGTTTTCTTTCACCGAAAGCTCAGTATCATTGTATGGATTTGAACTCACATCCATCGACGTGATGTCCGTACACGCTACCACTGAGCCATCGTTGCTTCAAAAGTTCAGTAGATCGTAGAAAATGACAGAAGTTTCGGCCAAGAAAACCTTTGACAGGGATCATTCTAGACATACTACTCTGTCAAAAATGTACCGGGAAAAGATCAATAAAACACAAAATGTTAGTTATTCACCGATATTTATTTTATCGCCTTCAAATTATGCTCCTTCAGAAACTATATACTTACGCCAACGAATAATCCAATCATCAAAACATTTTTTAAACGCTTTTTCCCAGAATTGAGTTTAGTTCTCGTCGCCAATTCTCCTTTATGTATTCTACCGAATGAAAACGGGTGCCTCGAAGTGGTAATGTGAGTTTAGGCCAAAGAAAGAAGTCGGCAGGAGGCATATCTGGTGAATAACGTGGTTGCTCGATGGTATTTGTTGAGGTTTTGGTTAAAAATTCGTTCACAATGATGGTCTTGTGCGAAGGCACATTATCGTGGTGCAAAATTCAAGAATTTTCTTTGGCATTTTTCGTCGAACTTACATGTTTTTTTTATTTCATAGGTTATATAGCCAGATTGTAGGACAAATTTTGTTAGATAAAGATAACATACGAAATAAGCAGCAAAGATAATGGTGAATCAATTCGGAAAAAAATACTTTTTTGTGGCACTTAAATGCTTTATGCTGAGTAAACCATTAGATATAAATCAAATTAATGTACCAAACAATTGTAGATCTTAAAAATACTTACATAAAAGTTAGCGACAACATATTTCTATCTTCTAAGGATCTTCCACAATAAGTATTTTTGTCTTTAAAGTAATCGATCGCCGTGTATGGAAGCGGAGGCAGCACGATTCGCGCCTGCGCTCAACCGACGGCATTTTTTAGTCCACGCAAGCAAAGCCGACGCATAGCTACTTACTATTCTTATGGTTTATATTGTCTAGGAGACAACAGGAAAATTAAAGAAAATTTGTTAAACAAAAGGTTGAAATTTCTGTTTATTTGGCACTTTTACAACACGGAGAGATCCGTTGGCAAAAGCTAATATATTAATGATATATTCGAATCGAGTATAAATCTTATTGAAGTGAATGAACACCGCAATGTTGTGTATTTAAAAATAGACCTTGAAATAACTACATAAGCTTATTTACAAAACTTTGACGGGCATTTCCCTGGCCGTCAGTTCTCCAATACTTGGTAAGTTAACTTCTATGTTAGTGGTCATGAGGGGCTTATTCGTCGAGGTTGCTGGATCGTGTACATAACTTAAGAATTTCAGGCTGTACAAATTATTATTAATATCCTTTTTCATTAGACGTTTGGCCACAATCTCATCTGATATTAAGTGACAATGTGGCCCAAGGTGATAATACGATAATGCGATGCCCATCTATGCTGCGTATATCATACTAGTTCGATAGCCTTATTAAAACATAATATACGTGTATGCCGTTTTAAGAGCAGAAAAGCACCGAGTTTATTTTATTAAAATACTAATTTCCGTCTGCAACTTTGCGTGAATATCGGAATTGTGTGCAGGGAGAAATGAAAAATGTGATTTACCGGGATAAATTATTTACCTATGTGTTAATCTAGGTGATAAACTATCTGTGTATCAAATTTCATCTAAATCCATTAAGCCGTTTTTGGGTGATCGATTAACAAACATCCAAATGTATAAACTTTCACATTGAATAGTTATAAAGTGTAATATTCCTTTAATTTAGGGTTTAGTTATAAAGCACGCGTCCACTGTCAATGATTTATTTCACACTGAAAAGTCGCCGGCACTCAATATAACCGTTCATTAATTTCTAGGTACTCACTTACATAATAATACACTACACAAAGGTATTAGTAAAGCTAAAGGTATTTGATATATTTGAAAAAAAAAACTCAATTAACATACTTATCCTCGTATACAACCGTATTATAGTAAAAATACAAAATGATTATTATAATTATTTCGAAAGATTAAATATTTTTATCTGTTTTATAAATATGCGATACGGTAACCACCAAAATATGTGACGTCATTATAATAATTATAGTAAACGACAACAGCTTAAATAATATTCTCCATCAAAAATTAAAAACAAAAGTTATTCTTAAGAAGGTTTAACACATTATGAATAAATGATCTTACAATCCTCTTATACTGTAAACACCAGTTGAATGTTTAAAATCCAAAACAAAAACATGTTGCACAGCCTCTAGTCTAGACACAAGGAGATTACCACCAATAGTAGTCACAACACACGATTAAATATACAACGTCAGCGTCTTTTAATTATGATATGTAATCTTAACACGTCGTAATAAGGGAGGGTACAGAATGTATAACTATCTACTGACGTCACGAACTACAACAACATGGCTGCTGGCGATATGATGCGGAGAATTTAAATGTAAAATTTAAATGCACTTTTAGATCACTTATCGAGTCCATTTTATTTAATACTACGAAGGTGGCTAACAAGCATTCGGCCCTGATGGTAAGCGGCTACCGTAGCCTATGGACGCTTGTAATACCATAGATATCACTAGTGCGTTGCTGACCTTAACTCCCTTCCCAAGGAGCTCTGGAACCTTATTCACCACAAGAGAATAAGTTTTTTTGGCTGAGATTTTCTTTAGGTGGATTTCCTAAATTCCACCATCAGGGTTGCTTCAAGTAAATAAAAATCTCCAAAGAAATTTCTCTATGCCTTACCTCTATAAAAAAATGGAAATAAAATCTCTGGTGAGTTATTATCACGAAAGGATTAAATAAGCTTAATTAAAAATGTGTAATACCCTATTCTAATCATAGAACAAAGGGTTATGTATCTTAACTCTAAGTAAATTTTAATTTTAATCCTTTAAAAGGAACAACTAATCTCTATTCTAAGGTATTAAAATTCTCTACATACAGAAAGTGTCATTTATTGGATACCATATTCCTTCATTAACGGGTATAGCGGTGTTACATCAATATAACTCACGGTATGAATAAAATTAGTAACGGTTGCGTGGGTTACCTTTCTGATCAATAAATGTGTATGTGTCATAAGTAGACCAACAGAAGTATCAGTTGGGTGGTAGGACTTAGCAATTGTGTCCGACTGGATCATGTAACGCGCGCCATAGTGGTATACTCAGTAATTAAACGGGGTGGCAGGGATCTCTACATGACTATGTCGTGACCACCATGCAAAATGCAGATAGTGAAAAGCCCGTCACATTAACACTTTCAGTTTGTCACGTTTCGAGATCAGCCGATGTATATCCTGTTGCAGATATGTTTACAGACCGGTATGATAACCACGACCGGTGATAGATTGCTAATCTCTCGGTGGTCTTGGTTGTTTTTTGATTGTCCATCTGGTAGGTACAGCGCGATCACTTTGCCATGCTACTATAATTAAAAAAAACTTTTAGTGATCTATTTAGTAATAGTAATTTTTACATTTGTTACTAAATTAGATATGATAGGAATACTTATACTTCATCATATTAATTTACAAGTAAACAAGTCTTAAAGAAAGTTACGTCGTTTGAGATTAGAAACCGATGTCGCTTCAAACGAAATAAAAATATCTTTATTTGACCATCAACTTCAGTAAGTACCACTAATGGCCTACTGCTGTCTTACGATGGGACAAGGGTCTTCGATAAGGACGCAGTTAGACTAAGAGCGGGTGCGTTCATAACGTTTGTATCAACAGGACTTAAGGTACAGGTAAATAAATGTGGTGATAGAATTTGTGTAATAATCGTAGGCAAAAATTATAATTCGTTTTTAAATAAAATTAAAATGTATTATATTTTTTATATATTTAGCGCACCAACAGAACAATTACAAAACAGTAATATTACATATTATTATACACAAATCCAAATACAATGTAATCACTCAGGTAATAGGCCTGCATGACATTTAAATACATATTGATTTAAGGATAACTAAATGATAAAAAATAAACATTTAAAACTACTTTATAACTACATTTGAATATTAAAATATAAATCCTGATTTATTTAAAAATAAAAAGTAAAAATTATTTTTTCCATTGGAGCGTAAGAAATCAATCTTTACTTTAACTTGCTTGTCATAATTGCTTGTGATGTTATGTCCTCAATCAAAAATGTTAAAATGTTTTATTGGGGGAATAATTGTACCGAAGTTTTTCGTTTATAAAACAGAAGTATCAAACAATCATGCAGTAGTTATAATATTATGTGACCACTGTAAAAATTATTACATAAATATTACTGTGCTGCATGTACAGTGGTTTTAATAAGAAGAAAAAGCTTACTACAGATAATATATCATATTATATTAGACTAAAAATAATATACATTTTAGTAGATCATATTAATGTTTCCAACAGACTTAATACTTGAGTTCCTATGACTGAGTTGGAATGCCTGGTATACCATTGCGTTTTGCCAACCATTCCCGTTATATCAGAATATAAAAGTGCGGCTAATAATAATATCGAACTGTAGTGTTTTCTTTTTATCCATCGCTGATAATAAAACCGTAGCTCTATGGCTGCTCAGACATTTTGAAGAGGACAAGTCAAGTGAAAACTTGGTAAATTGTAATCTTGTTTTCGAGTGGCAAAACTCGACTGGGCTTTCATTATTTTAGTTTTAATAAATAGCACTTTGCCCACATCTTGTTGAATATTGAGAATGAGTTGTTAGGCATAAGATTACAATTATATATTATTTTGAAACGAGTTTCGTTTTTTGACAGACTATTAAAACAATTAGCTAGAATATATTACTATTAATCCTGAGATATTTTCAGAGCTGGTTGATGTATCGTAATACATTTTTTTTAAATGTACACCTTATGCTACGCAAAACATTATTATGATAGAATTTCTCATGTTTGGCAATAACACCGAAACAATTCAGGGCGTAAGTTCTACTCGCTACTTGCCTAATTTTGTATTAGAATACAGATTTTCTTTTGGCTATAATCACACCTGGTACTACACAACGATGCGGCCCAAAATTTTAACACGTTTACCCTAATATTGAACTGCCTTGGAATAAAAGCTGCCAATACACATAGATACATGTATTTGATAACCATTCTCAACGCGATTGAGTTAGGTAGCCTCGTAACCAATAAACAATCCCTAACAGTTTGATTTTATTCTAATGTTATCATTAACCGAAAATCAAACTACAAACAAATAAAAACCTAGCTGACCCATGCTAATATTTCGTTAAAAATAATTTTTTTCGATATTGTTTCCCAAAAAAACTTTTTTGTTTTTTTTTGTTTTTGGGACTTTTATTCTACCGAATATATCAGTCCCATTGTATCCCATCCTTTATATCATCACCTCAAGAGAGTCGCTGATGAGTTAGCACTACAAGGTCATACAACATCTTGGCACTATCTGAATAAGGTTCTGCCAAAATGCTGTGAAAAACACCTATATCTTGACAGTTTAAATTAATACTATTCACCAGCGACTCCCTTTCGATCTTGTTCTTGGCACACTCCATCAGTAGGTGATGCACATCATCAATCTTTAACTTTAATTTAACTTTAACAATCAAAAAAACTTTAACTTTAAACTATTTGTCTATTGTTTATCAATAGCGCGGAACATACGTTTTAAAATTATGTTTAAATCATTAATTTTGATGAAGAATTAAGACAGATACGGAGATACCACAAAAACACCTTTGATATATAATATATTAAAAAAGTAAAACACACTCATGTAATTTCACAATACATGTTGATAGAATAATAATGGTGTACACTCACGGATGTTACACTGTTCGGCATGTTTGACCCCAATAGGTAATGCAATTTCGTTTGACGTCGAGCTTCCTATTAAGTGTAAACTGGCGCCTTGTATGAAGGTATTTTGTTGGAACGATCGCCTGATCATTGTACTGTTTTATGTAAATAGATTTCAAAATTATAATTAGCTTCGTTTTTTTTCTTATATTTGCAGTTTAGTTCATCGGTTTTTATCAAGTGAGGTTTATTTGGATCATTTTTATAGCAACATTAATTTAACGGTTAATAAATTGTTCAAAAAAGTTAACTACTCTACCTTCCAGATCAGCCAGTTTATATCCAGCTACTAAAAGGCTTTTTGGAATACATAACGGCCACGACCGCTAATGAATTGCTAATCTCTCGGTGGTCACTTTGCCGTGTTACAATTATAAAAATAATTAAACATTTGTTTTTTAATTAAATCTAAGAAAATATTAGGTAATCAAAAAATAATTAAATCGCAAGACTGAATTCATTCAGTCAGGTTTAGTACCTCATTCCAACCAGGGTATGGTTAAGCCGTACTTTAATTGAACCAAGCCCTTCGAAGATTCCAATTATAATCGTAAAACCGTGGTGAGTCTGATATTGTTATTCGTATAGGCACTATGCTTTTTGTGTTGTCATGATGCGCTATTGAAACTTTGATAGCTGCTTTGTAATGTACGAACTGAAACAAATCTGAGTCATTGTGACGGGTTTATACCAAATCCCTACTACTCCGATTGAGATGTATACCTGCTTAAGCTGGAACGCGACGGGTGACAGTGACACAGTGACGGGTGTTACACAGTTGTCGTGTCCTGCACTACCCAGCAAATCAGTTTATACAAGCTCTCGCCAGTCCGCTTCATTGGGCAATAAAATATATCCTATATTTTATTATACTATCAACCGCATATAACTTCATTCACGTTAATTCCAATATAAAATTTAATAAGAATAAAAATAGCCTATAGCGTTCAGAGATAATATTGATTTCTATTAGAATAATATTTAGAATCGGACCTGTAAGCAGTTCCAGAGGTTCGTAGTGACTAATTGAACTGATGACGCTTGTGTGCGTGAAAAAATTTAACTAACCTAAATTGCTAAACTTTACCCTATTAATGCGAATGTTCATTGATTCCATTAACGAAAAAATTGTAGAAGCGAGATTTATTAAAATCTTTGAAGGCTGTTTGGACAGCCTCATCGGAATTTAATTTTTACCCTGCAAAAAATAAGGAATAAAGTGGTAATCTATTGGAACAAGGTCCGGGGAGTATGGTAGGTGTCAGAGACATTCCAACCCCTGTTCCTCTAATTTAGCGACCGTCTGTCGTGAAGTATGAGGTCTAGCGTTGTCCTGAATCAGCATTGGGCTAGAGAGATTGATCACTCTCGGTTTTTTAACGGCTAGCTTTTCTTTCATAGTTTGCAATTGTTGACAATACAGATCTGTTGTTATCGTCTGACCAGATCTTAGGAAGCTGTAGAGTATAGCACCAGCACCGGTCCAACAAACATCTTTATCTGTCTTATCTTTTTCTGATTCAACTTTCACTTGGGACAGCATTTTACCGGTTCTCCTGGGTTCAACCACTGTGATGAGCATTTCCAATCGTCGTAAAGGATAAATTTTTGGTCACAAGTAACAATACGATTTCAAATTCCCTCGTTATTTTGACGGTTGAGTAATGTAACGCAGCACTCAGTGCGTGTTTGTTTGGTGTCCTTCAGTCAATTCATGCGATACCCATTCCTCGAGCTTTTTCACTTTTCCAATTTGTTTGAAGTGAATTAAAATTATTTTGTCACTCACACCAAAGCCTGCTGCTGACTCTGACGTGGTTTGGAATGGATTCGCTTCCACGATCACCTTTAATTCTTCATTATCAACTAGGGTCTCAGGTCGTCAACGGGGTTTGTTTCGTAGATCAAAATTTCCAGAACGAAAACGTTAGAACCAAAAACGTACCATGCTTTCTTTTACATTAGTTTCCTCATACACAACATTAATCCTTCGAGCTGTTTCTGCAGAGCTGATGACACGGTGGAACTCATATTCTTAAATAACGCGATATTATAAGTTTTTAAATGAATCCTAAATTCGAAACACAAATACACAAGCCTAAATTAAAAAATAAATTTCAATTTGGAATTCCTAACCAAACGCAAGATATTTGAGATCGAATTGGTCACTTCAAAAAAACGCTAATTTTATATATAAGGACCTAATAATAATAAATTCATATACAATAAAAATAATAATTATTTATTGCACATAAGTATACAATTGGAGGACTTAAGTCTAAAGAGAATTCTTTACCAGCCTGCCAGGTATGTACGAGAAAGGTGTATGCAGGGTAATGCTTAGTAAACAAATTCTACTAGATATTCAACTGCGCCAAGTACATACTACGTAGCGAATGGTTGAAGGAATTCCAAGAGTTGGCTAATTGGATGTTGATAGGAAGCGAATATCACAGCAAGTTACGGTTAAAGATCGGTTGCGTAAATTAGTAAGATGATTTGTTATACCGAGAATAAAGAATCAGAATATCTTAGCTGCTATCGTGCGTATAGAATGATACAGTGTTTTTCAATATTTAAGAGATTTGAGGTTTTTAACTTTTCAGCTCTCAACATCACACAAAATGCGCGTAAAATTGGCATTAATGCCGTCCATGGCAGCCAAATTATTAAGAACGGAGAAAAGAAGACAGACTTTAATGACAGGATAACAAAAATCTTTACCATGAGGATCATGTTTTTTATTTAGACGGTATCACTGGTTGCTGTCATTTAATATTTTGTGATTCATGATATTTTACGTTGTAATTTAGACATTATACAACGCTTACTGATGGTATGTGATTCCAGTGTCTTCTTTATTTATTGTTGTATTGTTTTACATATTTTCACTATATATACCGGAATTTTCTTTAGATTATATGTGTATTGTTGTTGGAATGTTGTTGAGAGTTTTTGAAATGACACCGACACGATAACGCCGATTTCGAAGTAGTTTTGGTTGCCGTACTTTTATAGTGAGTCAGCGGTATCTAGTTGGAGCGCAGTGGATACTAATTATTAAACGGTTTGAATCATAGTGCCAAAAATAAAATCACTCATATTGACATTTGTATGAAGATCAGTAAACAAAATTACTACCTTATGTAATTTATAAAATTTCCTAGAAAAACAGATTTCGTTTCATTATATAGTTCTCTACTTCATGCAAAGTCCACGAAAAAAACTTTTCTTTGAGTTTTCTTCCTACAAAGAATAATCTACGTCGGATCCTCGTAAAACAAGCGAACTGTAAAATTTGTTTTTACTAAAGGCGCAAGCTTTATTTTACAAAAAGGAAAGTCTACAATTTATACTTTATATTGTCATTGCAAAATTTAGTTACCTTTAGGAAATACTGATGGGTAAGTAAAAAATTAAAATAACATAACAAAATAGTGAAAAATATTTGATTTGGAATCGATTCAATACAGAGATTATGCGTCTATAGACCTATATCTTATTCGAATCTTCAATTATATCCATAATACAGAAACAGAATTCGAGCGTAAGTTCATTTTAATGCTTTGAAATGAAACATTAGTTTAAAAGGCATATTTAAAAAATCAGATTTTGAAAAGAAATGCCTTGATCTGTGAGACATACAAAAGAAATCGATATAGATGGCCATTTAAAAAGACCATTTTCATTAATTCATTACAAGTTCTATTAGTGGATGTCTGAAAATGGCTGAGTAAAGAGCTTACCTAACCTAAATACAGTTCGGAATATGAAATTTATAAGAATCTATTCCGCAGCAAACAGAACTCGTATCCGAGCTCGGCAAAGATCCAATTCAGCGGATCGACTCGCAAAAACCGACATCTCTCAATGATATAGCGAAGCCTCTCGCCACAGTTATGACAAGAGACAAATTTGGTATTAAATTTTAGGTATTTTTTAATTACCTTGTTATTTTACATATACGAGTATGTTTGCGTGTGCGGGTTTTTTGCATTGTCGCATCGTTCGTCCGATTTTTTTTATAATAGTTCATCTTATTGGCAGCACTGTCCCTGGTGGTAATCACAGCACAATCCAAACACAACGGTGACCACTGATAGATCGGCAATCCATTGGCAGACGCCGCTGTCATGTCGGCTGACATAAATATATCTTTACGTTACGCTTGAAGGACTTGATGTCGTAAGAAGGACGGAACACACTGGCCGGGAGATGGTTTCACAGTTTCAAAGTACATATATTAATATAGAGAACTTTTTAGTTCGTTCCGAGATGAAGGTTAACTCACCATGTTGCAGACGATAGACCACGCTCAGCGAGGCAATGTTCCTGCGCAGCTGAAATGGCTCGATGTATTTGGTAACGTCTGCATCATTAACAATGCGGGCAGCTCGTCTCTGCAATTTGTTTAAGTATACGTTTAGGTTACTGACGTAATATCATTAACGTACAATGGGTTGTGCGCGAGTTATTTCATCAAATGCCTTGTATTTCATGTAGTTTTCGGTGATTTGAATATAGTTTTAAGTATTGAACCCGCGAAAGGATGTAAGCTACATATAATTATGCTTTTCTGTGGGGGCGAAACAGTAATAAAAAAATACAATTAAAAAAATTAAGGGCAACCCACAACTAATCCAGAATAGACACGTTGTCCCTATGGATAATTAAAAGCATTTTCATTTGAACGAAATCACATTAAGTATTTAATATTAATATTGAAAACTCGAAAAACTCGAAATCAATTACTATAAATATTTAAAAAGAACTTAAACGACCTTTACAAGTTTATATTTTGAGCTGAAATTTGTTGAGACCTATATATTTCTCTTATACAGAAAAAACCGTATGAAGAAGAAAGAAAGTCTATACTGGAAAAAGTATCCTAGTCAAATCACAAATAACACAGGTGTCGTCCTCTGTAACAAACATCGCGTAAAACTAAGCCTCTGTTACCTCACTCATTGTTAATTAGTTCATATACATCGTAATATCATGACACAGTAATATTGCTTTGTCATCGAATTAAGGCTTAGAAATGTCATCTGGGGCTCGACCTTTAATACAAATAATTCACACGCTACCTACGCTCGGGACGTTTTATTAGGCGAAGGTAATTTATAGTTCAGGACTGATATTGTTAATGTAAGGAATTTGCGTTGAGGCAATAACTAAAAGAGTTAAGGATACTACTTACTCTTCCACTACGCACTGAAAGAGTGAAAGAGACTAAAAAATAAAATCAAAAGAGAAAGGCGCTATGAATTTGTATCTCTATTGCTGTAACCGCTTTTTTGGTGCTAAAAATATCATAGCTGTGAAAATAGTAAAAGTTGAAAGTATTTTGTCGTAGTTTTATTAAACGAGAATAAAGTAAATTAACATTTTATTGTACATCTGAATCTGAACAGTGTTTTGTGCGTGCATACAATGGTCAATTTTGAGGAAAGTGAATAAAATTATAACACTAAACTGAAATATCTCCAACCCAGTTATATGGTTTGTGGGTCTATTTCCTACTCTATCTACGGATATTTGCTTAGAATAATCATGAATGTAATGCGTAGATTATATCTATCTTTTTCTTTCTTTATCATCATGCGTATTCCATGTGGCCGAATACGATATAAATTAAATATTTCGTTTCAAAGTTCGGCCCTGTAGTAGTCGACAAAAAATCGCATTAGGAATAATATCAGTGGAAAGGTTTCTTCGTACCGCACCCGAATATAGAAGGAAAGCGATTAATATGAAAATAATTTATTAGACAAAACTTTATCCAGCAAAAAGTTTAGGTCGTGCTTTAGCTTTTTCAGACTGGTTACCATTTAATAGGTTTTAAACTTAGATTACTGTGATGATTGGAATCTTTTGTCTATGTCTACTTAATATCCTGACTAATGAAAGTTTTGCGACAACCAAAAAAATTGAATAAGAAATATGAGATTTGCCCTTTTCATGAGGCAAGGGAAGTAAGAGATTTTTGTTAACTATGCCCATAAAAATCAATTTAAAAAAGTATTCCGACGGATTTTCCTTTAAAAAAGAACTATGATAGTTTGTTTGTATTTCTGATTATATAGCACGACAAGGTCGCTTTTTCTGAAGGTAAAGACAGGGAATTCCATCGCGAGCCGTTGCTGTTATGCCGGCTTAATCAAATGTATCTTCATTTTATGTTTTAAAGGCCCTATGTTGTAGGGAGAAACACACTGGCCGGGAGACGGTTCCACAACTCACAGTGCGGCAAAATATGACATATCGAACAGTTGTATCGCTAATACCGTTGTGAATCCAAGTTTAATCTGAAAGTGTATATTACAAATTTTAATCAATTTCATTAATTGAATCGATAACAACTTTCGAAAATTTTCCAAAGGATTCATTATAAAGTTGTCTTGTTCAAAAACTTTACGAATTCTTCAAAGGATTGTTAAGTTTCAGATATGATTTTATTTGATAATCTGCGGTGGTGTTTCGCGACGTGAACAAATATAATGATGAATTTCACAAAGCTATTAAATTATTCCTTAATTTATCAACAATGTTACAATAATGCTACATCACGCCGTGTTTCTTTCGGAGTCGGCTTAGAGAGAAAATACAAATGTCGGGGCAGTATAAACGGGTCAATGTTATAATTACAATGTCATAATCATATTGAATACAATTACGGAATATCGATAGAGATGAAAACGGCCCGACGATTCAAGTGTGAATGTCTGTCAAAAGACGTCCATTCAATAGTACGGTATTAGTATGTAAAGCTTTATAAGCTAGTCAATAGTATGGACACTACGTGATTAGTACGATTTCAATAATAATATCGACATACACGGCACTGTAAGTAGATTTGTGAACACAAGAAAACGTTTGGTAAAATGCATTAATTAGGTATAGGAGTTATTTTAAATAAAAATATGGAAAAAACGTGATAAAGCATTACTGAACTCAACCGCTAAATGACAGATGAGTTTTTTATACCATACTAGCTGTGCCCGCGGCTCCGTATGCGTTTATTATTTATTACACAGTCATTATTTATGTAGGTATTCTAATTTTATTTTTACATGTTATTTACGTTTTTTTGAGGTTGTATTGATAATTTTGATGTGACATCTATTTTCTATATATAAAATTTCATCAAAATCGGTATTGAGTATGAATAAAAATTGAAATTTTTGAAATTATTTTAATAACTATTTCTAAGTGTATTATCATTCATAATTTTTATAGATTATCAATTGCGCAATGATCATAATTCCTCTGTACAAAATTTAATAAAAAAAAATTTTATTGAGTTAAACCCAGCCAAGCAAACAGTCAGAGACAGACAAAATAAACTTAAAATTGCTTAATATGAAATCGATTTAATAGCTATCTAGCAAAAAAATAACGAAAAAATGAAATATACAGACAGAACTATACATTTATTTGACTGGTATCTATATAATATCATCTATATTATATCTCAAAAATATTATTTCAAGGCAATACCATATCTATTTTAATTCTTCATCAAAATTTATGATTTATGCATCATTTTAAAGTTTATGTTCTCTTCTATAGACAATAAAGGTTAAAATTAATGTTTTCGTTAAACATTGGTGAACTATCTTCTTCATAAGGAATGCCATCTGTAAATGCTAATAAAAATATATTCAAAGCGCCATCTATTTACAATCTGTTTAACTAACACGACAACTGTTAAGTAGATATTTTTATACCACGATGATGGCAATCAAGCATCCGGTCCGCCCGATGGTAAGTGATTACCACAGCCTATGGACGCTTGTAACGCCATAAGCAACACATGCGCCATTTAAAAACCTATTCACTCCCCTTTTGAAGAACCCCATAATGTAATCTCCTGGGAAAACCTCACCAGGGAACTCATTCCACATCGAGAGCGTTCGCGGAAGGAAATCCCTGTTTACATTATGTAATATGCGAAATATTCGCATTGGTCAGCTAGTCAGTCATATTTATTTACGATCATAATCTCGTATTTTTACATTTTTAAAGATCTCTATTGAGGAAATAGAAATATCTCATCGTAACCCTTCTATTTCGGTACCATGCGAAATGTGAATAAAATGGGATGAAATAAAAAAAGTCGCAGGACATCACATTTAGTAAACAAACGGCCGGAATTCAATTTGGGCGACATATTTGCCGCTTTATTGAGTGGAAATGGGGATAACAAAATAATAGGATATTTTTGTTATTTATTCGTCACATTGCGGACGGTGACTGCGAATTTTATCAGGAAATTGTTAAGCACAATTACTTTTAGTTATGTGAGTTTTTGTTTTCTTACTTCATAATCGCTGTAACTTAAAAGTTTGTTATGAAAACGAAAATATCCTGTTCTAAAAAAAATTATCAATATGTACCTATTTTGAGACAGCGTATGTAAAGCTGTATTTAATGTGTTTTGCCGATTGATTAAACCAGTTAATTTGCAAACTAATAATCATTGATTTGTATGTAGCATAAAATTATTCGATTATGGGTTCTTTTTCCACTAATTAATAATGCTAACTGCTAATAGTGAGGAAAAACATCGAGTGCAAACCTTTCACATATGTTCTGAAAATACAAAGTAGACATTTTTTGGTATTTGAAATTGCTACGTCGTTGCCTGATTAAGCTTCAGCTTACTCTTGGAATGTTACATATCCCTAGTAGTGAATACAGGCAAGTACTTTTCCATTATAACATTCATTGTAACGCGGCAAGGTTACTGTACTGTACTTGATGGTACGTAAAGCTAGATGTGCAGCTTGACGTTACTCAGGAACAGTGTTTTTTGTAGTAAATTTATTAACTGAGGTCTTGACGATCTGATAGCTCGAGCAAGAATGACTTCAAGCCGGTCTTAGCCTACTTTTAAGATGCGTGCGGTCACAGAGTACACCTATTACTATCGCGCTCAGTCAATAGTAAAGTTAATAGTACGAATACAAAGTTATTAGTAGGGTTTTCATAATCTCATCGACACGATTCTTCGACATAACATCTTAAATAGTATCTTACTTAATATGACGTGTTTATAGAGGAAGCCTGTCCTTTTAACAGGTAAGCACAGTAGGTACAATCCAAAAAAAGGGGTGTCAACCTATAGATCACCAATCCATCGATGACCATCATTTTCGTGCAAACTTACTATACCTTATTCATCATACGAAAACTTGCATGACATATTCACAGAACGTAAATTGTTACGTCATGCAAATTATGATATAACCAAAAAACATGCATTTCGACTATCAAAAAAAAGTTTGATACTGATAAACGGTGTAAAAACATTTTGCACGATAAAATCCTAAATATCTTTGTAACTACGTGCATCATTACTTTCTATATTACTTAAAACTAGATTGTACCAAAATAATTAAACCAGGTAATCGAAAATTAATTGTACGAATTGAATTGATAGAACGCCGCTGTACATTTAATTTATTAGTGTCTTTTTTAATTTCGAATAAAAATGTATATTTACGTAATTCCTACATTTTTACTGCAGCAACAAGCAACGAAGAATTTTGACTGGAAGAATTAATCTTGTTATTTGGAGTCAGCCATTCAGATTACACACCCTTCATCGCATTTAAAGCATAATCAGATAATCGATTATATTTTCTCTCTAAACAAGTATCGATAATCGTAAAATCATCTTACAATTTAAATTAGGTATGCTACAACTGTAAAATAAACATTTTTCATGTGTCACACAAGTCTTTTTACGATTAATCAATAGTAGATAGCGTTGGATATACTTGAACTAGCTAATTTCGATACGAAACAAATCAAAAGATTGTCACTGTGATGGTTTTATCAACATGTGTATAGTCGTCGCTATCCAATCGGATACAATCGAGGACACGCGTTTCGAGTTTAACCAGTGAGTCAAGAAGCTTGCTGGCCGATATGATAGCAACAACCATTGATGGATTACCATTGTTTTTCGATTGTACTGTACTTACCATCAAGTACAGTGACGTCACTTTCCAGTATTACTATTAAAGATTACTATACTATATAATATAATAAAACGGAAGAGTTTTCTTATTTGATTGTTTTTGTTTATAAACGATAATCTATGAAACTACCAGTCGGCTTCAAAAAATTCTTTTTGTATATGATAGCCAGATTCATGAGGAATAGTATAAAGCTATCTAGCATTATGCTACGCCTCTCACCTAGTCTTAAATATTGATTTTTGTCGGAAGAAATAGTGCACCCTAACTGCTTTACCCGCTTGCACTGGCGTAATAATTAGTGATACGTAAATACAATGTTCTACAAAAATATTGTTCTTTAGTACATCTAAAAAAAAGTCCTCGATACCATATGCCTATCTCTTATACATAAGCCACAATAAGGTATTTTGTGACAAAGTTATAATGAAAATTGAAAAGTTATTTATGGGCATTATTATTAGGAATGGCATGTTTATCCTTTAGAACGAAAGTTACTTCATCATCAAGACGACTCTTTATGTAGGTAAACTTTGCCCTTTATAGCATGTTATTTTGACGAATAGTTTTGAAGATAATATAAAATTAAAATAATTCAACACGGCTCGGGCCTATGAATATAGATGTAGTGCCGCGAATGAATCATGCGAGTGTTGACGCATAATCCTGGCCGCCTGATAAAAATATTGTCTACCTATACTGAAGTATTATAAATCATCAATCAGCGATTTCTTCTAAATTATACGGGGATGAAACCGCAAGGCATACCTAGTTATGTATATCGTGTAATTTTTTATTTATCCACTAAAAATTTGTTTCCAATTCAGTTGAATTTTTCCACCAACGGTTTCTTTTTATTATATATCATGCAACTCTACTAATGATGACTGATAATGAATTATGAAATAAAAAAACAACGATTTAATCGCTTTATTATTTGAAACAACATTAGTATCTATATATTTTCAAATTTAAATATGTACACCTTTTTATATACATTATCGTTTTTTTTTTTATAAAAACCGTACGTATTTCACACTAGTTATAGTACGAAGTGTACGAGTAGATGTAATATGATTATATTTTACTTTATACTAAATAACTAACATTTAAAAAAATGTGAGGTATCTCAAAATTCTATTGCTGTTACATATACTTAGTTACCTTAATTTATTATGTTAAGATTACTATACACATAATTATTTACGCCCAAAGGTTACACATACCTATCACACGTAAATTATTCACGTATACGTATCAAATGGTGAAACCAGAAAGTATAACTAAATACATTATTATCTTAATAATACGTAAATATTACTTAACGTATTCTTACCTATGGAATAATTTGTGTTTGTTCTAATTATATTTATACAAATAAATACATTATTGTTATTTTTTTTAAGTAATAACAGTCAACCTCTCATAGGACTAGATATGGTTTCAACCTGTAATAGGACTAGATATGGTTTAGCACCTAATTATATTTAAAATGAGATCCTTCATTCAAAACATCACATAAATGTCTTAAATTTCTTTTTATTTTTCCTTAATATTTCTACTTAATTATTAATAGCTATTTTAATATGTCATTTCTTAATAAGCCATTTATCTGTAGCATACTGAAATGTGTTATGTTAATTTTGAATATATATATTTAATTTATAAACAGAAAATAAGTAGGTAAGGAAATTTAATAAAAAAAGGAACCAAATAATATGATTTTAAAATAAAAAAAATTACAGATCATTAATACAATTTTTATGTTAGGGTTCGAAATAATTAATTAAGAAACCCTATTTGCAAGATAATAATCCAAGTAGCTACATATTTTTTATCTTCACAGAACGCTCTAAAAATTACTGCAATATTGATTTGAAGTCAAAGAGAGATAAACTAACTTAAACTAAACTTCTGGGAAACAACGATAAAGAGTTATGTAGTTTTCATAATAATATTTTTTTTTTCATAATCAACCGCGACTCGTTATTAACTTATAAATATTACATTTACTTACTTTTAATTTAATGTACATAATATATCTATTATTTAAATTGATTAAAATTATGTTGAATTTAAAGCAGTTTTTTTAAACAAACTTTCAGCTTTTGATTTACAAAGACATTTCATTTCACAGATAGAATTCAATAAATGTGAAGTTTAAAACTACTATCCTTAGATTGTAGTATTAATAATACCAGCTTATTAATAGGCCACTTCTGTGTAAAGGTCTCTCTTTTCCTGATAGAAGAGGCACGGCTTAATCACCGCGTCATCCCACAACGCTGATAAAATCCATAGTTCTTTATATTTCATACAACGGTACTACAAGAAGATTTCTCAAGCGTTCAGGTTTCCTCACGATGTTTTACTTCGCCTTTAGTTAATAGTATTACCAATTTAAACCAGTAAATGAACGCCAATACCGAAAAAAACATTGTTACAAGCCTGAAAAGAAATGTAACAAAGGCCTGCAGACGTAAAATCGATATTTCGCTCGTCTAAACCAACACAATTTGGTATCCTTAAATTATATCTTTAGGTAAGACAAAAACTTAATTTAAATGTCAAATTAAAGTTACGCTGCAAAAATACAATATCTGGACAGATTATTTATCGTATTTATCTGAAATTACAAAAAGGAAATTGTGGACGGCCTTGTATTACTTTTCCTATTTTAATTTTGTTACTTTTCGTAATATTTTCCTAGTAAGAGCAAAGTATTTGATAGATACAATCCCGTCCGGCGTACATGTCAAAAGGAAAAGGTCGGACGGAGAGTACACATTTGTTGAGTAAGAAATAACGAAATCATTTCATATTTTATTTAAATTACCAACATTCTTTATATGACAATAAAAAATGTATGTTGGTTTCAATAACATTAATAATCTGTGTAACATTGTTTGAATGATCACCATGATAGCTGGTAGATCTAAGTAATTTTTCATGTATAAGGTTTTTTGCTATCTCTGAATACGACAATGGAATGCGTAAAACGTTTGCGAGGCCAGCTAGTAATGTATTATGATAAATATTAATATACTGAATAGGCTAGTCTGTTGGCCACAACCTGACTTATCATTATTAATGGCAACATGTGTTTAATGTTTATACACAATTATGCCAATGGCACGTGGATAGAATATTTTTCTAATCTTCAGAGTTCAAATACGTTTTAACAAGACGATGCCTCTTTGGTTAAAACTGTCTAGGGAGTTTTTACGGCAACTTAAAATTCATGCTCTTCTAGTTGTCATTTTAAATTTACATCACTTAGGTCAATAACCAAATTATGTCAAGCATAATATCATCAATATTACAGAATATAGGGCCAAATAAGTTTATGAATTAATACTAAAAAAACACAACAGGACAGGTCAACACCCCCTAAAAAGTTCCACAATATTTAACGTCATTAAAATGTATAATACGTAAACTTATTGTTTTTTTTTATCGTTATAGGTTTGACGTAGTGGCCACAATTTTACCTGATGTTAAGTGACGATGTGGCCCAAGATGATAACACGCTAAACCTAGTGGAAGACTGGCTCTCAAGAGCAGCTGCCGGAACACACCTATTGGTGCTTGGCGACAGATTTTCAACTTGAGGGTGGTAGCTAGCCAGGCGGGCATTAGGAAAAGCCCTACCACCTTGAATGAATTACTCTCAAGTACAGCTTCCGGATCACATCGATAGCTGGCTAGGCAAACAGTAGACAATAGTCATACTGTTAAGTAAAGTTTAAAATAAAATTAATAATACGTTAAACTTCCGGAACATATCAATAGGAGGTAGCTTATCAGGAAGTATTAAGTAGAAGAAAATAGTCTACTACCAAGCTATGATCTAATGATGATCTTTCATATATCACACAAACTTCGAACTAAATCCATGGACGTGGCGTTCGACCGTGCTGCTATTGAACCATTATAGCTCGAGTAACAGGATTCTAGACTTCTCGACTTAAAAAACGTTTTACTCTTCAGGGTAGCATCGGATATGTAAATACTTCTAAAACGCATATATTATAGCTTAAATCACCCAATTGCCAGCTTATATGATATTCTTGAAGAATAAACAGGATATGGAATTGTAATTACACTTTCAGTTATTAATTTTCATAAAATTGCAGTTAAAACTAAAAACTAAACAATCAGTCTTAAAATAGCTGTTCCATATTTCAAAGAAATAATATAATAAAATGCAGAACTCACTTTGATATTAAATTTGCATGCGTGCAAAATATTAAAGACTAATATTTACACATTTCTTAGTGTACATTTTTAAAGTTCACATATTTACAACATTGCTCAGCTAAACAGAATAATACATTTTTTCCTATTTTGTTAAATTATATAAATATCATACCCTACGTAATTGTAACAAGGATTAAATTTGATTGCATCTTGCAGGTAGTACAATTTCAACATAGATTACTCTGCACCACTACAACAACAAATTAAAAACGAAGGTAAATATATGTGCGTCGCTTCAATTAAATATTTTGACACAGCTTAAAATATGACTAGTAAGAGGAAATGCATAGAAATTTCTAAAAGCATTGTTAAAGCTCTTCTAAATATGTTGTTTTTATACAAACTGTGATCTTATATTCCTATTTACTGAGAGCACACCAATGCCTGGATCTGAGGTCGGACGGACGCGCTCCCAGGGTGCTGGCTATCTTCTCGATTTACAATATTGACATCTTAATACCTTCTTAAAGGCCTGTCTAAAAACTTTATTAAATATTGTGTAGAATATTGGGTTCACCATTGAACTGGCGTACCCCAGCCAGAGCGCAAAGTCAAAAACCCAGTGCGCAATCTTCCCTTCGCAATCAGGGCAAACTGCAGGCACCATATTCAAAATGAAAAATGGAGCCCAAAGAACAACAAAAGTGAAGAACACCACGCCTAACACTTTAGTTGCTTTTTGCTCCAAACGAAGTATCCTTCCATGGCGAGATGAATTTCTAGAAATTACGCTCGAATTTCTTGAATGATGTGGTCTTGGCGTTTGGCGCTGTGGCGTAGACATGCTCGGTTGAGTTCTTGCTAAGGTTCTTTGGGTTCGGATGTTTCGGACCGGAGTGGATAAGGTTGTTGTTCTAGCTCCACCGAAACTGGAACCTCTTCGAAACCTCCTTGCTTCTTCCCAAGTAACCATAGAGGCTGCGCCACGACTAGGCCGCCTAAACAAAGGCGTTGATGGTTCATCTTTCATGTTACCATTTCTAGAGTATCCATTGCAACCGTTTATATCTCCTCCAGGGACGATGATAACTTCTGTGGTGCGTCGTGGTGGAGTGGAGTCAGACCCAAAATAAGGACAAGTGCATGGAGGTGGTAAAAGGAGGCCGTCTTCAGAACTTCTTGACTTGGTAGTCAAAGCGGCGGGTGCTAACAGTCCATCGTTGCTTTCATCATCGGATGCGCTCCTGGGTCTATGTATAGAAGTGTTTTGATCGCAAGCATAGGAAGGTCGACGTCGATCTTGGAGCATTGATGATGGTGAGCTAGAAGAAATACTCAGCGATCCCGGAGTCAGCATGCCTCCTCTCTCAGACACATTTGTTCTGTAAAAGAAGGAATCTTCTCATTTTCATTTGAAATTCATATATCAGGATAAAATGAATTCTAAATCTATTCTACTAAAGTTCCATTTTTGTATTCAATTATAACTGTTATATATGTTTTTTTATTATTTTCTACTTGACTATCAATTTGTACAAACCCAAAGAACCCAAAAACTAGGTGATAAAATCACTTCACAATGCTTATCCTCAGCTTTTTTTGGTAGAAGGTAAGCACTTTTTTTTTCAAAACAAATGTACAAGCAAACAAATAATTGCCAGTTTGATTATACCCTCTGTATTGTGGTTTTGTCGCAGCGGAAGCTTCCAAGCCGCGAGATAGACGCAACATCTCTGCCCCAAACTGATGCAGTGCCGTCATTGCTGACGGTGTGGGCTCGCTGTGCAACGACAACACATTTATCAGGACTACACAATGACAAACAAACATTATTCACAATGTATTGATTTATAAAAAATATAACATACTGTCAATTAGAGTAAGTTAATTATGTTTTTTTCTCTTAATATACTCTAGTTGCTAGACTTGTAGTCATCTTTTAAAAAGCTTTAATCTCAATAAGAACCGTAGTTACTTTTAACTTCACAGAATTATGTTGTAAGCCTTCATATCAACGTTTAACGAATATAGAATTAATTGTTTTCTTATAGATTATAATAATTCAAATTTTAATACATTGTGAATGATACATTAACTGGCACATAAACCGTTGTTTGCAAATTAAATAAATGTTAAACAGTACACAGTTAGACAGACAGTCCAGTAAGTACAGAATAATTATAAATAAATAAAAGCAGTTATAATCAACAAGTTAGCTGTAGCATGCATTTAATGATTGAGGAAATTTAAAACCTACATGTTCGAATTAGGGTTGTCTATTAATTGGAATTATTAAAACTATATCATTACATAGTATAAAACAAAGTCGCGTCGCTCTGTCCGTCCCTATGTATGCTTAAATCTTTAAAACTACGCAACGGATTTTGAAGCGGTTTTTTTTAACAAATAGAGTGATTCAAAAGGAAGGTTTGTATGTATAATACATGCATAGTATTGTAGAGAAACACTGATAAATTTAGAGGTTTCTAATGTGATGTCGTCAATAAACACATTTTTTGCGCTTACATTGCGAACGCTGGCTGAACCTCACGAGATAAATCAAAATAATGTATTATAGTGTTGTACACTTAAAAAGGTCAACAAAAAAGTCCCGATGGTATATATCTATCTCTTAAGGATAACCCACAATAACAATTTTTTATCCTTTACATTTTACGGGAAAAAATGGCTTATTTACGAAGTGATTTTAAGCAATACAACATTAATCATTATCCAATTAAGTACCCTAAATACATTGTCCATTTAATATAGATCAACATAGCACTTTGCAGCATATAATTTAAATGAATATTTCCGAAGATATTACAGATTTAAAATGCAGGGAATGCAGGGCGGTGCGGTGGTATCGGCCCTATATACCATGGTCAATTATGTGTCGCTCTTTCAAGAGTAACCTCTAAACAAAACATGTTTGTATTGTCTAATGACAAAAAAGCTGTAAACGTTGTTTAAGGACATTCTGTTGTAGGTATATTTAGTATCAGCATTGCACCCGTGCGAAGCCGGGGCGGGTCGCTAGTATATATATTACGTTCTTTATTTCAAAGCTCTTTGAGATATTTTCCAATTAAAAAGACGTCATCTATACTAATATAATAATGCTGGAGAGATTGTTTGATTATTTATTTCAACGCGCTAATCTCTGAATTCAGTTTTAAAACAACCTTTTTGGATTTTATAACTTTTTTATTTGAGAAGGTTATATATATTATACAGTTTGGAAAAAATTACTGGACATGGAGGAAAAATAGATTAACTATTCAAGATAGCAAATTTTACTTAAAGGACACATTATTTTGTTATTAATGATAAGAATAACCACATTCGCAGGTTTTTAAAAGCTTACCGGTGCCAGGAATTGAATCAACTAAAAAAGCAAAAAACCGACATTCACTGTGTTAGTGTGCTAATCGATAGGGTCGATGATAAGAATAAAATCTTTTGAATAAACAATGTATCACACTATTCAAGAAGACCATGATATATAACTTTAAGTAACATTACATAACCTAAACTATTTACTTAAAAAAATACATTTCTTCTTTCTTGGAACTTCACGATGAGAGTACCTTAATTAAATAAAAGATAATAATCTTAATAATAATAATGTGAAGTGTAATAATCAGCTAAATTGTTTTTACATTATTAAAGATAATTTACATTAATATTCCTTTGCAAGTTTCTTTATTAGATGAGATATTACAAAATTTTAAAAATATGAAGAACCATTAAAATTTACACATCTCGATAAGCTCTTGTCTTTTTTTTAATGTCTGGATATGTACAAATTTAGCAATTAAATGACCAGAAAGGTTCCTAGATCTTACGCCGCTAGCTAGACTTTTTCTATGGAGTGGAGTAAAAAAATTACTTAAAATGTTGCAAGAAAATAATAATTTTAATTAATATCTTCTTTCAGTTTATATCTTGCATATTCAATGGAAATGTACCCATCCTTCATCTAAGTTCGATATGTACGTATAGTTAAATTTCATGGTCTTCTTGAATTGTGAGATACAATGTTTATTCCATAGATTTTATCTTTAACATAGACTCTATGATTGGCACAATAACATAGTGAATGTCGATTTTTGCGATTTTGGTTTGTTCATTTCACGACAAAATCTGTGAATGAAAATATTCTCATTTTAAAAAACAAAATAATTATTCCTTTAAGTTATTTTTGCAATCTTTCATATTTAATAAACTTTTCCTCCATGTCCCATTCGTTTTTTCCACACTGTATAATTGTACACTACAATCTAACAGAGTAGTTATTAACCATGAATTTCAAGCATTCTTGAAAGTTTTAAGCAAGTACTGCAAGTGAGAATAATGATGGAATACACGGAAGCGCTGGCGGCAGCGCGTTGGAGACTTGGTTGAATGAAATGAACATGAGTGAAAGCTTATAATCGTTTACAAATTTCCAAAATCTATCAAACACCTTGATTTCGTTATAGTGGTAATGAGTCTATTGCGTGTCATTACCTCACTATTTATTAAAGTTACAATGTAAATGTAATAACATAACAATGAACCAAAGCCTATCCTAACGATCTTATGCGATGGAAGTTTCTAACTAATTGTATTATTTACATGAAAGTTTGTTATAGACGCTTTATAGTTTGAAATGATTTATTTTATACAATTTTACTAAGAATTTAGTTTGTTTCGTGTTGACGTGAGAAATTGAATTAATGTCATTTTCTTTGAAATCAATCTTCGTAGGTAGTTATTCAATAATTTTATTCCCCTAAATCGCTGTTCTCTTTTTCATAATAGAATCACAGGCGCCGGACTGGAGTTAATTTTATTATGAAAGCTATATATTTCTATATCCTTGTTTTCCATAAGATTTCTAGTTTTACTCCGTATGATTGATCCGTACTTCAAATTATTAATTAAATAAAAAATATTTAAGTAGAGAGAGAAAGAAAAAAATATTGTGATAAAAACGTAGGTTGAATATTTCTTGTCAAGCATCTGTCACTTTGATTTGGCAGCTGCACTTGAGTTTTTTTTTTAAATATAAACGTCACCCGTAGCAGAATTCATACAAAAAATATATTGTGTCTTATTCTTTTATATAAAACTTGCGGTTCACATTATATTAAGTGGTTACTGCAAAATCCATAGCTTTCTATAACTTAATACAAATTGAACTGCAGTATTATTAACTGTGATTGGTTATATATATAGGTGTCGTATGCCAGTGCGTGTGGCTAACTACAACCTCAAGACCAGAATCTTCCTCAAATTCTACCACTTTAACTTATTATCTATATACTCTATTTGTCAAATGTAGTAATATAGAAAGTGTAGTTGAAATGAAAACGAAATTTGCACTCATATCATATGAGATGTGAAACAGACTTAACATCTATCTATATAAAGAAAAATGAAATGCTGTTCATTGGGAAGTGCATCATTTGAACACGGCTGGACCGATTTGAATGTTTTTTTGTTCTAAAATCTTGGTAGTAGACCGAGTTAGGTTTTAAAGGAAAGAAGAATTTGAAAAAATTCCCAAAAAATCGGGAAAAAGCTGTACGTCCTTTTTTATTGGATTTTTATATGAACTTAAGACCATAAACTCACTATTCAAAGGATGGATACCTCTAATTCTTTTTTATTTGTTTATGTTCATGGAAAAGATATCATAAAATAAACGGGATAGGTGGCGCTGTACGCTGTGGCAAGTTATTGACTATTGGGAAGGACAGAAAAAAGTTTGCCGGGCCTGATAGTAATAATTCATACTTGGAGTAAAATGGAAATGGTTTGGATTCGGGAATTTGAAATCGCACAGATTGTTTGATAATTTTAATAAATTATATTGAGTGAGGCAAATTACTTTCATTACGCCGATTCCACTAAAAGTGACGTCTGGAAGTCTTTTCGAAAGAATGACGACAACAGTGCTTTCTTTAAAATATGTTTCAAAACTATGAAAACTAGTGAACTCACTTCCAATTTACATAAATGTTTGAAGAGTCTTGATAAATGGTAATGATAAAATTAAAACTTAATGTTCCGGAAGCTACAGCATCTGAAACGCTTAACCGATTGATTGGTAACCGACTGAACAGAGCATTATTTATGCCAGACTGTGACGTGCAGGTCCAGCACGTGCATGTGAGGTTAGTTTGGCTTATTATTTTTAACTCCATTCATAATTCAATAGTTATTGTTACGAGTAAACCACACAAACACAATAAAAGCACACAAAGCTCTACACAAAAACGTAACCCAAATATAATAATTCACTCTCAAACCTGGAGTCCTGAAGCCAAAGGTCTCTGGTGTCTATGGGAGGGAGCTCAGTTTCTGTTGAGGCTGCCGAATGCTGAGGAGTCCCACCTCGAGTCCCGATGAATCTTCTCCACGTGCAGCGCCGACCTGTGTAAAAAGCACTACCTATGATGGCTCAGTGGTAGCGTATATAAACACAGTGTCTATCGACGAAATTTCGAATGAGCCTGAGCTTTCTGTAAATAAAAACATCGCGATTAAACTATAGCATGATGACTGGGCAATTTCTAATGCCCGCCTGGTTAGCTACTACCCTCAAGTTGAAAATCTATTTAATCACCTAAGGTGAGATCTTGAGATCTCACTTGAGATCCATTTCTCCCACTAGGCTAGCATGTTAACATCTAAAGCCACATCGTCACTTAAAATCAGGCGAGATTGTGGCCAAAACGCTTAAATTTATATTTAAAAAAATCCATCACATTAGTGACAGTTTTTGAACAGTATTATGACGATTTTTTTGTTTACTTATGAGTACCATGTAAGTATCGTCGCGAGAGAATAGTCAACACATTCATTACGTGTTGCTTATATCTTATAACTGCACACTTAAATATAATTACATGGTTTGTAGTAGATTCAAAATTAAAATCAAAGTCATAAATATTATATTAAATTCAGGCTCTGAGAAGGCACTTATGAAAGTTACTACTAACGGTTCAAAAAACATCTCAGTCATCGAGAAGAGTTAGCAAGAAATTCCGTCGGGTTATTTATTTTTGTTTATTATATAGAGAGCGAGTTGTTTCCAGATATCACTAACATTAACTTTAATTATCCTTCTTAAATAACTTTTCACAGAAAAAACTTATCATACTTTGGAAACTTATCGTACGTAGAACCTGATACCTGAACCTGATGTACATAAAAAGTAATAAAACAAACAAAAAAAAAAAAACAACTCGACAAATGAAGGCGGGTCTTGAACCGTCCAGGTACTGGTATTGCTTTATACGGGTCGTGACTGTATTATCGCGCCTGATTAAGTACAACTCAAAGGTTGTCTATGTCTGTATTCCACAGTCGCACGTGAAAGAAGGCAGCCCTTTCCAGATTTGAAATATTCGACCACACCGTTACCTAACATCGAATGCCAGTTGAATACTACTCAAATACATTAAATTATTTAGAAATAGTTTACTTTGTAATTTAAATATTCTTTTGTAGAGAGCATTAAGAAAATTAATGTACCAATTTACATTGAAGTTTAAAACTATGGTAGTTTTATAATCCATATTTCACACATGTACATATTATCCATATATGTAAACAATTAAGTTAATAACTCTTGTATGTAAATTCTTATTTTTATCTGATTAAATATTTTTTTCAAATATATTTTTTTTAATTGATCTAATGATGGGTGACATATGTGTCACAGTGCAAGTCACTTTTGATTTGACGAATACATTTATTCGGAATTGTGGAATCTGTATGTACTTACTATTTAATTCCCTCATCTACTTTCCACAACAGAACTACACGCGCTGGGGTCCAGAGTCACAGTTTTATGGTAGCCTCCATCTCAGCACGAACTAAAAAGTTCTCTATGTCTTATCTTTGTCGTAACGTGAAACTGTGGAACCATTTCAATATATCCACCATTTCAATAGTTTTCAATATATACTTAAGCCGCGAAGTTTTATGACAGGTATAAATATATAATCCTTATATAATCAACATATTTGCTAATTGAAGATTAAATATGCTAATATAATTATTTAAGCTAAAACTATTATGGTATAATTAATTATTTTTTCGCCTAAAATGTCATTGTTTAACTATAATATTACTTTTAACGTAGCTTACAGTCATATCTGCGACATCACCGTGTTGTCAAAGGCAGTCAGCCTTTCGTCATGAGAACCATTAAGCAAAGTCTGCCGCTTAGTTTAATGACAGAGCATTGTAGAACTGATAGTACTAAGAGATATTAATCAGTTTTTTACAGTTTTAGTCAAAGGATCTACAATATGAATTTATCTTGAAGCATTTGCTAGTATTTTGAAATACACTTATTTCTGGGGAAAACTTTGTTTCAGTATGTATTCAACTGATCATCGAAAATTCTGCCGAAGTTTCCTATGTTGTTCTTTCCCAGCTTCTTCCCAAGAAATCCTATATAATATATTGTACATAAAATATGCGATTTTGGTGGAAATCGTACTCAATATACATGAAAATAATCATAATAATACCAGCCTGTAAGTGTCTCAGTGCTGGGCATAAAGGCCTCTTCTCGAGGGAAGGCAAAGGCATCACGATCCACAATTCTATATTTTCCCACATACGGTAATACTATAAGAACATTTCTTAAGCGTTCTCGTTTTCTCACGAAGTTTTCCTTTAGCGTCAGCCAATAATAGTTTAAAAATTCGTTGGTATATGCCGGGGTTCGAAACTGTGGCCATCGAATCGATATTCCTCCGGTGTCAACCACTCGATCACCAATATAAATAAAAATGTAGATAAATTATTATTATTCTATATCCTAATATCAGTAAATCCTCTACTTTATATGCTGTTGAAGGCCCTTGTATAAATATTAGCGAAATGGGCTCTTTCATTTCGATGAGAGGATATAACACATTGCCTGCTTTCACAAACCAAATATAAAAGCTTTCAGTAAATTAACATTTAACGTTGGCGCAGGTACACCTTGATGTGTTATATCAATTTTCGTTTAACATTTTTGTATACAATTTACATGTCAGTTTTTATCACACCTATAATAATAATAATAAATTATTTATTCATAAGACAACAAAGGCCCATTACATATGAATAAACTATAAAGTAATGAATAAATGGCGACATGGAATCAAAATTAAATTTAAAAATAATAAATAATCGGTATTTGTTCAATGATGAAACGTCATATGGCTTCACACGATTGTAAAACCACCGATATCGAGTGCTTCATAAACGTACTATGGTAAATAATCACGAGTGACTTCATTACTGTGTTGAGAAAGGAAGAAAGATAGTAAATTTTACTTCCAAGAAACATTATTTTATTTTGAAAAATAAAATTTAATAGAAGTCACAGTTTTTATTTTATTTTAAGTTTAACTATGGCCGTGAATCGAACCAAATAAAAATGCAAAAAACTGACATTCACTATGCTGTTATGCCAAACGATAGGGTCTATGGATAAGGTTACAATCTCTCGAATAAATATTGTATCTCACAATTCAAGAAGACCATAATATATAAATTTAAGTAACATTAGCTAACCTAGACTATTTACTTAAAAGAAAAAGACATTTTAATTTTCTTAGAAGAGTACCTAAATAAAAGAAAAGCTATTTTACGTTTTATTAGACGAGATATTATATATATAGATCTTACGCCGCTGGAATTTTACTATGGGGTCACGTAAAAAATTACTTACAAAAAGACCTATGTGACTGTAGAAGAGTTAAGGAGTGAAGTTTAAGATTTTATTATGAACATTCATCCCAACACATTACAGAAGGTTTACATATAAGGAATATCTGCAAAGACTAAATCTGAATCATTAATATTGATAAAAAATTTACGGACATATACGGACATACATAGAATAGTCTCTTTTTTCGCAATACCACTGGTAAGTGCATGGTAGAAAATGCCTTGTGGCATTAATATCGCCACTGTACGAATCAGAAGTTCATTCATTCGATCAATGAGTTAGTCATTCCTTTTTTACATACTGCTAAGGTAGATACTAAACTTTAATTCAATGGAAAAACAGTACATTGATGGACGTACAACTTTCTTGGGCGAGTAGTAGACATGTTTATAAATGCCTTAATACAAAACAAAGTTCTCATAAAAGTAATTTCAAATGCCAGGTAATCGATTATCTAAGTTCATATAGTATGAACGTTAAAATAATATTTGTTTAATCGGCGTAATAATTTCGTAGAACCTTATAGTAAATACCTACAGTCCCAAAACAACGGCGATTACCGGTGGGAAAATTCCATCGGTAGTCGTCACTGTTATGCTGAATGGAATAGTTCTATTAATACATGTTATAAATACCGATAGGAGGTCCACCGAGCCAGCCGGGAGCCAAGCCAGAACCCAAGCCTTTCCTCTGCCGCGCTAGAAGTTGGACTGTGAGAGCGTAGGTCAGCAACATCACACCCAGCGGGATGTAGAAAGAAATGATAGAACCGATCGCCTTGTAAAGAGGATCGGGGACCTGGCAGGAGCCTTCTATGAGCACCGATTCTGCATTCTGAAAAATAACTTACTGTTAATTAAATTAAAAAAGATAAATACGAAGTAAAACATAAATACTTTATGACTATATTATAGTATTAAGAATTTTTTAGTGAATTAAAATATTGTTTGTTATCTAAATATAACTAGTTGGCAAATAATTTTAAGAGCACAGAATTATAAGATATGGCGAACATTACCACTTCCTTCCCTTCCTTAACCCAGTTAGGGTTGTCAATCAGTCAGTCAGTCCATTTATTAAGTATATTTGTCAGCAAAGTTAAAATACGTAGTTAAATAAGAAAACAATACTCGCCTCTCAAATATCTGTACATCGCTTGAAACATGATTAACACTTCAAACAATAACCATAGCATTATTACCAATCAGTTAAACACAAATGGAATCTGATTTTACAATAATATTGTTAAGAGCACTTAAATAATTAATATCAGGCAATGTTATTGTTCATAACACGAGGTTCGACGATAAGCATTGTTCAGCCGTTATTGATCACGATCGTTGTTTGTGAAGCAATTTAATTATTAAAAGGCTTCACGAAATCCTTTCTTGATTTATTAATGTACGATGTTAATTGAATTTAGTTGTTTCTGTCGCTTCCATTGTGCAATTTATATCGGAATGTCAGGGAGTTGACGAAGTGTGTTTGAAAGGTTAATTTAAGTTACTTATTGAGAATTTAAATGTTACTTTCACCAGTGTCTTATATTACAATAATACAAATAATTATTGACCACTACATTGATATCTAGTCGAAAGAAATGAGAAGTAGCATTCAAATTGGTTTACCATTTTATTAAATCTATAGTAAAATAATAAATAATAACAATTTCATAGAGGCCTTATTAAAACTGTTCACCTTTATAAGTTATGCCCGCTCCACACTTTATAAATAGCGGCGCGATTCTCGTCGCTAATTACAGTGCGAAGTTGTAAACACACTCGCAGTTAATTTACATCATAGTTCGCGAACTGAACGAAGATTCACAAAGTTGCTGTTATGACTAGCCGTCAGTATTATGTATACAGCAATATTTACATATACAATTACTCCTATATTAAAATTAAATCTCAAAAGGTTGGTTCATCTTGAATATAATTCAGTAATGTCAATTCTAAGTCGTTATACTAAATCCCACATAATTTAATATACAGTAATTATTACTGAGCTTCATGTAAGTATCTGTCTGGAGTCTGTTAATGTTCGCATCTATTTGCTCGTTCTTGATTTTTTTTACCCAGCAATAAACCGATAAAAATGGAGAACACGGCGTAAACCCGCGAAGAGTAAGCGAATCGACTCGTTCATATTTCACGTGTTGTTCTCGCTTTCGCGATTAGTTCGCGCGTGAGTGTAGAGCAGCTTTTAGAACATCATAATAAGTTGAACAACAATGATTCTTAGCAGGTAAACCACGTAGTCGATCGACATGAAGATTATTTACAACTGGCTTGTTCCCACATACGTTGTTCTGCCAATTGTCAATAACTCGACCACAGCGCTACCTATACCGATTTTTTCCTGAAAACTTTTGCAGGATCATAACGAACTAAGCCAAATACGCATCTTTCGAATTGTGAGTCTTAAGTTCATGGAAAAATCTAATAGAAAAGAGCAATTTCAGTTTTTTTTAAGTTTTCCAATTTTTAGGTTAATTCTTCAAACTTTTCTTGTACTAAAAACCTTATTCGGTATGTTACTAACATTAAACAATCAGAGTTAGCCAAATCGGTCTAACCGTTCTCAAGGGATGCGCTAACCAACGAACAAGATTTCATTTTTATTTATATAGATGAATATAAATCTGCCATTGGCAAGGGAATAGCTAAAAATGCACAAAGGTAAATTTGTTTTTACCTCTGACTTTTCTGACTGACTGACTGATCTGACTATTCTGTTAGACATAAGGGCCCTGAAACCTCAAACGACTTTTACAGTTTCACCGAGCTTCATTTGAAAATCAAAGTTTGGTTATATTGTAGTTGCATGAATAAGAAAGGTGATATTTGGCGTATATTAGCGATTTAGTCTAAGACTAACACATTAGTCTCAGGGATCCGGACCCCCTAAATACCCACTTACATACGTCCATAAATATTATACATTACAAATAAATTAGTTTCCCGCTGAACACTATAATTTTATAGTTATTTTGGACCTTATACGTCATATTCAACTTGTAAATAATATTCTAGTTTATTTTCTCCTTTTTCTTAAACTACTACTCTGTCAAAAAAGTACCGCGAAAAGATCAATAATACTCGTACACAAAATGTTAGTTTAAGTGTAATTTATTTTATCGCCTTCAAAGTATGCGCCTTCAGAAACGATACACTTACGGCAACGAATAACCCAATCAACAAAACATTTTTAAACGCTTTCTCCGGAATTCAGTTTAGTTCTCGTGGCGAATTCTCCATCTAGAGAATTGAAACGGGTGCCACGAAGTGGTAATTTGAGTTTAAGAAGAAGAAAGAAGTTGGCTGGAGTCATATATGGTGAATAAGGTGGTTGCTAGATGGTATTTTGATCAAAAATTCGTTCACAATGACGACCTTGTGTGAATGTGCATTATCGTGGTGCAAAATCCAAGAATTTTCTTTTCACAAATCTGAAATTTTTCGTCAAATTACTGGAACTACTCGTCCGATTGTAAAACTTCTTTTACTAGTAGAAAGTTATATTATTCCTGAAAGACGTGGGCAATTTATTTTTTATTAGTTTTTGGATTGTAATTAACGTGAACGAAGTCTTATGGTGTTGCTAGCATTAAATAAAAGAGAAAAAAAAATATCAAATTCCAAGCAGACTTTAAAAGGAATATACTTTTCTTTTTTAGTATTATGGTATTAGTTTTTTGTTTTTATCGTTATAGGTTTGGCGTAGTGGCCACAATCTCACCTGATGATAAGGGACGAAGTGGTCCAAGGTGAAGTGGAAGACTGGCTCTCAAGTGCAGCTGCCGGAACACACCTATTGGTGCTTGGCGATAGATTTTCAACTTGAGGGAGGTAGCTATTGAAATACTATCCTTTTTCGTTTTTATTTCAAATTATTTATTCTTATTTTGTAATCCGCATTAGTTCATTTAATCTGTGAATTATTAAAAAAATCCTAACTAACTCAACTTCAACTTCTGTTCAGGTCATAAGTCTACCCCATTTAATTTGGGTAAGAAAGGTCTTGAACGCCTCCTGTTATGATGAAGTTGACTTATACCGAGCCTTACAAATGTGCGTACAATAACTCAACAATATTTCTTGGGAATCAGATAAATATTACAGGAACGTATAAACGAACAAATAAACAAACATTTATTTTCATATTTATGGTATTAAAAATTTGTAAAGCCAAAAAACAACGAACCATTTGTTATAATAAAAAATACATTATGAATGAAAATAAAAAAGTAAGTTACATTAAGGAATATATTTGAGAAGGTCGTATGAGCTATATTTATGTTAATACAGTCAATATCAAAGCTTTTATATTTAAATGCCAAAGGTTTATAACCTCTGAAATTATTCCCAATCTGCAAAATTGAAGTCCATTGTGTGCAATGATAACGTCTTCAAAGAAACTTGACACTACTAGGTAGATTATATTTTCAAACCAGTTATCCATCAAGGGACCAATACTTGAACTTATAAGCTGAATTCAAAATGACTTCAGACTAAATATCTTAGCATAAATAAAACTTAAACTTTGAACTCTAGAGTGCCCGTAACGAAATTTTCCATAAATTTAGTCTAAAGTATTTACGATCTACATTTTAAATATAAAATTGTTTGTCTGTTTGGTAATAATATTAGAATATTGAATATCTTTTCTTATGTTTATTTAATGGCAGCAGTATTCATTGTCAATTCTGCCAACGTCAGGTGACTCACAGACAAATATCTTATTTTTTTCCAAAGGAAAAATAAATAATTTTTTTTAACATATTTGTATTTTTTTAGAATTTTTAGTAATAGCCTAAACTGATTAAATAATTTATTTTAAAACATATTATCAAGTAGTGAATAGAAGAAAAATGTAATGTTATATGTGAAATACAAAGGTTGTTTTTATAGTAGGGGAGCCCACGATGCTAAATGGGGATTTACTAGCGCGTCATAGGTACCTATTGAATTGCAAAGCTTAGATAATAAGAGGAAAAAAATGTTATACAATGTATACCTTTCATCGGTGGGGGGAGCGGCTACAGATATTCAAATTTATAAAAAAATACTGTTGCATGGACATATTCGAAAAATTTAGACACGCTCGAGAATGTCGAGATGACGTTTTTTTACAACTTTGTAGCCCACCTCTTTCTTTACGTCACTCTCAAATTGTCAGTTTAGTGGAATATACACTTTTTACCATGTAATTAACTCACCCTATATTAAACTGTCGCGCTCGAGAATTTCTGATGATCAATTTTGATCAATTTTTTTTTACTAATCTGATCTTTTATGACGGGCGGCCTTATGTATGGGGCTCATATTTGGTGGATGTACTTAACTGGGTACAACCCCCTATATATTAATCTACCGCGCTTTAGTAAATCCCGAAATCCCCGCTTGGGCTCCTCTACTATTAGAATACTAGGTTAGCTGTGAAAGTGCTAATTTTAGGAAACGATACAAGTCCCTAATTAAGTAAACATTTAAAAATGTCAATTAAATTTTTAATTAATGGTATTTCTCTAAGCATATACATTTTTTTTGATTCTATATTTATAAATTAGTAGTTCTGTCTGAACATGTAAAAAAGATCTAGTGTTTATGTCTAAAAAAATATTTGTCTGTATTTCCGGACTAACTCCAAAAAGGCTTGACCGATTTTTATCACTCAATTTTATTGCCAATAAGAATTGACACTAAAACTTGTAGAAACAAGAAATGGAAACTATTAAAAAAACATGGAATTTTGTACACGAGAAATATCTAACACTTCTCAATTGATATGCTACAAGAATTGACAATAATAAATATGAAAAATTACGAGAGGAAAATAATTAACGCGTAAAAAAGACTGCTGAGATGCGAGCTAAAATGGAAAATTAAAAAAATGCGACCTTTACATAAATTCTAGATAAACGTAATTTTCAGATAAATTGCGGTTCTAACAGACATATTTCATTCGCAGTAACCGCATTCGGAGCTCTATCAAATTTTCCTAATGGTACCGGCCTATTTAAAATACTCACCTTTCACAAAAAAAAGAAATGTTATCTTTAGAACTGTCCGTTTGTAGAAAAGGACGTTTTCATTAATTAATTCATTATTCTAACAGTTAAAAAAATCCATTAAAGATAAAAATTTGATAATAATAAGCGGAATACGCTTATGTATAATAATGAATGAACGTTATACCCGTCTGTATTTTGTACCTTGGTTTCACTTTTATCAATCTTTATTTTGCTCATATTGCATTTGAATTAGTGAACAGTAATAAAACACATTTTTTAAATATATGTGTACTTCTATAAGTACATGTATTTTTTCCTAATATCCTGATAGACATCGTATTTAAAAAGGATACACTAATCACGAATATGATGTAAATTTAACTCAAAAACGACTATAGCGATTTTTATAAAATTTAATAGAAGGGAAGCACATGTCATTCCATTATAATATGAGTAAAAGTAAATTTAAGATATGAAAATATTTACTCCGTAATAAACGCGTGCCCCACCGTTAGTTTTAAAAGACACTATAAGTGAACTTACATATATATCAGTTAAAAACTTATAAAGAAAATCGTCACACTGATTTTTAGTAATAATAAAAAACCTATTAAATATAGTCATAAAATTAATCCTAATTCTAAGAAACGGCCATAAAAAATTCTAATCGATATCAAATCTCGTAAAAAGTTGAAAGAAACTTTATAAAAAACTTCTGGATTCATACTAAATCTGGTCTCGACTTGAAAGCAAACGCAAACTATTGACCGTGAAATTAAAATGTTTTCTTAGTTTCTAGAGTGAATTACAATAGCAGGTTCAGAAGATCACTTCACCGAACCTGTTCTAACGAGTGTAGTTCCATTCCGTGTCGTTTGACGATAGTGAAAGCCAAGGTAATATTTTAATAACAGACACAATGACCTTTATTAACACCTGACAAGACGCCCCGTTGTAAGTTAAACATGTATATCAGAGTGTCTGTTTGTGGCATCGTAGCTCTCAAATGGTTGAACCGCATTTTGATTAAACTTATTTTTTTATTTGTTTCAAAGGTGACTTGGTAGAGAATATTCCTAGCTATGATTTAAGAAAACCTGTTCATCCGTTTGAAATTTACCAGCTCTTTTCTAGTTGATGATAGGATGTGAGCATCTTTTTTTTTCTCACCTGATGTTAAGTTACGATGTGGCCCAAGATCTAAACGCTAAACCTAGTGGAAGACTGGCTCTCAAGTGCAGCTGCCGGAACACACTTATTGGTGCTTGGCAACAGATTTTCAACTTGAGCGTGGTAGCTAGCCAGGCGGGCATTAGAAAAGGCCCTACCACCATGCTATAGTTTCCTCACGATGTTTTTCTTCACTGAAAGGTCAGGCTCATTGCAGGAATTCGAACTCACGCCAGTTGACGCGAAGTCGTACACGCTACCACTGAGCCAACGTTGCTTCAATTCCTTATCAACTTACTGTGGAGGTATCGTGTTTGGGCTCATTGTAATTGTCTCAACGAATAGATTATTCATGTCGAGTGTTCAGGGCTTCATTGCAGTTGCTTCGGAAATGAGATGACACACGTACCACGTATTAGTAATTTTATGTAACACCAGGGGTGTCGCAAGTGCATTGCCGACTTTAAATCTCAAGGAGCTCTGGAAACCCTACTAAATGAAGTTATTTGGCTACGTAGAAGTAGATCTATTTTATTAGTCGGGTTACCTCAAGTAGAGAGAATTACGAAAGATATTTCACTGTGCCCTTCTTCTCAAAAAACCATCTTCACCACAAAAATCTTTAGGGACTTGCGCACAATTTCTCACTAAAGTGTTAACCCAGATGAAGGAATGGTATTTGGACGTATAGGGCACAATCAAAAAGCATTCATTTTTATATATAGGTACTTAGGGTATAGTCTAGTCAGTATAGTCCTACTGAATAAATGGGCATCAATACACAAAAAAGGGCACTGACAATGAAGTTTGCCTAAATTAGCCATAATTATAGATTTATTTTGTATGTAATAAATAATTATCTAAGCAATTACGTATTTCGTTACAAATAATATTTATTTATGCTAATATTATAAATCTCTAGGGATGTATTCTTGTTTTTTTTAATGCGCTAATCACTGGAATTACCAGTCGGTTATGAAAAAAAAGGTGTGTAGCAGTTCACACGTGTCAGAAGTAAAACCTTCAGAAAACGATATGTTCTTTAAAAATTCTTTTAAATATCCTAAATCAGCGGGATTCGAACTATCGACCACTCGTGCGTACTGCGTATGAAGTCTCGTCGTCTGACACAACTAGGCCAATCCAACGACGATCATAATCATAAAAATCCGTACTTGCGTTAACCGTGCATAATATAAATGTATTCTATCTCATTTTCTCGTGGGCTAAATCCTATAGATGTATACGGTTGTCTCTTTTTATAGTCGCTTTTTGGTCTCATCGAGTTTGAAATCACAACGGTGCTAAAGAAGTTTTCACTTCAATATTTTAGCATTTTGTAGCCTATTTATTGAGGAAGGTTATATAATTTAACGCTACGATGCTAAAGAGTTAAGCAGTAACCATGAACCATAAGCAATCTGGCAATCTGTATGTAATAAGGGGAAGTGATAACAAAGTTAAACAGCACGGGTGCATTGGCGGCACCGCGGTGGAGAGTTGGTTGAATAAACTTAACACGGTTGACACCATAGAACACCGTTAGATGTATATAATCGTATCGTATAGACGTATATCTATCTCACTTACTCATTAATACAATTATGTTAGTGAAAACAGTTCAGCCGATGACTTTACATGTATATTATGACGTCTTAACGCCCCGTGATCCGCAGTAATAATAATTTGTTTCTCTGTTATTTATACGTGTTAATTAGTCATGCAATCATCACCCGGCATTAATTCATTGAATATTCATAGGTGTTAAAATTACCTCTTAGATGTACGTTACGATTAGTGTTAATGCTAAGATTAAGTTTATTTTTTATTACTCAGTAGCGTAAAATTTTTTTCTTCACTTGGCGTTACAGAAGCTTTTGCCAGTGTCGGTGTGATTAAAAGTTATCAAATTCACACAAATCGCTGGATTAACACTTAACATTGTTACAGCGAAATGTTGTATGTAATAAGCGTAAATTAAATCGTCGAGTTTCCCAGACCCGAAAGTTTGTAATACAGTTTAAATAATGGTGTTAAATTTTGAATATCCTTGTGCAAGTGGATTAGATATTACCTACGTGAGAAATTTCTAATATATTTTGTTCTCTCATAAGCTTTTTTATTATTATTATATTATTTTCCTTTCGCCTATCTTTCCTGTTCCTATTCTTACGTTGTTTAAGTGGTTTACTGTGAATTATAATTTACAGCTTTATCATGATAACGTTAAAATGTAAAAAAAAATAGACGTGTCGTCTGTAATTTCAAATGTAAAGGCTTTTTAAAGCTTATATGGTTATTTTCGCGCTATCAAAACTCTATCAACGTTTTTGCCATTTATGTCTGTCTGTTATGTTTCCTCACGATGTTTTCCTTCACCGAAAGCTCAGGCTAACTGGAAGTATTCGAATTCATGTCAATCGACACGAAGTCGTACACGCTACCACTGAGCCATACTTGCTTCAATATCATCTATATTCTTTATAAATAGACTTCCATGATATAATTTATAAAAAATATATGTACAGATAAAACTATACATTGAGAATATATTAACAGCAATTGTTTTTCTTTGTCATCACGTAAATAAACTTTTCATAGAAAATATAATTAGCAATTTCTTTCCAATATATTGTTAATTCAATATAAAATATCGAGTTAATTCGTTTTCGTTATCTTTATGATTAATAATTCATTTATAAGCAGCAATTAGTAGACTTTAATCTCAGTTTCTTTTATTAATTTATCTTCTTAATTTTATTAATAACTTTTGATTAGAGACTCGACTTTCTTTGATAAGATTAATTGATTAGGACGAAAGTTGTTTTATAATTTATTATTTAGAAATGTTTGTGAATCCCTTGAAACTTCTGTGCCCTCTGTGGAATTAATTTAATATACATGTACAAGATATACATATATAAATACCTATAATTTTAAATCGGTACTAGCTGTACCCGCGGCTTCGCTCACGTGGACTACACACACACCGCCATCTACTGGGTTCAATTGTGAATTTAAATCATCCAGAGACTCACGAAAATAGACACAAAAAATTTCATCAAAATCGGTCGGGCCGTTTAGGAGGACTTCAGTCACATACACACTTACAGAAAAATTATATATATACAGATAACAATATTCGTCACCGTCGTATCGTGCCATTTCATTCTAATATGTATATTTTGGCTATGTGGTAGAGCGAGATGTATCGTGTGAATAAAAAATACTTGTACGATCATTAAAGTTTTTTAACGCTCGCTTGATTTATAACCTAATATATCTTGAGTGGATATTTTAGTTCGTTTTACCTTAGAATACTTCAAGCTTAACGGTAGACTCATGGCCGTGGACAATATCCATACGAAGGCGATCTTCACTGTCACTCTCTTTCTCGTCTTATTCCTGCCGAATCTCATCGGGTACCTAAGAGAAAGGTACCTGAAATGAAAGTACCTATCAAAAATCTGAATAATTAAGTTGTGTAGCACTGAATATAGATACTGCCTATGCCCCGCGTATAATTTAAAAGAAATCTCTAATTGATGATTTATGATAATTCAGTATAGACAGTATTTTTAACAGGCGGCCAGGATTATGCGTCACTACTTACATGGCTCGTTCGCGCCACTACGCCTATATTCATAGGCACGAGCCGAGTGTCTTCTAAACTTTCTTCCAAATAACATGCTGTAAAGGGCAAAGTTTACCTACATATAATTCTCTTGATGATGAAGTAACTTTTTAGTATGCCATCCCTAATAATAATGCTCATAAATCACTTTTCAATTTTCAATAAAACGTTGTCACAAAATACCTTATTGTGACTTATGAGATAGGCATATAGTATCGCGGACTATTTTTAGACGTACTAAGGAGCAATAATTTTGCAGAACGTACGTTACGAACGTACGTACGTTACGTATCACTAACCATTATGCCAGCGCACGCGCATAAAGCACTTAGGGTGCATTATGTTTTCCGACTTACTTTACAAACATCAACATTTAAGGCTAGCTGAGGTGTAGCCTAATGCTAAATAGCCTATACTATTTCTCATGAATCTGCTATCATATACAAAAATATATTTTTGATTCCGACTGGTAGTTTCAGAAATTAGCGTGTTTAAATGAAAGAACGAAAACTCTTCCGCTTTATTATATTAATATAAACATGTACGAGTAGTTCCATTGTTGATACTGGACACAAAGGCCGAAAGGAAAGATACGAACTATTAATTTTTACGATATTCAGAGTTTTATTGTTTAAATCGGAACTATTGTGTTGTGATTTACATCCTAGTGCTTTTAATATGAAAACTTATATATAGAGAGACTGTTTTTTATAATAATGGGTACGGCACAGTGACAGCGTTGGTACGTGATGGTGAGCACATTACAATCCAAAAATAAAAGCGACCAGCGAGAGTTCGGCAATCCAACCCGGTTATCGCTACAAGACTCATGACAGCTTGATATACTGGCTGATCCAGAAACGCGAGAAAATAAGAGTGAGTCACCGTGACGGGTTTATTACCAAGTATATGCTGCTGTGATCTAGTCGGATATATTCACTCGCTTGCAACTTTTTTTTTCAACTTTGTATGTTTTGCATTTGACCTTAAGTGACGATGTGGCCTAAGATAGTCACATGATAAGCTTAGTGCTATCAAATACAATCAATACTGTCAGGTTTTGATAATACAGCATGGAAGGCATCCTAATCCCAAATATTCAGACCCTATAACTCTTTCTATCTCTGTATTATTCTGGACAAATACCATAAAGGCACATTGAGAAAGACTCATTTTAATGATTCGCTTACGTGAGTCTTGGCTCGAAATTAACCAGTGTATGTCCAACTGGTCTTTCGGTGTGGTGCTAATATAAAGCATAAAGACGATGAGCCATGTATGATAATATAAAAGTCATGGTTGTTGTTGAACCATGAACAATTTATTACGATTTGAGAAATGTTCCCAAAGTACCATATTAGATTTAATGCCGTTTGAAATTGCCAATGCATCGTGAACTGGCGTGGTGACTAAGCCCGTAACTTCCTACGAGAGGAGGCATTTCTCCAGCACTGGATCGTTTTTTTCTGTTTCTTCTGTCGAACTTGGCAGCTAGTTCTCTTTATTGAAGACCATTACTGCCATTATTATTATTATTATCGAGTGAATATAGAATGTTCTGTCTTATGGTGATTTCAGGATCCTAACAAGATGATGGCTTCCTTGTTAGAACTTTCTAGGGAGCTTTTGTGGCATCTCAGAATTCATCGTCCATGTTATTATTTTCAAGCCAATTCACTCGTGCACAATAACCAAGCATTATTATGCAAAATGCTACCTGTATTACACAATATATGGTCAATAACACAAATCTGTGAATAAACAACAAAAAGCTAACAGTCCACGATCCCGCCAAAAACTCCAATAAAATTACTTACCTATCAACGCTGATAGTACAAAGGTGCATTATAGATGCAGTACAGAGAAGAACATCCAAGCAAATCCAGGTCAAACAGTAGACGGCCGGTAACGGAAAATAACCTGCAAGTAAGAAAAGTTATGAAATATGTACGACGATATCTCGATTAACGTTGCCGGGATAGATAGAAATATATTTGCGCAGCGTTAATGAGTTTAGACCAGCTCCGTGCATGATCAATCACTATGTAAGAAATTAAAAGAAACCTATATATAAGTACATGTACGAGGTAGGGCACAGAGAAATTTCTTTGGAGATTTCTCTCTACTTGGGGCAGCCCGACTGGTGGAATACCTCCACCCTACAGAAGATCGCAGCCAAATGACCTAGTGTTGTGTTTCTGCGGTGAGTAGGGTTTCCAGAGCTCCTTGGAGTAGGGGGGTTCAAGGTCGGTAATGCGCTTGTGATACCTATGGTATTGCAGGCGTTCATAGGCTACGGTAGCCGCTTATTATCAGGCGGGCTGTACGCCTGTTTGCCACCTTAGTAGTATAAAAACAAAAACATGTACTCTCATTCAAAGACAAAGATCGTATACTGGCTGTGCTCTATGGAATCATCCGTATTAAATGTATTCGTCCAACTCTCCACCGCGTCTTCGTTAGCGCACCTGTGTAGTCTATAATTGTTTTCATTTTCAACAATTGCCTACAGATTGCCAGACTGCTTGACGTTCGTGGTTACTACTCCGCTCCTTAGGGTCGTAGCATAAACATATGTAGCATATAACGGTCCTCAATAAACAAATTACAAAATGCATTCAGATTTTTTCAAATCTGGTTGGTAATTCTAGAGATTAACGAGTTCGAACAAAAAAAAAAATCTAGAAAAAATAGATTATGCAATGAAAGCACAAAAAGGTAATTTTTACTGGACGGCAATATATGCTTGCATGCATTAATATGCATTTATAGTCATAGATAAGTCTCGTGATTGAACACTCAAACAAATCGGATTGTTCTGTGATGAAAATGATAGTTGGTTCTATGTCTTTTTGTTTCTATATTCAAAGCTTTTTAATGTCGATTTTCTAGAAGTTATTGCGGTTCTAGCATTATTCATAAATATCGTTAACTTATTATTAGAATACAAAACAGTACCTATAATATTTAAATAAATATTAACCGTGACCCAAAGTATTCATGTTAACCAGCGCTGGAGAACTCACCTCCTCCAGCATATAGGCTGACGCAAGGCATTTTGATACACATACATTGTTTAAATAATCATAGTATGCATGCCAGTATGACAGCAGCGACCGTTGATGGAATTAGATCTCTTGGTGGTAAGCGTTGTATTTGAAAGAAATAATTTATTTATTTATCCATCACACAACACAAACATAAGCATATAAAATTATGTATATAGAGATACCAGTATAAAACAAACACTACTAAAACAAAACAATAAGTATCGTGTTGTGTGGCCCCAAAACAGGCCCCAGTCTCAGCATATTTGCTACACTGAATCAGTGCAGCGCTGGTATTCTGACTGGGCCTCCTGAACCGATTGAATTGTACTGTGCGTAGTAAGTATCCATATAAAAAAAATCAATTCTTTTAATTTATAGTTTTAGTTATATATATATACTTTCCATTGTTATTAAGCATATTATTAAGCACATTTTACTTTTATGTGTGTGTAACAAATAAATGTCTTTTATTTCATTCTTTCAAAAATAATAAAATTAATTCTATGCATAACGCACTCATATTATTAGGCAGTAGCTAAGCTAATCATGATTCAACTACACCAATAAACGTCGTCGGTAGTAATAATCCCCCTTAATCTGCCCATTTGCCCACGCACATACAAACATTTTATTGGCCGGAACCAAAGTCCAAAATATATCGCATTAGTGAACAATTCGTGTTTACTAGGATCTTATTATCACATACTAAAAGAACAAGATAAAGTCTTATTTGAATTGGTTGGAAACAAAAAGTTTTTTAGAACTGAGTTCTGTTATTTGACTAAATGGTATTCTTTGATTAACTCAAAGTATATTTTATATTGTTAAATATACACACGTTCCACACGTACATACGTTGCCATGGTGGCGGTTGGTGAACTATGGTTTCCTATACATATTATAACAAATAAATAAGTTTAGATAGTTTAAAAAAACTAAAAACACGCTTTAAATACGCACTAAAAATTATAAAACTGTTAGTCTTATAATAACATCTCGTTTCCAAGCCCAATATGTTTGACTTGTCAAAACGAATCATATGAGCCTAAACTCGAGGGGTTTGCTAGTAACCACTGATAAGTTTCACTATCCACCTCCTGGCTCCATCATCAGATCAGCTCCAAGATGTCAAATTATAGTGTTGTCGTCCGATGTACATATACATACAAAGATTAATTTCGATACGACAATTAGAAGTAAGTTAAAATTGACTTCTAAGATTTGATTACTTTGTTAGTTACAAATGAAGCAAATTTAAGCGTGTTAGTGAAGCCTAGATCATCCAGACAATAATAACGAATTGATTTACACCTCATTCATCAAAATTAGATGTGTAATATGAGCGCTACGGTGTAACATACGTTATATACAACAAACATACATAAATTGCTAAAAATGTAAGTCTTCCTTTTTTGGCTTTGCCGTTGTCGTGTAAGAAAGGAATTAATACATTGTGAATATATATCTAAAAGCATTGTTTACTGAATGTTAAAAATTTGAAACACGTTTGCAGAGATGTAAATAAAATAATTCATAATAAGATAAATAACAAATTTAGGATACAGTATACCCATCACAAACACACACATAGACATGGTATACGCACATAACTAGTCATAATAACGCCTTAATACAAAATTATTTATCAGATATTATTCCGGAGTTTTTGGCGGGATCTCAGACTGTCATGTAGTGGTTTTTGTTTTTTATTCATAAATTTGTGCTTTTGGACCCAGTATTGTGTAAAATAGGTGTCATTTTGCATAATAAAGCTTGGTTATTGTACACAAGTGAAGTGGATTGAAAATAATAACATAGGACATGAATTCTGATATGCCACAAAAACTCCCTTGAAAGTTCTAACAAGGGAGCCGCCATCTGTTAGGATTCTGAATTCGTCATAACACTTGAAACGTTTTCAGATATTAAATTATTCTGATTTGGTTTTGTTTAATTCCCGGTACGGTTTAATTATTTTAATTCGCGTTATACGTTTCCCTCGCTTTGTTGACAAAAATAAAATACTTGACACTGGCCCAATGCACGAATGGTGCCGAGCCATAATTAAGAAGAAGAAGAAGATATTGTTCCTCGTTATTGTGGTTGTTCTATCCTTTCCGTCCGTAAATAACTCGACCACAGGCGTCACCTATACCGATATTTTTTTTAATGAAAACTCTCCAAGAAATAAATGAACACAACAAAATTTAAGTTACACATATCCATGGTTTAAATCGTGAGTTATGATCTTCAGTAACTAAAAAAAAACAAGAGCAAAAAAAATCTGTTTTCCTAATTTTTCCCATTTTCCGGGAAACTTTTCAATTATTTTTTTTCCTTAAACCTTAATCAAACTTTTAGTAATATTAAAAAAAATAGGCAATTAGATCCAGCCGTTCTCAAATGATGCACTTACAAACGAACAGCATTTAATTTTTATTTATATACTAGCTGTGCTCGCGGCTCCACTCGCGTAGAAAACGGGATGCTGTCGGTCGCAAACTTGACTGGCGCAGCCGGTAGGATCGCGCTGTCGTACGCCGTGCTACACGAATTATTGTAATTAGAAAAGTGCGTGATCGTGATCGATTGCGTGGCGTTGCGCGATCCTCGAACCAAATAAATATTGTCAAGGATTTCAAGAATCACAAGGAGAGAGCAGATTGGCCGGTGAGTGAATTTTTTCGCCATCCTTTCCTATGTATAATTTTATTTGCTATAGTGGAATCGAACCTTTTCCTTATAGTAGTTATCTGGTTTACCTCTAAATTGGTAGGTCAGTGTTAGATTAAGTTTATTGTGTTTTTGTCTATATTTTAAAGTGAAATTACTCTATTCTCGGTAAAATACCATATTATTATTTTATTATTATTAAGAATTAAATACTTTAATAAAAATGACGACCACTATTAAACTGAGTGAAGACATCATATCATTGTCGGATAGCTCGGGTACAATAAGGCTAAGTGATATATCTGAATTAGAACATACTTATCCTATACCCTCATTATTCAGTAACTCAGAAACAATACATTCAGCCGTAGAACTAGAGAATAAAGGTATCCCTATTCTTAACGAAGCAATTGACACCAAGCCTAACCAAATTTTCATTTTTACGTGGTTTAGAAATAGTGTACAGGTGCGGGATATGCCACGTAACATACAAAAAGTTATCGAAGTGTTCTTACCTGTAAATAATGAGGAATTAATTATAAAATTTTTGAAAGAGCACATTAAACCAAAAATTAAATACTTCATATATTTTGAAGATAAGCGACATAGGAAAGAATTCAATGACGTAATTACTAAATTATTTAAAAAAGGGCAAGCTTATAAACAGGAAGATAAATGGCTTATAGTAAAAGGATTCGACTTACATATTATTGAAAATAATTTAAATGTTAATACTCAAAAATTTAAAGAATTTACGAATATAATAGAATCACACAAACCATTTACCCACGAATTTTTAGGCATAAAAACTAAGGTAGAATATGTCAATAATATAACAATCTCCAAACTTCGGCAACTGGTTCCTTTACGTAGAATTAAAGGAGGCCTTATCAATCCTCTTGGATATTGGATTAAAACTATTTCAGGAAATTTAGACCATCAAGACAAAATTAGTCATGATAATGAAATCTCTATTATTACTTCTAAAGAAATTGCATTAGTCCAACAAAATAACAACAGTCACTAAAATGTTGGGAAACTTTCTGACTGGCACTGAAAAAGTTAGTAAAAATATGTTGATTTCCGATAAAATAATAATAATAATAGAAGTAAAAATAAATCGCAAAATGTTTAAAAAAAAAAAAGAAAAAAATATACATTCATAGATTAATGATTGGTTTCCGCTGGTGCTTCAACGTTTATATCCTCTGTGTGTTATAAATGTAATTTGATGCTTTCATGAGCACTCTTAGAACTACTTATATATAATTAAACAAATATTACATCAGTCAACTGTTATTCAGCTAATAGTATAGTATTTTTATAGCGTCATTATATATATTATTAGTAAGGTTAGTAGTAGTTTTAGTTCTTTCAAACTATTAGAACAGGTCCACAAATTAATGTATGAAGTAAATGAAGCCATTTTAATTAAATATTTTTTAATAGATTATGTAAAGGCAAACCAGATAACATTTATTTTAGAAGTACCACTAAATAATAAAGACATTTTGATTATATTAAAATATGTTCCATACCAATTTATCAAGGTTCGGTTAACAAGACGATTGTAGTTTTCCCCGAATTCCCTTACCTTTTGGCGAAAAATTCCAAATACCTGTCTGTTACAAAGCCATGCGAGAAAATTGATGCTGACATGTTCCTGTGTACCGATGACAACGTCATACACATGCGAGCGCCTACATGTGCGGAGCAACTTCTAGAGTTTCAGGTAAACCACAATCATTGCACCCCGTATGCTGTTGAAGTGGAAGATGTCAAGGTCCAAAGGATTAGTTTGGAAAGCTGGATCGTGTTCGCAAGTAAACCAACATTACTATCCGAACAATGTAACCACGACAATGCCAAGGAACAACTTTAGGTTACCTATATAGTTACGACTATGGAAAATTGCCTACTTTTCATTGACAAGCTGAAACTGACATATCAACGCACGTATGCAAAAATATCTTCAATACAAAATTATACGAATAACAGCATTACCAGAATTGAAAATTGAAAATATCACATTGTCTTGGGTTAATATCAAAAATATCAATTTAGAGGAAATGAAATATTAAAATTAAATAATTAAATAATGAAATTAAAAGAAAGTGGTGTGTTCAGTGAAGGTCTCTATAGTGAAGTGAATTTACTGAAATCCGTTATCGACACGGAAAGTGTTAGCTTAATGACAGTTATTTTGTATGTATTTTTAGCTATATAAGCTGTACTAGTTTAATCATATATTATTATCGTTATAAGTTCACGCGAAATCATCGGAACCAGATAAACATCTCAACGGATCCCGATAATTTCGCACTTGATGAGGGAGGAGTTATGCGGTCACCAGGACTAACTATAACAACTCGCTCCCACGAAAACGCGGTGTAAGCGCGTTGATTCCTGGTAATCGTGCAACTCGTGGGAACATTAAGCAGAGCATTGGAGAGAGGTTAAAAACGGTAGTCAGTCGTACTGGACATGCCAATCTGTCCGTACACTCATAAGTTAGTTATTAATTAATCTTAATCATTTATACTTTAAATTAGTTTAATTAAAAAGTTATGTATTAGTATTTTTTTATCAATACATCGCTCCCGCAAACTTGACTATGTATAGATATATGAACTAATTTTTATACTACGTCACGATCTATTTTCATATATGCTAGCTGGCCCTTCCAATAGTACACAACCTGACCATAGCGCAATATATCCTAATTTTTTGCCTGGAAACTTTTCCAGGTAAAGAATAAATCAAAAAAGAATTACGCATATCCTTGTAATCATGAGTTATCACGTCTTGAGTTCATACAAAAATCCGATAGAATAAGGGACGTTCAGCTTTTCTCGAACTTGAACATTTTTCATTGAACTCTTCTAACGTTTGTATTAATAAAAACCTAATTCGAACTATTACGAACATTTTAAAATAAAAAATATCTAAATCGGTCCAGCCCTTCTCACATTTAACAGCATTTTATTTTATTTATATAGACGTAAATATGTATAACTTCGTAATTGGCACTTTGCAATATTTAAAATGGCCATAAATGTTCTGCTGAAATACTTCTAAAATAAATATGTAATAAGTATATAATTCTATGAAATTACATAGTTCTATGAGTAAGCTGAGATGACTAATACCATAAATACAATAAAGCCAAACGTACCCATTTCTCTCAACGTATATTTTCAGCAATTTCATGACTTTTACGGCCTCTTTTATCCCCCGCCGCTGTTATATTTCACCATTAGTATTTATGTATACTCCATTTGTTCTAGCGCTAAGTATACTATAATATAGAGGGGTTGTTCGTAATAACTCACGCTGTCACGTTACAAAGCGGCTTCATTGTCTCTTTTTCGTATATACAAGTTGAGTAACATTGTCTTGGTCTATTAAAGTTATTACTTTTAGTGTAGTGTAGATGTTGATACTTCACTCGTAACGTAGGTATTTTTATGGTTATAGGTTTAGTTAGCATTATGGACACAATCTCACCTGTTGTGATGGTAACACGCTAATCCTAGTGGGAGGACACCTATTGAGGCTTGGTGACAGGTTTTCAACTTGAGAGTGGTAGCTAGCCAGGCGGGCATTAGGAAACCATGCTATGGTTTCATCACGATGTTTTCCTTCACCGAAAGCTCAGGCTCATTGTAGAGATTCGAGCTTACATTCATCGACACGATGTCCGTAAACGCTACCACTGAGCCATCATTGCTTCATAGTCAGATACCAAGTCAAATAGTGTGAGATCGAACTCTGCAACAAGCTTGAAATTTTGGTCAATGATAACATCGTGATGAATGTTTAAATTTAAAAACCAAGAAAATAATCGTCGGTAACAGTATTTTTTTATAGTATCTCGGCAAATTGACGGCATTGTCCATGATGGTAACTACAGTATAATCTAAATATAACGGCGACCACTGACAGATCGACAGTCGCCGTTGTCATGCCAGCCTACATAAATAACTGGATATGCATAGGCTGTTCCCGAAACACGACACGCCAAAGCGTCACTATGACGGGATTTCACAACCCTACCACCACGCTATCGCCATTTCGTATTCAGCAGGGTGCACCACGTACAGGTGAAATTAGCTTCGACGGATGTAATTCGATACCCCTTACACCAAAAAGTAAATTATTTGTTAATAACTATTAACTTAATGATTGCTTAGGTGCATAGAATTATTACTCATTACAATAATTACTCTTCCCATTCCGCTCTACTCGCCGTATTAAGTGGTTAAAATTAACCATCCACGCGTGGACTTACTGTTGACACGTTTCACATCACATAGAATTGTAATGTTTTCGCCAACAAGCCCTGACATTTGATCAGAGATTTTGTATTGGTCCAAAATAGAGTGGAGACTTTTATAAGTTTTATTTCTTGACTAGTTATACCCCACAGTTATGACAACTCTCCACCGCGCTGCTGCCAAAGCACCCGTGTAGCCTTCCGTTGTTATGACCTACTTCCCATACTTGCCAACAGCTTTCCAATTTCATGACAGTGCCGAGAGTTAAAAAAAAAAATACAAGTGATTTTTAAGTAGGTTTAATCTAGAATGAATAAACAGTCTTACAATTCTCTTATAACAATGTCTTAAACTGTAAACACTAGGTGGGGCTGTACATAACTCAATATCAAAAAACCTGTCGCAATTCGTCTAGTCTAAACATTATATTACAATTATATTTGTTATTATGTTAAAGAAAATCATTATTTTTTATTGTCAGCTTCTATTAATAATGTACATCTATATTAAAAAAAAAAACATTTTGATTTTCCAACCAGACATTAAACTTTCCTCATGCTCTCCGTAAGCTTTCATATTAAAAGGCTACTTATTTCTTACGTATTTTTAATAGCCTTTTTTTTGACGTCAAATATTGTCCATTCAATAAAAAACATCTTTATTATAAAACTTTTTACTAACTGCTCCATATTCTTTATTCTCTTTGTATACAGCAAGCGCCTTTCTTTGCACTATCGGAATAGATCCGTTGACGTCAAGGCAGTGGCTCGGTGACCTTCGGGCAAGGCGTGATCATCTATCAACGCCAAATGCTCTTTTACGTTAAATCGGTACGAACAACGTGACGTCGAATTAAATTATTCGATAAGGCCGTTCGCAGATACGAAGGAACTGCGAATGGAATACAGATGTAATGGGAAAGGTCGATATCTCCCACTCAGATCTGAGAGACGATTGTGAAAATAATGGTTTTTTTTACATTAAACTGTACCCGTATTATTTTCCCAGTCAGAATTATCGTAAAAGTATAACATTTTATCTTTAACCAATTTATTCTTCTATAAATAAATTATCGATAATTAGTTATACAGGTTCTGCCCTCTCTTATTACGACGCATTAATCGGTACATAAGTAGAAGACGCTGACGTTACATATTTACTCGTATGTTATGACTATGATTGGAGATAACCAATAACATCAAGGCCTAAAATGTATATAAATAAATAAATTAATCATTATTAATTATCTCAACATCTTAAATTATAATTTAACTCTTTGGCATTTTTAGTTTTTGCATTTAGTTTATTAAGGTTATCTAAACTTACTGTGTTTAGTGATGTGATTTGTAATTATGTTAGTATGTGATGTAGTTTTATGTTATCTAAGCATGCTATGGTGGTCTAAAATAGTGGTCCTATTACCCTATAATTTAGAATATTATACACCGCCTTTAAATAAATGAAATCATATAATACTTTTACGCAATTAAGTATGTTCTTGTTAATTTTGATATTTTAGTCATCAAACTAAGACAAACTTTTGCCTTGAAGATGTTCATAAACTGTTTAATGAACAGTTGACAAAACGCCACTGGATGAAGTTTACGACTCTGTCTTCTACTTTCGTCTATAATTCATGCAAATTTAATATCTCTGGCTGTATAGTACTTCTTAGTATTCACTAAAAAGGATAAATATCAACATGAATACTGAAATTATATTAATAAAGCATGTTCATATTTATCTAGAAATAGCAAATCCGACAAAGCATTGCTGTGGCACAATTTTTCTTTTTTCCGATCGCTACCAAACTTTACAGCATCACCCGCTGGGCTAATATAAGGATTGTCTGAAAATTTCATCGAAATCGCTCCGGCGGTTTTGGAGTCCATGGACTTCACATATATACAAAGATGCATTTTTATAATAAAAACTTTATAACATCTCGAGAACTAAGACACTCAAGCCAATCTCAACTACACGTAACCTGCACTCTGCTGAGTAACGAAAGAGGAAATGACGATAACGAGGTTTTAGGGCTGTTCTACTTGACTAGGTCACGAACACATGCATATGGTGCAATGCCTGTTATAGTGATTTGATTACGCTTCTCATTTATCAGGATTAGCCACTGAATATCCAGTTTCTATTACACAGGTCGTTATAACAGCTTATACAAAATAAAAATAAAACAATCATATGCCTGAGCAATACAAACTTTTATATAAGTAAAAAGAAGAAAGAAATAAGGTCGCCTTATAAAAAACCATCAAACTTGTCATATAAACGTTAGAAAAGATCGCACGAAATCACAAATGGCGTGACACCGATAAAATCGTAATTTCAGACAACAATAAAAACTAAATTGAAATTTATTCCTTCATTTTGTCGACATATTGCTTTTCTATAAAATGTTTGATCGCTCGAGTTATTCAGAGGAGAGTTATAGAAGTCGGAATCGAATTTAATAAGACCCACGTCACCTATTTGGTGTAGTGGTCTCTCATAAAGGCCAAGGGTGTTGTGCGTATGATTTCTATTAGGATAAACAAAATTTCTATTTGTTCGGGTCTGATGAGCACTTGGCAAATCATTTACTGAATGTCAGACGTCATGCGACTTATGGCACATGTGGAACAATCAAATCTTATTCATATTTTTTCATTGAAATATATAATTAGATAGTTATTTATTAAATAAAATAACAATGTTACTAGGCACCACAAACCACGTTGATACACTAACAGACACGTAAAGTAGTGAGTGTCAGTAGTCCGTGACAGTATAAATATTGAGAGGGGAACGCTGATTCGGAAATAGCCGACCAGACGCAGAGCTGGCCGACTGGCACGTTCGCCACGTCCCATTAGAACGATTTTACTCCCAACGCGTCATTGGGTGTTTCACTTGAAAAAAAGATCATTCGCTTCAACTGCACAAATAATTTTAATTTGAAATAGTAACATCTCAGAACCTGAATATCGAATTGCTACAACATATCGGTACATATGCTACATCATTACTAAAATTATACTAAATCACCTTGAATTATCCTTACACATAGATGAAGTAGATAATATTGATAAATACAACATATATATATTATTCAATTATAAATCTATTTCCAATTGTACTGTCGCTATCAGAAAAATAAATTTAGTCTGTGGGAATAAAACGTTGACATAGGCATATAGATATGCAAATTACGCCATTCCAAAGAGGTGAATAATTGGTCATCATCACTCTCTAATCTCGTTATTAATTGAAGAAGAAGGTTCATTTATTTTTACAATAAATATGTCTTTAGAATCAATTATTAGCAAAGCCAGACTAAATAAAAAAAGAGAAAATCGTATGACATAATATGATAGTAGCAATAGTTGATAAGTTTAAAAAAAATAGGTAGAAAGAACTAATTTAGGAACCTAATGAAAGACTAAAGATAATGTTATATTGGAAATAATGAAAGAGAGAGAAAGGAAATATCTTAGTAAAATAATTAAATGGCATTCAGTAACCGGATACCGTTTTAAAGTAGTACAATGGATATGCAAAAATTATTACCATAAAATGTGTTAAAATTTCAAACCCCTTAGTTGTTGCAATCGAGTCATCATATAAAAGCGACGTGTAATCTCGTCATTCATACCACAATGTTTGAAAACAAAAGTTTTCAATCAGTGCGTCCTATCCGTAATGACCTACGGAGTTGAGACCTGGACACTCACGGAAGGGCTGGTCTACCAGTTCAAAGTCGCTCAGCGTGCTATGGAAAGAGCTATGCTCGGAGTTTCTCTGAACGATAGGATTCGTTATGATAGAGAACCAAAGTTATCGACATAGCGTAAAGAATTAGCAAGTTGAAGTGGTAGTGGGCCGGCCATATCTCGCGTGGAACCGACAACCGCTGGAGTAAACAGGTTCTTGAGTGGAGACCGCGACTCGGCAAACGTAGTATAGGCCAGATGGGATGACGTTCTGCGAAAGACTGCAGGCAGATGCTGGATGAAGCTGAAGACAGGGCCCTATGGCGCTCATTAGGGGAGGCCTATGTCCAGCAGTTGACTACTGCAGGCTGATGATGATGATGTGTAATTACATCACTGCATATCTAATCATGCAAAAACGTGTACCTACAAATTCTAATGATGATAAAAAAGCTGTAAAAAGCTGTAAAGATGTATACCACTGCTGGGCGAAGGCGCTGGCTCAATCACCACGCCAGCCCACGACGTATTAGTAATTACAAACGTCGAGAAATTCACAGCTCTATATTTTTACCACGTTGATTATGACCTATTCAGTTGACAACGTCAGTAGTTTTGCCAAATTAGAATTAGTAAATGAAAAGTCTAATTAACAAAAACATAAATTTAGTTGAATAGATCAGTTTCTGGACATTTGTCTTAACAATTAACAGCTTGTTCGTTTTTTAGCTATTTTCTTAGGTAACGCCAAAGGCGCAAGTTTTTGGCCAGTAGACAGGCAGCTATGCATTATTAAAATTTATAATCTAACCGCTTTAACAATTCGTCCTCCTCAAAATATCTTACGGTACGGAGTGCTTTCATGTTTTAATACTTTAACTAATTCTTGGTTAATTTATAAATGGCCGAGCTTCCATCGGTGTCTTACAAAAAGAAGGATATATCTAGGTAAACTTGGAAAGTAAAACATTATAGAAACATAAAATTTCAACCAAATGTTATTACCAAGAATTGCCCCTTTTTAGTATATTATTGTTTTGAGCTTCAATCTCGTCAAATTGTTGAAGAACTGGTTAAGGCAAGAATTCTCAGTCTAGAGCATCGGCGTAAGGTAGCTTGCCATTCAGTGTGTTACAGGTTATCAAGAGAGTGTGCACAGAAATTACATGATTTAATATGGCCAAACCCGTTCCATCGTCAGCCTCATCTTTACTTGCCATCATGTGGGAACGAGACAAAGTGCATACCTAATTTCCACCGTGTAAGCCACGAGCTAGATGAGTACACACTGGCTAATTCCCAAATCCGATACACGGCAGCGAATCAGAGAATTTCATCACATTTTTTTTTATATCATACAACAGTAAATAAGGTTATTCGGTTCTTGGAATGACTGAAAGAAATAAAAATACGCCCTTCCTTCAAACGGTTGTAAATCAATTAATTATAGAGCCCAAATTGTTGGGTGAACGGTAACTGACACGCCAATTAGCGGATACCCGCACTATCAATTAATAGCAATATAGATTCCACCCGTGTAAACATGGTGAGTCATGATTCACTTAAACTGTACCTTATAGACGTAGGTACAAGCATAATCTATAATAAACATCAACTAACATCCGCCCTAAATCTTCTACGGTGCAGAAATAATTTTGTGCGTTATGAAAAAAATTAAGCATTCTACATTTAAAAATAAGTATGTAATCATTTTGGATAAATAAGTTGAAATTTTATTTTAAACTTACTAAAATAAAATAAAATCCTATGTATTTACAAATTTTGTGTAAAAGCTACATTTTTCCTTTCCAAAGGACAGAACGCAATTTTCCAACCGCCAATGTTTCTTGGGTCAACTTATGTAAAAAAGTTTTAATTTCTATGTCCATGATAATATAACTGGCATAGTTAAAAATAAATATAGGATGCTATAATAAATAAACACACACTTCATTTAATAACTTTGTTAATTCAATGTAATAACAGTTAACAATAGTGTTACTTATTAATTATTCAATCAAGAATGTGATAAGGGATTAAAATGATGTCACTAAAAATGTGCTGTCAATTTTATTATTCTATTTCTATTTTCGTATAACAGTATCAACTATTATAGTCATTTAAACGTTTTGAACTTCGATAAATTTCCGTCTATGTAATTAAATGAAGTCAAGGATTCTACGATTAAAATACCTTGAAAAGAACCTAATAATATAACGTTAACGGTTACTACTCAGTAATTATCAAAAAGGTCAGTGTGAATAGCATTCGATAGGTATTGTACATTTTTGTTACATTCAAATGTATCACTAGAAAAAGTATTAGGTAACATGAATTTCAATAGATGATGACTAGAATGTCCTTATCCTTTATCCTAACCTTAATCCTTTTTTAATTATTTATTATACTTCTTTTATCCATCATCTCACTTGATCTTAAGTAACGATGTGGCCCAAGATGTTCACACGCTAAGCCTAATGGGAGGATCGGCTCTCAAGTACAGCTGCCAGAACACAGCTATAGATGCTTGGATGCAGATTTTCATTGCGATATATATATATAAAGAAATATATTATGTTAATTTTATGGAACGATTTTTACCTATAACGAATAATGATGTGAGCTGAACGAATGATGATAGCTACTATAAATGATACTGTATTGAGTAGGGTGGTGAGTTATCTTCAAGGGGGTTGGCCGACGACATGTCCGGAAGACTCAATTATATAATATCAAATATTATAATAAGCGTAATGAGTTGTATCTGGAACGTGATTGTGTAATGTGGGGATATCGCATAATCGTACCATCAGTACTTCGGGAAAATGTGTTTAAACAATTACACCCGGGTCAAATGGGTATAGTCAAAAGTAAAGGTATCGTTCATAGTTATGTGTGGTGGCCCGATACTGATATCGATTTAGAGCAGATATGTAAGCAGTGTGAAACTTGCGCAGCAGAACCATAAGCCCCATGGCCTAATCATATTCAATCGTGGTCTAGGATCCATCTAGATTTTCTAGGCCTTTTTAATAGTAAGATGTTTTATATATGTATATATATATATAATGTAGGTATCAATTTATATTATAAAATAGAGTCCTCCGTCGCGTCTATCTATCTGTCTGAACGCGATAAACTCAAAAACTACTGAACGGATTTTCGTACGGTTTTCATCAATGGACGGAGTGATTCCTGTGGAAGGTTGAGGTGTATAATTCATTAAGATTTTGTCATTATACCGACTGGGAGTTGCACAGGCGTACGCCAAGTAAACCCATAGAGTTATATTATGTATTATTCTGCTACCCGTGCGAAGCCGGGGCGGGTTGCTAATACTTCTATAAAATATAATAAATATTATCTTGATATGAAATTATAAATATACTTAAAATATATTGTAGTTTAAATTTAATTATATAAAAATAGCTTTTCTCCGCAGACACTCCCGCGTTAAATTTGGATTGTACGTGCCTGTTTCATACGTACGATAACTACGTGCTTACACATTGCCAAATTGGTTGACGTTTATGTTCATTGCTCAGCTCCAAAGAGTTGTAGCCTATAACCTTCATCGATAAACATTCTGTAAACAACAATAAAAGATATATTATTGTTTAAATTTATCTGAAATTTAAAAAAAAGTAATCGAAGATTTGATGTAAGTGAAACGACAAATCATCACATATTATACGAGATATAATTTACTTGTACATCGTACATAGCCCGGGAAACTGTAACTATAATAAATGCTAACTTTCACCTAGTTATCTGCGCTTTCATTATGGTTTTCATTATTTTACTGAAGTAAAACAAAGTATTGAGTAATATTAATAATTATTTGATTTACATTACACTATATAGAGCTAAAGCTTTATAATATAAACCAATATTATAAAGCTCGAGAGGTTGTTTATTTGAACGCGCTAACCTCGGGAAGTACCAGCCAGATTTGAAAAATTCTAGTTGCATTTTTAAACGGCTTCAAAAAATAGGTGGAGGTTCTCGATTCGAATGTATTTCTTTGATGAATGTTCAGCCATAACTTCTTTATTTATGAACCGATTTAGATGATTCATTTTCGTTGGGCTCGAGACTGGTCCCATTTCATTGGCATTGGACCTTCGACTTCAGAGATACACCAGGAACATCCTTAACATAATTGAAGTTGTTTTTTTTTTGTTAAAATTGTCTTGTGTAGCTTATTTCTAGTGGAACGTTATATGCGATTTTATTTATATGGAGTAGTGCAGTAACTATGGACATCAAGCAATCTGGTAAGCTGTTGGGAAGTACGAGAAATGGTACAATGGTAGGCAAGACACGCGATGAAGAGTAGTGTGATTAAACTGAACACGGGTGAACCGTAGGGCACAGCTAGTAAAGCTATAATAGAATTGAAAAAGATAATATTTAATTTAACAATACTATGATACGTAAGTTGTCATAGCTCAAGTAGCGAGTGCTACGGACCGTAGCAGATTCACAAGTAGCAACACTACGAATCGTAGCATAAATTGCACAAAGAAAATACGATACGTAACATTATGTAAATAAATCTGCGTCATAAATTGTTACTTCCAGAGTATAAATTTTAAGTTTTAAAATATTGCAAAGAAAATACAAAGTAATATGTAGTGGTATATTGATTGGGAAAGTACGCATAAAGTAAAAGGAATAACTTTATTATATTGTAATCATCCTCTCAGTCAAAAGACGTCCACTTTTTTTTGAACATAAGCCCCCCCTAAAGATCACCAAAACGACTGATCTTGCGCTGCTTGCATTCAGCGACTTCCTGCAACTTTTACCTTGTGGAGGGTCTGCCCATGCTGCGTCTTCCGGTACGAGGTTGACAACTCGAGAACTCTATAGCCTCATTGGCCATTCGTTCATGAACTACGTACCAAGGCCACTGCTACTTAAGTCTACATATTGTTATAGCTATATCGATGACCCCAAATCTTCTACGGATTTCTTTATTTTTGATTAGATCACGCAGAGCAACTCCGAGGTTAGCCCTCTTCATTGCCCGTTGTTTGACCTTGAGCTTTCTTATGAGGCCCATAATTAGCGACCTCGTCTCAGTACTATATATAATTACTGGCCACACATATTAGTCAAAGACTTTCGTCTTGAGATACTGCAGTATCTTGGGCAAGAAGATGTTACGTAGCTTCTCAAACGCTGCCAAGTAGAGTTGGATTCGACGACTAACCTCTTTCTCGAAGTTGGATAATTAGGTAAAAAGTAAAAAAATGAATATCGTAATTTATTTATCTATAATTATAATTAATCTATAATTCTAAACGTTATCGATCCTCATAAATTTTACGTATTAAAATTCCTTAACCGGCTAAGCGTTGACAGCAAAAATAACTTTCAGTGTAGTTTGACAAATTGCTTTTAATTTGTTTTAATTAGTTAGCGATGGAAAGCAGTGAAAACAACTTCGCAGCCGAGAAAATTCGTGAGGAGGTGCTTGACGATGTAATGAATACTCCGTTGTTGTAGCAACATTTTATATTAACTTACTACTCATTTACGATGATAGGGGGGTTAAATAAATTTCTTAAGAAAGCCAACATTACTTGCATGTGGTGACCCTGCTGAGTAACGAACGAGGAAATGACGATAAAGTAGTCGTAAGGCTATATAGCCTAATTGAGTTAAGACCACCAATAATTTGGTGAAAACCTCATCATAATGATTCACTTATGTGCGTCGCGATTCGAGGTTTGCCGTGTATATCCAGTTTCTATTTACAAAAGCTGATATGAATGATGCAAGGATGTTTTCTTCTGAACAGTCCGGTGAAAAGTATTTAAAAATGTTTAGAATATCTTACCTCTAACCAATGTCAGTATACCCAACGGCATTACCAACACTGCGACCAGTAGATCAGTAATCGCCAACGACATCAGAAAGTAATTGGTCACATTCTGCAACCTCCTTTCCAAGTATATCGCCAGGCAAACCAGCACGTTACCTGCAGCTGTACCCACGACCAACATCAAAGCGACTAACGCCCACCAGTTGTTAACTCCCTCCGTACTTATATGTGTTGTATTGTGGGTGCTATTGAATTCAACGGTGAAGTTAAATTCGTACACGTCAGCGAATTCAGGGACGATATCAGTTGGGAAATTAAACTCTATTTCGTACATTGTTAGGTTGTTATTGCGTTTTCTCTCATTTTCGATGTTACGCTCATCTTATTTCGTATGTGTGCCATTTGTTTGTCTTCTCCATGTTTATTACGGGATCAATTCATCTGTAACAATGAGAAAGTGTTAATAAAATTGATCATTTTAAATAATTCAATTTTAATATACTGGAATATATATATACTGGAATATAATTATGTAAGTAAAGTAGTTATACTAAAAGAACTATGTTGGCTGCGAAGAGAAAGGAGTCCATCGTAAATCGATCTTGGTTTGTCTTGTTATAAGCCTTTCCACCTCGCATTCGCTAGATAGGTCAGCGGCTCTCAAAATAATTACTTTGTGGCACCCTCGTCGGTTAGAAAAAAATCGCGGAACAGTTTATTAGGTACCTTCACTTATGAAAAGAAGAGACAGTATTGTGCATTTCATACTTAGTTATCTTCAATGCGATAAATAAAAATGTTATTTTTTTTTATGTTTATGGCAAGTTTTATTTATTTTTCTCTGAAATCACTCAACTCAGAAGCTTTGTCTCTGTATTTTTTTATGTAAGCTTATTTCGCAAATGTAGACTTGCCTTGCTTAACAGCTTTGTTTTCTGAATACTTCTGCATTCAGATCTCATCTTGGATATTTTCACGGTTATTCTGTTTTAAGTTAATATCTTTGTCAATTTTGAAAGATTACCATGGCATACCATGGTACCTCTAGCATACACTCTCGGCACCCCAGGGTACCGTGGTACAGTTTGAAAACCGCTAATTTAGATATATACATGCTGATCTCAAAAGTCGACAAACCGAGCAAATTAGTTTTACTGAGTTTTCACTGTATGTACCCCTACCACCACCTACCTATATCTTGTTTTAAAATGTTTTTTATTTATTTGTTTGTCCTTTATGCATTCCTAAGCCATTCCTTGGATAACGATAAAATTTTGGTAAGTTGTCATGCGCACACCCGCTAAGGTTCTATACCTATTAATACAACTAGTCTACAATAGGTGACGCGTTAGTCGTTACGGTAATATAGTCAAAGGGTAAAAGCTATTATAACACAAATAAGAGCTATGAAATGATATGTCGAACAAAGATATTTTTATATTAGTGAAGTATCGTTTTAAGGTAGGACCGCACTAAACGGAATTGAACTGCAGCGGGGCGACGCTACATTATTCAGTATATCTCACCTGAACTGCAGCGGCGCACGATTTCTAGGAAATTTGTATGTTAGTTCTTCGGCATCATCCCAACAAAATGGACGAATGTGACTTATACAATATAAAACTTACTACTCTATTTATTTTATTGGTTAATTGTAAAATAGTTTTAGCGTTCGGGCACAATCTCACCTGATGTTAAGTAACGATGTGGCCGAGATTAGTAACACGTAAAACCTAATAGGAGAACTAGCTCTCAATTTCACCTTTTTGTTTTTGTTAGTACTGTTTATGTTATGTCCATTTTGTAAGAAATATAACTACTCGAAAAGAGTTGTGATTTGAATGAAATGTAGTGTCGCGCAGTTTGCTATACCGCGACACTGGTATCGGAATTGCGCGACACGGCACGCCGCGACATAAGTTGGTCAAGTATGCCGTCATGCAATTTCCGTTCTCGCTCAACAGCAGTGGAGTTCGGCTCAGTGTGGTCTTACATTTTAACAACCAACTAACATTAATTCATAGACAGCACACCTGATCAACATATATGAACGAGTGACAGCGAGGAGTTAGAATATACTTGTACACAGACAAATGTATATCCATTCATATTACAATGATCAGCGTTATTATTGGATGTTAAGATACAATAAAAATTACTGTGTTGTTTTATGAAACCATAATGCAAATGAAACTTAAAAAAAAATACGAATTATTGAAGACATGTTACCTACATTCTTTAATAACACACATTAACATATATAATGTTCCGAATTTACGATATAATCCTTGACTGCACGGCATAAAATTAAATTGTATTTGCAGCTAAAGTTTCTTTAAACTTTACTTGCGAAATTTCCAATTTCGAGAAAGAGGTCAATCGTCGAATCCAACTCGGCTGGGCAGCGTTCGGGAAACTACCTAACATATTCTCGTCCAAGATACCGCAGTGTCTCAAGACGAAAGTCTTTGACCAGTGTCTGTTGCCAGTGATTACATATGGAGCTGAGACGTGGTCGCTAATTATGGGCCTCATAAGAAAGCTCAAAGTCACTCAAAGGGCAATGGAGAGGGCTATGCTCGGAGTTTCTCTGCGTGATCGAATCAGAAATGAGGAGATCCGCAGGAGAACCAAAGTCACCGGCATAGCCCGAAGAATAGATAACTTAAGTGGCAGTGGGCTGGCCACGTAGCTCGTAGAACAGATGGCCGATGGGGTCAAAGAGTTCTCGAGTGGCGGCCACGTACCGGAAGACGCAGCGTGGGCAGACCCGCCACAAGGTGGACCGACGACCTGGTAAAGGTTGCGGGAAGCCGCTGGATGCGGGCAGCACAGGACCGGTCGTTGTGGCGATCTTTGGGAGAGGCCTATGTCCAGCAGTGGACGTCTTTCGGATGATGTAATGTAATGCGACATGCGATAGATGAACGAAAAATACTAGGCCGAAAGAATAAAAGTTTCATTTTATAAAATATTACACATAAAATGCCTACCAAAAACATACATAGGACGCTTGATATTTTTATATTAAATTTACATATAGGTAATAAAAAAAAAACATAGTGCTTTTCCGATATTGAAATGTTTCGCCTAACACTAAACCTACGCATTACGCAAAGGTTAATAGGGATATAGGCGACAGGAATATATGGGAAAGAAGTTTTCCTTGTATTTATAGCTTCGCTGAAACTTGAATCAGTCGTTTACGTAACTGTCACAGGATTTGAGTACCATAATTATAACAAAACAAGTTCATACTTCATTTCATTTTGATTATATAAATTCAATATGATGGGAAAAGACATAATAATTAAAGTATGTAATTATTTTAATATTCCTCTAATATACACATGTAATTTGGAAAATAAACCGAATATTTCACGGTTATTAGTACGTAAGAATGCTTCTGATACAATTATATTCATATTAACATTAATAAATGTCATGTTAATGTTATTACATCTGTAATGTTGTATAGTTTCATAAATATAAAAAAATCATAATATAGACTTTATATACATATATATATATATATATATATATATATATATATATACTGCATTGTTTAAAAATAAATAGAAATAAATTAAGTTTTTGCTAACGGAATAATATACTGTTTTAATATTAACAATCAATTTAATAGAAAAAGTATTATTTTCATGAACATTTTATACGTAATAATTTTATTATATCTTTTATATTAATATTATACTGTCGTAAACATAAATTTCGTTATAATCACAATCGTCTTATATTGTTTTTTTTTCAATGTACACTGCAATAGCAAAAAATTGTTATTGAACTTTGTACAAAACTGTACCCTACCCACGTGTTTTAAAACCCAAATCTGTAACGCTAAAAATAGCTTCCACGGAGTAAAAATATAAATAATATTATTTCCAGTAGAAAATTGTTCCAATTGAGGCAATAAAATAAAAAAGAAACTTATTTATAACCTTGCCATTAATAAATATTAAATTGTTTATGCAATGAATTCTAATTGCTAGAGCGCTAGGACGACCTTTCAAAAGATTTCATTTCGATTCCCATAATAAGTTTGAAGTTTGTACCCATAGTGTGTATGGGATTCCATTACTTTCATATATTTTATGGGATATTGAATTGATTTAAATATTTACTGGTTTTATTTATCGTAATAAGAATATAATTTAATGTTCCTTTTGTTCGTGTCTATACAGTTATGCTTTCTATTTATATGTGTTAACATATACCATTTTATCATATCAAATCCCATAACAAAATATGATGTATAAATTTGTGAATGTTTTTTTTTGTATTTAACTTTTTCTGTACAATACACCGAACATTTGACAACTAAAGTTTAAAACGTTATTTGTCATACTTGACATTGGCGAAACTGCTCACATAGGCAGAAGTCATAATTAAAAAAGAGTAGGTACCTATGCCACATGTGCCTATATGAGCATATGTCACACTATTGAAAAAAATATATAACAGACCTCGTGACACAGTTGTAGTACGCCCATCTTTACTATTGAGCTGAGAGATCGTAGGTTCGATCCCCGCATATGACGGCCATTTGTGTGATAGAATAATTGTCAGTTATGTGTCTGGGTATTAATTATCTATAGGTATGTATATGTATGGAATATCAGCTGTTCAATTACCATAATACAAGCTATACTTAGTTTAGAATTAAATGATCATGTTTGAAATATTGATAATATAAAAAAAACTTATTCATTATTCCACGCCCCTGTATTCCCATATTCAAATGTGTCGTCACTAAACATCGGATAAGATTGCAAACGTTAATTTAAGACACAAAAAGCCAGGCTTTTGCTAAAGGAGATCAAATTTAATATGCAGTTTAGAATGAATTATAGCATGATTCGTCGTCAGAAAGCCCCGAAAAAGGGATCTTCGCAAGCCTGATTCTTACTAGCAAACTAAATTAACTTTTATATACACATATGTATGTAAATTCTTTGGCTATACCGTTTAGAAAGAAAATTAAATTTAATGATATTTATTTCTATATAAAATTTGCTTTGTATGCCTTGGAAAAATCTTAAAAGTCTTGCCTCAATACATTTTATTCCAAACGACAAACATATACGAAATATACGTTAAGACAAAAACAGAAACGGCTCCTTGATAAAATATAACTGGTTATAAACTGAAGATACAAATATATTTATTGGAAATGTTAAAAAAAAAAAATTAAAAAGAAGAAGGTCATAAGTATATCACATCATCTAAAATTTTTTTTTTTCTTTTTCATTAATAAAGCCTCAGTAGTAAGAATATGATCAAGTTGTTACAGATAATAAATAAAAATATTGTGTACTTATTTTAAAAATTACTTAAAAATAATTATTGGCGAGAAATGATTTCCTTATTTGAATCTTGATATACCTGATATGATGTATGATATGATATGATATACTTGACTTGAATATACTAACTATGTTTATCTACGTGTATAATACAGTCTATAAAATTAAATTAAATAGAAGTGCCTGTTTGTAATGACAAAATAATAGACAAAAAATAGAATAATGACAAAAAATGTCTGTTTGCTTGTTGACGGTTGAACTGATTTTGACGATACTTTTACTGACAGATAGCTGATGTTATAAGGAGTTACTTAGAAAATAATTAGGGTTCCACACAAATACATATAATTCGTAAAAACGATGATTTTAAATGGCTTACGCTGAATCATAAGAGATATATCAAATTAATGGAATATAAAATTGTAGATCTTAAAAATACCTACAAAAAAGTCAGTGAGAGCATATGCTCATGCTCATATCGACATATATATGTCGATCAACCAAAATAGGCAATTTCTTTTAAAATAACCGGGAGTGGGGATAGCATGATTCGCGCGTGTGCTCCTTGACGGCATTCGTTAGCGCAACCGCGGTCACAGCTCAATAGCTGAGTTAAATAAGACTATGAACGAAGATTTGGCCAATGAATGGAAAGCCTATTGAACCTACTTCTATCTATCGTACCGAAATGAAACTTTGTATGTGTACGTAGTTCGGATGACAAAATTATAATTTGTTATCATGGAGGTGATCTGATGATGGAGCCAGGAGGTGGATAGTGGCATACTTCAGTGGCTACTAGTAAACCCCTCGAGTTTAGGCTCATATGATTTGTTTTGACAAGTCCAATAGTTGCTTGGTAACGAGATGTTATTATCAGACTAAAAAGTTTTATAATTTTTAGTGCGTAGTTAAAGCGTGTTTTTGGTTCTTTAAACAATTTAAACTTATTATATACAGGATAAATTTCTACGTTTATATTTTTACTTCTAACGTCTTCGAGATTGCGACAAATGAAGAGATACTTCACATATTGTGAAAATAATCTTAATAAGTAAGAAGAAGTTCAATGCTCGAGGTCGTGACATGACTTTTTGTTTCTCTGTCTGCGAAAATAAGTTTATATTAACTACTTGATGCATGATTTATTTGACAGTTGCGAAGTTATTGCAATGTTGTTTCTGAAGAAAAACTTGAGCTTTATTATTAGATTGTTTTATAGTAGATAATATTTATTTATTTATTTATTGTCACATGAACGACACATTCACAAAATATCGAATTAACAATTAATCATTCACAAGTTTGTGAATTGTATCTTTATTGATATGCACATCTTATTATTATATGCCACAACACAGCGCATCAATTTTTAAAATAAGTTAAAAAATTAAGTTAATAATCAAGTTCGCGGCAAATTAAAGAGCGTATAATTGATATAATTTAGAACGTAAATTCCAAAATGAGCAATAAAAGATGTCAATATCGTTGTATAATTCTTTAAGACGACTCAGAGGTGAGCAAATGTTAGTTCTGATATGTGTTTTAGAAAAGGTTCTTTGAATTCGAAATCTTGCAACCTTTCTAAGAACATTTAAATTTAATTCTTGTTATACATCAGGGACCATAATAACTCTATTAACAAGCTTATCTAAAATAAACAAGGTCGAAATTCGTACGTCTATTGATATATGACTGATTGTGATATGACAAAGTGACGTCATTTTGCCGATAATAAGCACGGTACAGTTGAAAAACAACGGCGATCATCGAGAAATCGACACTCCATCGCCGGTTGTTGATGTCATACCGGCTTGCAAGTTCTTGGATGGTTAGATATATATTATAGCTGAACCCCTAACGCGACAAACCAAATGAAAGTCACTATGAAGAATTTGTACCATCATACGTACCGCCTAGATTTATTATTGGGTTTACACGGTCTGATTCCGGAACGCAACACTCCTAAGCGTGTCACTAATGTGCGTGATACACGAAATCCAGTAAGACACAATTCTTATGTCTTATCAGTCAGGTTCTCCATGATCTTTGTTATTTCATTATATCCAAAAAAATGTATACTGAACTCCAAATAATATTTTCTAACGTGAGGTTAACGTTATATTTATGTCGTCTAGTCGCCAAATTTATAACCATCGTTCGCCACTTAAAATCCGTGCCCGTTGGGACGGATCCTTTATTTGCAGAAAAAAAACCTTTTAAGTAGTAATTTTTAAAGGTCGTTTTTATCTCGGGCACGTCGGCCGATGCCGGGTAAAGAAGCGTTTGCGGAAAAGTCAACATAAATTATTTAGATTTCTGGGTTCGGATGAGTGCCTTTCTGGATTTACTTGTTAAATGCAGTGGATATTTTTAAACAACTTTACCTAAAATATACAACATCTAATTAGTTTGTACCGTCTGCGGAAAAGTCAAAATAAATTATTTAGATTTCTGGTTACGGATGAGTGCCTTTCTGGATTTACGTGTTAAATGCACTGTATATTTTTAAACAACTTTACCTAAAATACACAACATCTAATTAAATTGTTTACACGAATATGGTGGAGAAAAAAGAAGGGTCATGATTTCAGTCGCGATGTATGTATGTATGTTTATCTGTTCCCGCATATCTTCTAAACCACCTATTATAATTTGAACCTACCTTTTGTAAATGAGGTATTGTAAAAAGCGTCTTGATATTCTGCTGCTTATAGGTTATGTGACGTCGCACTGAGTTTAATATGGCGCCCTTTAGAGGACATAAAATATTGTATATTTCTTTTTTTTTGTAATGTTCCGTGTTGTTTGTCAAATGTAAGGGCTTAATCAGCACATTTCAAAAAAATATAGATCATGGTTTATAGAGTGCCTTGTTTTCCGTAGTTCGTTGTAATTTTTAATCTTATCTAGTTGTTAAATTGTATGTTATGTGGACCGACGTGAGTTCGAATCCTGAGCCTGTGGTTTCGGTGAAGGAGAACATCGTTATGAAACCATAGCATGATGGTAGGGTATAACCTAATACCCGCCTGGCTAGCTACCACCATCAAGTTGAAAATCTGTCGCCGAGCGCCTATAGGTGTGTTCACGAAATTGTACTTGAGGCCAGTTCCTTCAATAGGCTTAGAGTGTTCCCATCTTGGGCCACATGGTCACTTAATATCAACTGATATTGTGGGCAAGCACTAAAACCAAATGAACAAAAAAAAAAGAATTAGTTAAAAACTTTGCCCGTGTTTTTAAAATACGTAATAAATTACGTAATGGTATTAGATAAAAAAAGTATGTGATGTGATCTTAGGACAGTCGGGTATATTGCCCTAGTATCCATCCAATTGTAGATGTATGTAGCATATTAATCAGCTCAAAATAATAGGAAATAATCTATACATATTATAAAACTCAACGTCTCTCTATCTGTCTGTCCGTTTATGTCCATTCACGCAAAAACTACTTATCCAATTTACATGTTTTTTATTTTAATTCATAGCTATATTATCTGGCCAGGTTATAGGATATATACATTATTAGATAAAGTAACATACGAAATAAGCAGTGAACAGAATGGTGAATCGATTCGGAAAAAAAAGACGCATTTGGGGCGCTTAAACGGCTTACGTTCAGTAAACCATACGAGATAACTATTGTTCTACATAATTGAAGATCCTAATAGGACCTACAAAAAAATCAGCGATAGTATATATGTAACTTCTAAGGATCACTCACATTAAGCATTTTTGTCTTTCGTTTTTTGAGAGGGGGCAGAATGATTCGCGCGTGCTCTTGACTGACGGTATTCTGTAGACTACGCAAGCGAAGCCGCATAGCTAGTATAGCATAGCTAGTAATATTATAAATGCGAAAGTAACTCTGTCTGTCTTTATATTTGTTACCCTTTCACTACTAAACCTCTGTACCAGTCGCAATGAAATTCGGCATAGATGTAGCCTGGGTCCAGGAGAAGGACAAAAATGTCGACCGAATAACCTATTTAACCTACATATTACTGTTTAATTCGCACTGTGAATTGAAAATAACTCTGAATTTATAAAAAACATAAAAGAAAATTCTAAAACGATTCAGTCTATGAACATAAAATAACAATATTTATCAAAATTTTAATTAATAAAATGAAGAAAGCCTGACACAGAATCTTTATTACATACCTATTATCTATGCAAATTTCTTTAATAACAATTTAACGACATCAAGTTTCGTGTCTAATACGGCTTTATTTTGTTTTACGGTTATACCCGCCGTGGAGGAATTCCGTTTAAATTGCTACGTAAATTCAAATAAGAGTAAAAATATCTCATGTTTTATAGCATTCAGACGCAATCTGTGGATGTCTATGGTACTCGAAACCATAGTAATTAAACGGTTGCCGAGATTCTCTCGAGATCACGAACATGCTCGTTCTAGTGGCAAAACGGTAATATAATCTGCACCGATTGCAAGTACCGTTTCATAGCTAGTTTATTTAAACTAAATTAATTGTTCAAGTATAAGTTAGTACTATATTGAAATATACATATATAAGCGAAAAAAAAACATTAAAATATCAATATTATTTCATTTTTATTCAACTATGTATAAAAGTAATAAAATATATTTCAATGATTCATTATAAGTTTAAATTTAGTTTTATAGTTCATATTCACTTAAACTCGCTGATATTATACGAATATCATATAAAGTTAGCATAAGAAATCACGCTGATACATTCACTACACTCACACACATGTAAAGTAGTGAGTGTGTGCAGTAGATAGAGATGAGTTCAGTATAAATGTTAAGAGGGGAGCGCTGAGCCCGAAAGAACTGACTGACGCGACGCTGGCCTAATGGCACGTAGTTACGTCTCATCAGAACGCGTATATTCAGGAATATATATATTAGACGTGTCACATCAAAAGCTAAATTTAAATTTTCAAACTAATGACTCAGTGATTTAGTGTTTTCGAAAACTGCGTCGATCGACCCTACAGTGAGCCTGTGCTTTCAGTGAAGGAGAACATCGTGATGAAGTCATTCCATGGTGGTAGAGCATTTTCTAATACTCGCCTGGTTAGCTACCACCCTCAAGTTGAAAATCTGTCACCAAGCACCTATAGAAGACTGCACTTAAAAGCCAGTCCTCCGTTTAAGCTTAGCGTTTTATCGTCAAAAATCTGTAAAGAATAATAAATAAACTACATTTTATAAAGTGTCGATAAGTATCTAAAATTTGTGTGTTTATTGCCATTTTTTATGGTTCTTAAAACCACAGTACGCGAATTATTCTGAAGAAAATATTTAACATGAATTCACCCTTAAAATAAGCCTAATAACAATACATTATCACAAGTCGCGTGTCAAATTTGGCACTATCACACCTACGACACTTTACGCTTTTAGTTTTGTTGCGTGATTTTTCCTAATTATCTACATGTAACATTAGATTATACGAACGGGCATACTAAACCTTAAAGGTGGGGCAAGCCAGGCCAATAACCATATAATTTCGTTTAGATATATAAAGGTAACAGACACAGTATACATATCTATCTATACTATTGTCATAAAAAAGTTAAATTTGAATGTTTGTAGGAGGTAATCTCTATTGGTCTCTAATGCTCTATTGCTAGTAACATATTTTAATTATATTCATCGTCATGACCATCATCATCACCTTTTGGAAGTCAATTGCAGGAAATGGCCTCTTCCAAGGTTCATCATAGGATCCGATCAACGGCTTTCCGCATGCAGTCTCTTCCAGCAGTCTTCCACAAATCGTCGCTCCATCTGTTTGGTGGCGTCCAGCACTTCGTTTGCCAAAACGGTGTCTACACTCCAAAACTCTTTTACTTCATCGGCTATCGGTACTGCCACTGCTTGCTTACTTTTTGCGATGCTGGCCAGCTCCACCGTGAGTGTTCACGTCTCAGCACCGTAGGTCATAACAGGTAGGATACACTGGTTGAAGATTTCCATCTTCAAGGACTGTGTATTGACAACAACATGAATTGACGCACTTTTCCATATACCGCTCAACCAAGCTGAAGCTGTATTTCTTTTTCGAGGTTGTTTTTGTGTAGTTTATGATCTGACCGAGATATGGGTGTTGATCAACAACTTCAAGAATCATGCTATCTACAGATATCGGTTCCAGTACTACATGACTATTGAACATGACCTTGGTCTTAACCAAATTCATCCAGAGAATGACCTCCAAAGAAGCAAAATTAAGGCTGTTAAGTCTTTGTTGTAATTAATATAGCGATTTTGACATAGATTACAGATCTCTCGGTGTTCACCTTGGTTTTTGGATTGATCAAGCATAATTCCATCATTTTACCGTGCTACTATAAAAATACATTGAGCAGCCATAGCAGGAATCAGCTGTAATAACTTTCCAAAAAAGAGTACAATTACTCACAAAAGATCTACTGGTGTAAAGTAACTAGAAAACCCTCTATAATCATTCCCCAGTAAATCCAACCCAACTAAATCGTAACATTATCTAGGGAATTTGGAAATAAAAATCGAGTGGAAGTTAGGTACTCGCTGCCTCCCCCGGCCCTCGCTATTTGATATTTAAAAGGTTCCATTTTCTTACTAGATCCACGTTTAATATTTTACTAGCTTTTACACGGCCGCTTCGCTGGGCGTGGAAAATAAAACTAACAGAGATATTATTCATGTCCTATACCGCGACACATCGACTTCTATGCCCAATTTCATTAGAACCTGTCTAGCTCTTTGAGTGTGATTGATGGACAAATATTCATTCAAACGTTCACATTAATAATATATACTAGCTGTACCCCACGGTTTTATTTTGTTAAATTTATTTAACCATCTCTTCATCGCGCTGCCAAGCTGAAAACGCACCCGTAACGCTATCGTTGTTCCCACTTTCCGTATTAGCCTACAGCTGGCCAGATTGCTGGATGTTTATGGTTTCTGCTCCGCTCCTTAAAATTGTAGCATGAAGTTATATAGCCTATAATAAATGGGAAAAAATATTTTCTCTAGTATTTTCAGAGATCTTACAGTAATAAAAACATTTTCTGTACACACTCCAGATCGGTATGTGTGACTTCCAAATCATAAAATATAATCAGAAATATAAATAAACCTTACAAATTTTGTTAAATACTGTACGTTTCTTTTAGCGATCGATGTCTGATCTCTGTAAGTCAGAATAAATGATGTCCCTCTTCAATTCTTTTATAGTATCATTCTATATTTTAAATTGAAAAGGTTCTTCGAACCATTAAATACGATCTTTGTATACGACCTTCTTATTATATATATGAACGTAGAACAAGTTTGTCACACAATATTTAAATAATAAATGACCCAAAGACCTAAAGATGCCTTCAGAAAGCGACTGAAAACACAATAATACTTATTAATTACTTATTAATTAATAAATTACTTCAGTAATGGAGAAACAACTCAGGTGAAATAAATATATATAATTAAAAGATAAAAATGATTGATAAATAACAACCTTACAAATTACATTACATTACATTACAAATTACATTACAACATATCAAATTAATGTTATACATAATTGTAGATTTAAAAAAGTCACCAATAGCATATATCTATCTTTTAAGAATCACCCACAATAAGCATTTTTGTCTTCCGTCTTTTGAGCGGGGGCAGCACAATTCGCGCGTGCGTTCGACTGACGACATTCTGTAGGTCACGCGAGCTGAGCCGCGGGCATAGCTAATGTATATATAGTATAGAAATATATGGAGAATATTTGCCCGGGTGAAGCTGTAATAGCCGTTTGAGGCTTCAGGGCCCTTATTAGTATTAAAAAAAATGGAGAATATGATGTTTTTTATCTGGTAGCGTTTCTTACTTGGAACACTATAATATCAATTATATTATTTGTCTTAAAAATGATTTTATATATACACTATGTATATATAACTATGAAACATAGCTCATGTTGTTACTTTCTAATACGTTAAGGCATATATATGTATATGCATTTTTTTTTACCCTTCCAACGGCAATTCGGTTTTGTATTCACCTATCGTAACGCCTAAACTACTTATCTGATTTTAATGAATGAGGTGTCAATCGATACCTTATTACGGTCCGGGTGACGTAGGTTAAATTTTATACAAATCAAATTAATATTACGGATGTTAGATCCAAATAGTTCGGATGTCTAAATTTATTTCGTTGTCTTATCCAGTGAGATGTCAAATAAAAGAGGAGAAAATTAAGATTTCATAAATATAAATATAGTAAAGTATTAAATATAAATAAAATATAGCAAGCGACAGAAAAACTACACCACTACACAAAAAACTATACAAGAGTGTCTTTTATTAATAACTAGCTATGGCTGCGACTTCGTCTGCGCGGACTTCAGAATTGGGCCAGGACAAAAAGTATTCTATATTTTAATCCGGGTTGCAAGCTGTCTGTGTGCTAAATTTCATCTAAATCCATTTAGCCGTTTTTGCGTGATTGAGTAACAAACAAATAAACTCACTTTTGCATTTATAATATTATAAGTAAGGACTTTTTTACGTTAATATTTAAAATGTCAAAATTTAAATTTTAGATTAATATCTCACAGTTACGACCATATTGTGTATACACATAAAATGTTTAGAATTTGTACCAAAACTGGCGTCATATAAAGTTTACGTGCAAGCCATAAACTGGATGTACACTAAAGTAGTTGTGGAGTGCACGAAATATGTAGTTACAAAATAGCACACAATGTATTTTATATCGTGAATAATCGCATCAGAATAACCAATAGATACCACGCCTTACACAAATACCGATCCCTAGTATATATGTATACCAGTTAAGTAAATTGTTCATCTGATGTTGTAATTTTGTTGACCGTGCAGATTTGCTGATTTGTTACTGATTGTTATTTATTGTTAGAAAAAAAATCCTATATTTGACTACATACAGAGTTCCAAAGTCTATCTTCTAAGTAAATCCTTCTTCTCTAATGAGAGACCTAAAATGCTTTGTAAAATGCATGAAAAAGTATTTTTGTGAAGGGCGACTTAAGAAAGTTTTTAATTAACGGGTTTGTAAGAAGAAAGCTTAAGATCACTGAGAGGGCAATGGAGAGGGGTATGCTCGGAGTTTCTCTGCGTGATCGAATCAGAAATGAAGAGATCCGCAGAAGAACCAAAGTCACTGACAGCCCTCACAAATGCTGAACTTAAGTGGCAGGGCGTATAGCTTACAGAACGGATGGCTGATGGGGTCGAAGTTTTCGAGTGGCGACCACGCATCGTAACAGGCAGCTTGAGTAGAACCACCACAAAGTGACCGTCGAAGGAAGCCCACTGGATGCGAAGAACGCAGAATTAATTTTTTAGGCAATGTTTAGCAGAGTCCTATGTATTATTGGTAGTCTATGTATTAGTGGACGTTTTTCTGCTTCTACATTTCACTGTCACAGATGAATAGAATTGAAAAATAATCAAAAATACATATTTTTAAATAAATAAACTTATAAAAGCATGAGATAAAGTTAATAAATAATTCAAGGCTTACAGTAACCCGACCGGAGCCACAAATTTTAATGAAAATTGAAAATTAATCAATTTATCTTGACGGGTACTTGTAAGCTTTTATCAGTTTAGAGTTTCAACATTTAAATTCGAGTCGTTTTTCTTAACCATTGAAGTGTCTCAGTTTAATTTTGATTCATTTCATTTTAGTTGTGAATTTTATCATAATCAATTAATATTTTAAATTTATCTAATAATTCATAACTGATATACATAACGTTATAGTCGCAGAATAGTGACGGATTTGACAAATATTCAACTTTACGGGGCAGCCATTTCAAATAGTTATGTTAGTTTATTTCTAAATATAGATTTAGAATTAAAAACTAAATTATAGAATTATGAAAATTGGCACACAACCGATAAATATGGTTTGTTTTAAAATGGAATAAAATCACAACTTATAATTAATTATACAGTTTTCCAGAAAAGTCACATGCTTCATTTTACTTTGGAGTCAACACAGTCACATAGTATTATCCGACATTCTTCTTCGGAAAGTAATTTTTCTACGAATTACGGATATTACGATCTATCGATTTACTGAGTAATATTTTTTGTCGCATGTGTTATCTGTAATATTCTATTTAGGCCATGAGTAAGTAGGTAGGCAGGTGGTCGGTAAGTAAATAGGTAGGTTGATATCGTAGGCTTGGGGTAGGTAGGGTAGGGTGTCCTAAATAAAACACAGACTATTTGGTCTGGTCTTTGGACACTTTTTTAATGAATATAATAAACATTAAGCATAAACATTCAAACATTAAGTTTGAATTAAGTAATTATCAACATCATTATTTTTGTACTACACAGACTAAGAAGGCTATAACATTGAAGTTCTTTGGACTAGATTACTTCTTTTTTGGTAAATTACTAATCTAATACTTAAACACTAATCATTTATTAGCAAAGCTACTGTATCATAATCATTCTTATAAGTATATAGGATAGTAACAAAATTAATTAAAATTTAGAAAGAAAAAAGACTAGGTGAATACAAAAATGCAATAATTTTAGATTCAACGATAGACGTGAGTTCGAATCCCTGCAATGAGCCTGAGCTTTCGGTGAAGGAAAACATCGTGAGGAAACCATAGGCATGATGGTAGGGCTTTTTCTAATGCCCGCCTGGCTAGCTACCACCCTCAAGTTGAAAATCTATCGCCAAGCACCATTAGGTGTGTTCCGGCAGATGCACTTGAGAGCCAGTCTTCCACTAGATTTAGCGTGTTATCATTTTGGGCCACATCGTCACTTAACATCAGGTGAGATTGTGGTCATCACGCCAAAACCTATAACGATAAAACAAAAAAATTAAAAGATTTTTAATATATAAATTAACTTTTTAAAATGACCACAGTTATTATTTTTAGTAAGTATAATATTTTTTAAATGAAGAAGATGATAACTAGAACATAATTTCTACTAATTTAATTACTAATATATTGTTAGGGGTACATTCATAAGTGGATATTCATAACTACCCTATTGCTCGGACTGAGCGGAATGGCATATAAGGCGAACACACATGGAACAGGGACCAAGCACGGCGAAACTATAAAAGCCTTCTGATAAAAAAAAACAACAACGGAGTAGGGGCGCATTCTCGCTTAGACAGTTGAACCGTTCTCATCGTCCAGTCATCGTAGTCCGTGAATTATATTTATAGTCCATGAATTATATTAATAGTATTCAGGACATAGTTCATATAAGAATATATATAATTTTATATCATTAATATTAATTTATAAATCATAATATAACTCATATAGAATTCCATTAACACGGACCTTTAAAACCCCTAACCCCGAGCTAAAGGAAATGATCTTTATAAATTCAACTACAAAGGTATCTTTGTTATCGTAGATAAAGAGCCCGCATTACATGGCGTAAACGTTGAGAATAGGATATAATTAATCTGAATCCGGATAATCTTTATCCATCTTAATATAAAAAAAAAACAAAGTCTGGCTAATGAAGAATAGTTTTAATTTTATCCTGATGGGTACTTTACTCAATTCCTAAGATATATAAAATTACATTGGTAAAAATATTAATCTGTAGACTACTATTAAAAAGAGGCAAATATCATAAACATGATTGTGGGGGAATTGCCGGATCTACTGATCTGATTCTAAAAAATATTTACTCATATGAAGCTTCATTATTCCTCAATGGGATATGCAATTTTTATTGAGTTTGATTCTGTTATAATTAACGCGAACGAATTATGTTACGATATTCACTTGTAATCGCTCATAGAAGTTTATAATAGTTTTACGATATAGTATAAAAATAAATTACCAACTTTCAAACACTAGATAATTATCTAGAATTCAGAAATATCTACAGTTAATAAACACCGTGTATAATGTCGTAAAAACTGGTTAGAAGAAATATCGGTCCTAATATCTTAAACAAACAAATAAGTCTTCAGTTTTAAGAAATAACTCTTCTTACTTCCACCCTTCGTTTAAATGTTATCCATTCGAGTGTCGTAAATAAACAAACAAAAATCCCAGGTCTCGAAATTTCCACCCCACGTTTTAAACAGGTATATAAATGAGCCGCAATCGGACCGGAGATACTTGTGTTTTGAACATCAAAGGGATTATTAGAAGTGACAACCGGAAGAAATCTGTAAGAGGACTACGACTGTAATTTTTTTTTAACCTCTGTACACGACGTTTCATTGCTCAGGAGCGTATAAACATAAATATTTATTTAATGATTCTACTTCTTCAAACTCTTATGCTGCCTAAGTAGGGTTGGCACAGCATCTTTTAATTGGATTATGGTAACCATATACATACGTACGTAAGTAGTAAAAAACAGTAAGAGTAATTGACTAACGTCGGTTTGCGTCGTTTTTTTATCGTTATAGGTTTAGAAGTAGTAAAAACCAGTAAGAGTAATTGACTAACGTCGGTTTGCGTCGTTTTTTTATCGTTATAGGTTTAGCGTTGTGGCCACAATCTTACCTGATCTTAAGTGACGATGTGGCCCACGATGATAACACGCTAAGCCTAGGTGAAGCTGTCGGAACACACCTATTGGTGGTCGGTGACAGATTTTCAACTTAAAGGTGGTATCTAGCCAAGAGAGCTTTAGAAAAAGCCGTACCACCAAACTATGGTTTCCTCACGATGGTTTTCTTCACTGGAAGCTCAGGCTCATTGCAGGGATTTGAACGCACGTCAATCGACGCGATGTCTATCCACGCCACCACTGAGCCATCATTGCTTTAAATGATGATGATAATGCTTCTTGTTTTGGGTAAGCCAGTATTTAAATATGATGTCCCTAATAAACAGATTATTATTAGAGGTTTTGCCGTCATAGGGTTGTAAGTTGACAAGACAGTGGTGACTTTCGATAAATACTAATGTCCCAGCGGTAAACCTCGATCTTACAAAGTACAGTACTATGTATACACATATGCTTATGAGATATATATCGTGGTAATCCTACTTTCTGCTCTTATATCTTAATCCTGCCTCGTCATAATTTTGTAGACAGCGGTCTCCTTTTTAATACTTGAAGGTTAGCGTTTGACCACAATTTCATCTGATGTTAAGGCACAATGTAACCTAATACGATAACATGCTAAGCCTGGAGGGACTGGCTCTTAAGTCACAAATGTCACAACACACCTATATGTACTCGGAGAAGGATTTTCAACTTGAGGGTTGTAGACATTTTTTTAAACTACAAAGGAGGCAAACAAACATACGGCCCGCTTGATGGTAAGCGGCTACCGTAGTCTATGAAACGCTTGTATTGCCATAGGTACCAGTAGCGCGTAAGGAACTCTGGACAAAATACTCAACGCAGGAACAAAACACAAGATTATTTGGCTGTGAGACTTCTGTAGGACTGCCCCAAGTGGAGAGAAATCTTAAAAAAAACCTCTCTGCGCCCTACCTCTCATTAGAAAATTCCCTACAACCATGCTATGATTTCACGATTTTTTTCTTCACTGAAAAGATCAGGCTCATCGTAAGATTCTAAGCCACGTCTGGTCTCTTTAATGCAGTTATATTCATATATTCCTTAACAGAAGTTCTAATATTAATCATCATTAAAAGGCTAAAGCTCTGCGGTGGAGGCCTTAAAAGGTCAATGCACTGAATAATATCTTTAAATGTAATTCGGTGTACTAGCCACTGGACATTCATTTCAAGAAATAAATAATATATTTGAGTTTAATTTCAGATAAATCTTCTTAAACTCCCCGTATAAAAAACAATACAATAAAGAAAGTTTCAGTCGTTTTGGAGAGATCGGATAAAAAAAAACTTTATATCAATGTAGCAGATTTGGAATAATATAATATTTAAATTTTAATTCACTCAAGCTTAAGAAAACACAGCATGATGGTAGGGTTTTTTCTAATGCCCACCTGGCTAGCTACCACCCTTAACTTAAAAATCTATCGTCAACCACCAATAGGCATGTATCGGTAGCTGCACTTGAGAACCAGTTTTTAACTAGGCTTAGCGTGCTACCATTTGGGCCACATGGTCACTTAAGATCAGATAAGATTGTGGCTACAACGCTAAGCCTATAATGATAAAAAAGTCCGGGTACATTAACGAATACGAAATAAACCTCAATGACAAGGTACTTAGAACGGCACACGACTTAACAAGACAGCCGTTATGGACTTAAAGTCTGAATGTAAATTTGTACAATTTAAGTATTGTTAAGCCTTTGAATTTACAATACTACCGTACTATTGCAAGAAATAATTTCACAGCGTAAAAGTCTCTAAAAGGAACCCTTTATGTAACAACTTTTAATAACATTTACAAAGCATTTGATTTCGTTCTTCATATTGATATGGTACGCCATATTTTATATTCAGAAAATATAATTATAAAGGTTGTAACAAATAAAATAGTTTACGTGTGGAACTCTGAAACAATAAGATATTAAGAAATATTCTAAAACACATGATTCGATTTTAAATACAAGAAAAACGTCATTTGTAATTTTCAAAAAAGCTTATAAATGTGTCCAGGTATCGAACCTAATCATTAAAAAAACATTTGTTATTTTATTACGAGAATTGATAATTTTGCTTGTAGCAAGAAATTATCGCTATGTTACCCCGTATATCTGGAATGAAAAGAAAATGATGTATTTAATTATTTTGTTTTGAAATGTTCACCAGCCACTTTCTTGGATATAATCAACTCTTTTAGGTAACGAGTTTGTTATTGAGTTTTGTTGTTTCAAGTGGCAAGTTCAATGTTGTCAGTTCAATGCTAGCGCTTTACCATGTTACTATAAAAATAACATATTCACAAACTATTGTCTCTTTATAATAGAAGTGTAGATTAATTCCTGTTATTGTAAAGTGCTCTGCACACCAAACCCGCCGAGCCGCCGACAAAACTTTTCGATACAAGTCATAAAACTTTGTCGGCAACTTGTCGTGGACACGATATGCGCAACTGCAATTGAAATATATATATATATATATATATATAACAACTGCGACTCAATAAAATTGATCTAACCCAACAGTTTCGTGTCCTCCTTTTTGAATATGAATGACTGAATGATTCAAAAGACACAACAAGTCTCAACACTCGTCAGTGACTGACACCGGAGACAATTACATACGTTAATATATATTAATATACGATAAAAAATTGACATTATACAATAAATAGAAAACTGAATTATTACGCAGAGTCAATCCTTTAAGTGTTTTAATAAATTAATTCAAAGACGTTTTCGTCGTACAAGCCGCTGTCGCGTCACGTCGTGCCGTATCACCCTGATTATTATTGCCCAGCTATAGCTATTACGTCAAAAACTACTTCTAGAAACTCGTAATATTGAGTTACAAATATAATATATTATAATAAATATAATAAAAAAAGAGATAATATTATCTATGCACTTTCGCCTTTTTATAAGTAGTTCATTGATTCCATTGCTGAAAAAATGTTGGGAGCGAGAATTGATAAAATATTTGAAGGCGGTTTTAGACAGCCTAATCGGAATTGAATTTTTTTACTTGCAAGAAATTGTCCAAATTCCGAAAAAAGTGGTAATCTGTTGGAACATGTTCCGGGGAGTACGGCGGGTGTCGGAGACATTCCAAACACAGTTTTTGCCTAGTTTTTCTCAACCGCTACCCTGAGGCCCAACAACCTAATGCGCCCGAACACAGCCTTGTGTTCGGCTACGCCATCCGTGGCTAGGCGTGCCACCTCTATTCAGGTCCCCGACCGGGCTACGACTAGTGTGTCATCCGCGTAACACAATGCGCACTCTTCAAGAGCTATCTTCCTGACTTTTATTTTCCTTAGTGTGATTAAGTCCGATTGATCGAATCCACAGAGAAATCGATTGGACAAACTTTTTCGTTAACTTTGGCTTAAAAAGAAACTTTTTTTTTCTAAAAATTTCATACGTTCAGTATATTTCATTGCAATGTAAATAAAAGAAAATTAAAATTTCAACGTCCAATTTTAATCAGATTTAACAAAATAAATTAAGTTACTAGGTATATACATCACAAAATAATATGGCATTAAGTTCATAAATAATTAAATCAGAATTATAAAACAATTTCGTTAAGGCATGCGACTGTTATGAATAATTTGAATCGTTCCTAGTACTGGACTAATTTATCATACCCTGAACATAAAAATAATATGATATTTGGTATTACAAGCTTTCATTAAGTGGTATACGAATTAGTTTTATCGTGGTATTTTACTGATTTGTAAAGCTTTTGTACTGGTATTTGTATAATTATTTCCCAGAATCGCTCGCTCTTTTAATAAAAAATAAGTCATTTGATTTGCATATGAAATGGATTTACCGGCTTATATACAATGAGCCTACGCTATCGGTGTAGGTAGCGTTGCAATTATAATATGAACAATTTCTATAGAATTTTTAGTGCAAGCTTTAATAAACCGCTGAGAGTCTTAGCCGATTTCAACGATTTCATGCCTAACTTCAAAGTTAGGTCTAATAGGATTATAGCACCCTTGTTAGAACTGTCGAGAGTCATTTTGCTACAAGTGAAAATTAAAGTTTGCAGTTATTATTTATAGTACATCTACTTTACGTAAGCACAATAACCAAACTAAATTACGAAAAATGACATCTTACATAATATAAGGCCAGATAACTTAAGTTTATGAACCAAAACCACCACGTAACAAAATCGAGATCCGACAAAAACTCAAAAACATAAAATATCTTAACACCAGATGCTATTGATTGATTATATTACAAATAAAGCAATTTAACAATGAATATTAAACGATCAAGAAGATTAATCGTATACAAAGTTATTCGAATAATGTCATTTTAGGTAAATTATTAAATCGATTAGCTAATAAAGTTGTAATCGAGCTGAGAACTAATAAATTGTATTAACCTAACCGAATCTCAACCACGGTATAACTTCCGCAATGAAAATAATTAAAGCGATCGAGTTTCTAATTACTTTTCCTACGAAATATCTAATCTATTTTGTATCCTCATTTATTATATCCAATTGAACTTTGACTTGATAATTTTGACGTGGTAATTGCTGTGGAAAAACGACGGATCGGCAAACATTTTGATGGTGGAATGTTAATACGCGATTAAAATATGATCTCAAACTGAACTAAATCCTGTAATTACAATTTTATCAACTTATTGTTGATTTATAATTCAGTAATATTAATTTTAATTTAGCAATGTATCATTGTCTATATCTTCTACACATATTATAAAACTCAACGTCTGCGTCAACAATGTTTTTAACATGTCATGTTGTCACGTCTCTTTTTTTTAATTCATTTCTATGATATTGGTCAGGGTGTAGAATATATTTTATAAGATAAAGTAACATATGAAATAAGCGGTGAAGTGAAAAACCGCTTTTGGGGTGCTTAAATGGCTTACGCTAAGTAAACCATACGAGATATATCAAATTAATGTTCTAAATAATCGTAGATCATAAAAAGACCTACAAAAACACAGCAATAGCATATATATCTTCTAAGGATCACTTACAATAAACATTTTTGTCTTTTGTCTTTTGAGCAGGGTCAGCACGATTCAGGCGTGGGCTCGAAATTCCGCATTCTGTAGTCCACGGGAGCGGAGAATAGTAAGACATAGTCTCCCAATATTGTCAAAATAAATAGCAAATAACGTAACGTTAATAAGGTTATCAGTAGATCAAAAATCAGTGAATACTTTATTAATAGTGTGGATTTTTGAAGCAAATAAAAAACACCATTCATTATTTACCATTCCGCTACTAATATTGGTACGTAACGAAATCGACCGGGCATTAAATGCTGGCTAATAAAGAGAAAAAAGTAATTTGGTGGTTAAATATCTATATATATAATATATACATGCCCTGGCGCTGGTATGGTGACGTCATAATTAATTTACGACGAGTCGGGTGTGATCACAATTTGATATTCATAACTACCCTACTGCTCAGACTGATTAGAAGGGTATATAAGGCGTAGCACAAAGAGCGAGTGGCAAGATTACTAAATACGTATACACTTGTCTCTTCCTCTCCTCCCAGAGGGTAGAGACAGCTATATATGTATAGTTAGTTTAGATAGAATGATAGGGAATTAGCCAGATCGCGACTTACTTGCAATCGCTGCAACAGTCCGAGCCAAGGTAGGCCACTTTGGCACCCTTAGAGCTTGTTGCTTAACTTTCGCGGCTGAGTGTCTTCAGCGCTCGCCCTCTAGCCCGGTCAAACTGTAAAAGCCGTCTGAGGCTCAGGGCACTTATAGGTAACAGTGTAGTCGGTTCGTAAAAAAAAAACAAAAAGCTAACGGCATTCTTACTAAGATCGTCGGATTGTACGTATCTCAAGAGATATTCTTGTTGTACTCGTCGCTAATGACAGTATATCGAGGATATTGTTGCTGCCTGATACTGATTTTGTAAGCCTGCTTTACGACATATATATATAACTTTTTTTTCTAATTACATTATACAACACGTTCTGCAGCTTTGGGTCCGCTCCTTTTTTATAAGACCTTATAATAAAGAGTTTAAAACTACCGGAAAAATACAATGGAGTATACATGCAGCTTAATTTAAATTTACAAACTATGTGAGCTAATGTATATTTTGTAACTTATTATTATTAATGTTTTTTGTTCACATTTTTAATTGCTATACGTTTTGTTATAATTATAATTACTTTTCCCCTTCTCTTATCACTATAAATACATTTAATGTTAGACATAAAAGTGGTGTTATCTTTCATTAATTTCGGGAGCCTTAGGAGTATTTTTAACTATCTATATTTGTCTATATTTGCCTTAAACCAGACTAGAATACCATTATATTGATTTCAGATCGAAACGGATATGGAGTGGCTGCTCCGGTAACTTTTACACTATTTACAAAGAACCTTTAGCCAAAAATTACAAATATTTTCAGTCCGTACAGTTCATACAAGATTTCTAAAGGCTCATATGGATCTGTGGATTATATTTATTTATACAACTAAGGTAGCATACAAACATATGGCCCACCTGACACGAAGCGGCTACCGTAGCCAATGGACGCTTGTAATACCATACATATCACTAGCGCGTAGCCTACCCTGAACCCCTACTCCAAGGAGCTCTGGAAACTATACTCACCGCAGTAATACAAAACGAGGTTATTTGGCTGCAATCTTCAGTAGGGTGGAGGTATTTCACCAGTCGGACTGCCACAAGTAGAGAGAAATCTCAAAAGAAATTTCTCTATGCCCTCGTATACAAAGATGGGAAGAAATGATTGTCCATACTGTATGCTTTCCTTAGTAGGGGCAAAGCGTAATAATAAAATAAATGTATGATAATACCACATATCGAGAAAACTCCGTTCAGCATATATCTGCAAAGTTGACAACATAGGCCGCACTTCAAACGAATGGACGAAACAAAATCTGTCCATGTGTTAGCTTGCATACTGATGAACTGAAGCGATGCCTTTGAGGCCATAAATGCAAAATAGCCTTGTGCTCTACCTTAATTGGAAAGCTCTTGCACACGTTGAGGCGAAAATTGAATAACACAAACATACATACATAATTAGCGTAATGCCAGTTATATAGGTACCACAGATTAAAAATGGGTACTTACAATTATCAATTCACAAATTTGAATTACCTTCGAATATTGCTTTTGAATTAAATTTGCCTAATTAATTACTTAGATACTAATTAAACGTTGTTAGGACTCGTGGTGATACTATTAAGTCGAGAGGTAGCGGGTTCGATCCCCGTACATGAGAGAAAACAGTGAGATGAGCATAACCATAAGATGTGTGTCTAAGTGTTAAATATCTGTATTTATCGGCTGTTTGGCATTTAATACTGTTTAGTAATTAAATGAACCTGACTACCGAGAGTGGAATTGTGTTCCCCTATTATGTAACGTTATAATTAATTTACGTATAAAATTTGTTAAAACGAGCAGTAATTAATATTTGTTTGAAGCAGTTAAAGTATATTTATTTATGTTATTCACCCACAGATACGTTTATTATTAGTACATTTCTGTATTCCTTTATTGTTGAGAAATTTCAGAATCCATATAAACGTATTCTTCCATTGTATCCCTGGGTAATGGAAATAGAGATAATGTTTTTATACCATTTTATCTATATCTCCTACCGCCATGCTTCTATATTTTATTTTTTTACAAAATGAATAAATGTTCCACTTGATTGTTAGTTGAATTAAATAATCAATCTCTCGCTTTATAAGTATAGATAATATTGTTTTTGCAAATAGTGTTCAGCGTTTAATTTCATAGGGGGTATTCAAACGTCTTCTAATTGCATCGTCTCCGAAGCGTGTAACAAGTTTCCGAGCGATTAAACCAAACTAGATAACAGTTACCTTGATTTGAATACACAAACTCCAAGGCTACTTTCGTTTGAGGTCGAACCTTCTATAATGAAATAAGCACTTAGCGTTTTCAGAAAACCGCGGTCCTAATCCGATTAATGTTAACTCTTGTCGTATTCCGGTGGCGATCACATGGGTTTAAACGTGAACAGTTTTATTGAATGCCGAACATTTAGGACAGATTCAATTTGTATGGCGAACCTATAGGTTTCTCAGGTTTGGATATTGGAGGAAATATGAAGAATACCAATAAATGTGCAAATTTGTACAAATGTACACAATCTGCCGACTCCAATTACTCATATACTAGAAAACTATTGTGATTTTTAGTTATACACATTATATTTACTTTATGATCTATGATGCTGAGTTGCATAGTGATATCACTGCTTCTCATAAACTTATATTTGTTCCAGTTAATCAGTGTTACTTTAGTGATATTTTATCCAAAATACTTTAGTCAAGAAGCAAATGATACAATTCGAGTTGACGTCAAAGATTATTTTGATGATTTTATTGGAATATCGCTATATCATTAAGAGATAATCGGAAATACTGCAACATTTGTATGTTACTCTATTTACAAAGTATGCATCTGATTCGGGCAGATTCAATCCAAAAAATGGTCCACAATTTAAAAACATAATAATAAAGAAACTAAAATCAACCGTCGTGAGATGCCCGGCTAAAACATCGAAACCGATTTCTATCGAAAGACAATTTTTAAATATATAAAAATGAAAATATTTTTGATTTTAATAAAGTTGCTACATACGTAATAATTATAAATTTCATGCCTACTAATAAAATTACGTTATCTAATTTGTTTTTACAACCGGATGAGACGCAAAAGTTGTGGGATCAAATCCTCCTCACAATTAGAAAAACATACATATTTGCAAAGAACGATAATGAGAAGGTTTGCTTTAAAAAAAATGGGTATGATTTTAACTATCGCCAAGTAAATGTACGTTCAATGGCCTAATTAATAAAATTTGATTAGTAATAATTAGTATGAATAAGAGATGTGCCACTAGAATCGTTTTAAGGAACAATATCAAAATACTTAATACTTCTTTAATATTATTAGTGTCTCACGCTCGCCGCCTGCGACTATTCCGCTGCTGTCTCCCGCTGTTCCTTGTCACAAGTTGAACCTAACCTAGTCCAACCACAACTTCCGTGAACTGATCATCTAGCTCATGGATTTGATCAGATCTCCGTTTTTATCATCCTCCTTTGGATATCATTTTCATTATGATAGCAAACATATTTGTTGAGAATATATTAAATCATAATTAGACGATACATATTGGTGAAGAATATAAGCTCTGTTGACAGAAAATATTATTGCCAAAACAAATTTGCTGCCAAAATAATGTAGTACAATGAACAAGAAGATAAGTTACTGACGGCATGTTCAATCGGTATTACTCCCGAGCGCGCTACGGAAAGTAAGAAAATTGATAGGTTACAAGGTAAAAAAAAACGGGTTAAACCGTGAGTCACAGCTAGCTTGTAAATAATTGTCGATTCTGTAATTAAATGGTAAGACGACACGCGTAACACTTTACCGTCAAATTAAAGCAAACCAAGGGTTACCTTAATTTGAATACTGAAACCACTCCGAGACTATGTTGCTTGAGGTTGTACCGTCCGTAATAAAATCAGCGCTTTAATGTGTTCATAGTAGGGCGTCCCAACTTCAATTACCTTCTACTAACATTTGTCGGTTGTGTCGGTACTTTATATTAAACAGACTTGATTTTCCTTTGGTCTTTGAATGAGCATATAGTATAGCTAGCTATCCACCCATAAACTTTTCGATTTGTGGAATTATTTTAAATCAGTGTACTTAGTTTACGCGAAGAAAACAACAGATAGAAAGTTAGAGTTCAATAAAGCACACTTCTTTGTATACCACATTGGTGATTATAGTGTTTGGTAATAAATATACAAAGCTGTTGTTGGAACTGTCTCTGGAACAGGCCAGATAGAATAAAGACCCAAAAATAGAATTTCTCATCAAGCTTTTTTATTGTCTTTCTACCCTTAAGGGCTGAATTGTGTTGACATTGATGTCGACTATAAGTTTATAGAAATCATTTATATAAACTTTGCCAACCCTGTTCACACTATTAGGAGTTGAATTTTAAGATGTCCGTTCTTAAATGATTTCTACAACATAAAGTAAACATCCTTCCCTGATTTTTATTCTTTTTTATTCTTTATTCTTAGCAGTTTAAGTTTGGCGATGATCAATCAGTCAGATCGTAGATTCGTAGTAATTATTGACCTATCAATTGAGGAATAACATATACTTCCCGAGTACAAAGTTTCATCAAAAATGAGCAAGCGGTTTTTGAGTTAAATCGGACGTACAAAAAAACAGACAGATTGTCATCGTTCTGATCATAGGTCATGACAGAAAATTCGATGGATAATGTTTTTTCACCCACTCCATACAAACCTTAAACCTCTATTTTACACCCTTAGAAGTTGCATTTCCCAAAATCCGTTTCAAGTAAGCGTCTACAGACATCGCGAAAGGAGTAGCCATGTCAAATTTCAGGTTAATCGAACTTATAGATTCGGAGATCTCGTGACGAGTGATATTTTGCTTATACATACTAGCTGTGCCCCGTGGTTTCACCCGCGTATATTTTAAAAGAAATCGGTGATTGTATATATTATAATATATATAATCATATATTTGTAATACTTCGATATAGACAATATTTTTATCGGACGGCCAGAGTTATGCGTCACAACTCCACATGGCTCATCTGCGCCACTACATCTATAGTCATATACCAGAGCCAAGCCTTGAATTATTATTTACATTATCTCCCTAATTATTCGTCCAAATAAGATGATATATATACTGAAATATTTATGTACATAAAATTGTCTTGATGTTGAAGTAATTTTCGTTCGTAAGAGATAAGCATATGGTATCACGGACATTATACATGACATATGACATATGACATTATGACATAGATCATTGTATGTTAGTATAACTAACCATTACGACAGCGCATGCGGATAAAGCAGTTAGAGTGCGCTATTTCTTCCGACTTACTTAAACAAAAATCAATATTTAAGGTTAACTGAGAGGTGTAGCCTAATGCTAGATAATCTATAGTACTGTTTCTCGTGAATCTGGCTATCATATAGAACCAGATTTTTTCGAATCCGACTGGTAGTTTCGAAGATTAGTGTGTTTAAACAAACAAACAAACAAAATACTCTTCCGCTTTATTATATTAAGTATAGATAGATAGTGAAGGAAATATCAAATAAATAATTATAACCAATGACAAAGTGTAGATATATTATATAGGTATTTAAGGAAACATTTTGGTAATAAATTTGCATCGATTATCCAAAATAGAAGAAGCATAATTAGTGAAGTAAAAACAAGAAATGTAATAACACAATGTCAATGTTTCAGGTACAGCAAAGTAAAGGAATTTTGTCTGATGGTAAACGCAGAAGAATCGGTAAACAGTGGCGTCCACCAAAAGATCGGCAATCCATCGACAGTCGCCGATTTCATGTCGGCTTGCGTAAATATAAATTGCATATGTATTGACTGCTCCCGATATACGGCGCGCATATTCGAATCCCTATGACAGGCTTTTTACCACACGCAATATTCATCAACCCAGTCCAGCAGTACGGGTCTACCAACCCGCTATCTCCATTTCCTGGTTCGTTACTCAACAGGATGCATTATATGTGATTATCAATCACCATATGAGTATCAGCAAAGCACATTTTTTTAAATATATTTTTTATCGTTATATGTTGGCGTAGTGGCTACAATCTCACCTGATTTTAAGTAACGATGTGGCCCAAGATGGTAACACGCTAAGCCTAGTGGAAGTCTGGTTCTCAAGTGCAGCTGCCGGAACACACTTATAGGTGCTTGGCAACATATCTTCAACTTGAGGATGGTAGCTAGCTAGGCGGGCATTAGAAAAAGCCCTACCACCATGCTTTCCTCAACTAGTTTTCCTTCACCGAAAGCTCTAGCTCCTTGCAGGAATTCGAACTCACGTCAATCGAAGTGATATCCATACACACTACCACTGAGCCATCATTGCTTCATTGGTAAAAAGCCTTAAAAAAACATGATGTAACCCAACAAGTTATAACAACTCGTATTAAATATAACACCACCGGCTGATGTGAAGTAAGTCATTTGACGACCCTAATATTAGATAATATTATTTGAGGTAAATATCAAAGTAAACGTGTGTTGTTTATTTTTGGCACAGAAAGGACAATTGAATAAAAGATCTCTAATATCTGTTTGAGCCGCAGAATTCGTAAATATATTTCATTAGCGGTTAAATTAATGGACTTTTTATTCTATTATGTCTTTGCCTATGAAATTGTCGATTTTGAATGCTGGCTAGTGTGATATCTGTCATTCTACTTAGAATTCCAAATTCAAATTAATTTTATAATGTTATATTTATATCTTTTTTTTAATCTGTTGTTTTATTGATTTCCCCATTTGATTTTTTATTTTATATAATGCTGTGTCAGTGATCATCATAGATTATTGATTAGTCCGTTGCTGTGCTCCAACAGCGGAAACCAATAATTAATATAAGGTAACCATGAAAAGTAGAATTTGCGCGTTATTTTCCAATACGAGTTCCGTCGTGGCACTAATGCAGCAAAGACGGCACGCAATATCAACGTCGTGTGTGGACTAAGTACGGTAAGTGAACTCTTGGTACGTTTTTGGGTGGATGGCTTTCGTTTTTGAAATTTTGATCTCAACAATGAGCCACATGGCCGTCCGGAGATGATAACGATGAACTGAAGGTCATAGTGGCAGCAGGTTCATCTCAAACCACTCGAATTGAGCAGAAGCCTTTAATAAAATGATACTGATACTGAACGATACTGTGTACAAGTTTAATTCAAATCTGTTTAGCCGTTTTTGCATGACTGAGTGACAACCATACATACTTTCACATTTATAATATCAGTAGGATTATTATCAATTATATTAATAAGAAAAAAGGGGTATCTATATTAATATTGTAAAGCTAGTTATACATGTTATACAGTTAAGGTTATGGTGGATGGTTGGTCTCATGAATTTAACACATATAAAACCGTAGGCCACAGCATAGTGTATCAAAAATTACTTGTATTTTTGGTGGTAAAATTACTTGATAGAAGGTAACTAATTAAAAAGTTATCGCCGTAAGTGACAGATCCGTAAACACGATCGTGGTCAGGGCTACAATTACGATGATTGCACACAGGTCCACTCTGTTCTAAAAGCCTTTGTAATTCGCTCTTTGTTACCTGTGCCGCTGTTGCTCACTCTGTAATTGGAATAATGCTTAATTCAATAATAATGTTTCATTTGTTTCAATAATACTTACATTCTAAGCATAGCTTTTACTATTTTTTTGTTTAAAAACATTTGTAATTACTTAACAATATTTGCTTGTGCCTTATTTTTCGAAAGTTTGATACAATCAGTTACTGTCCTATTTTTTCAATGGTATGACATTTTTGAAGCTATGCTTCATTTGTGTGCCATGATGAAGTTTGTCGTCCAAGATAATTAATTAATTCATTATACTGACTTTTAATTTTATTATGTAAAAATAATGTAAATTTGTATAAATAAACATTATTTTAATTTTATTACGCAATTGGAAATAAATAAATGAATGAAATGAATTTAAATTAATATGATTTCAGCTTAATTTCATCATTTTGTTGAAAACCGGGATAGAAAAAACGTTATTTTTGTTTAATTACGACAAAGAAGTGACTATAACTTCTTACGTGTATACATAAGTACACAGATTTATATTTCTTCATTTTCATTGTAAAATTTTGTATTTGAATAATCGACGCATTTTTGGTAAAATCTTACATTATTATTACATTGTTTTTTTTTTACGGTGTACTGTGATGGCTTATGAGATCGATTTTAATTTAGTCAGTAAGCGCCGTGTAATGGACATAGGCAACATACTTATACACAGTGGTTTCCAAGAGAAACCACCACATACGTCACATGCTTAGAAAACAAAAATAGTTAAAATAAACATACATTTGATAAATATTGAGGTAGTTTCAGACTCGACGCTTACTTGATTACTAAAAAATCAGTCCTGTGGAATAATGTTACGATGTTTATTAATAGGTATATTACCACAGTGCTCAGAAAGCTTTGCCAGAGCCATTGACCAATTAGTATTCTTTTTTGCATATTATAAGCCTTTTTATTAAGAAGGGTAGGCTATATAACTTCTCGCTACGAGGCAATGATGGCTCAGTGGTAGCGTGTATGACTTCGCGTCGATAGACGTGAGTTCGAATCCTTGCAATGAGCCTGAGCTTTCGGTTAAGGAAAACATTGTGATGAAACCATTGTATGGTGGTAAGGCTTTTTATAATGCCCGCCTAGCTAGCTACCACCCTCAAGTTGAAAATCTGTCGCCAAGCAACAATAGGTGTGTTCCGGCAGCTGCACTTGAGAGCCAGTCTTTCTCTAGGTTTAGCGTGTTGTCATCTTGGGTCACATCGTCACTTAACATAAGGTGAGATTGTGGACACTACGCCAAACCTACAACGATAAAAAAAACCTAATGAGCAGAGAATTAACCAAGAATGTCAAGCAAACTGACTAGCTTTAGGTAAGTACAGGATGTGAAAACAACGGTAAGCTATATGGGTGGGTTGGCATCGGCGTCGTGAAGAGTTGACCCAATATATTGAATACTGGTGAAACCGTAGGGCACAGCTAGTGAAGTATATATCTACATAACTATCTAAATATTAACTAGAACGCCCCTAACTAACAATACGCCATTAGAAAACATCTGTTGTCCTTTTGATAATAAATCTCAAGCGAAAGAGAGAACGAAAGATAAATAATTACCATCTCCTCAAACTTAATTGAAAGTCTGAAGGAAGCTTTCATTTCCCTTGTCTCGAGCAGAAACACTACAAGCGGGTTTGTACAGCTTCTACCTTTATCTTTTAGTAAACGTCTTGTTTCCTTTTTTTATATTATTGAAACTGTTTCTTAGTCTTGTCACTGAAGTCGGATTTTAGTTTAGTCCACTTTAATTACTATAAATATTCTTTTTAAATAAATTCAGTCAATTTGTTTGGACTTTAACGAAATCATTTTTAGAAGTTGGTCTTGTCTTGGCACTTTTAATCAATGTTAATCATGTGAATTAAATTTACGGACTTTTTTTATTGCGTAACAATAATTTAACATTGTATAAATCAACATTATTTTAATTTGAATAAAATTTGTAGTTTTTTTATTTTATTAATGGCTAACTTGATCATGTTGTTGGCACTCGGGATGTATACATCATTTTTATGTTGTTACGCCAAAGAAGTATAATTTCTTACATAAATGCACACAATTTTGTGTGTTTGTTGTTTTTTTTTTTAAGCAAAGATGGTCAGTGGTAGCTTATACGAGGCACTCGGGATGTATACATCATTTTTATGTTGTTACGCCAAAGAAGTATAATTTCTTACATAAATGCACACAATTTTGTGTGTTTGTTTTTTTTTTTTTTTAAGCAAAGATGGTCAGTGGTAGCTTATACGAGGCACTCGGGATGTATACATCATTTTTATGTTGTTACGCCAAAGAAGTATAATTTCTTACATAAATGCACACAATTTTGTGTGTTTGTTGTTTTTTTTTTTAAGCAAAGATGGTCAGTGGTAGCTTATACGAACATCGCGTCCAACGCTAAAACCTTTAATGATAAAAAACTATGTGTAATATTATTGTTGTGTAGAGTTAACGATACATAATTTACATTTTATCGTTATAGTGTTAATTATATTATAGTACTAGTTGTTATGCCTTCCCAGTAATCAATAACTCGAACACAGCGTCATGAAAAAGTGAATAAAAATCTCCATCCTTTTCATCTTGATGTCATACTTTAACTGTCTTTTTTTAACTATGGGTGTTTAAATATTAATTATTTAGTGCGTCCTATTTATTTTTATATATATGCACAGTTTATATAGAATTACAGTAATTTAGTACAATATTAATGAAGCTCTTAAGAATAGATCGCGGCGCGAGTGCGTCCCCGGACTAACACTACCGGTGGCCATAAACGGCAAATCGGCGAAATCTTCCATGTGTTATTGCGTAAGCAATATGAGGTATGTCACTACAATACAATGTTCAGTTTTTCCCTAATTTGTAAAAATACAGGAAAACAAAAAGAAAAAAAATAGCCAAATCGGTCCAGCCGTTCTCAAGTGATGCGCTTACCAACGAACAGCATTTCATTTTTATTTACACATCATATATAATTTTTATCTTCAAACGTGTCGAATAAATACTTTATCATACTTAGCTTATAGGTTAAACACGTATGCTCTTAACGTTAAATTTCCGGCTACAACAACATTTTGCATGCGACAAGCAAAAGTTTCCAAATAATTTATTGACTAAACGATCAAGCTTTAACGCTGCCAATAGTACAAGTTCTATAAACTGAACACGCAAGCAAGTCGCTATGACATAAACGAAGATTAAACTATAATAGACAGACGATGTATGAATATTTATCACTGATATTTTTTAAATAAAAGTTATAAATCATATTGATAAAAGTAGTGTCACTTGTAACAAAAGGTCTTCACAATTGAATTTCTCGATTGGCCATAAAGAAAGCGTATTAAGACGTCAATACTCCAGGTAACAGGGTAAAAGAACTGTTCGAGTAATTGTCTCAGAAATGTTAGTGAACGGGGCACGAAATGAAAACGGCCTGTAATTGGCGTCGTCACATCGCTCGGGCCATAAAAGAAGAGGGCAAGGACGATGGCGAATCGATACGTTCACCAGCAATGCAGCTTGTTTGCAATTTTCATAATTAACTTTTATGCTTGCATGTGGCATTATAAATCCAATATCAAATATATACTAGCTGGTCGCCAGACCTAGTTCTGCCCGTTCCAGTAGTTACTCAGTCTTTTTCTGATAACTTTTCTATGTCTATAAATAAATCAAAAAAGAATTACGCATGACTATCCTTTGAATTGTGAGTAATGGTTATGAAATCATATAAAAATCCGATAGAAAAACGACTTTTCATTTTTCCCGAATTTTAAAAAATACCGGATAGTTTTAAAGTGTTACTTTGCCTAAAAACCTTATTCGGATAATTACTAACAACTGAAAAAAATAATAATTAGCCAAATCAGTCCAGCTGTGATGCGTTTACCAAAAAATAACATTAAATTTTTAGGGTTTCGAAGTCAACAAGAGACTCTAAAAACCCGTATTTGACGTCAAAGAATATAACTGAAAATTTTCTATTAGTAACATCAGATTTGTTTGGAGCTTAAATATCTGGACTGATTCAAAACCGGCCAGTTTGTGATTAGGTCGTTTTTATTTCATTATGTGATGCAAGTGCCCTTGATCCATACATACATCTTCAATAAAAATTCATTGACCGTAAAATATCGCGTGTAAACCGCGAACATATCAATTCATATAGAAAACCAAACGGAGCTATTAATTTCATTAGTCATTTAAAATATTTAAAATCAATTGCTTTCATCTTTTTACCCGTTATGAGGTCAGTTGTATTTTTTTAAACATAGACGTTTCTATTCACAGTTTGTTCTTAAAACACACTAAAAAATCTTTGTCCATTCTATACAAATATAATTCCGAGTAATTAAGTCAGAAGGCTTAACTCAGAGATTCTTAGTACTAGAAAGTTGTTATTTGGTACACATACATAATAATCATGCCGACATAGTGGCAAAATAAAATTTTGAAAAAAAAAGTATTTAGGGTACTTTCCTTAGACATAAAGTGGAAATGATTTGTTTTTCTCGACTACCCTACCTCTATATAATAAAGGAAAACTATCAGAGATAAATAGGTCTTACAAGTTAACAAGTAATAGTCAATCAACTTATAAAATGTACTTTCGCACAAATTCCATTGAAAATTACTTAAAGCCCCCTCTCTAAGTCTACATAGACGGGCATCTACGGAACCCTACACTGCGTGTGGCCCGACACGCACTTGGCAAATTTTATTTATATAGATTACTTATTGACTCGTGCAAACATCTTCGTACGCGTTAATTAAACCTTAAGAGGTATCTAACGACTTTTACTTACACGAATGATATTATTATCAAATATTTATATTCTGTTAAATATTTAGAAAAGTAGTTATCTACGTGGCCTGGTGTACAATCTTATTTACAATGTCTGCGTGTCTCTATTCTATTTGTTCGTGCATCGATCGACCGTTTGAATTGAACCTTTGTACAGATGTTTTTAGTGCTTACGTGAATGTTGTTCACACGATTACATCCAAGTACAATAGTTATAGGCACTTGAGTCGTTTCAACGAATGTGTGTCAATCATAATAGAGTTTTCGGTATTTTTAATGTCAGTTTTCAGGATTAAACCCGAAGAAAGATCTAGACTAGGTACATATTATTACGCTGTTTATCAGGAGCCAAGTTGTCTTATACATAAAATATATGTTTGTTTTCGACTTTGTGCGTAGTTACGCCCGATTGAGTTGAAACTTTATACATTTGTTACTGTCCCCTGTGTAAAGCTTTGTAGAATAGTACCTAGGATCGCAGGTCGTAAAATGTGTATTCTTGTTAGTAAGTAAATAAAAATAACAAACATAGAAATATAACTTTTAGTTAACTTTTACTTGGATTTACGGAGTGTAGGGTAAAAAACTAAAGAATTTTTGCAGTAACTACATATAGCGTAATGCTTCGCTCGTCGTCCGCGTGTACCATATGTGAAAGTAGGTAGGTATACACAGTACCTATAAGAAAAACCCAATTAATTTTTTTCTGCTTCTCTCTGTCTGTTTGTTTCGGGTAATTTCCGAAATGGTTGGACCGATTTTGACGGGATATTATGGTTCCGCACAAAAAATAAAGAACGCGTTTTATTAGTCCACGTGAGCGAAGCCGCGATCACAGTTAGCCTAAGTATAAAAACCGGCTTCTTGTGTATTTAAAACACTTCACAAATATATATTTTAAAATATTTGTCAAAACCCCTTCTTATTTATAGTTTTTAACGTTTCAATTTCACCTGATATTAAGTGACGATGTGGTCCAAGAAGGTACCACGCTAAACCTGTTGGGGGAACTGGATCTCTAGTGCAGCTGCCAGAACACACCTACAGTTACTTGGCGACAGATCAACTTAAGGATGTTATCTAGCCAGGCGGGCATTAAAAAAAGCCCTACCACCATGCTATGCTTTCATCACGATGTTTTCTGTCAACGAAAGCTCAGGCGCATTGTAGAGATTCGAAACCATGTCGATTGATGCTGTGTCCGTACACGCTACCACTGAGCTATAATTTCTTTAACAAGGCTATTAAAAGTCCCGTCTCGTGGCTCCACAGCGACAAGATAGAATTAGAAGGTCGGCCTAACCTTAAACCCTTTCAGTGCCGTGTCGTAAGTTGCGGTCGAGTACCTTGTTGCGGCAAGAATATCCTTTTGTATAACCATACAATGGCGACGTTTGGAATGGGATTCCTATAAAATATATTTACGGATAACTTTTGCCTTTCATCAAAAACTTTTAACTGGAATGGAAGTCGTTATTGGTAAATTATTTGCTAGAAACGAGGGGATTACGCCTTCTTGAAAACGTGTGAAATACCGACCGAAATTATTGTGGAAGAGTGTCAGAAACTGAACCGTTTAGTACTTTTTATAAGATATTACTGACGGTATTTCGTACCCGTTTGGAAGATGCGTTATTATGATGAAATACTCGTATAAACAGGTATGTGGATTGTCAATTTTTGAAGTGAAAACTTCTTTAGCCGTGTTGAACACTTTTTAGTAGGGGGAAATCATATATCATATCGTCACCGATATGCTATTGTTAATTGTATATCTATATCTTTTAATATATATATCTATAACATGTACTACTCTGATATCAGACTGGAACATGCACAATGGCCTTTGTACACGAATGTATATATATATATATATATATATATATATTTATATATATACAAATAACACATCGTATATACCTGACCGTGTGCTGTGCGCGTTATACGCTTTTTGGACGGGTGAAATCTTGTGAGTTCGCGTCACCGACATGCTTAATAGCAGTATATCTGTAGCTATACAGGTGACGTATTGTACAACATTAGTGCTGTGTATATCTTTATATACGCTGATATATGTATATATTTAATTGAATAAGAATTCGGTGAAAGAAAACATCGTAATAGGGCATTTTGTATAGCCCATCTGGCTCGATGTCACTCTCGCATAGAAAATTTCTCGTCAAGAACCTATAACTTTTTTTCCGATCTGACTATAATGTTAGCCTTAGCCTGGAGCCTTTATGGCTTTTACAGCTTCACCGGGCTTGGGAACCTATAAATGTATCCCGACGGCTGTACTTGATAGCCAGCACCCAACCAGGCTTAACGTGTTACTATCTCAGACCACATCGTTACTTAACATCGGGTAAGATCGCTGAATCTATCTATATTAATATCATAAAAGGTGCAGCCTATATGGGCCAATCAATTATGTTACCCACACTTTGCTGTCCCTGACATATTATTTTATATATGTCCGAATTGATAATAGTCATAAAGAAAAGTAATATCACAATTGTATCTATGATTATAGGGCAAAACGGAAATTTGATAAACTTCTCAAAAAAATTACTTGAATTAAATTTAATGGTAATACATATTTCTCTTCAAAGAGTTAACCATTATCTTGTTAACTTTCATTATAAATTGTTAATTTTACTTGTCGCTAGTAGTTAATTTTTATTATAGAACAAGACGGCATGATATAGTTTATCATGTGTAATAAAAAACATTGCAATAAGGCAAAACATAAACTCTCTTATTCGCCTTACAAAATGCGTATACTGAGTTGCCTTCAAAATTTTTGTTAGAAAACACATCGATGGGGTTTTTCGCAGTAAGTAGCTTCCACTTGCCTTCACTCGCACGGAACAACGCCCTTTTATCGGGCCTTCGATCATAATAACCGAAATATCAATTTTATTTTTCAAAAAATCGTTATCTATCCTTTCCAAAGTGTGGGTAAATCTCCAGAACCACTGATCCCATTTTGAAAATCCATTAACTATTTTATTCTTATTTTTTGTAACACCACACATTAGAAGACTCTCAACGGACTCTCGAGACGATGACGCCACTATCGTGTCACGTGGCACAGTACGTGACATCTTACGATTGCTCGCGGTACAGCGCGGCGGTAATTACGGCATTCCAGTACTGAAGTCGCATGGGAAAGTCGTTACTATGTCCGTGGATTTAGTTATGTGAATTGGTTATTAGCTATAAATTTTTATTCAATGTATAAATTATTCTTATTTCTCGTATATGTCAATAGCATAACTACAGAGTCTTTACATTGTTATTATCGCGCAAGTATTTAAGTGCATTCAATAATTCACCATAGTTTCAAATACTTGAAGCACAACTTATGTTTTATTCAAATGCTCTGAGCAATCATTTACAGTTAACTCGATCATCTCTATTACGTTGTGCGACTGTACACTACTTAAAGTAAGCTAAGCTTAGCGAGTTCGGAAATTCCTTTCTCAACGAAACGTTTCAAGCAATCTAACCATTAAATATTTAACACGTGAAACTTACAAAACCGCAAATCCTCTTTCAGTTTGGAACGAGCGTTTGAAACAGAGGGCCTGGAGCCCAACTACATCGTACCTGGGCACTCAAAAATAGTCCATTTAAGTTTCCAGCAAAGGTTTTAACTGGTAAGCTCTTTCGTTTTAAACTTCAAGACGTGCTCAGAAAAGCAGGGTCCGATTAAGAGCAGATTTTGTTTGGAAATATATATCGTAATATTTATATGTATTATATATATGTAAAATTAGACGTTTTTATGACAAGTACATAATGTACAGTAAAACAATAAATTATTATATACTAAATAATCCGGCATACGTTTTTCTATTTTTTCCAATAGCCAATAAACTCGACCACAGCTCAACCTATCCCAATTTTTCCCTGAAAAATTTTCTATGAGCATAAAGAACAAACCAAAATAATAATTTCAGATATCCAAGGTTCGAGTCGTGAATTTATGGTCTTGAGTACATAAAAAATTCAATTGATAAAAGAATTTTCAGTATTTCCAAAATCGTCCAACTAATCGAGTAAGTTTTCAAATTTTTCGTTTCTCCAAATCCTTATTTGGACTATTACTGATATTTAAAAAAAGAAGTAGCCAAATCGGTCCAGGCTTTCTCAAATAGTTTGCTTACAAACGAACAACATTTCATTTTTATTTAACCGTATAGATAATATATGGTTGTTTATCCGTAGATTTTTTATAATACATTTACAAAATGACTAAACAGCAAGTGATGGAAAATACAACGTCTAGGAAATCAAAACACAAAGGCCACCGTCGTCGATAAACTCTATAGGACAGTTGATGCCTGCAAAAATGCCGCCTCTTCACATCTTGTTTGAAGGACCAGATATTGTAGGAGAGGGGAAACATGCTGGCCGGGAGGCGATTCCACGTGTTTACACTACATACAACAAACATAAGAATTTGCAAACTTCTTTGTTCTTGCCAAAATGGATTCTACTGTGTAGTTATAGTATTCTGAACAGGGTACTTGTGTAAAAGTTATTAAATATTTTGTTAACAAATGTTCTTTGTTAATAAAATCTTTTTTGTTTTTCTTTCATTGAAAATAATAATAATGTTTACTGAATCGTTATAATGACGCTGTGTCATAACATGTAAACGAAACACGTATAATTAATTACATCGAACAAGAAATTGAAAAAATTTAGTCCAAAACATTGAAAACTATTTAGATTTTATCCCCATTAAACTCCAATCTGAATTTTTACCCTTTTCAAACGTAACTTTTAATTAGTGGCACTACTAGTATTTATAAGAAAAATGGCGTAAGTAGCTTATAAAATATCATTGATTAGTAAGCAAGTACTTGCTGCGTTTGTTTGAATGACGATTTTTTTATTTTTTTTGTAATACCATATCGAAATACTTTAAGAATTATTAGATTAGTTTATCATGGAATATTTATTCTATATAAAGGGGCCAGTGGCCCCTATACCAGTCCTTCGTTACGCTAAAAGTATATACATTGTAGTCACAAAGTGGGTACTTACTTTTTTTACTTATCGTCTCTTTTGTTGCAATTTCGTCAGAAAATTACATATTTTCGTTTGAGAAAGTTTCGTGAACATGCCATACAAGCAATAAACTTTGAATGAAATACTGCACGTATTTCATATCACGACAAAGTACAAACAAAAGAGCAAATTGTTGCAAGTTTACAAAATGTTTTAGTTTTATACATTGTTTCTATTTCAAACGATTGTAATTTATTGACTATTCAGCTTTCTTCTTATTAATTATGGCTCGGCACTATTCGTGCATTAGGCCAGAGTCAAGTATTTTACATTTTGTCAACAAAGCGAGGAAAATATTCTGTAATTTTTAAACATCGCTCCAACAAGATGGCGGCATCCTTGTTAAACCTGTCCAGGGAGCCTTTGTAGCAACTTAAAATGCATGTTCCTAGTTGTTTATTGTAATCCACTTCACTTGTGCACAACAACCACACTACATCACGTAAAATGCCGCCAAAATTACATAATATAGGGCCAAATGACATAAGTATATGAATTAAAACAAAAACCACCACATGATACTTTAAGTTACCACCAAAAACTCCGACTATTCAGCTTTATTGATGGTCTACCAAAAGATAATACGAAGATATTAAGTACTAGCTGTGTCCGCGGGAATATATGTTTTTTACGTTTTACGTAATTTTACGTTCATTCTATATCCTAAGAGATGCCTTTATTTACTTTTCTTGCCAATTCTATTTATTTTAAATTCCGAGACAATTATTGAGAAGTAAACTCCAGTCGCGCGTCGGAGCTGACACACACACTTTTTTATTCCTCCCTCATTAAAATTTTCGAGCTATTCATAAATTGAATATTCAAGTGAATTTTCACGTCTGCAAATGATGATACTACATGTCTACTACATGATAGAAGGTTTGGAGACGAGAGACAACGTCATCGACTTAATTTATAACTTCAAAACGTAGCTTACTGTCAAGACAGATGTCATTCAAGAAAATTTAGTTCGGAGTTTTGAAAGATCATAATAATACGTCAAAGATGTTACTAAAATCCTTAAAATGAAAATATGATTTTGCACTCTTCGAGATTATAAATGATGTCTTAGTTCTTAGATAGTGTTGCCTGGAAATTACTTCCTCTATGTAGGTACATAATTATTAAATGTGTATATTATTTACACAGTTTCTTACCAACTCTTTTTGATTACTGGGATGTTCTCCGAACCGGTAGTAGTATTTTAACATTCATAATGGTCTAAACTGAAGCAATGATGGCTCAGTGGTAGCTTGTACGACTTCGCGTCGACTGACGTGAGTTCGAATCCCTGCAATGAGCCTGAGCTTTCGGTGGAGAAAAACATCGTGTGGAAACAATAGTAAGTGGTAGGGATTTTTCTAATGCCCGCCTGGCTGGCTACGGTTTTCGGTTATTGACAAGCAGCGAACCCAACCTCGGCCCCGACAACATTACTTCGTTCTCGCTTTGCGTCATTTGTGACCTACATTTTATATGGTAATTCCTTCGCGACTTAGAGTCGTAGAGTAATGTTAGATAGCCTATATCTTTCTTCAGTCAAATACAGTCTATTTTTTTAATCGCTTGATTGTTCCAGAGAGCGTGTTTAACAAATAAACTATCCTTAGAGCTTCAGAATATTAGTACAGATATATGATAAAGATTATTATAATTATGTAAGTACGATTGTCAGAGTGTTTGAACATCAGTCATGTTCAAATGGCTGAATGGATTCTAATGACATTTGGTAAGGAAATCGATTGTATCGTGGAATATAACATAAGACACATTTTTTTAATACGATGTAAAAAGAAAATTTCACTAAGCGAAGCGGGCGGGTCTCAGCTGGTATAGAAACAATAATGATACTAAAATAAAGTTTAAAGACCATGAAATTATACACTTGAAGTAATATGAAATATATACGCTAATAAAATTAAATAAAACTACCCGACAAAAAAAATGTTTCTTCAACAACATGCGTTAATTCTTACTCATTTTGGGTTAAGGAAAGGTTATTTATAAGTTCTAGTTTCTGTGGTAGGTTTAGGTTAGGCATTTTAAAGAATTAAGAGAAGACGGTAAATATTAATTACATATGCTACCTTCATTAAAAGTATGATCGCTTTTTTTTGTGACAGTTACACCCTGATTTAATGAACGATCATCTACCAGGTGGATGGATCTGCAGAGAATCAATCGGTGGCTTTATGAGATCGCTTTCTTTTGGCATTACTCTTCTAAGCGAGTTCTGGAGCATCCTTATCCACAAACCAGCAGTAATCCGCAAGCATTGCTTCATTCCAGCAGCACTGATATCTCTGATCCGATGATCGGAATCCAACTCGGCTGGGCAGCGTTCGGAAAGCTACGTAACATATTCTCGTCCAAGATACCGCAGTGTCTCAAGACGAAAGTCTTTGATCAGTGTGTGTTGCTAGTGATTACATATGGTGCTGAGACGTGGTCGCTAACTATGGGCTTCATAAGAAAACTCAAAGTCACTCAAATGGCAATGGAAAGGGCTATGCTCGGAGTTTCTCTGCGTGATCGAATCAGAAATGTGGAGATCCGCAGGAGAACCAAAGTCACCGACATAGCCCGAAGAATAGCTAGACTTAAGTGGCAGTGGGCGGGCCACGTGGCTCGTAGAACGGATGGCCGATGGGGTCAAAGAGTTCTCGAGTGGCGGCCACGTACCGGAAGACGCAGCGTGGGCAGACCCGCTACAAGGTGGTCCGACGACCTGGTAAAGGTCACGGGAAGCCGCTGGATGCGGGCAGCACAGAACCGGTCGTTGTGGCGATCTTTGGGGGAGGCGTATGTCCAGCACTGGACGTTTTTCGGCTGAAATGATGATAATGATGAACTGAGCTTCCATCGTATTCAAGGCCGAGTGGTAACAATACGAACTAGTCATAATGTCACAATCGGAGAGTCAGCAAAAAATGTTTCTATAATAAAACTCGATTAAATTTACTAAGTAACAAGTATTATGTTACAGTAAGCGACGATATTAAACTTGAACTACGGTGCTAAGTGCTCGATCAATACACTAAACTAATTGACAATGATAAATAATATTAACACTGTTTAATTGCGGTCATGTTTCTTGTGATCGATTTGGTAGATCTCTTTAGTTGCCGTCCAATAATGAAGCACACAAATTTATATCACTTGTAATTTATTATAAAATAAAGGAACTTCGCCTTTATGGTGGGTTCTTAAGTTTACATATGGTGAATTTTATTTCAATTCATAGACTTTTGTTATTTGGCTTTTATTATGTAATTTTGTCAACATTTTACGTGAGATAGTTTGGTTGTTGACACAACTGGAGAAGATTGTAAATAATAACTAGAGACATGCATTATTAGTCACCATTAAATCACCCTGGAAAGTTTTAAGCCGCAATCTAAATTTAGGCCCCAAGAAGGCACTTATGAACGTCAATTACTATTATTGGTTCGGAAAACATTCCAGTGATTGAGAAGACCTGGTAACAAAGAATATTTACAGTTAATTTAGTGGATGTACAAAGAGTAATTAACTTCCAGACATCACTATCATTCACATAATAATCCATCCTATGTATAATACTCTTTTGACAGTAAAACCTGCTTGTCGTTCTTGAACTCATTAACTAATAATTCAGTAATGTGCTTCGGGATCTTATTATAGAACCTAAAACGATTACCAAGTTTAAAACACTGTACGACTAATAATTTATGTCTATTTCTAATATAAAAACTGTGCGAAACAATCAAACTTATCAAAGTGTTTACAAATATACATTAAATTATGTAGAACGTATTGGGAGAGCAAAGGTAAGATATTAAACTCTTGGAACTTGTTCTGAATAACAAATATCTGAAAGTGATTCGCGAGGTCTCATGTTGTATATTGCTCGAATTTCCTTTTTTTATAATATGAATATGGTATATACCGCAACTGCTGAACCCAACAGAAAATACTGTAAGACATTAAGCTGTGGAAGCAAGCAAAGTAGACTAAACTTGCAGTGGCAAATCTGTCAACTGCCGAATCTTAAGTACTGCGTATGCAGCAGAGCTTAGTCTTCCTACCAAAGTTTTAATGTCTGGACCCCCTGTAATTTTGAATCAAGCGTAATACCCAAGAAGACTGTATTCTATCTTAGTTTATTTATGATGTTTTTAAATAGGAAAATATTCTATTTACTCGACGTTAGTAGAATTGTGGAAACGCAGTTATCATTAAATAACAAGAAGAAGAGGGAACTAATTACATTGTTTTGTAAAACTAATTACTATAATAACCTTTAATCTAGATATTTCAAATAGTTCTGTTAATGAAATAGCTTTAAAATCTGATATTTTGGGAAGGTAATTTTGGTATTGAATTGTTTCGACTTCTTATAAAAACGTATGAAGCTATAATCACATCCTCATTATCACTTGACATTTTCCCAATTAAAAAAAAGTTGCTTTTGGAATTCTAAGCGTGAAAGAAATGACCTATATTTTTAGGTCGCATGAAGCTTGTTTGAAGTTACGTGGAAAGAACTGAGATGCAAAATACGCTTGTCGTCATTTGCAGAATTCATGCAACCTGCAAATGACGCCATCATGGACAGCAAGCCTAAGGTTACATACACCATGCTATCGAAAATTTGACCTATTATTCTGAATAGAAGCTAATATATATCATGTTGGTATATCCAATGAGATCTATTGTAATCGTTCCCCACTGCTAAAGTTCATCCAATAGCCTTAATGTACTGCAGCTTTTATTATCAGATAGTGACTGTAGGTACCTCTTCCTAGAGCAATACGTGCTTCACAACACAATCTGATTTTGCCATTTTAAAGCAAATATTTAGCTATTTATGCTATCGCTTTGCTATTGCGAAATACATAATAAGGGAGTTGGCTACGCTAAGGTGTGGACACATTCACATAAATTAAGCTGTTCAGTGTGTTTGTCCACACTTTCACACAGTCTGGAATACTTTGTCCTCTGGATACCAATGCTGAACATATTATTATGTGTATTCATACAACATTGTCCAGAGAGTGCCCTCACTAAGAGCCGTAGCTAATTCCTACATGAAAATCAGGACATACCTAGCTATGCGCTGGTTAATCGCCCCTATAAGTTCTTTGGAATGGTTTTGTGCTGGTATATCTTTATCAAAAAATATGGCTACGATTTTTTTTTTATTCAACTAATATGGTAAACAACTGTACAGTTCTATGGACGTTTGTAACACCAGAGGTATCAATAACGCGTTGCCGACCTTGAACCCCCTTCCCCAAAGAGTTATAGAAGCCCTACTCACTGCGGGAATACAAGACAAGGTTATCTTCTGTAGGATAAATCAAATTTCCACTACCTCTACCTCTTTTCATAAACAAAAATAAATCTACTTCTAAATTTGTTTTTCAAAAATTTCAATGACATTTGTGAGAGAAAAATGCTATTTTTATAAAAAAAAATTTATAAATAGTTGTACTATTATTTCTACGATTATCAAGTAGGTAATAGTTTCGTTTTTTATTGTCTTCTTGTGATTTCAGAGTGCTAACAATATGGTATCCCAGATGTTAAAACTTTCCAGGGAGTTTTTATGATATCTCAGAATTCATTGTTCATTATATTATTTCCAATCCATTTAACTAGTGCACAATACTCTATTCTGCGCAAAAGCTGGGTCAATCACTAGATTATGAATAAAATATATAAACTAGTACATTAAACTTCCTCTATCAAAATATCTATCTGATATCGTTAATCTCTGTTTCCACGCTGATAAATAGTATTATTCCACATAGAAGGTACATCACTAACGAGTACGAAAACAGTTGTGTCGACACTGACTGTACTGTTTACACTTCATTCTTAAAGACGAAAACATTGTGGATCGTTCGTATTATTTGTTTTAGACTAAAAAGATATGCTGCTATTTTAAAGAGAAAATGTTTAGAGTTATTTAATTGTACTGTTATTATTCCCACTATGCGTAGCATTTCACCATCTTGTGCCAGATTGTCACTTAACATCAGGTGAGATTGTGGCCATAACGCTAAAATGTTAAATATATTTATAACTATTATGTTGAAATATAATTGTTACGTAATGTCATTTTATGTTAAAATGTCATTGTTGAAAATTGATAAAGCTAAGATACAAATTGAAAACTAAAGTCAATAAAATAAATTGTCTTTTTTTATTCATGGAACAGATGATGCCTTTAGAAACGGGCAAATTACAGCTTTAAAATTATGTATGAATCATTCATGTTCATGGAGATTGAATTGGAAACACCTTTGACAAATAATATATGATATGATTATTAAAAACTAAAATATAGGTACCTTGAAACTAATAACTATAACATAACCTGTACTATATAAACCTTAACACTCTTTATAAATTAACTAGAAGAACAGAATGTGTACCTTTAGGTTTAAATGAAACCTAAAACCTTTAAAAGTTATCTGGGGCAATTCTCCTGCCTGAATAGAATCCAAAAACAATACAACAGCACAAGCAAAGATCCCAACATAGACATATTTGGCCAGAGTTACAAATGCTACAGAGACCATGTTTTGGAACATACGTGTAGTGACTAAGCACTTATGTTATTTGTTTGTATTCTCTTGATTTCATGAACATTTAAACTCATTTACACTACTTTTTTTGCATGTTAGAGGTACCTTTAATTAAGGCAACACTTAGATTCTAAGTTAAGCATGTTTTGTATTTTTTTCAATTTTGGTCAAATGTTTGCCTTGCTGTTTGCTTAAATAAATGAAGAGTAAATAAATTCATCATTATTTACATAACTAATAATACATACAGTAGATATAGATATCAATTTAGATCTTTTTTAAATTAACGCAATCTCTCGTTTATCATTATCAAACAGACTTCGATGAAGCTGTGATTAATATATAAATTAACATAACAATATAATTAATACATCATGTTTACATATATGAATGTAGTGCACAGGTTTATATATAATACCCAAATATATTATGTCAACAAACAATGATTTATCACGGGCTACAGTCTTGGGGCTAAGCAATCATACGCGTCCGGATTAATCCGTACATTTCAGCATCTAGAAGGATTGTGTGACAGTAAGCTATACTAGATTAGGGAAATATCATTTCGTATCGCGTTGCGAACAGTCACAAATAGATCTTGAATTTTCGTGACGTCAATATACTGGTGTATAAAAGAAATGAGACATGTTTAAAGTCCATTTTTCTTAGCCAAAAATAATATAAAATTTATATTACGTAAAGTAACATCGAATCTAACTATATTATTTAAAATATTACTAATATTTTTTTACAATATAAATTAAAAATTAATTTGAATAAAATGATTTATGTATTGACTATGTTTAAGTATAGTGACCACTAGCTAAGAATGAAATATTTATGTAATAATAACCAGTGGTTCGCAAATACGGTTTCAGTTGCTCGCAATTTACCAACTAATAATTTAGCTGACGGTGAAGGGTAACATCACGATGAAGCGTACACGCTTCAGAAATGTTTTCATCGTAACTCACTAAGGAATCTAAAAAATATTAGTTTCGCAAACAAATGGTTATTTATTGGGAGCAAATGACGCTTTTTACTACTCGTTTTATTTTTTTATAATGATAATAAAAAATCATACATATTCAGGTTTAAAAAGAAGCATCAAACTTTATTAGTTAACTTATGTGAAAATTAGACAGTTTGACAATGTTTTACGTCGACATGTTACATAATATTAATAATAACTTCAAATCTGTGGTTCCTTAACTCTAAATGTACTTGATAAGACAACCCTACTCCCATTCCGGTAACGTTGGCAGCCTTGTGTTGACAAATTAAATATATGAGTATATAGGAGTACATTGTGTCGTGTAGCATATAGCACTTTAAGAATTAATTGCTACTTATATAAAGACCAGCCGTGCCTGCGGCTCCGCTCGCGTAGACTACAGAATGCCCTCGGTCGAGCGCATGAGCGAATCGTGCTGCTCCCGTTCAAAAAGCGGAAGACAAAGATGCTTCCTGTGGGTGATTCTTAATAGATATATATATGCTTATGCAAACTTTTATGTAGATTTTTTTAAGATCTACAATTAAGTAGTACATTAATTTGATATATCTCTTATGATGTACTCAGCATAAGCCATTTTAGCGCCCCAAAATCGTACTTTTTCCGAATTGATTAACTATTATCGTCACTGCTTATTTCGTGTGTTTTATCTAACAAAATATATCCTAATATCCTGGCTAGATATAGCTATGGATTTTAAATCAAAAACATGTAAATCGGGTAAGTGGTTTTCCTGTGAGAAGAACATCACGGACAGGCAGACAGAGTTTTTAATATATATAGAAGATAATTACTAAAATTGTAAATTGAGGTTCCTTGAGTTAAATTTTCATTTAACTACTGAGATAGACTTCTTCTTAATAAGGTATAAGGTAAATAACAACTATAAAATTTATGACCGACGTTATAACAACATGCAAGTTCGTCGAAATATTAGAAAATATGTTACAAATCCTACGTGAAATGTTAATTTTACAAAGAACGAGTATACTTCCAACAAGATGGAGTACTGACACACAATAGTCGAATCGCTACGAACTTCTTACTGATAACTTCCATCAAAAATGGATTGGTACAAACAATCTCGCCGGATTATTTCTTATGGGATTATTTCTTTATCTTACCTTAAATATAAAGTTTACAATACCAACTACGACATCTTTAAAGGTCTAAAAACGATAGCCATAGTGACAATTTTAACACAAACTTATTACATGGAATTACAAAACGCAGTAATTAAAGGGTTCGATTACCTATATAAATGTTTCTCAGAAAATGGCTGTCACTGCAAACATTTCAAAATAAAATGATTAAATATAGAATTTTATTTTAAATGTAGACATAAAGGGTTTCATAGTAACATTTATTACTTAAAAACTACACTATCAATTATTTAATAAAATAATATTTAGTTTTTTTTGTATATTTAGTTTTGATTCTCTACTAGAGTAAAAGTTTTTGATAACATTTGAAAGTAGTTTTTCTTATTTTTAAAATCAATATCATGGTTCTTTAGAACATATTTCTCTTACAGTTACAGAGTTCCTCAAACTGACCGTTTTCAATGTATATAATGTCGATTTACGTAAACGGATCTTGACTGAAAAGATACAAAACATGCAAAGACGACGCTACAAAATATTTGATTAACCTATTTTACTAAGCAAAGACAATGGCTATGTGCAGTAACTAACTCTTGTGACGTAGGAACGTGACAAGGAAAGCTTTCTGAATATTAACCTTTAATGGGGTGAAGAATCATGAAATAATAGCAAATAGTGTATTAATATCATACGAACATACTTAGCTAATCCGTGTGTTAATAGGAAAATGCGTTCAGCAACACAAATCTGTTGCTATCGCGTCATGAAAGAGCGGCCGAATAGCCGAATAGAGGACGAGATGGCAATTCGAACTGAATGTATCTATGTAAAATAGACGAAATTATAATTTCATATTTTTTCGTATCCTCGTCAAAAACTGGAGCGCTTTTTTCCAGAATAATATAAGTAGCATTTGAGCTATCCCTATATGTTTTTTATTAATTCGTCCAATTTGCTTGCGGATTTCTGATAAAGCAACATAGCTGGGCAGTTTTAGGTAGTAGTAGGTAGTTTTAGGTACATCTGATTATTAATTTAAGGAAAAATAATATAGGAACATAGTAGTAGTGAACAACAACTGTATAGTACAAAAATATTTTATTTAGTGTCACTATCAAACAGAGAAATATTTCTATATGAACTACCTATACGTTGGCCGCACTTCCACTGAGAGAAGGACGCGGAAAAATATCCGAACTAGCTATGTCTGTTAAAATAAATAATGATAACTACGGGGTTATGGCGGGATCTCTGACTGTAATATAGTGGTTTTTGTTTTTTATTCCTAAATTTGTGTTATTTGACCCTATATTGTGTCAGGACCCTATTTTGCATAATAAAGTTTGGTTATTGTGCAGTGAAGTGGATTGGAAATAATAAGATGAATCATGAATTCTGAGATGCCACAAAAACTCCCTATAAAGTTCTAACAAGGGAGCCACCATCTTGTTAGAATCCTGAAATTGTTAAACTGAACACTATATTCACTAGATAATGACAGTAATGGTCTTCAATAAAAATGACCGGTTGCCAAATAAAATAAAATGAAGAAAAAAAGATGGTAGTTATCATCTTACCTATTCGAACCTAGGATACCTATTACCTATTCGAAATTTAAAAAAAAACAACAAAATAAAAAAACATGATACCTCTTTTAAAAAACTAATACAAGTTTATCGGCTTCATAAAATACGGCACACGTTGTTTGTTCATTTTATAAAACGCTCACGACATACCGTATCACCCGAACGCCACCTTGCCTCAATTTTACCCATATTTTACCTCGCCTTTTGTTTTACGATCAAATTCTCACGTGTTACCTTAAATGCCGTTCATTTACCACTTTTCGAAGTAATTTTCTTTACTGTCTTTCAATCTTACTTACGTGGGTAAATATTTTCTCGTACGTTTACACGAAATTTCAACGGCACATATATTTTTTTTGAAACACTTTATTGGGGGAAAATAATGAACTTATAGGACCGACACATGAGAATTAAATCCGCAGAGTGACATGTTAAAGTTATCTCCGTTGTAGAATCCAGTGAATGGAAAATTGTATCCTCAATTTTGGTTTACGAATAAACGCGTGAAATATTATAGATATTTCTTTTTTTTTTTCGAACTGTTTTTTTTTTTTTTCGAACTGATTACACTGTTAGCCTGAGGGGCCCTGGAGCCTTTACGGCTTTTACAGCTTTACCGGGCTTGGGGGCGAGCGCTTAGGGCACTCAGCCACGAAAGCTAAGCAACAACATCCGAGGGTGCCAAAGTGGCCGAACCTCGGCTCGGACTGTTGCGCGTATGCAATTAAGTCGCGATCTGACTAATTCCCTATCCGTAATTCGATCTAAACTAACTATACATATATACACGTTTCTGCCCCCTGGGAGGAGGGAAGGATCATGTGTATGTGTATTTAGTGGTCTGAAATTTTTGTCTACTCTAACTAGGCAAAAAAGAAAAAAAAAGGTCCCTTACAGAACCTATGTACCTATGTGTGTTGTGCATGTGTGTATAATGCAGTGTCATGTATGGCTGTGAAAGCTAGTGATTGTAGAGTCACTTGTATCGCGCGAGCGGCTGCTTGTCTCAAGGGCTCCATGCCGATGGATCGGACCTATTAGGCTTGAGTTGCCGCAGAGGAGGGCGGTCGTGGCGGGTAATTTCGAACTGACTATACTGTTAGCCTTAGGGGCCCTGGAGCCTTTACGACTTTTACAGCTTTACCGGGCTTGGGATAGATATTGCATCACACGACGGATGTAGAAAGAACATTTTCTATGGTTCGTGTAGTTGTATATCATGACTTATCTGTAGTGTAGAAACATTAATTTAAAACAAATTTATCGTAACTTCCGTCTTTATGTTTTCAAACTACACGATATATCTATTCAATGATACCAGAATCGAGTTTTTGGAGAAACTTCCTCCTAATGACAATGACACTATGGAACTAATTATTAGCTCATCATAAACGATAACTAAGATGACAAACAAGCACACGGCCCGCTTAATTGTAAGCGGTTACCGTAGCTTGCTACACCGCAGGTATCACTACCGCGTTGCCAACTTTTGCAACTTTTACTCACTGCAAGAACAACACAACACAAGATTATTTGGCTGCAATCTTATTTAGGATGCGAGGTATTTTATCTGTCGGGGAATCCCCGTGTATGGAGATGTCTCCAAAGAGGTGTCTCTGTTCTCTACCTATATTAAGATTGGAAAATAATGAACGTATATCTAAATTTAAATATATTTTTGTGTGTATTCGTTAGTCCTAAACCATATCTGTGCCCTTAAGTAGTATGTAACAAATGTTTAAAGTTGTACGAGATATCCCATAAAGGTGATTAATGATTAGTTTTTATGTCTATAGAGCACTCAAGGAGTGGACGCCTCTGACACACGCATAAACCTCTATGATTTTTAAATCCTATCTACGTTTATAAATAAGTGTAATAAGATATTTTATTAATCTAATATTATAAAGATCAAGAGATTGTGTTTTTTATTTGTTTCTTTGAATGCGCTTATTTTCAAAACTACAAATCAAATTTGAAAAAATGTTTTTGAATTGTATAGTTTATTTATTGAGAACGCTTATATGCTACATAAGTTCACGCTAGAAATCTAAAGAGCACAGCAGTAAGCATGAACCTTAAGCAATCTGGCAAACTGTAGGCAAGTACGGGAAATGATAACGATGCTATAGAGAAGGGTGCATTTGCGGCGCGGCGGCTAGGTGGAGTTAATTAATTTTAACATGAGTCAAATTGTGGGTCACATCTAGACCTAATATAGGAAACCAAAAATAAAATTCGTGAAATTTGAATATCTTTATACAGTAAGGGTAAAAATAATATCCAACAGAAAATAACTTAATCGAACAATGTTTTAATTAAAAAGTATGAAAGTCCACAGCAGTTCAAAGATAAAAGCTTTTAAACTGTCTTAGCATGTTTTTAATTAATTTCGTTAAACAATTTCATTAGCGAACCGCCGCGCGGTAGCGTCGGTAATCATTTTTTTTTTCATGTCGATATTTCTTGACGATATCAAAGTAATTATTTTGATATTTCTTCTCAAATGACCATCGATTCAATGCCTGTACGAATGCTAAAGACAAAATCGTGTATTTATTATTAACTGTACAATTTGTAGGTGAATCACAATAAAAAAAATACAAGGAAAAATAATTATAATATGGATAGAATTGCTTTGAACTATGACAGCTAAAACGGTCTACCATGAACTATACAATAGTATATTATTTATTTATTGTCTCATCAACGACACATTCACAAAATATCGAATTAACAATTAATCATTCACAAGTTACGAACTGTGTGAAGTGTGTCTTTACAGATGTGCACATCTTATTATTATATACCGCAGCACAATGAAAACAAAAACAAGTTACAAATATCAAATTTTAAATTAAGTGAGTGATTAACACGTAAAAAAATTAAGTTAAAAAATCAAGTTCGCGACAAATTAAAGAGTGTATAGTTGATATAATTTAGAACGAAAATTCAATAATGAGCAGTGAAATATGTCAATATCGGCATCATTATTGCTAACTTCGTTGTATAATTCTTTAAGACGATTCAGAGGTGAACAAATGCTAGTTCTGACATGTGTTTTAGAAAAGGTTCTTTGAATTCGAAATCTTGGAACCTTTCTAGGAACATTTAAATTTAATTCTTGTAATACATCAGGGACCATAATAACTCCATAATAGCTTTTGATTATGAAATATATAGCTTTATATAGCTTTAAATTATGTAATTTGTTATACATACCTATTTTAATACATTAGTATACTATATAATTACTGCGATGGCTGTAACGTGAACCGACATTGAGTTCAATTAATACGTGGTTAGGCTGGCAAGCCTTCCGTGCTGCACCCCGGTAAAAAAAAATAGGGATACGATTAGAGGGATGTGAGAAGACGTTTGCAATCGACTGGTTCGTGACTAATATAACCATGGCAGACAAATCATACTGTGATATAAATTAAAGTAAGATCCTATTAGTAAAAATTTAAACAGTAAAAAATTATTAGTAAATAAACAAACATACTCACAAACTTTAACTAACATCATTGTACAAAATAAATATATAACATATATAAATTTGACGTATGAAATTAATTTATTAAAAAATAATTTTAAATAAATACAAACGAAATTAATGGCGATCAAATATTTTCGGTATACATTCATGAAATCAATGACGTAAACCTTGATTTCCGTAAATCTCGGGAACAATTTCCGATCTGAACACAAAAATTTGTGTAATAAGTTTTTATTAACACAGTTATGGGTTACCTTAACTACCTTACCTACAGATTTTTAAATAATGGTAGTGGCAGTAAGTTAGACGAACAGTAGAAACTGTCGCGTAACCCACGAATACTTTTTATCATTATGTTTCCTCCATCAAGAGCGCAGGCTTTATTAGATTTGAATCTACAGTCATCAACACGCGGTTGTTGACATGGTTTATTCTTTCCTTAATTTTCGTTATTATTAGAAGTAGGTCCTAGCCTAATAATGGGATTGAGAATGGTCGAAAAAACTATGCATATTTACAAACAGCGAAATAAAAGTTCGAATTTTATAGTTTGTATTTTCCCAACAGACGCATATTTTATTTAATATGTCGTATAGCTTCTGAACGACTTGTCCGATTGAGGAGACATATTCATATTTGTTTTTTCAAGGTGATGGTTTATTGGATTGATAAGTTAGAATCCGATAGGTGCAGCTCTGTGATCGAGCTATTAACTACCGGAAAATCTTCCAGGCTAGCTAGTAATTATATATTTATTTTCATCCATCATAGCTAGACTTTATTTAAGTTTGCCGCATTTTAGGATCAACTAGTTTATCCAGCTGCCTTGCAAGCCGGAATAACAGAAACTACCAATATTTTTGGATTGCACTATGCTTACCATAAGGAACAGAGCCGTCATTTTGTCGTACTACTATAAAAAATCTAGGAAGGAGAGACAGGTTTGATTTTTTATATAATTTATGAAGAAACCTACTTTAGATTGAATATGAAACGAGTTAAAATCATTTTATATTGTCAACTACTAACAATAAATTTTTTTTTCGTACTAACTGACGCCTGAGGGAACTTAACAGCTTCAGCGGGTTTTTTTGGCGAGCGCATAAGACACTAAGTTAGGAATACTAAAAGTCAGTCTTAAGTCAAAGAATTTCACTTAAGAATATTTTATATATAATAAGATATCATTCAATTATCTCAAATCTCTTTTCATTGTGCTTTTTTATTATTGCATATCAATTTTTTAATTTATATGTAACAAAAGTGTGCTAATAATTACCTGGTAAATTTTCATAATAATTTAAATTACTATTTATTTTCAGTAAAAAAGGATCTTATTCTTGGAGTAGGTACTCTTCACGTAATGACATTAATTCCAAACTATTAACTCTGCAATAAATATTCTTTCTTTTAAAATGCACTCTTTTAATGACCGCGTTTGTTCTTCCATCGTGTATGGATGATAATAACGTTACCAATAGTCTGATTGTGTAAAAAAAACCCAGTACAACAACAAGTATATTAAAAAAAAAAATGATCAAAAGTGAAACAAATGTTACATTTTTACACATAACTTGCAAAAAAATATCATAAGTTAAACCTTACCTTTTGCGTAAATGTTCCATTTGTATTCTTTTGTATTTTACAACAAAACTTATTCACTTACATAACAAACAAAAAAATGTATTTAGTAATATTATAATTAAAATAATATATACTGAGATTTTTATATTAAATACAACACTGAAAACAATTGAGTTATTCACATAAAAAACACTGATTGAAAATTTGTTTCAAAAGAGCATTTTCAGCGAAGTTGTGCTTAGTTTACCGAGAGAGTATCGATCAGGGAGAACACAGCCGTGCGGCAGGCTCGACGTTCGCCGCCGAATGGTAGATACAACTAAAGGCACCTGTTGTGTTAGCAGCCTTATTTTCGTCTTTTACAGAATAAACCTCGCAAACAAATACTCGAATTTCCCAAATATATTTAACATTATGCGTGTAATCTTTACAAAGCGGTTGAAGTGAAATTTCTTTGAATTTGAACACTATACATTTTAGACCATAACGTAGCGTCCGTAAAGTAACGCGTAACGTAAGGTAAGGTTGTTACGTAACAAATTTTTCCCCTACCGTGACCGAAGAAGTTTCACTTGAATAATAATCTACTTAAAATAATGATAATCGAAGTAAATTACTATCAAAAAGTTTATATTTATGTCATGATATTTTAGGGATCCGATCCCAAAAAAGTTTCCTAATTCCGAAGCATACTTTGTCAGTCCCAATTTAGATGGCTTTATTTATCTTTTGAACCGTAATAAGTAATGGGATAAGAATTTCACAGAATACGTGTTATGATGACAGATATCCTAACCGACAAACAAACTGAAAATGAAATGTAAAGCGGACTCCCTACACAAGTAATGTGATTTTTCTTCTCTATATGTATATCTAAGCATATTATAAAACTCAACGTCTCTCTGTCCGTTTATGTTCTTTTTACCGATCTTTATCCGCTCGAGCGCACGCGTGACGTGCTGCCTCCGCTCAAAAGACGAAAGAAAAAGTGATTATTGTGGCTAGTCCGTGAAAGATAGATATATACAATGTGTGAATTTTTTTAGGTCTCTTTAAGGTCAACAATTATGTAGAACATTAATTTGTCATATCTCATATGGTTTACTCAGCGTAAGCCATTTAAGTGCACCAAATGCGTATTTTTTCCGGATTGATTCACCATTATCGTCACTGCTTATTTCGTATGCTTGATCAGATAACATAGTTATGAATTAAAATGTAAATTATGTAAATCGCATGTGGATTTCGCGTGAAAAGAACATGAACAGACATAGTGACGTTGAGTTTTATTATATGTAAAGATAGATATAGATGGCGGTACTTCCTCGGTAGTACGACTCGTCCGACTCGACCATCTTTTATTTATCATTGAGTATATTATGTGATTTTTGATATTACTGCTAGAAATCCACAAGTCGAAAGTAATAATTATGGTAAATATAAATAGCAATTAAAGTTTATCACGAAAAATCCAAAGTGATTAGTGGAAGCTTAAGTACACCCTGGAAGCACTTATCCTTATTTTAGATTCATGTGGGCGTTCTGTATGTTGGGTAGCTTTGGGTGGGTTTTAATGTTTATTGAGATATTAATAAAACATATTTACAACCTTTGAGTCTATAAACGCAAGCCTCGTAGATTGAAGTAGTGAAAATATCAATTAATACAATTTTTGCTATTATAGTCCATTAGGCGCGTTATGAAAAAACCATGAAAGTGTTTTTTTTTTACATTTTGTAACAAAAGCCTAACCCATGTACTTACTTAGTAAACCTCTTGTTTGATATCATAATCATTATTGAAATAGTGATACTGGTCAATGCCCATATCGCGCCTTACGAAAGAGCAGACACAAAAACATCCCAAAAATAGTTCTCTTATTTATCTTAGCTTCTGTGTACGTTTATGTTAGTTGTTAGTTCTGTGCTGTGTGTTTAACATATATATTTATGCCAGTTTTGAAACAATGATGGCTTAGTGGTAGCATCTACGACTTCGCGTCGATGGACGTGAGTTTGAATCCCTGCAGTGAGCCTGAGCTCGGTGAAGGAAAACATCGTGAGGAAACCACAGCACGGTGGTAGGGTTTTTTCTAATATCCGCCTGGCTGGCACCCACCCTTAAGTTGAAAATCTATTGCCAAGCATCAATAGTTGTGTTCCGGCAGCTACACTTGAGAGCAAGTCTTCCACTAGGTTTAGCGTGTTAATATCTTGGGCCACATCATCACTTAAGATCAGGTGAGATTGTGGCCACCATGCCAAAACTATAACGATAAGAAAAAACAGGGAAAGTTATAAATTTCCTTAATTGATGGTCTATAGGAATTGTTATTAAAATGAGTACAAATGAAATCACGTGACCTAAATAATCACAGCGTAATAAACGCGTGCGGACACGCGGGGCACCGCTAGTAATAAAAAAAAATTATAGAGCATTATCAATTATTCAAAAAGTTCACCTTTTTATATTTAAATACATAAATATCTTGAAGTAAAATTATTTGGTACGTAATGGCTCGTATTAGCGCTGCGTTGCTACGTAATTCGTAGGCTACGAATACCGTAGCATTCTGGATGAGTGCCAAAGCACAAAGCAATATCTTGCGTTGTGTATTCGGAATTATTGTTCTGTTATGTGATAAGGTTGTTCTCTCCTTTTTTATTTACTTTTTATATATTGCACATTACATTTTTTACACGAAATTAGCAAAAATATGGACTTCACATATTTTTTTTCAAGACATGTATTAACGTAATAAAAAAGTGACGTTAATAATGAAGAATGTTTTTACTAAATGCATATGAAAGTATGCACGCTACATATACCAAAAATTTTTTAAATTTTTGTCTGTCTGTCCGTCTTTTTTACAAAAGTATGATTAAAATTAGGTTTCATATTTACCAGGCGTCCTAAGATGCCTTGCATTTTTCGTCTTTTTTTATCTATATCTATGTATATATAATAAAATCAAATTATTTTAAAAAATCTAAACAACAGATTTTACTAAATGCATATATAATATACTAAAAAAAAACCTTTTTTTTAAATTTTTGTCTGACTGTCTCTTTGTTCAGGATAATCTCCGAAACGTTTGGAGCGATTTTGACTTTCACTGGCAGATAGCTAATATTATAAGACTTAACTTAGGCTAGTTTTACTTTAGAAAAATAATTTGAGTTCCGCACAAAAAATAAACTTTTTTAGTAGTCCACGCGAACGTAGCCGCGGTCTCACTTTGTTGATAATAAATTAAGTAGTGAGTATAAGGTATTAGTAAATTTCTTATTAAAGTTTAATAATTGTTGTGAAACACAAAATTACATTTCAATATTACTTGTTATAAAAAAAACCATTATCGAAATTTATCGGCATTAATGCCAATTTTACGCGCATTTGTGTAACGTTGAGAGAAAAAGTGTTAATAACTTAATGTCGAAAAACTATTTTCAACAGAGATTTACGACACTAACGTTAAAAATATCTTCGTACGTCTAATAATAGAAAAACTCAATTTCTAAATCGACAAATTCTTTGATTGTTTTTATTATGAATCTACATGGGAAATCGCGAGCAGTCATATTAAGTCAATAAGTAAGTATACGTCGTGATGTGAAGTAGGGAGAATATAATTCGTGCGTCACTACGGCCGAGGTCGGTATTGGGTAGCGTATGTGGCTTGACCGGCTTAATAGGGACTTAAGGACCTTGGATATAGTCTCTCATTACATTATGATATAATATTCACGGAAATATGTGTATTTAATACAATACAAAGCACATACATACTTGCAAATTAAATAAAATTATACTAAATTTCAGTTTCCATATGTAAATATATTACGGTGATATACGAGTATTAGTTAAGTTTATTATATTTTTGAATTAAATTATATTACTCTGGATTTTTTTATCGTTATAGGTTTGGCGTAGTGGCTACAATCTCACCTGATGTTAAGTGACGATGTGGCCCAAGATGATAACACGCTAAACCTAGTCGAAGACTGGCTCTCAAGTGCAGCTGCCGCAACACACCTATTGGTGCTTGGCGGCAGATTTTCAACTTGAGGGTGGTAGCTAGCCAGGCGGGCATTAGAAAATGCCCTACCACCATGCTATGGTTTCCTCAAGATATTATCCTTCACCGAAAGCTCAGGCTCATTGCAGGGATTCGAAATCACGTCCATCAACACAAAGTCGTACACTCTACCACCGAGCCATCTTCATTCTCCTCCCGCGTCCCGCAGTCCATTAGGAGGGTTTCGCTTACAGATGACAAACAATGGCATGTTGTGTTTCCGGATTAGTCAGTGTATATCTAATAATCAAGTGATTCTTTTTTATTTGTTGTGTTTCGGGATCAGGCAGTTTATAACCAGTTGCCGAAATGCTTGCAGGCTGGCATGACAGCGACTACCGGTATGGATTACCAATTTCTCGTTGATCGCCGCTGTCTTTTTGGATTGTACTGTGCAAATCAGGCAAAAAGTCGTTAAGTTGCTAATTAAAAAAAAAACAGGTATTTGAAAGAGATGTAACTCTAAAACGAATCTAAAATTAGAATATGTATTTGTTGTCTTCGTTATAAATCGATACCAAACTATTTTCAAATGTCTTTTAATTATTAAATACACAAACTTTAAAATAGTTCAAGCAGCTGTTACTACAATTAAGTCAAGATAGCAGAGTTCAAGTAGAAAATAAATTTTAAAACTCTCCCAATTTTATAGTAAAATACAAACGTCACCAAAAGTTAATTCTGGAGAAGTAATTTGAAGTTTTTTCACGCACTTTCTTAAAAACAACCCTTGTGTAATATAAAGAAAATTTCTCTATTTTGTGCTCTTTAAGGAGAGCACGGTCTGTAAGGAGACGTATAGGGATGGCCAAAAATGCAATGTCCCAGTTGCATAAGATATGGAGAGACCGTAACATCACGCGAAAAACTAAAACCAAATTGGTGACTTCGCTAGCTTTCTTCATATTCAGTTATGGAGCAGAGGCCTGGACACTGAAAAGGGCCGACAGAGACCAAGTAGACGCCTTTGAAATGTGGAGCTGGAGAAAAATGCTACAGATTCCATGGACCGCCTTTCACACCAACGTGTCTATTCTGAGAGAGCTTAATGTCAACTAGACTTTCCACTATTTGCCTTCGTAGGATGCTGGAATTCTTCGGGCATATTGCTCGTAAAGAGGGTCACAATCTTGAACAGCTGATGGTGACAAGCAAGGTCAGAGGACGCAGTCCCATGAGATGGTCGCACCACATACGGTCTTCTCTGAACATCATCTTCCACAATGCCCTTCATGAAGCTAAGAATCGCAGCAGATGGAGGGAAATCGTACGGGAGAAACTGATGCAGCGGGGGAGTCACGACCCTCAGTAATGAGGAAAACGACGCGAAGAGGACGATATTTAAAAATGTGAAAGTAATTTATTATACATTGAGTAAATGTGTTTTATATACAAACTATTATTGATTCATCATAAGAAGGCTTGCATTGCAGAACACAATATGTCAAATTTTTATTTCAGAGATGTAGCATAATTGAAATTGTAAGATGATTTTCCGATTATCGATTCTTTTTAGAGATAAATAAAATCGATAATACGATTATGCATTAAATCAATTGAGGAATGTGTAAGCAGGGAAAATTAAATAACAAAAATAAACTAGAACAACAATTGAAATCGCAATTTGGAACACTTGAATTAAGTAATGACTGACTCCAAACAACAAGATTAATACATCCAGTTAATATTCTTCGTTGCTTGTTATTGCAATAAAATTGTAGAAATTACGTAAATTTATATTTTTATTAAAAATAAAAAATAAAAACTAATAAATTAAATGTACAACGGCGTTTGAATAATTCGATTAATTTTCGATTCGTATGATTAATAAATTTTTTGTTTCGTTGGTGGTTTCGTTGTATTTTGGTCTACTCTAGTTTTAAATAACATATAAAGTAACGATATACGTAAGAGCAAAAACAAAAATACGAAATTTCACAAAAATAATTGTATAGAGGAAGTTATTTAGGCTTTTGTCGTGCAAAATGTTTTTAAAAGTTTTATCAGTATCAAAATATTTTTTAAATTATAATAATTGATAGTCGAAATTCATGTTTTTAGGTTATGACATAATTTGCACGTTACATTTAATTTAATTTGAACGTAACAATTTACGTTCTATGGATATGTCCTGCAAGCATTCGTATGATGAATAAGGTATATGTATTTTTATTTTTACAGTAGCGTCGTAAAAAATGTGTAATCTCTCGAACCTGAAAATGAAATTTCCTAAATAGTTAAATTTGAGTTATTTTATTACTAAGTATGAACGTCGAAAACACATATCAATGTTAGCTGATATTTGATTAAATAATGATTTTGTAAAGATGCTTTATAAAACTGATTATTTTATTTTATACCATCCAGATGATATCTACTCCTGCAATTTTTTGTTTTGATTGTTTTCGTAAATTAATTATTATTAATAGAACTAAGAGCCTTCTAAAATTACTACAAACATCCAATTATAGTACCGATATTAGACATCCAGCAAAGAAATTTGACGAATTTAAAAAATATAAGAAAAACTTTTATTACATTTATATATTCTTTTATTTATTATTTATATTTTCTTAAACTCTTAAAAAATATACCTTAAAACTGGTTCAATTTTTGGAGTTAGATTATTTCAAATTATGACTTTGTCTATTTTGCATAGGTATAATTAGTCCGAGACGCAGTTGTCTCTTTCACACTCTATTCGATCGTTAGGACACAGCACGACTACATTAGATTCCTATTAAAAAGTATTCTTCTAATATCTCGCCCACCGTGATTTCTCTTGTTACTTTTAATGACGGACAACATTCAGCTTACACTGTTGGGTCTAAAAGCATGACATTTTGTACAGGAGTTCCTTATAATATAGCATAATTAGCATTAAAAAATAAATCCCAACAAAAAATAAATCTAGCTAAAAGTAACTAGGTTCAAATAAATATATCACTACATTTCTAATCTACTAAGCTACTGCGGAACACTCAAGTATGATTGATTGAATCCAAGAATTTCTCTAAACTTCCCGATAACGACGTAACCCCGTGACCTGATAGGATCCCGGCCAATGTTCTGCCCGCAACGTTAACTCACGGACTATCATTGAAAAGCCATAAATCTGTATCCCAGAACGCCCTTCGGGTCCCATAAATATGAGCGTTGTCAAGGCTAGAGATGAACAAATCGGTGCTTAAAATGAGCATTAAAAATATAGTGCTATAAAATTAATGTTCAGGCTGGCCCATGTTTCGTTTATGACGCATTTGGTTTCGGTGGAGAAATTTATTTAATATCTTGTTTTGAGCGCTGCGTCTCTGACAACAGACACTGGGTTATTGACAGAGTGAAGGAGCGAATTCACGGTGTTTGTGGTAGCTCTGGTAAATATGGATAGTGTATAATACCGTTGCTGCTACGTGATGTCATTAAAACATGAATACAAGTAGATGCGTATTCTTGTGTACGTGCGTTTGAAGTTATAGTCACACTCGATGTAATGTGACGCATAATACCGAGTGTGGCTATCTTCACCACAATCAAATAAGATGTTAAGCAAGCAACTTCATAGTGTAGACTTTTGTTCCAATGTGCGTGTTCATCGTAAAAATTTACTCTCCTTATTTTTTCATAACACACCTAAATATGTATGATTTCTTGTAAAAGATCAAAAATTTAAAAATATTATATTGACATCTAGCGTTACGATTATGAACTAGATAGTCAACCAAAGAGTATTCATCATAATTGATTTCAACATTTGTAATTTATTTCTAGATGGCATTGTTACAGCATTTTAAATAATAACATCTAGTGTTACGACTGTTTTCACAACAATAGAAGAAGAGGCTTAGCAAGAACCTGTATGATGTAGACTTATTGATACAATGTGCGCGTGCATCATAAGAATTCAATTTTTCATAACGCACATAAACAAGTATAACTTCAAAAATATTCTGTTTAAATTTCTAAATTTTTTTTTCTTCAAGTTTCTTTCGCTGGGTTTCCTCATATAACTTAAATGAGAGTAAATTCACTCTATTGATATAATTTTCCTCAAATTAGACTATACTTACATTCAATGCAATCATGTTAAACAACAAAGGTTCCGTACGGAAGTAACGTTTATTATTTATTTAACGTTTTATGTTTTCGCTTTTCCTCGGTCTTAATAGAAAATCATATAATTTTACAACTCAAGTCATAAATGTATTTACGGTTCCATAAAATTGTTCACAGCTTAGTATTATCTAATATTAGAACAGTACGTATTATAAATTAAAATACCTTCATTTTACTCCGCAATATAACCTTAGGCAATAAAGAAGTTTGTCTCTAGAAAAAATTTAAAATAAAATACATTTTCACTATAATCACTATTTCGTATCACTATACTTAACTTAGAGGGATGAGAAAAATTACCATATCACCCACTTTTAAAATGTTGTCTATATTCCATTTGTATCTGTTTATTAGTAGAGCATAATTAAAAAAAAAAAAAAAACAAAAACAATCTCTGGAATTCATTTTTTTTACTAAGATTTACAATATTTGGATGTACATGTCCGCATGTACCTTTTGAATTCGTTGTATGTTAGTGAGCAAACTGAGTAATCTAGTAGTAGGTTGATATTTGTAACTGGTCGTATATAACGATTTTATTTTCTACTAGCTATGCCCGCGACTCCTCTCGCGTGAACTACTAAATAACCTTTTTTTTTCGTACGGAACCCTAATCATTTTTCTAAAATAAAAGTAGCCTAAGTTATTTCTTATAACATCAGATATCTGCCAGTGAACGTCCCGTCAAAATCGGTCCAACCATTTCGGCGATCCGAAACAAAGAGACAGACAGACAAAAAATTTATCGTGTATACTTTCATATGCATTTAGTAAAATGCTATTATTTTGACATTACAAACAGATATTTCAATTTTATTATATGTATTTTATTTTATTAAATTGTACATATTAGTTGCATTATAATTTTAGGCCGGTTTATCTTACCAATTCCTCAGGATTTACTCTTCAAACACCTTTCGTACCAGAACTTGTTTAGACCATAAATAAATAAGGCTATAAAAAAGGTAATGTGTATGTATTAGGAACATATCAATATTAGAGATATTACAGTATACTACTACTCGTACAAACTTACTTGTACACAAAAGGCCTCAAGCGATTCTACATTCGTACAATTTCAATACTGAATACTAATGTTTAGAACTTTCTTGAAGCAACTTATAGATAAGTCACATATTAAACATTTCAATTTATATTACATTGTAAGTAAATTTGAATATAAACATTTTTTTAACTAGAGATGGGTAACTAAGAAATGTACGATTACAATACATGTAAATTTTTTTTTTTACAACCAAGGTGGCAAACAGGCATACAGCCCGGCTGATGGTAAGTGGCTACTGTAGTTTATGCACGCTTCTAATACCATATATAGATATCACTAGCGCGTTACCGACCTTGATCCCTCTAGCCAAGGAGCTCAGGAAATCCTACTGACCGCAGGAACTTAACACAAATTTATTTGGCTGCGATCTTCCTTAGGGTGGAAATATTCTACCAGTTGGGCTGGAGAAATCTCCAAAGAAACTCCTCTGTGTCCTACCTCTCTTACACAATGAAGACAATGTTTTCATACACCGAAAATTCTAGCAAGATGGACAATGCTTTCATTAATCTGTAAAAATTGCAAGATGATGTTATTATCAACGAGCGGGCAGGAAACAAATTTGTGAACCTCTTAATAGCAGAGATGAGATCAATTATACGTTTATTAGTTTATGACTAACAAAAGGATGGTGGAATCGGTTTAAATTTCCAATGTCTTTGTACTTTGCGGTTTCGTGTTGCGATCCGACAGGGTAGTAACCTGTCATTGACTGACCTCGAGCAGTCAATATTGCGATTCGAGGCTAAAGTTAATAACTACATACTGTTAAAACTTAACGTAAAATGGTATACACGCCTTTCTGCATTTTATTTATACGTAAATATAACTTTTGAGAAACTTATATGTTACAATCCATAAAGACGTACCCAAGATGAAAAAGTTACGCATTTCGATAACAATAAAATAACTTATTCCATAAGGGATTTCATATGATGACTCTGTTATGATAAGTCACGCTTAATCAATAATGAATTCGTTCCCACAGGAACTGTACTTAACTGAGAGCGAAACTAGGTCGATTGTTACTTTATAATTTATGTATAATGTAATATAGCATTATGTTTATCAAAGTCACATGCTACAAATTAATTAGAAACAGAATAATGGCTCCTGAATTTCGGTTAATAATCAGCGGAAAGGAAATCAAGAATTAAAGAAAAAACTAAGGCGCTTCGGTAAGTCTAATTCACTAAATAAACCTTACACTTTTAGTTGAGTCTTTTTTCTAAGTTGTGATTTAGATCGACCGTGTCCCAATATAGTTGCCATTCCATAGTACTGAAGAGTTTGTGGTATAGTGTGGAATTTTTTCAGCAGTTAATTCAGTAAATGTCAGCAATTCTGAAGTGATAAAATTTTCTACAAGTTACGTAATTATTGACGTGTTTTTATTTTTCTTCACTTGAAGATAATAATTTTAGATGATTTAACCCATTATATAAAATTAATAAGCAGCTTCTAGAAAAAATGGATCTTTGTTATCCATCCTAGGTCAAAGTTCAAACAATAAATGTTAAGTTGTGTATTCTTGAACAAATCAATAATTAAAAAAAATATTAAATAACAAATAAGCTCTACAATATAATAATAAGAATAATAACAGCCTATATGTGTATCACTGCTGGGCAAAAAGCCCTTTTTCTGAATGAAGACAAGGGCTTAAATCACCACACCAACCTACGACGTCCTGGCGATTTTAAACACCGAGAAATCTGCAGTTCTATTAACTACAGTGGTACAAGAACATTTCTTAAGTGTTCAAGGTTCCTCACGATGTTTTCCTTCACCGATAGCCTATAAATTTAAATTAGTAAATGTAGGCATATTTGAAAAAATTCATTGGTACATACCGGGGTTCGAACCTGCAGACAATCGAATCGATATTCCGCCGGTGCAAGCCACGCATCAATAACGATTTTTTATTCTTACTACTACGACGATATTTCTAAAACTAATGTAAAACAGAATTCGATGATACAAAACATGGTTAGCGAATCTAGCGATGGTGGTTCAAAAGTAGCGTGTCGATTGATTTAGGGTCAAATCGTCCAAAGAGGTCGAGCTTTTGGTGAAGGAAAACATCGTGATGAAACCTTTAAAATAGTATTTTCTTATATCCGTTTGGTTAGCTGTCTCCCTCAAATTGAAAACTAATAATCAAATACCTATATTGCCTGTATTTGCATATGATACCAATTCCTTCTAGCCTTAGCGTGTTTCAACTTTGGAAATTACGAAATGTTTTTTGAAATTAACCTTTCACTCTTAAATGCACTAAGGTTGATACTTTTAATATTTTAGAAATACTAGTTTTTTTTGGGTTTTCTGTCGCGCAGAAGTGAGTATGTCAAGTCAAATTTTGCACTATGGCACAGAATATTCTTAAAATGCTTTAATATCCAAATCTTCGATATGAAACGCGAAGCTTCTAACAGAATTAGAAACTATAAATTTAAAGAAAACAATTTTAAAAATCAATACACGAAAACATCATATTTACTCGTACATATTTTTTGAACTATATTGAAAATTAAGCATTTCGTATACAAAACGAGTGCCATGTCTCGGCGGTGGGCTTCTGACCTAATTTGTTACCCATTTAGAGAACCACATCTGGTCGATATGCAAACATATTTTAACATGATTCGGCCTAGTCTATACAGCTTTGTTATTAGGTTTTTAATAAACGACCACAAATATATTATATTAGAAAACTGACAAGGCATTTCGATTTTAATAAATCCCGTAAGTCTTCTAAGTTCAAATAGACCTGACTGACTGAAATTTTGAAATATGTTACAGTAAAGAGAATATGTCATGATTCGTCTTTTTTTTTTATTGAAGCACGGCACTGTGTCTACACTGTACCAGATAGTGAGCACAGTGCAATCCAATAACATCGATCGATCGATACAATCCATCGTCATTCGTAAATCATGCCGGCCTGATAAAAGTATCTTAACGTTTTGAACCCTTTTTGTATGAGTAAAAATTAGGGAAAGCTGCCCTAGGGTTTTGTGAAATTTTAAAGCTCAACTATAATATCAATAAAAAATTTATGCAAAAGTTAATAATGTATTAATATTTTTATGAAGCTATCCAGTGTTAGTAGCACAAAGGAATTAAAAGCAGATTATATTATAGGATTCATTGCAGAATAACTTACCTTTGTCCGTTATCGTTATTTCAAATCCAGCAATCGCATTTCTCATCTACCTCTCAATTTCAAAGTAAACGGGTTCTCTTTCAGTTATTTTGCACTTCAATGATTATTTTAAATAACTACAGCTTTTCCGAGTCAAACCGCTTATTTAACTGTTCTGATAGTACATAATATTCGCGATTTAACTAGATTTTACCGTAGTCTCTAATATAATGTTTTTCGTTGGATACCAATTCTTAAATTTAATTTTCATCACTATGATCATAAGTTGGAAAGTTTTCATTAATATTATTATTATTATTCAGTTTCTTTACTCATTATAAAAATATGTAATCATATAGGATCACACGGTTGTCTGTCCATGTGTCAAGAACCTTTAGCCTGAAAACGATTTGAGGTATAAAGTTGAAATGAATACCGAATAATAAAATGTATTATCTCCTAATGCTGTAAAAATCAAGTTTCTAGGTTAACAGGTAACATAGGTAATAAAGAGATAAGGCTCTCCATTTTGAAATTCTCGCTCACTTATCGATTATTAATACTTATAGGATACTTCTCGTGGACTTACAGTGTTTAGCACAAAGGGAGATCTTTTGATATTAGTTAAGAAATAACCATAAATAATTAATTAATTTCATACTGTTTACTATGCGAACGTTCGTAAAATAAAAGGGTTTGTAAGTGAAAAATTTCCACCACGTATCGGAAACGTTGGACAATATTCAAAAATCTCAGAGCTAAGGTTCTTCCAATACTTGTCCGATTTTCTTAATTTTCAACTAACATTTGACCGCTATCTTATTATTCTTAGAATCTTCTAGTAACACAGTATATCCGTGTAGCACCCGTATAATATACCCGATCTAACAAGTTTAATTTTTTAAGATAAAAAGAATTCGTAATGGAAAATACAAAGAAATAATAATGGGATTCATTCAGAGATTCGTCGATAGCTACCGTCATTATGTTAATATTTAAAACTGAACAAAAGCCTCTTTTTGAGGAGAGGCGAATGCTTCACCACCTTGCCAGACGACGTCATACTGAACATTTCTTAAGGTGTAATAGTTCGTCACAACATTTTCGTTTATTTTCATTTCTACACGTACAGGGGCTCAAACTGCGGACAACCGATCGATATTCCACTAGAGTAACCATACAGAAACTACAACACGGTATTGTTGTAAAATATTATCTCCTGAAATTAATGTCATATCATGAGTGGGGAATTTTGATCCTGTCTTCAGGTTAGAGCTTTGGCCTATACCAACGAATATTCCGTAACCAATCTACATTTATTGATTTACTTTACTGAGCGACGAAGAGTGAAGCTGGTACATAGAGGATACGTAAAAACTTGAAAATTGAAGAGCTAGTGGCCGAGACAAACATTATCGGGGAGTTTAAAGCACACTGTCTCTGATTACTTGGTTATATTGATAGAATGTCAGAGGGGATGCATATAGCTGTGTGTCCTTGGCAACCGGATAACAACACGTACGACCATGTGAATAATGTTGTCAAGTTTTACTGTTTATTTATCAATTCATTAGTGTAGTCGTTAATCCATCATCCGTCAACAAAAAACTGATTTTGTATTTCAAATGAAGGGCCCATGGATCTTTATATACCAATTTTTAACAAAACTTATATCTGCCATCTTGATTTTTTTCCTTATCGATGAATATTTCTTGGTTCAAGTTGGTCAAGCAACGCAGATTTATGAATAAATAGTAAAAACCACTACTGATTAAGCTCCAGCTCAATAATAATTATTTTGATCTATATGAACTTCTAAGGACTTCTACTTATAAGAAAAGCAGTTTTTTTTAAATAAGAGCTCGAAAAAAAAATTAATAATATTTTTGGATTATTAAAGGGATGGTCTCTCATAAAGAATATGACTAAATATAAAATTTATTTTAACAAATCCTCCTCAATACAAATTGGAAAAAGTCGAGGATTACAGAGGTTTTGACTGTAGTGAACAAGAATGTTTCAATTAGACAGATTCGGATATGGCTGTTTATTTTTCGTTAGGATTTTTCATAATATTTACTTTGTTTTATTTTAAAAACTTAGGTTATTTGGCTCAATATTATTTAATATTTCATTAGTATATTGCAATAGTGCATTGGTTTATAAGTGATAACTAGGAACATGCATTTTAAGGCGATACAAAAACTCCCTATGCATATTTAAAAAGGAAGTCGCCTTGTTGTTGTATCTATGTTTGAAGATTACAAGAAAAATTCGATATAAAATTTTTTCACGTGACGTTGACAGAAGTCGACTGAACTAAGTTGTCATTAAAGGAAAAAAAATATTTTTATAAAAACATCCATTAATTACTTTCGTTATTATTTTATAAATCATTACTTCGATTTTAGGTCTATGTTTAAATGCGTAATTATATGAAACGAATTAACTCGTCAACAAGTTATTAGATAATTACGGTGTATTTTATTTTTATTTTATCAAAACTATTGTTTTAATAACCATGTATGCATTTTCGTTAATAAGAAATATTGATTAATATTTTACACAATGTAGAGAAATATATAACAACATTTTTATATAATCTTTTTCCGAAGGTCCAAAATAAAATTATATATATTATTAAAAGAATAAAAAAAATATCTGACATATATACGTAAAAATTTGTGTAACATTTTTTAATTTACAAATATTACAATTTTCACTAATTAGTTTTTAAATATCTTAAATAATTTTGATTTTAACAACACACATCGGGTATTCAATTGAATGGTTTTACTAAAATCCTTTTATTTGCTGCTCTAATAATTAAAATTAGATTAAACTAGAACAAAATGTGGACGGGCTTAGCTAGTTTTTTATAAGTATGTAGGTATAAAAATGAGTGTTTGTTGGTTTGTCTCCTATGCGTGCTTATACCATTTATCCGATTGCGATTAAATTAGCAAGTAGTTGTGGATACGTCCGTTAAGTTTTCTGAATTAGTACAACCAACCTATAACTTCATACATGCGTACATAAGTACACAAAATTTTTTTTTGGTACTAGTCTAGTTTATACTTATAGCAGCAATATAAAAAATATTACCGTATCCAAAAACATCGTACATTACAAAAAATGGAACCTCAACTGTCCACCTGCGTCCACCGATCGCTAAAGCACCGCTGAGCCAGTTTTTTAACCGCCCGCATGAACAGGGATTACGCCATATTTTTGCTGATATTGAATTCGCTTTAAAAGATTTCTTGTAAAAGGAAACTGTATTCATTTAGATTTCTTTATAAGTAAACATATAAAATACACGTTTCCATATAAAAAGCTTACAGCGATTTTATTTGCTCGAGTAGGATTTTTTATATAGTAGCAATAAAAAATAACGGCGACCACCGACAGATCGGTAATGCATCGCCTGTTGCCACTGTCTTACTGACCTGTAAGCCTCGGTTGCTGTATGCACACTGGCCGCTTCCGGAATGCGACTATTCAATAGAGAGTAACTGTTACTGGTTCATTACCATGTGCATGGTAATCGCGACTCAGTCGGGTACAGATTCCTACAATCCACTTGATTACTGGATCTACATCGGCTGATCCAGGAACGCGACATGTCTAAGCGACAATTATCGAGTCCTACCAACCAACAAATAAATCACTGTCTAGAATGAAAAAGAAAGAAATAACCCTGAAAATAAAACGGCACACATATAAAATTATTTTAAAATCATCATCACCATTTCAGCCGAGAAACGTCTACTGCTGGACATAGGCGACAACGACCGGTCCTGTGCTGAAGCGTTCATAGGTTACAGTAGCCTCTTACCATCAAACGGGCTGCGTGAATGTTTTGTCTCCTTTGTAGTTTAAAAAAATTTTTACAACCCATAATGTGAAAATCTGTCTCTGAGTACATATAGGTGTGTTGTGGCATTTATATTTAAGAGGCAGTCCATCTAGGCTTAGTATATTATCGTATTAGGCTATATCGTCCCTAAACATTAGATGAAATTGTGGTCAAACGCTAACCCAAAGAAAAGAGACCGCTGTGGACAGTAATGATGACGAGGCAGGATTAATATACAACAGCAGAAAGTAGGATTACCACGATATATATCTCATAAGCATACGTGTATACACAGTACAGTACTTTGTAAGACCGACGTTTACCGCTGGGACATTATAGGCTTTAACGAAAGTCACCATTGTCTTGTTAACTTACAACGCTAACACGATAAAATCTCTGATAATAATCTGTTTATTAGAGACATTATATATAAGTACTGGCTAACCCAAAACAAGAAGCATTATCATCATAATTTGAAGCAATAATCGCTCAGTGGTAGCTTGTACAGTGCGTCGATTGACGTGAGTTCGAATCCCTGCAATGAGCCTGAGATATCGGTGAAGGAAAACATCGTGAAGAAACCATAGTTTGATGGTAAGGCTTTTTCTAAATCTCGAATGGCTAGCTACCACCCTCAAGAAGAATATCTGTCGCCAAGCACCAATAGGTGTGTTCCGGAACCTGCACTTGAGAATCGGTTTTCCAATAGGCTTAACGTGTTGTTATCTTGGGCCACATCGTCACTTATGTCTAACTATTAACTACTTACGTACTTATGTATATGATTACCATAATCCAATTTCGATTTCAATGACGATCAAAAACCAAATTGAAATAAAAATAATTATTCTCACACTTATACACTTATGTCTAATTATTGTTAGGGTTATTTCGGTGATTTTGGTTCTTCTGCGGATTTTATAATTTCTAATTCGATCACGCAAAAAAACTGCAAGCTTTCTTATGAACCACATAGTTAGCGACCACGTCTCAGCACCATATGTAATCACTTGCAACACACACTGGTCAAAAACTTTCGTATTGAGACACTGCGGTATTTTGGACGAGAAGATGTTACGTAGCTTCCCAACTACTGCCCAGCCGAGTTGGATTCGAAAATTGACCTCTTTCTCGATCTGATCTTTACGGGAGTTGCGCTACATGGACGTGCGACATAATATTCGTCTTGTCCTTTTTTATTCAAAGACCAACTCGTTCAGAGGCTTTAATGAGGTCATTGAGCATTTCACGGAGGTCCTATTAAACTACTGGAGTACTAAAAAATCTTTTTTATCAGAAATAAATAGCGTGACTGATATAAATGTTTTAATAACAAGCCTCTGATCAGTAATTGAATGACACAGTATAGTAGTTAAAGTACATATAATAAATACTATCATATCAACAAAACTGAACTACCACTATTATCGATAGAACTTCGTTTCTTTGTATATCGTCTTCCGTGAACGATTCACATTTAATACTAAGTCGGTTGGTGTTTCGGAAAAAGATTAAAGACTATCTATCCGGGTCAACGGTCCATTGCGGGGCTCGATAAAGCAACCTACTATAAATCACCGTCGAGGTAATTTCCGACCATTACCAGCATTCTAACGACCGGTATTGTACTCGTACTGTATGCACACCGAATGGAATCGCGGAATTACAAGCTACGAAACTTACATCAGCGTTTTTTATTACAACTTTAGAAATAATTTTACACAGTTACAACATAAATTTAAAAAAAAAAACATTGTAGCTTTTGGTGAAAATGCAAGTACCTGGAAGTACCTGCGCACTCGGCGATAAATGTACAAGTATATTTGTTGTTAATTTAAGAATGTTCTCGAACCTAGAACAATGAACAACTCATCATGCGTTGTAGTAAAATAATTGAGTGTAACGAAACAAAGTAATAAAACAATGAAATAGATATGACAAACAAGCCTACATGAAGCTCTTCTCGAATTTTCTGTTAAACTGGTCTAAACGAACCGCAAATCGACCATAAAGTAACATAACAGTTCATAAGCACTAGGCAAGTTGCCTTAATACAATCGTTAATGCTAACAGAAGTCGAAAAAATGTATGGAATTGATATATCTCAACGTTAAATCACGTGATCGGATATGTCAAATCCATAAATTATTATTTTCTTTTAGCGTTAACGATTGTAGGAAGGTAAATTGACTAGGGCCCCTAGAGCGTGTGTGTATATCTATATTGTGCTTGTTAATTAAATTCTTTCATCGCAATTTATGGCATTTCACTGTCTGAGAACAATACCAAATATTTTATAATATTAAATAAGTAAAATTAACATTTACTTCCAGATAGATGTCAATTAATGTTCTTTTGTACATCGTAATATAAACAGTTTACGACATTGTATTTGTGTTATTATTAAAATAAGTAATGAACGTTGATCATGATTTAATATTGCCTTTATTGCATATTATTGCCTTACTACAAATATTTAAATATAACTACTATGTATACTAGATATATGAGCAAACTAGTAGTTCCGTTTCTACAAGCGTTTCTTACTCAGTAATTATTTTCACCTCGTAATGTAACTTTTACCCATATTACTGGCAATTCTATAACCTATCAATTGAGAAATGATATAAGCTTTCTGTGTGCAAAATTTCATAAAAATCGTTGAAGTCGTTTTTGAGTTAAATCTGGAAATACAAACAGATAGTCAAAGAAAAAAATGTCATGTTCGATATCAGTGTCCTTTATAACAAAATTGGGCCAACACCTGTCACCTGGTTTGAAAAAAAAAAACGTTTACGGACAGAATTATAGATTTATTAATAAAAATAAGCATAGAGGTCATGGCTGCGACAGCTGCGAGCCAATAAAATTTATTTTAATGGAATGAGTTCTGTAATGGAATGATCTATATTTTCCGATTACATGATTGTACTAAAACAAAATATTTCAAAAGTTTAGGTTCTTCTCTATATTTCATTCACTGTTTGCCGATAGACTTAACAATTAAAGATCTTTGAAGCGAAATACAAATGTTATCGTATTGGTACGATGAAACTTATGTTTCGGTGATAAATAACATTCTATGAAGTCTCACCTTTCCGGTATTATTATTAATTGAGATATTGCGTAGGCTTGTTGATTTCTGTTCCATTACGACCAATAAAATTTGGTAGAATCACGTGATAATACCAAAATAGTAAAATATGTTAATTCTGAAATCTTCATTAATACATGCAGAGTTTCACCTTGAGAACATTACATCGATATTTCATACGTCTTAACCATTCAACCAATGCCAGATTAACAAAAAACATCATATACCAATTCTGCCTTCGTAACAGAAAGTGGAGTAATCGTATTTTTTGCGAATTTTTGTTTTTGAAGAAAATAACACCAGATTGCTCTTTTAATAAACAAAAAAGATGGCAAACAAGCATACGTCCCACCTGATGGTAAGTGGCTACCACAGGTAAGTAGCTAACGATAAGTGGCCTATGGACGCTTGTAATACCATAGGTATCACTACCGCGTTCTCGGCCTTTAACCCACCTACCCCAAAGAGTTCTGGAAAGCGTATTCATCCCAGAAACACAACACTAGGTTATTTAGCAGCGATCTTCTGTAGGGTGGAGGTATTTACAAGTCGGACTGCCCCAAGTAGAAATAAATCTCCATAGAAATATATTTGTGACCTACTTCTTTACCTTATCTGCAGATAAAAAATTGTCTTTTTTTAACTTTGTTGAATAATAAGGAAAAATTTGTGTTAAAAATATCTGATATTGTTAGCACTTAACCGCTTTTTTCTCGAAACAGCTATTTACAAGCACTGTATTTTTTATTACGATGGCTTGAGCTTCCGTGTTTGTCTGAATCCGTCTGTATTCGCGTATGCGAGTGTTCTGAAGAGTTGTTTTACCTTATCGCTTATCGGTAGCGTCTATTTCGACATGAACCAATAATTTTGCAAATTCTTACTTTTGCCGTACAGCTGTAAAGATGTTGAGTTGCCTTCCGTCCAGTGTGTCTCCTCTTTTCTACGATATTTGCTCTTTCATTTGAAGAACCGCGAAGAGAGATATTTCTGCAGGCTGGCATGATTATACCATATTTTTCATCAGGTACTATGCAGTCATTTTGCCGAGCTACTAAAAAAGCATAGGATTAAAAATATAAACACGTTTTTGGAAACCATTAGTGCTGTAATTAAAACGTAATATGCTTGTTGCATCTTTAAGAAAATCAATTCTATATCAGCTTAAATAATTCCATTGTCGGCGCTTTTGCACCAGGATAATGAGGTACTAAGGCTTCCTATTGTAGTACAAAGTTAAGTAACTTGACATAAAGGATGTAATATATGAATTAAGGAACTTCTAATAATTATTGTTATTGTTTATGTAATAAAATTATTAAAACTTACTGAAGGACAACGCACAGTGTAATCTGCTACTAACGATACGATCTACCGAAGACGTCTACCTGTGCATATGTGCATTCACGGGTAGATGGGATCGTGTTTTGGAACAGACCTGTGCAGTTGTCTATCCTGCGCAGGCGGCCGGTACAAAATCGGAAATGAATTTTATTTCAGTAACACGGTACGGTGAATTTCGCTGAAATCACCTGTAGGTGTGTTTAAATACAAGTACAAGTACAGCTTAACTTGAGAGTCAAACCCTCCAATAGGCTTAGTGTATTAGTCTATTTTAGATCACATATTCACTTTAGATCAAGCGAGATTGTGGCCACAATGCTAAGCCGATAACGATAAAAAAAAATTGCGTGATTGAGTAACAAACATACAAACTTTCACATTTATAATATTAGTAGTTTTACTGCGTAATAAATGCATGCGGAGTTGCGGACACAGCTTGTTAAATATATGAACAAATAGCATTTTAATTTTTATAGTAATTTATTATAGCACATAGTAGAGCATTATTTACAGCGAGCGAGTAATAAAGTTTGGTATTCGATACCCTTTATTGCTAACTTTAGTATTTCCTGAAAATAATAAATTCACTTGCAGTCGCCCGTGAAACCCGCTTGAATAATACATACATGTACGATATGATATTTTCTCTATACATTAAACACTTTAGAGATGAAATTTTTGTAATCACGGAGTAGTAAACTCAATAACGCGTAAATTCCATTTGAAGTAAAAAACGCAACTTTATGACGCGATGTCATGAAATAAAATAAATGTAAATAATATATTTCATTACTGAATAAATCTGAATATCGTATTTCATTTACTATCCGATATCCATACACTACCTGTGAAATTAAGGAAACAATTGTTGAGATATCATATATATAAGCACACACACACACACAAACACACTCACAGCTCAGTTTTTGTCTTTATTTAGTGTTATATTACAATATAACTGTCGTATTATCTTGTAAACCTGCTTGAAAAATATTCTGGAGATGTGCGATAGCAACTACAACACATTTTTAACTAAAGTAGTTGTTAACGTTTCATTCTGTTGTGTGTTAATATATGTTAATGTTAAGCAAATAAATTTGTCGTGTTCTACCGCTCATCAAAAATGATGATGCTATTTAGTAATAATCATAAGCCATTGCTGGATATTGGCTTCTCTAAGCCTGCATTATTTTGTCGGTTTTTGGATTTCTATAACACGTTGCTTCTTTTTATATTGACAGTATATCAATTGTTGAGATAGAATATATCGACAAAACACAAATTCACGGCGGTCAATGAACGCGCACCCCTTCATTCAGAGCTAATTCCACAAATGGTGGCATCCATCAATCTTTTCGATAAACACCGACTTTCTTATCATTGTTACTTTTAAAAATAGACCTTTAGACGCATACTGCAAAAAAACATTTCGTCGTATTTTCTTGAAATAGTTCGAAGTTTTTCCAGCCTTATAACAATTTTGACAAAAACGAATACGTCCATAACCCAAATCCAACGAATTTTATATTATTGGTATAGAAAGCTTACACATGAATCTCATACAGAAATATCTATGCAATGAAAAGGGACCAATCATTGCTAAAACCGTTAATGAAAATATTGTTAATAAGGTGACCAAAGTTTTGAACGACTGCAATATATTGGTGTTCAATGGGTGGTCGCCATTGTTATTGGACTGTAATATGCTCAGCACCATCCCTTTGCCGTACTGTTTAGTTATTATACATAGAAAAAGTTATATCAAACCACTTACGAACGCATTCACGTATTACTTCCCTTCTTTAATATTTAATTCTTACTTAAACGTAATACACAACTCGTAGAATAACAAATTAATTACGTAATTTGGTTTACTGAGTTTTACGTTTGTTTTCAAGAGGTTAACTTGAAGAGAAAAACGCATATTTACGGTAAAAATCAATACACAACTCATAATATGTGTAAAGAAAATTCATTTCACCATAGACAGCTCAAGTAAAAATAAACATTAATAAATTTTATTTTTAACGCATGTATGTAGCTCGCTCATAATTCATTGCGTTTATTCTTTTCCGTAAACCTCAGGCGAATCCTTTGTTGGGAATTCTTTGTTGTTTGTTAATCGTCCGTATTTCGCCAAACTGGTATACAGGGTCGATAATTTTATTATAAAACAAAATCTGTGCAATCAATCATTCGTTTAAACATATTTAGCTCCTTTAGAGATCCTGCTAATAAGAAAAAGGAAAAAAAAAACGAGCCTTACATTACTCGTATATGATGTGTAACTGAAATATTATGATGACACATGACATATTTATTACTGACATATTAATCTATGATGAAATACATGTGAAGTCAACTTATTCGTCATATTATTGGTCGAACATATTCTAAGCATGTAAATATATGTAACTCTATATTAAGGCGCGCGCTTCCTCGCGCAAGTTTAATTCTATGCGTGGTAAATACGTAATAGTAACTTAAATCCTGAAAAAAAGATCCGCATTAAAATATTTGTTCGAATAATTCCATATTACTTATTCGCATTTTTTTTAAGAATGATGAATATTGTCAGACGCTTAATAGTAAAGATAATTATTAATATAATTTAGATTTTATACACAACACTGTATAACTGTAGATGAGTGAACAGCTGATACGTTCTCCTTCTCTATATGCCTTTCTCTTTCTCGTCACACACACGCATACACTATGTTGGCCGACAGTATGTCGTGGTACCAACCTCACGCAAAATGGGTTGGTACCATCTTACAGGCATCTCTCCGCCACCGCACGCGCTCATTGTTAAAATTAGATAGCACGCGCTTCCCCAATTTCCTGTAACACATTTTCGTCCATTTTTCAAAATCACTCCCACAAAAAATATCCAGCAACCGAGAGGAAAGATGTTACACATAAATAAAATTATTATGATGAGTGTGCAGTTGTTGAATGTAATTTCTATTAGACCCTTTTGTGAATAAGATGGACGTAATGCATGTTAATGAAAGATGTTCCACGTGATACTGAAAGATGTGTATTGGGAACGCCGCTGCGATTATAGAATTGAAGATAGGCGAAAGGAGAGCCCAGAACCGAAAGCATCTTCTGTTGTTGACGTCCTTGGTTGCTAACTGACATTGTTGCTTTGATGATTTTGCTTCAATAATAACACTAAGCAGTAGTTATTTTTATCCCGCAATTTTATTTTAATCATATTATTGACAATTCATATAGCCTATCAATTGAAAAATGACATATACTGCCCGTGTACAAAATTTCATTAGAATCGGTCAAGCCGTTGTTCGGGCATAAAAACGACACGTAATTAAAAAGACGGACTTTAGTATATTATTATTAAAATGGCAACAGTTACCATGGCAACGCTTAGCATAGAAAAGGTTTTAATATAACAACAGTTACCATATATATAAAATAATAATAATAGTATATATACAAGATTAAACAAAATAGTAAAAAAAAAGTTTCTTATACTACTAACTAAAATTTCAAGTCAATCGGACGTATTAGTTTCGGAGACCTCGTGATGAGTGGTATTTCGCTTATATACCTATATAGATTTCTATATTAGCATTTTTCTATTGACATAATCTAATTTTCATTACAAAAAATTAATTTAAAAATAATGTATCAGGAATAACAGACAGACAGGGAAAGCCAGGTCTTGGTCTTAATATGTGGGATCAGAGCACCTTCCAAGCTATATTGTCAAATCTTAACAGTGTTTCTATCGGTAAACAACTTCATTGCTAGTTATTTTAAATAAAATGCGTGATAACAATAAGAGTTGAAGGTCAAAACACCAAAAAAGTAAAAAAAATACAAATAAATGAAAAACATTTGAAAATTTTGTCGTCTATACTCTATATGCTTACCTTTTCGATCCCTTTCATTAAGATTATGTACATTTACGATAAATAATTGGATTCTTAAGAAGTAAATTTAAAATTAATTCACCAGACCAAAAGTTGTCAAAAATATTTTGCTTAAGTATAAATTTCTATATTTACATTTTGAAACTTTAACCTTTTTAACAACAGAGGTGCTATTTAATTAACCTCTTGCAAAATGGCCTTAACAATAGACTTAGTTAAGCAAAACTGATATATCGTGACTCGTGTTTCAGGCGCAAGATGGTCATTATTCCTTGATGGGAACGAAATTGCTCGACCCGATTTATTGAAGCACTATATATGGTTGAATATTCATTGTAGTTTTCATGCAAAGTAAATGAACGATAATTTAACGTACGCTGAAAATATATTTTCGTACCTTAACTAGGTTTATCTTGATTTCATTTTTAAGTTGTTATTTTTATATTATCAAATTCACATCAAGTCTTCGGTTACATTCCAAGCTGTTGTGGCTATTTCAAAACAGAAACATCTTTATATGCAAAATTTACTACATAACTGGGTGATTCTCTCATTTCGTGCAAATCACAAGTTCATCAAAAAATAAACAGAACTACATAATCTAAAACCACCAAACATTTTTTATGTTTTAGATGTGTTGCATAGGTATATTTTCCATCCAAAACAAATTAGGTGATTAGCTAATAAGTAAGTTAAAAAGAAAAAAAACATGCCTAAAAATCATTACCCGCATCGGTCAGAACACGAATTTTGGGAATTGTAAATTAATAACAAAATATTTTGATGTTTTCCTGTATACTGTTGTTTTAATAATTTGAAAGTATGCATTAAGGAATAAGATTATGAATTTAATAAGTACCTTAAGAGTATTATTTACGTTCACTGGGATAAAATAATTTTGTCCAAAAAAAATACTCATTACCGTTCATTCAACTTCAAATAACAAAATCAACCTGTAGATACACCTAGTGGAGTTCCTTCCCCCCCTTCCCTACGCACACGATCCCGACTTAGTCGACCAGTGAACAGAGAGCGGGGTAGACGCCTGCAGATTTTTACTACAACACAAACAAGGTGAGATTTTTACGTTTGGTACGTAAGTTTTTCATTACCATTCATATTATTTTGAGGTAACTGATAATGTTTATTGTATTGTGGATGCTAACAGGTTTAATCATTATTGAGTTCAAATACTTTCTGAACATTTAGTCTATGTATTTCCTATTATTTATGGAATTAATCTAAAATAAGCACAAAAATATCATTACCATTATTCTCATCACGATAATTTACCATCCACTATAATGGAGAATGGTAATGATCATAGGATTATGGTAATGATCATAGAATTATGGTAATGATCATAGAGTTATGGTAATGATTAACGAAATTAAATCATTTACAATTATTTATAGTTGAAAGGTCTGTTTGTGAATTTATTTGTTATCTACAGGTACGAATATGGATAAAGTAAACACAAAAAAAACTCGCGAAGATAAGATAGCTGAAGCAAAATTAGGAAGAAGAAAAAAATACGAAGAAATTAAAAATGATCCCAAGAAGTATGCAATACAGAGAGAAAAATAAAGAATTAGATATTTAAAACGAAAAGAACAAAACAAAATTAAGAGTGTGGCTGACACCAAGAGAAAAGAAACTCCAAAGGAACAAATGGAAGGAAAACACTAAACGATATGTCGAAAGAAAGAAAAAAAACAGTATACGATTGAGGGCACACCTCCAACAAGTGTTCGAGAAAATAATGCAAATTTCGTTCCTCAACAGAATCCATTAGATGGTCATCTCACCAAGTGCAAGAGAAACCTAACACAAAATGCAAATTGTGTCAAAAAAAAACGATTTGATAAATAAACTGCGCTATATTCACAAGAAGGAGATATAGGTAAACTAAAACAAGAAAAAGAAAAAATTGAAAAAGAGAGAGAAGCAGTGAAAAGGGCAATGGCTAAGATCATAAAGAAAAACCGAATACGACAAACACGCGTACCTTCCACAAAACAAAAAGTGGATAAAATAATTGAAACTGTGGATAATTACAAACGTGAAGAAGTAAAGAAAAAAATATTATTTAGTGAGTGCATATCCAGAAATTTAGCGAAAGGGTTCAGTGGCCTAATAAAGAAAGAAAAACGTGTATTGACGTGTAGTGACATCGTCATGAAAAACAAGGAAAATTTCAAAAAACACAAAATCTTTGGAATAACTTGGAAGTTTACAGTTCGAGATAAAATTATAACTCATAGTCAACATGTGAAAGATATTAAGATTAATTAATATCCAAAAACAAATTGAGGATGACAACAGCACAAAGGTATCCCCTGAGAAAAATGAATTCATAACTCGAAATGGAATTAATGATTATTACTATAATTAAAGAGCTGATTTGATAATTGTTGAAGATATTTTATTTAAGTTTTCATTACCAACATCATTTTTTCATTACCAAAGTAAATGTATCATTACCATTTTCCATTCCTCACTACCATGCCTTGAAGAATTTAATATATCCATATATTTGCTAATTTTACATAGAATTTAGTATAATATCATCTATTATGTTAGATGTTCATTATGTTCCACAAAGGAGCAAGAAAAAAGACAAAAAAAAATTCTCTCTGATTCTTCAAATTTGCACGAAACGAGAGAATCACCCAACTATACATTTTGATACAAATTTCATTAATAAAACTGATTTTAAACTTAAGTGAACGTTAATATCAACCATGTCCCGCGACAAACTAATGGGAGAAATGTTTATTTTCAAATTAAAAACCGGCCAAGATCGCGTCGCTAACGCTGCGTAGGGTTCCGTAGTTGTCCGTCACAATATGCACACTTAGAAGGGGGGTTTTTGTTTGATATTCATCTAATTCATTTTCAATGGAATTTGTACGAGGATTTACTTCTCTAAGTACATTTTATAAGTTGGTCGCCTATTAATAGTTAACTTGTAAAGCCTACTTAGCTGTGATAGTTTTCCTTTTCACTTCGTTATATCTACTACTGCCGTGACTTTTTTCACATATATATTAAAAAACAAATATTTAGCTGGGAGGTTAGGGGAAGGGAGCACTTGATTCTAACAAAAACTAGCATTTTATAACTTAATATTTCGCAAACGAATACCTGAAATCAAAAAAACGGTTTTCACACATCCGCAATATTTTTGAAAGACTTATCTAACCACAACCCACATCATGGGATAGACGAGAATAAAAAAACATTCCCACTTTACGAGTGAAGGAGGTATCATAAAAATGTTTTTAAAATTTTCGACGTCATTAATATACATACATATACCCTGGTTGCCAAATTACAGCTTTTTAGTACTAAAAATCTTTGAGTTAGGCCTCGATTTATGTGGCAGGCCGGCATGACAGCGAGTACCGCCGATGAATTTCGATTTATTTCATTCGTAACCATCAGAGACTGAACAGACAATGTGCCGAGCTATAATAATAAAAAAATGTTAAGTTCCGAACGGTGACTTTAAGCGTGACCCTCATGATGGATTGCGGGACGCGGGGCGGCGGGTGTGCACGGATATACACGGTATTGAGACAACACACTATATCTTAAGATCAATAGTTTATGCATGTTATTGCAACTGGGACAGATATGTTATGATATATAATAGATTTAATACACATACTATTGTTATCTTAATTTGAATGCTAATCAAAATAACACTTTATTGAAAAAAAAATGTGCGTTTAATCCTTACACGCAGTTTAAGTGAAACTTCTATAAATTTAATAGTGTATATTGACAATATAATTGAACAAAAATGCGCTTAAGCATTACTTTGGATTGACTGTATGGTATTTTAAAACGTAGCGTCCGTAACTCCATCTTGGTAAAAGAATCGAAGGGGTAACAGTCACCTAAATATAACCGCGTAGGCCCATACGTCAAACGTCTATTGCCGCCGACGGCCAGTTACAGACTTATTATTGGTCGATCTTGTTCCCCTCCCGAGTCCCGCAGATCATTAGGAGGGTCGCGCTTATGGCGGTCGAGCTATAATTACCGGAAAGGGCATCCACTATTCACTGTTCTGAATGTGAGAAGATCCTTCTTACAAAAATATGCAAAGTACCTACCTAAAACTATTGAAAATACTTAACCAATTTATTTACTTCTACTACTTACATAAAATGACTTCATTTCAATAGAACCACATTTGGTAATGGGTATAATATTCTCAGCCGTTGGAATCGACGTTTTATTGTACGGCCACGAAACAAAAATATACTTAAATATTACTAAAATGCAGACTAAATTATTTAGTCTAATATATTTATTGATAAATCAATATTATTAAATTAATTTAACAACAGTATTAATTAAAATATTATATATTAGCTGTGACCGCGACTCCGCTCGCGTGGATTACAGAATTCTGTCGGTCGAGCGCATCTGCGAATTGTGTTGTTACAAAAGTGCTTATTATGGATTATCCTTAGATGATAGACGTGTGCTATCGATGACTTTTTTGTAGGCTTATGGTTTACTCAGCGTAAGCCCCTAAAGTGTCTTCTTTCCGAATTGATTTACCATTATCGTAACTGCTTATTTCGTATTTTACTTTACCTAACAAAATATATCCTATAACATGGCCAGATAATATAGTTATGAATTAAAAAAGAATCAAGCAAATTGAATAAATGTTTTTTTGCGTGAAAAGAAACGGACCAGAAAGAGAGATGTTGAGTTTTATAATATGTATAGATAAATATAGATACAGGACATATAAATTATAATGGTCATTGTAGCTCTTGATGTCATAGTTCTTACATAAATTATCTTGTTTTAATTTTACTTTATTATCAAACTGTGATTATAGAATGAATCATTACTTCAATGACAGTGATATATGGAAATGATTCCCTCTCTGAACATCCACTAAAATAATATAATTATTAATTGAAAACATTATTTACACAGTATAAAAAAATCTCATGCTATCATTTTATCACGATGTTTTCGTTCACCGATAGCTATCTCATTTTAGGATTCGAACCCAAGTAAATCAACGCGATGTCCGGACACGCTACCACTGAACCACTGAACCATCATCTTTAACCTCCTAAATGCTTGCATAAATCTTAAATATTTTTTTCATGGCCCTGTCTTAAGACGTGGTTGTGGAGTAGAGATAATGGTGTTCCGATCGATTCGAAGGGCTTTCCGTGACCTTGGACTTTATAAAATATGTAGAGCAATTTTGTGAACTCCTTTCAAGTGCGGCGAATCCATAAATATCGATGTCAAGATAAAACGCGAAGTGGCTGAATGGTAGGCGACAAAATCGAACTCGAAGGAAATTATTTTTAAGTGTCAAGATCTTTTCTGATGATAGTAAGGAAGTGTTTTCTTGTAACATTATCGCTATAAAAATATAACTAGTTAAGTACGTTTTATATACATTCCACCCGGCCAAACCCGGTTTCGGGCCAAACTAGTTTGTCATAGATCAAATCGGTTTATCCTACGCGGATATATTAGTTTAGCTCAGGACAATCTAGTTTGGCCTACATACGTTAAGCTATTTCACATCACGTTACGACCATTAGGAGCGGAGCAGTGAGCATATGCGTCAACAATCTGGCAATCTGTAAGCAAGTAGTTGTCATGTGTTTGAAACAGGCATGTAAAATTCAAATTTACCGCGAGTGAGTCCACGGGGTACAGAAGTAGAAATATAAAATGCATTCAAAGTTTAAATATGTAGTATAGATACAGCATAAAATAAAATAACATTGAGTAAAACTTCACTACAATAAAACAATGAGTTTTTAGGAATCGACTTCTTGTGTAAAAATTCAATCTCATTGTTTTTACATAAAGCGTAATAATTTAATAAAAATCGCGATTTCTGGACCACCATGCTTAAAATAGTTACCACATACTTATTTCATATATAAATAAAGTTACGTTTCCCTGAAATCTACGCTATATAAATATCTTCAGATAAAAATATACGCTTAACTTGAATAATCCTATTCCATTTACGGCCTCACAACATACATACTTATGAGCTACCAGAGTTCGTGAAAACTCTCAAAAGTTATGACCCGAAGATTATTTTGACGATAAAACGGTTACTGTTATATCTATCTCTCTTTAATTTGTAGTATACTATATTTGTCTCTGTCTATCATGGCGTGCCAACGCACATTTATATGCGCTACCTCCACGCGTTGTGTGAATGAACAAATTTCATTATTTCAGTGTTGATGTTCAGTACTTTTATATAGCAAATACTATTTAACAGAATGGGTACATGAATTATGTTATTAAGTGTACTGATACAATATAACTTTAAACGCAATGATTTTTTATGACAATATAGTTATATTACATATCTATACTAATATTATCAGACAGATTTTAAAAAATATTTCTGAATTATACATATCTAATTTATCAAGGAAGGTTATTATAGGTTGTATAACTTCACGCTACGACTTTTAGGAGCCGAGCAATAACCATAAACATCAAGCAATTTGGCATTCTGTAGAAAGTACGGAAAGTCAGAACAACGATAGACCTCGGGTGTGCCATCGGCGCGGCGGTACTGTAGAGACTTGGTTGAATTAATTAAACACGGGTGAAACCGTGTGACCCAGCTAGTGTATATGCAATATACAAAAATAATTGTACCTCAAATCTCCGAATTTTCTCAATTGGCGTGTAAAATTTCATAAGCTATCATATATTAGAACATTAAAAAAGTTGAGTCTCATTATATAAAGATCACTTTAGCATTTGGCTAAAATCTTAAATGATGTCAAGTGACGTTGTGGCCCAAGATGGTAATACGCTAGGCTGACTGGGAGAACTGGGTCTGAAGTGGAATCGCTAGTATACAACTAATAGTGCTTGGCGACATATTCTCAACTTGAGGATGGTAGATAGCCAGGCGGGCATTAGAAAAAGTCTTACCACCATGATATGTTTTCGATGTTTTCTTTTACCAACAAAGCGAAATCAGAAGTAGTTACGAACATAAATTAGGGGCCTACAATTTTTTGGAGTCGGTGCCAGTATTCTAGAATACCACCTGTCAAATATAAAAAAAATCCGCAATATTAACAAACACGATAATGCTGGCTGACCACAAAAAAATTACAAGCCCCTAATTTGTCTCGTATCTACTTTTCATATTGTTCTGTTGGTTAATTTCGTGTATATATAAAAATATTATATCATAATTTTGAGTTATTTTTTTAAGTCGATTTAACTGTTTTTAAATTACTCTTTATTTAAAAACATCATACTGTAGGCTTATTGATTGCTTTCACTGAAATTTCTTTGTAATCTTGAAAATGATAGACATTATCAGTAGGTATTTGAGGGTCACGCGAATGATAAAATGGAACCTGAAAATATAACTACAATATTTTGACTCTCGTATTAGTTAAATGAAATAGACTGATTAAGAAAAGTATTTCATACCTTTGCAAGGTTCATATGCAGAATTATCACAATCACACTTTTTTTTTAATTTCTTTTGATTTGTACTAAATTCGTCGTTTCGAATAACAGAGAATCCACCTATCTTTGTTGACTCCAAATAGGACTAGTCCTGATTAAGTTTGGTTATCAAAGATCACGAAATGCAGAGATCACCTGGGATTATGTGGGCAGAGTGAAGGTTAATGAAGGATTCTTTTATAACAAAGATCACATAGGTTAATGATCAGAAATTAATCATTAATCTATGACTATTAATTTCTTACTTCTAACCTGATGTATATTCATCAGGGTAATAAAACATTAATATAAACTCAGGCCACCTTAAAATATGGATTGAAGTCGTTTTTAAAATTTTACGTAAGACTTTCATCTACCATGATCGAAGGTAAGGATTTTCTCATGATATAATAAATTCTTTGACTTATCTTCTGTGTGTACACTGACTATGCTGTCATATATCCCCACTAAATTTTAAACACGCTTGACATATTGTACAGCGCGATCAACGTTTGGTCCAAGTAACATTTTTTGTTAGTCCTTTTGACTAATGTTAATTATTCTAAATATTCTCAATTCCATTGCTTTACTTTTATTTATTTTTTCTTTGTTATATTTTGTAAAGGTCACAAATAAAGTATGCGGTGGTGGCCTTCAAACGCTAATGCACTAATGAATGTTTTACTTTTAAATTACAATTGTAACTTAGTGTATTGGCCACTGGCCATACATTTAAATAAATAAAGAAGAGTTTAGAGAAGTGATGGAATTATTTCTACTTCAATTTATTTAAAAGATATAAAACTCCCTAAAATTTTATTTTTGGAACCTAATAGCTCTTTTATGGACTTTAAGGACTTACAAATTTCGTTCTACTGATAAAAATAATGATTTTATCAATTTATTAAAACTATTTAGGAATTTACAATTTTCTAACTCGTCAGTATGTCTTTAGATTTATTTAAGTTTAGTGTTGACTTGGAAGCCGTTCTCTATATTATGTACTAATATAATTATTGTTAATTCTTGAACATAAAATACGTATTAAAGGTACATTTAAATCAAATTGTTATTTTAGGCAATATTTTTATCTATTTTCATATTATTTAAGATTATTTTTGATAATAAAGATGTAGAATACTTATTTTAAAGTATTAATACAATTTATGTGTACTTATGCACGTTAAAAGTTATACATGTTGTGACAAAAGAAAAATAACTCCAATAATTTTATCCAGCGTGCCAACAATGTGAGTTAGCCATCAATTATAATAACGTGACTTGATTTTACTGACTTTTATTTTAATTGTGTAAAAAAGTTAACATTGAATTATGTTAATAATATTAATGGTAATGTTATTACAGTATATTTTTACAGTTGCTGGCTAACTTCATTATGTCGCTCATGATGCACGCAGCTCTCAATTTTAACTTCTACTAAACGCGCCAAATGAAGTATAACTTTAATAAAAAACTATATATGTTTATTATATTATTTTATGTTTTATAAATTTCTCTAGGGTTAGTGAGGATTCTCAGGTTCAGTTTTTAATTTCTCTAGCGTTAGTGATGATTCTCGGGTTCAGTTTTTATTAATCTTAATACTACATTTAAATTGGTTGAGAAGTTCTCAAATGTTATTCGTTGAAAAAAAAAAAAAACATTTTTATTGTATACTAGATTACGCTCGGGACTTTGTTCACGTTATCTGGAAAATGAAACAACTCGCATGTCACCTTCTTTATACAACGCAGTTGCAAACAAGCATACGGCTCACCTGATGTAGCCTGTGGTCACTTGTAATACCATAGATATCACTAGCGCGTTTCCGAACTTGAATCCCGCTTCCCAAGGAGCTCTGGAAACCCTACTCACCACAGGAACACAAAAAAACTATTGTAAACTGCTTTTACTAATACAGAAACCTTGGCGGACGTGCGCAATTTTTATTATCGCTATGAGGTCAATGGTTTAGGAAGTAGAACAAACAAAAAAACATGTAGGCAGTTCAAACGCGGTGCAAGTGAACGCTTCAGAAAACTTAACTAATAGGTACCACTGTATAATTTACCTCATTTGCACATTACAGTAGTAAAAACTAATTATAGACAGAACTCTTACTTGTGGTAGGCAAGCAACAATTTTAAACTAAGCAAGCATACGATAGATCTCTTCTGTACCAACGCAACCTCGGCAAGACGTCGGCTGAACTATGAATTGTTTCAGACAGTTAGTGACCGTAGCGTAGTATAACGAGTTTTTATATTTTTAGTGCATGCGTATATTTTTTGCCTATCATATGTTATCTCAGTAACTAATTTTTCTACCTCATTGTATATCAGTGTCCACATGTTTAATTTGCTTGTTACTTAGTGTCTATTCGTGAAAACCTGTAATTGGCTTTTTGTAGTTATCCTATATTTTTATTGTAAAATGCTGGGATTTTCCAATAAATAATCTATTCTATCTCATTGTCTCGCAGGCTATAGATAATCATATAGATGCATGTGTTTGTCTCTTTTTAGTGTCGTTTTTTCGTTTCATCGAGTTTCAAATCACAATGGTATTAAAGAAACTTTTCACTTCAAAAAAGAAACATTCGTATGTACATATATTATTATTAAATGGATATATAAATAAAAAATGATAACCACAAATTCTAGTAGCGGCACGCTAAGATGGCCGTTTAGACGTTTGTCCACTCATGAAGTTTCTTATAAATTTTAAAGGAGCAAATTGTCAATAATTACGTGCAGTTAGTCATAAAATTTATCGAATGTATAACTTTAATTGTGTCTTAATTTATTACACTGATTTCTAAACATATATTATGGTCTAACTATATACTATGGTCTCGCAAACAAATCTTTTCACGTTTTTACTAAGAAAAAAAGAACATTGCCATTTGACATAATCCTTAATGGATTATAATAATTATTA